>CM070696.1:3941753-5141753 GCA_036346265.1 Melocanna baccifera | reverse complement strand
GTAGTCGAAGGTGCCTGCGATGTAACGCAGAATCCGCTTGATGGCCTGCTGGTGCTCCACCGTCGGTCGCTCCATGAAACGACTCAGGTACCCGACGGCGAATGCCAAATCTGGCCGGGTGTGCACTAGGTAGCGCAAGCTGCCGATAATGCGCCGGTACTGCGTCGCGTCGACCTCTTCCGCCTCATTGTAGCGGCTCAGCTTTAGCCGCTCCTCCATCGGAGTGTGGGCGGGATTGCACCCATCCAAACCTCCCATCTCGACGATGCGTTTGGCGTAGTGAGCTTGACGAAGAGTGATGCCGGAGTTGTCTTGGCGCACCTCAATGCCGAGATAGAAGCTGAGGAGGCCAAGGTCACTCATCTGAAAATTGGCCTTCATTTGAGCCTTGAATGCCTCCACCTCTGCTTCTTCTGTGCCAGTAATCACGAGATCGTCGACGTAGGCCCCCACCAACAGGATGGATCGACCGCTGCCTCGCCGATACATTGCTGCCTCGTGAGCGCTTTGCTGGAAACCCATCTCCTTGAGCGTGCTATCCAGCATGACGTTCCAAGCTCTTGGTGCTTGTCGCAAGCCGTAGAGTGCCTTCCGCAGTCGCAGCACTTTGTCCTCCTTGCCGGCAATGACGAAGCCGGGGGGCTGCCGCACGTACACTTCCTCCTTCAAATCGCCGTTCAGAAACGCCGACTTGACGTCCATATGATGGACGCGCCACCCCTTCTGGGCAGCCAGAGCAAGAAGAATGCGGATGGACTCAATGCGAGCCACTGGCGCAAACGCGTCGTCGTAGTCGATCCCTTCCTGCTGGACAAAACCACGAGCAACAAGCCTTGCCTTGTGCTTGACCACCTCTCCCGCCTCATTCTTCTTGAGTTTGAACACCCACTTCAAAGTGATTGGGCGGTGGCCAGCCGGCAAGTCGACGAGCTCCCATGTACGGTTGTGCTTGACGGAGTCCAACTCCTGCTGCATTGCCGCACGCCAGGCTGCATCGCTTTCGGCCTCAACGAATGAGCAGGGCTCCCCGGTGTGAGTAAGGTGTAGCTCGGCGTCGAGGTTGCGCTGTACATACCCCGGCACCGCTTGATCACCGAGTATGTTGTCGATGGTGCGGTAGCGCAGCGGGGTATCTTGATGTGCAGCATCGATGCGATCCTCGTCGCTCTCCAGCGGTGTGGTGAAGATGGGCTCTTGCGGTCCACTAGGAGCTGGAGTGGTTGTCGGTGCAGCGGGCGGAGTGGCAATGGGCGACGGCGTGCACGGCATGCTTCCTGGGTCCGGAGCTAGCGAGCTTGACGGTGTCGATGGCACCCAGGTTGCAGGAGCAGGTGAGCCAGGTGTTGGCACAGTGCTACCCGCTCCCCCGACTCCTCCAACTTGCACATCTTCGATGACAAAATCATCTAGCGTTGCCGTTGCATTGCCACTGGTCTCCTTGGTCCAGTCCCAGCCGCGCCCTTCGTCGAAAATGACATCGCGCGCCGTGCGCACACGCCAGGTTGTCGGGTCGAGGATGCGATACCCCTTGACGCCTTCCGCATAGCCGATGAAGACTCCAGGCGTACTCCGGTCATCCAGCTTGCCGACGTAGTTCAGCTCTTTGACGTATGCCAAGCAGCCAAACGTGCGAAGGTGTCCGACCGCCGGTGTGCGCCATGCGAGCCTCGTCACGAGTCTTCGGCTAGGCTCTTGGTCGGCGACGATTGAGTAGGTGAGCAGCGGTCATCAACGCCTCCCGCAGGCGTCGCCGGCAAACCCCTCTGCTTGAGCAGGGCGCGCGCGGTCGTCACCACAGTCTGGTTCCGACGCTCGACCACACCGTTCTGCTGCGGCGTGTAGGGTGCGGAGTAGTGCTGCTGGATGCCTTCATCAGCGCAGTAGGCGGAAAATTCAGCTGCGGTGAACTCCCTTCCATTGTCGGTGCGCAGCACTCGGAGCTTGTGGCCACACTCCTCTGCTGCGACCTGGACGTGCTTGATGGCGTCGCGGCTCCGGCTCGCCGCGAGGAGGACGGCCCACATGAACCGTGACGCGTCATCCACCAGTAGCAGAAAATAGCGCCGGCTTCCGGGAGTCGCCGGGGTGACCGGGCCGCACAAGTCACCATGGACGAGCTCGAGCTGCTTCTACGCGCGGTACATGGCCTGACGAGGGAAGGGACGCCGCTTCTGCTTGGTCACCACGCATGTGTCACATAGCTGCTCGACGTGGTCGATCCGGGGCATCCCGCGCACCATCTCTTCGCGCCCCAGCTTCCGTAGCGCCTCGAAGTGGAGGTGTCCGAACCGCTCGTGCCAGTGGCAGGCTTCGTCGTCATGACGAGCGGCGAGGCGGAGGGGTCGGGCCACCTCCATGTGCAGCACATACAGACGGGTGCGCCCGCGGCTGACTTTGGCGAGGAGGCGCCCGCGTCGATCCCAGATCCGGAGCACACCTTGGTTGATCCCCACTCGTGCACCACCCTCGTCAAGTTGGCCGAGGCTGATGATGGAGTTGCGGAGCGCCGGAATGTAGTAGACGCCACGGAGCAGCTTGTGCTCGCCGGTCTTGGCCACAAAGACGACGGATCCGACGCCGCGGATCTCCACTGCAGACGCATCACCGAATTTGACGGAGCCCCGGACGCCGCGATCCAGATCGGCGAAGTGCTCCATACGCCCGGTCATGTGGTGCGTGGCGCCACTGTCGAGGTACCATCCCTCGAGCTTGTCGTCGTCGGAGCCGTCGCCGAGGAAAGCACGCGCCTGCAGCTGGTCGATGTGGAGAAAGGTGGACGCCGTCTGAGGGGAAGGAACGAGTGCCGGCGCGGAATGTGGATAAGGGGAGATTAGGGTTGGACCCTCCCCTTTATCTCCCACGGGCCCCGGGCCTGGGCTCGCATGGGCCAGGAACAGTGCGGGCTCCTTGTCCTCCTCAGCATGGGCCATGTGGGCCATTCCGCCGCGCTTGGGCTGTCTGCACTCCCTCGCCTAGTGACCACGGCGGCGCGATTTAAGCGAGCGTCGCCGCGGCGCCTTGCGTTCCCGCCGCCGTCTCGCCGTTTCGCGCCGCCGCGCGGGTTTTTCTTTCTGCGCGATCGCGCGCAATGATCCTTGAATGAAGTCGAGCCCTCTCCCTTCTTCTTCTCGTTCTGGCGAGCGCGCCATTGGTCCTCGGTGAAGAGCAGCTTTACCCCCAAGATGACTTGCTCGGTTGTGGGCTCTTTCTCGCGGTCGTCGACGGCCTTGAGCCTGCCCGTCACCTCCTCGATGGACAGAGTCGAGAGATCCAGAAGGGTCTCATGCGCAAAACTTCTCCGCATATACGATGCGTCGATGTCGCCGTCGCCGTCTTTGGACCATTCTTGCACGGCGGAGCATAAGCGGTCCCATTCTTGCCGCGGCGATGGAATCGAGCTTCCTTCACGGTCGGCTTGTCCTGGCGGCAGCGGCATCTCGGTGGAACGGAGGCGAGAAGAGCATCGAGCGCCAGCCGGTCATCATGAAACTCGGCGTCGCCGTACTCAACAGCATCCCAGAGCCGCCGGGCTTGCAGCTTTACCTTCATCAACAGACTCCACTCGTTGTAATTCGTCTTGGTGAGCATCGGCCATGGGGTGCCTCCGCCGGACTCCTTGATCGCGCGCTGGACGATGATGGGCGAAACCGGTCTCCTAGAGCGGCCTCGAGGACGGTGCGGAGATGGCGAAGCTCGACGGTCGTGGACCCTGTGAGGGGTCCGCGACATATGGCGATGCTCCCGGCCTTCCTCGTCGATACGGAGAGCTGCAGCGGCAGCAGCAGCAGTGTCTGCCGCCGCCATGGCAGCCCTGGCTACCTCTGCTGCCTGCGCCGCTGTTGCTTCGGCAGCCGTGATACGCGCCTCGCGCGCATCTTCTTCGGCAACAGCCACTGCCCGTGCAGCAGCTGTGGAACCAGCTCTCCGTCCTGACGAGGTTGACATCTCCAGGGAAAATAATAGAGGCTCTGATACCAATTGTTAGACTTAACAAATGGAATCTGGTTTTGGGAAGGATTTGCAGTGCTATTGCAGCTGCTCCTTTGGTTCATTATATAGGCTTAAAAAGTCAAAACAGAACATAACAACTAAAGCAAAAGTGCTTAACAAACTAAAGCAAAAAGTCTTAACAAACTCTTAACAAACTAAAGCAGAAGAACCTTCTATCTAATGCTAACCTGAATTGGAGCTTCATTTACTAAAAAACAAAGATAGACCACACACCACACAAGCTTATTCTATCATTCTCATTCCTTTTCTTCTGCTTCCAAACATTGTTGGCTTGAGATGCTCCTTTCTAGCACCTAATCCTTTTGCAACGCAGGATTGCTTTTTTGGGTGCATGTCTGGTAACAGTGCTCCTCAGATGGGATATGTTGTTTTTGATATTATTCTGTTAATCCATGCATGATTAGTGTTCTAATATAGCCTTCTACAAACTACCCATTTTTTCTGTATGTAAAACACTTTAACAGTCAACATCTTTTTAATTTTTCTGGCTTAATAGTTAATATGGACTGAGCAAATTGCACTTGTTGTGTTTGCTGCAACAGCAACAGGGTTTTGGTTTTTGTGTTGTACAAGAAAGAAGCTGCACGAGTAGAAGTAATGCTTCAAAGAAGGTAGCAGATTTGTTTCTATATACGTAAGTCATACACTCTCTCCATAATTGTTAATCTATGTATGTTTGTTCTGAAGGGGGTGGAATGCCGTTTCTGTTCATGGAGACAAGGCTCAGCATGATAGAACAAAAGCTTTATCTTTATTTAAAGAAGGGAAATGCCCTTTAATGGTGCGTTTATTCTATCTGACTTTCATTAAGTTGATTTAGGCCTAAATAGTTCAATTGTAGATTTGTAATGACTCTAGTATTTTGACATGGGTAATGGCATTTTGCTTATTTTGTGAGCTAAGGTTGAACCTCGAACAGATCTTGTGGAGCTTGCTGATTTTCAACTATTTCTTGATCCAGGACATTTAAAAGTTTAACTTTTGCCAGTATGATTAGGACTTAGGAGCACTTTTATTAAATATAACTGTTTATTACTTCTGCCAGTGTGGTAAAACTGTTATATTTGACACAGAAATGCAAACGAGGGGTTAGTTGAAACATTTTGCAGTTAAAGTGATACCTCAAATTTCCCTAAAAAAAGTGATACCTCAAAAAATGTGCAGTTCTCTGAAACCAGTGTCAAATACCTGGGTTTTATTAATTCTCTTCTGCGTTTAACATCTCACCATCAACTGTCACTTATTTGTTATACTATTTATATTGCTTTGTTATTTTGTTGTGTTTATGTTTGTTATTTTGTAATACTTGCAGATTGCTACGGATGTAGCTTCACGTGGACTTGATATTCCTGATGTCGAAGTTGTCATTAATTATAGTTATCCTTTGACCACGGAGGATTACGTCCACAGGATTGGAAGGACTGGTCGTGCTGGCAAGAAAGGTGTTGCGCATACCTTCTTCACACAAGGGAACAAGGTACTAGAGATCATGTGCCCAGTACACATTTTGCACCTTGCAACCTTACCATTTAAGTTGTACCTCATGCAATGTTATTTTAACCTCATATACAGGGACTTGCTGGTGAACTTGTCAATGTTTTGCGGGAGGCTGGTCAGGTTGTTCCTCCAGCCCTTATGAAGTTTGGCACGCATGTCAAGAAAAAGGTTTGTACTTATCTGGAGATTTTTTGTCAAGTTTCTTCTGTTGCAAGTTATCTTTTGTTCATATGCAATGCACGTATGTCCATGTGTATAGGTATGGAAGTGTATCACTTTTGCTAGGAGTACAAAAATACATTTCTAGGCGTATACATTCTTGATAAATCACTTTGATGAAAGTAGAGAAAGTACTATCCTTTCTAGTACCGAACTTTTCTATTGTTTGAGCCTGTTTGTTTTAAATTTGCTTCGTTGTTTTAAATGGAAGATGCTACATTTGTATCACTCTGAAATAATAACTCGCTCCACTGTCGTAAGTTACGAAAATATGCTCTATAGTACTTCGCATGTGGGTGAATCTGTGGTAAATGGCCTTGACTTTATCTGCTAATCATTCTTTTGCAGGAATCGAAAATCTATGGGTCCCACTTCAAGGAAATCACAGCAGATGCTCCTAAATCCACAAAGATCACGTTTGGTGATTCTGATGAGGACTAACTAAACGCCGCTTGCTGGTCTTTTGTTGATTGCTTATGGAAGCTCCATTTATCCTGGTAAACGATAGTAGTAGGCAGATTCTTTGGATATCGGACCTGGCATTCGGAAGATAATCCTAGCATGTGTCTCGAGAGCAACACCTAATTTGTTCTCAGTATTATATTATATTTAGGTTAGTTTATTTCAGCAATCTTCTACTCTTTTCTGAGACCAACAATACTATAGGTGGTTGGATGTGCCGCAGTTTGCTTCTCTTGTAAACAACCAGTAAAATCGGAGACGTACCAAACGGCATCCGAGCTTAGTTATGACTTCTGATTGAATAGTCAAAGCGGATGATTCCCTATTTCAGAAAAGAAAATTCTCTAGTATAACTGTATTTGTTACCTTGGTACCACTTCTCAGTTTTCAACATATATTTGAAAAGTCATCATTAGAAAAAAAAACAATCTGGTGATTTACAAGATGATGTGCTCCCCCAGCTGTGAGACGGGGGACGGATCCATGAACAGAATGCGAAGAGGAGCGACCTCATCGATCAAATGTGCGCGCTCTGGATCTCACGCGCCCTCGTGCCTCTGCTACAAAGCCCGCTACCCGCTCCTTTCCACGTCCATGCGTTTCGACGGCGGAGGCACGCGAAAGGTGGTGGCGCCGTGCTCCGTAGTTCAGCGGTCGCGTCTGCCTGTTGCTAGTTCACCGGTTGCTGACTTGCTCTTTGCAGGCGGATGCTGCCAACCAGGCGCATCGGAATGCCTAGGCCAAGGGGGAAAATGAATAATAGCTTTAGACGGAGATTATGTAAATTTTGACGGGCACAATGGCACAGCATAGAATAACACTACACACGATTTAAAAACAGAGCTAACTTCTAAATCATTGATTCAAATATAGTGAAATTTGGTATAAACCCTCTTTACATGTTAGATCGATGTGAAAGTTTCGGCCTTTATCTAAACAAAGAATGTTCCATCAAAACAGGGAAAAAGAGAGAAATTTTGATATACTCTTACTCGTGAGTTCTTGATAATCTAGATAACCTTGAATGGGTTCTCACCCGTCATAATAAGCTAGACGACAGCAGGAACTCAAGCCAAATAGCCCACAAGAATAAAACCTCGAAATCACCTCTCTTGAGGAAAACCAAGCAAACTCAAGAACTATCTCAAGAATATGCCGAGATAGATAGAATCTGATCAAGAGACTTCTCTACCTCTTACACATCTTTAGTTCTAAGGAAGAGAAGAGAAATCCAAATAAGAAAACAAAGCAAATCAAAAGCACAAAAAAGAATCTATGTCACAACTCACTTTGGTAAATTTTAGATGTTCATTCACTTAGAGCGGAATATTTTACAACCACTCCCTCATGAATGGCAAAACTCTAAGCTTAGAACACACATATAAGGCTTCAACACAATGAAACCCTAGTGGTTCTCAAAACCCTAGAATCCTCTACTTTCTTAACTAACACAAAGGCTTATATCACCTCACGCCAAACCCTAAACAACAAATCACTCTAACTGGATCACACCACTTATAAATAGAAAACCAAGTAACCCACACACAATGAGTTTTTCACTTGCACACACTTGCACTATTTCTATGGCCAATTAAGCTCAAATACTAAATAAAAGCCAAAACTTAAAATTTTGAAGATTATTTTAAGCCTTATCTTAGTAAAAAAAGTTCTGAACTAAAAGCTGTCTACAACTACCTCCTAAGTTTTAGCCATATATCATATTTTTTATAGTTTATCTCAGTAAAGCAAGTTCTAGACTAAGAGCCATCTACAACTGCTTCCTGAGTTTCAACTAATTTTGATTTATTTTCATTTTCATTGATCTCAAACCATTGTTGGCCATCTCAAGCATTACCATTAAAAGAATGGTTTTAGTCATACAAAACTCCCCAAAGTTCATGCCAAATGAATGGCAAGCAGCCATATGAAGAAGAATTATTAAGATTCAAAATTTTGCATAAAAAAGATCATTTTATCAAGTTAGGCACTAGTTCAATGAGCAAGACATGATTTACTAAAGAACTCATAAAACACTAAATAAAGTTCAATATAAGATTCAAGATTCAACATAGCATTTTTGACATGATATATATAGTGAAATGATCATTAGAGAGCAAATTAGTCAAAAGATTCATCCTTGCAAACTTAAAAGATACTAATTATGAAAATTGATATTAAATGTGATAGTTTTAGTTAGCAAGTTAAGCTAGCATAACAAATATTTAATCATACATATAAAATGCATGACAAAGATAGCTTAGTAGGCATACATGGCAATGGGCAATATCGAATAAAAATTACAACACAAACGTGTAATAGTCAAAGCTCATATCTAAATGCATATTCACAATGCAATGTCATGTACGCATGGTGTCAAAAAGAAGCACAAAAATAAAACTCCCCTAACTACAAGAACCACTTGCAAAAAAAAAAGCAAGAGCTAAGAGTAAGAAAAATAGCTTGCAAGAGCAAGAAAAACCTCTACCTCACATGGTCTCTAACCCAAAAAAAACACACTGTTAAGGAGCGAATCAACCACACTAGATATTCTTACTACTAGATGCTAGTGAGAGAAGAAGCAAGCTCGACCTAAATAAGGTAAGATATCTTGGAGAATTTAGTAGAGAAGAGAAGTAACTAAAAAAGACACAAGATAGAAGATGTGACTCACAGTACCCTAAACTGACCTAAAAAACTTGACACTCCCAAATGTTATGTAAAACTAAATACGGAAACATAAAATTAACAAAGCTCAAACATTAACCCGCATCACTCTTCTTGACGGTGAGATATAGTTAAAATAGTCGTAGTTTGAGCAAGCTGCATTCTCAAAAGTGAAAGCCATCACCGGATGCTCAAAGTGATGTAGGAGACCCAAAAAGTGTGACATGATTCACATGATCTCCTCTTGACCCTAAAAGCTTACATCAAAGAGACAGACAGAAAAAGCCCGTGCCTCTGATGTAGACATGGGAATACAAAGAGACCCTAAGCACAATAATACATTCATGTACTGTTCACATGAATAGTACCATGTGTGGTGCAACAGTGCCATGTCCATACACTTCATATCTATGCAGAAGGAAAGTTCTAATAGATTTCCATCAATAAAATCTATCTATAATGCAAGATCAGTTTCCTTATTTTAGATTTAGGTTTTTGAAAAGTGATGGTCACAAATCCAAGATTGTTGTCCACAGATAATACGGACCAACTAAAGATTAGTTAATGCGTAGAGATGGCCCGATCTTTCCCGGTACGTTTAGCTATGTTCCTTCTCCTTTGTTTCTTGCGGATGGAGTCTTCTCCTTGTCTTAACGTCACCAACAACCTTGATAAGGGTGATTTGCACTAGTATGCAATGCGCACACTATAAGCAATCTACTAAACTCTCCAAACCGTGAATTCAGCAAAGAAGACATGAACTAGATAAGATGAACCTTGTAGATTCCATGGGCAATCTCAAGAACCTCCTGTTCTTGCTTTGCACCAATTCAGCAAACTCCAAACGAGAAGACTTTGCAATCACGCAATCTGGCCGCCAACAACTATCATGGCGATTTTCTTCTTTATTTCACAAGTATAAAAACTTATCATATCATAGCCTAAGTGACACCATGGGGCTAAGGCCCTGGCCTTATATTGGTACCAAAGGTGCGGCCAACTTAAATATAACACGAACACAAAAAGCCTACGCCAATACGAACTAAAAAGGAAATACCGAAAACAGAACCGTTGGTTTGTCTATCAATTTGTGCTGTGACCAGAAGCTTTCTATGGCTGGCACCTTATGAGTTTATAGTGCTTTACATTAGCTTTCCAATGAGTCTAAGAACACCTAAATCGGACTTCGTTTGTGAAAGTTATGGGCGTTTTAAGGTTAGCCCTGTTGGCTGTTCCGAACCGAATCTGAGTCACATTCAAATCTTCATATCTTTCCTTTCTTGATTTAGGAGACTTCCAAATCCGATTTGTAGGTGGAAAGGAAACATTCTCAACCTTAGAAAAGTCATGTTGCAGCCCAATATTATCCACATTTGCCTTGCAATGCACGGACTCATTATGTTTGGCATCTCTCGCGCGTCTCTCCAGATAGCTTGTGCAGCATCCAATAAAGTTGTCATATCTTTGTATAAGATACTCCAAATCAAGTGCCATTTAATTCGTTGAAAAATAGACTTCATTAGCTTTCCAAATATGTGTTTTGTGTGCATTGGAAACCTCAGAAGTGACGTTGAAAGCTTCATACACCTTGTGCACAGAACTGCAAGCATTAAAATTTGATTGTTCTTGTATCTTCCGCTTGAGCCAAACTAGCTTTCTTTCTTCACCACCCACACCTCTAATTCCATGTGTTGCTATCTTGTTTGCATTACGCAAAGGATAAATCACATAAGCATCCGCATGAACTAAGATTTTCTTACCTCTCCCATAACCGGTTGCTTCTTTCTCCTTGCTTAATTCATCACTAAGCCTTGTAACTTCGGATTGCATGGATGAAGCACAAATCAATGTAGCATTAACACTCTTAGCCACATCAATCCTACTTGTTTTAGTTTCCTTATTTTTATTTCTTTTGGCTATAAATGCCCATGTAGGCCATCTATCGTAATAAGAACATTGATAATAAGAATTCATAGTTTCAGTCGAGATGGTGCTACCCCTACCTTAGTGTAGTATGGAGAGATCCTTATCTACCTCTGTTCACAGGTGTTCCTAGATTGGAACCTGTCGAACATCTAATCTGTGCCTCTACGCTATCGAGCGTAGTTGTGTGGGTTAGTTTCTTCGCGATTGTGGATTGACGAATGTCTTGGATAGCAGGCTACGATTGGCTTCCTCTTCATCGAGTTGCAATTAGTTATCTTGATTCTCATGATTTGAAGATTAAGATACCCTTAGCATGAGCATATCATCTGGTATTAGAGCATTTGGGTTGACTCAGTGAGAACTAGTTACCCCTTTGTATCTATGCAAACTTGCTTCGTAGATTGGGATGCAATTCCTAGATAGGTGTTGGGTCAGGCAACAATGCTGATACGGTTGGGTGGGAGTTTTAAACACTAGTTTCCTCTCATCAGGTCTTGTCAATTGTATGGCATGATTCTCATTATGTGGAGTTGTATCTTACTTTGCACTTGTGTTTGTACTTATCAGTTTGTGTCTTGAGTCTGTAATTTTTATTTTTTTCCCGAAGTGGTGTTTGCTGGATCATCGTCCCAAGCTTCTACAACCTATATGAGTCAAGGACGATTCATTTTGAAGGAAAGAATGATGTAGACATGAGAAGACCTTTAGACCCTAAGTGCAACAATACATGCATGTACTATTTACATGAACAATACAATGTGTGGTGCAACAGTGCCATGTCCATACACTTCATATCTATTCTGAAGAAAGGTTCCAACAAATTTCCATCAATAAAAATCTATCTATAATGCAATATTAGTTTCCTTATTTTAGATTTAGGTTTTTAGAAAGTGATGATCATAAATCCAAGATTATTGTCCACCTTCTTACTTGTTTTAGTTTCCTCATTTTTTTTATTTTGGCTATGAAACCCATGGAGGCCACCCAGTGTAATAAGAACCTTGATAATGAGAATTTATGGTTTCGATCGAGATGGTGCTGCCCCTACCTTAGTGTAGTATGGAGAGATCCTTATCTACTTCTGTTCGTGGGTGTTCTTGGATTGGAACATGTCGAGTACCTAATATGTGCCTCTACGCCATCGAGTGTAGTTGTGTGGGTTAGTTTCCTCACGATTGTGAATTGGCAAATGTCTCAGATAGCAGGCTATGGTTGGCTTCCTCTTCATCAAGTTGCAATCACTTATCTTGGTCCAAATGGCTTGGCTTTGAGCATAGCTGTACATCGCCATCTTTGTCTTCCAGTAGGGATAGTCGATTCTATCAAAGACAGAAGGCTTGTTATGATCCCTTTCAGATGCCATTGCCCAAAAGATCAGTTAGGATCTATGAAGAAAAGCTAATTGGGCTCTAATACAACTTGTAGTATTGGTATGATGAGTTAGAAGGGGTGAATGACTATTTCATAATCTTCTCCCAAGTATTGTCAACAACATGTAGCAAAAACACAAACTCACAAACCCACCAAAGCCAAGATCCAAATAGCTCAAACAAAATGAGATGTCTCTACCTCACTAATGATACCGCCAACTAGGGTGTAGTAGTAACCCTTAGGCCGGTATGACCACTCGGGTCACTAGTCTAACTGGGCTTGTTTGGTCGTACCGCACGGGTCATAGGGGTATGATCACTCACCGATAGTACTGCTTGGGTCTCTGTGGTATAATAGCTCACTAAAGCACAACATAGAACAACACTACGCATGATCCAAGAAAAGAGCTAATTTCTAAACCACAAATCTAAACACAGCAAAACTTGGCACAATCCCTCCTTAGGATGTCAGGAATCTATTCTAATTATAGATCATGAAGATTGATGCCAAAGTTCTGACCTTTATCCAAAACAAGGTTGTACCAAAACAGGACAAAAGAGAGAAATCTTCGTCTACTCTTACTCGTGAGTCCTTAATGGTCTAGATGATATTGGATGGATTCTCACCTATCATAGCAAGTTAGATCACAGCATGAACTCAAGCCAAATAACCCACAAAAACAAAACCCTAAAATCTCCTCTCTTGAGGAAAACCGAGCAAACTCAAGAACTATCGCTAGAATGTACCTAGATGGATGGGATCTGATCTCCAAGAGATATCTTCACCTCTTATATATCCTTCACACTAGGGAAGATTAAGAAGAGAGAAATCTAAACAAGAAAGCTAAGCAAATTAAAAGCATAAGAGAGAAATATTTTATAGCTACTTCCACATGAATGGTAGAGCTCCAAGCACAGAGCACACACAAGGCTCCATGGCTTCAATAGCCCGATAAGATGCTCCATCATTCAAGATATGACCTAAACCACTTGGTCCAACACAGTGGTTTTGTAAATCGCCACTTTACCTAGTAATGTACAATTTCTTTAATTGCCACCTACTGGTCTTAATGAAGATGCAATGCCCAACATCTTGTCGTGAAGATCGTATGCCTGCACCGAGGCTATCACCACCTGAAACTCCCAAGTCCTATGTCATACAAGATCACACCATAGTTCATGATGCCCAATTACTTACCATCAAAATCATATGTCTACTCTGAGAACTGTCACACTTGAAACACACAAGTCCAATTGACACAGCGCATGCACCACTTGCCTCCTTATGATCCTTGTCTTTCTCCCTGCTTTTTGACTAAGATGATGCTCCACTCGAACTTATGCAACACGCCATTAACCGTTAGTCTTGCCGTTGACTACAATAATCATCAAGCATCCACACATCAAAGAACAAACAACCAATCCGAGCACAAATGATATGCACTTGACTCTTGTTAGCAAAACACATTTATGGACACATGCCATGTAACAGCCCAGCTGTTTATTTCAAAATATTTGATTTAATTTAAAATAAAATATTTACTTTTGGTTTCTTAAGTTTTTTTTAAAAATTTAATTGCCTGATTTTCTGCCTTAAAAAAGGTTATTCGTGTGAAAAAAATAAAAATAAAAATAATCAAAAACAATAATTAATTTACTTTAAAATAAAAATCAAAGTTATTTGGTTTCTTAAAATTTAAAAATTTTTAGCTAGCTTAATTTTCTGCTAAAAAAAGAGAAGAAAAGAGCCTTTCTGTTAAACAAAAAAAATATTTTATAGAGAGAAATATCAAAATTTCAGTTGAAAATATTTTTATAAGTTCAAAACAGCTTTAGAAACTTCTATGAATTTTTCTAATATTTTTAGGCATTATTTATTATTTATTGTATTATTTTAAAGCTTGAAAGGAAAAATATTTTTGAAAATTAAAATAAACGTCAAAAAATTCTGAAATTATTTTTTTAATCTTTTCAGATTCCAAGGATCTCTAGAAAAGTTTCTTGAAATTTTTCTGAATTTTTTTTCTTTTTTTTCTTTTCTCTCTTTTCTCTCTCCTCCCTAATCCTTTCTTCTTCCCAGGCCATGCTCACCTTGTTTCTCCATGTTCTATTCCCGAAAATTATTCTTCTCTCCACACCCTATACCGCTGTCGTTGTCCGCATCGTCACCGTGCTCCGTTTGACGTGCCGTTACTTCCTACATGTGCCTCGGGTCATTAGCAACCCATTGGCTTCACCTCTTGTGCCTTTTCTCGTCGACGACACGGCCAAAAATAGTGAAAAGGGCTGCTGTCTGTTACTGTTCATGGAGGAATATTTCTTCGGAATATTCCTGATTTTTTATTTTTCAGCATTTTCTGATCCTACAATCTTCCAATCGCTCGTTCTCCTCCGTTCGAACTCCGAATCAGGTGATTCAAGTTTCTAAATTTATCTAAATTCATAATCTATTTTTCAGTATATATTTCATAATTTTTGGATTTTCTCGACCACCCTTGGTTGAGTCTCCTCACCGCTGGAACATCGTCGACACCTCCGCCCGAGTTGTGCCACTGCTTCACGTCGCCGCCGACTACCTTCCAGCCACTTCTGGTATTGCACGAGAGCACCAATGCACTCCTCGCAATCCCCTCTCTCTTTTCTTCACCTCGCCACCCCTCCGCAAAGGAATCCCCCCGCCGGAGTGTCTCTTCCGCCGATGCCGACGCCACCACCGCCAAATCTTCGATGGGACCGCGCGCACCTCCTTCACCCTTTTTTTTCGAGCCAAAGCATGATCGGAGTACCCCGCCGTCGGTAACCTTCCTCAGGCCCGCACGAACCTTCGACGCCCCTTCTCCGAGCAAGCCGTCGTCGGAGAGTCTCTGCCGTCGATAATCGTGTCCCGCCTCCGCTACACTGTAACATCCCAAAATTTTGTCCCTTTATTGGAAATTTAATCTGGAGTTTATTGGATTTTCTGGAATTATGTTAAAATCCTGATTTGAGAAAAAAATTATAAACTTTATTGTATAAAAGTCAAAAATAAATTTATTGCATTCCTAGAAGCTAAAACAATTGTATTTCAGCTTCCTTAAGTCGAAATATGAGATTATATTAATTTTTCTAGATTTTAGAAGGAATTAAAACCTTCCCTACAAAATCAAATTGTACCTTTGCAAATTATACTTGTTAAAATGAGTGGGACATATTTTTATTAAGTCTAGAATAGCTCCAGATAGTTCTCTAAATTTTTCTGGATTTTTCAAATTTTATTTGGTATTTTTCTGAGTTTTCTAAAGCTTAATAGCATTTCGGAAAATCAAAAGAAAGAAATCCCAAAACCCCTCCCGGCCGCAGTGTCACCCATCGGCGTCCCCTCCGCCCGCGGGTTCCTCTCGGTCGTCCGATTTAACTTAAACCCTCTCCCGCCTTCCCTCTCTCGCGTGCGGCAGCGTGTCGCTTGATCGGACCGTCCACTCCGCGCGGATTTAATCCTCGCCGCGCACCCACTTACCGCTTCACCGCCCCTCTCGCTCCTGCGCCACGTGGTATTATCCAAGCCGTCCCCTATTGCCGTATCTCATCTCGGCGCCCCTTCCCACTTAAGCACCGTCGGCCCGATCTAACCTTCGTTGTCGGATCGGATC
Organism: Melocanna baccifera; assembly: GCA_036346265.1. Lineage (NCBI taxonomy): Eukaryota > Viridiplantae > Streptophyta > Magnoliopsida > Poales > Poaceae > Melocanna > Melocanna baccifera. The sequence goes on along the minus strand of CM070696.1, from coordinate 5,125,975 downwards.
TCGGCCGTCCCCTTCACTTACCCTTCGCAATGCGCGGCCGGTCCCGATCTCTCCCGTGCCACCGTCAAGCATCGGCCGTCCCCTCGCTCCTTCCTTTCTTTTCTCTCTCGTGGCGTGCGGGCCCCACTCGTCGATTCCGTCTCCCGCCCCTTTCCTTTCTTCCTCGCGCGATCTTCGCGCTGCCGCCATTCTTGCCGCAAACCGAAGCTTTTAAAGCCGGTTTCCTCCGAATTATGCCCGCGCCAGCGGCCGATCGCAGTGCACCTCCACGCGTCCATTGCGGGCATAATCACGCATAATCACGGCCGTTACCACCGCCGCAATTAACCTCCCGCCCGTTGCACTCGGCGAACCGTGCAACCGTTACCCTCCTCCCGACCTATAAAGGGTACCCGAGGTCCCTCTACTCACACCGCCACCCCCCCGAGCCTCCAGAGCGCTTAATCCAGCCCCGAGGGTTCCCCTGCGCCCGATTTCCCTCCGCCGGCTCCAGCTACTCCGGCGAGCAATCGCCGGCGGCTCAAGCCCCTCGCCCCTCGCGAAGCCTCCCCGACCTTGCTGGTGCCCAGGCGAACACCGGCGACCACCTCCCCGGGCACGTGCACCACCGGAGCTACTCCGCCGCCGTGAAGGCTTCTCCGACCGCCGCCCCTCTCCACCGGCTTCCCTCTCCAGTCATCCTCGGCCTCCGTGCAAAGGTACCGACGCACTCCCGCGTTCTCCTCGTCGTTTTGGTACCCTCGGCGGCGCCGCTCACCGGAGCTCGGCGACCATCGGCCCCGCGCGCGCGCGCCGCCGGCGAGCCACCTCGGCCGTCGGGCGGCGGCAGCGGCGTGGCGGCAGTGGCGGCGGTCGGCGCCACGCCGGCGCCACCCCCCACGCCCCCTCGCCACCTCGCGCGCGTGCGCCACGTCGGCATAAAGCGTGGCGTGGCGACCACGCGGCGACCACGCGGCGGCCCCGTGGCGCCACGTCGGCGCCACCCGCTCCCGCGCGCGCCGCCACCTCACCCTTCCTCGGGTCCATGGACTCGGTCCATGACACCGGGCCCCACTGTCGACCTGCGCCGAATATATTAATCCTAGGGCTGACGTCATAATCTATAATTTCCTTTAGAAAAATAATTCGTGCTGACGTCATAAATCCTTTTCGGTTTAAAAATAAATCCAGAAAATACCCTTTTCTTTTATTTTGAATTCAAACTTTGGAAGGCTATAACTTTTGCATTTTAACTCCAAATTGACCCATTCAAATTTCTAAATTTTTCTAAAATCATGATCTATCCATTTCTGGAATAATTTTGAAATTTTGAAATTTATTTAAATTTGATTTGAATATATTTTGTAATTCCAAGTTTTAAATTCAAATTAAAACTTCCAATTTCTTTTAAAAGCCTCATTTCTTTTTTTAAAAATTGTTGACCCACATTCAAAATTCAAATTCTGTCTCCCGGTGTATTTTATTATTTTTGGAAGTTATTTGGATTGAGTTTGGATTTTTGTTTTGAAATTGCTATGAATTGATTTTTAGTTAGATATTGACGATTAGGAGAGTTTGAATTCAACGAATCGCAGCGGGACTACGATCAAGGCAAGTTACACCTTTGACCATGTTGAACCTAATATTTTAAAATTATTTATGTTGTTTTCTTTGTATATGCATGCGTATCTTTATTCAAGTATAATTCAAATTGGATTTGAAACTTAGATATTCCCATGATCCTTTGATTATAGCCTATTTGAAATCCTGAATTCGTATACCTTGTCACCCTAGCTGATGTGGGACCCGGAGTAGAAACTCCCAGACCCCCTGTGTATTACTGTACTAGTCCCGGATATCAATGCTAGTACACACAGTTCAAGCAGAAAAGATGATATATTGCCAACAACGCTTTATTACAATAGTGGCGAAGTTTTACAAAGGCCATTGCCTTACTAAGGTTCACAGAACCACAAGCAAAAATAAACACAGTGGAAGCAAAGATAACTTGATCGACCCATCAATGCGCCACGGGCAATTGGTGGGAAAGCGAATCCTAGGCATCAGGAATAAACCACCGCATCCACATTGGCGCGAAGTCATACTCTCGGCAGTCTTCTTCATTCTGCTTTTATATTTATAGAGCAACGGTGAGTACAAAAATGTACTCCATAAGTCTTGGGAAAAATGCATAGATGTAAGGTTTCACAAAGGAAGGTTATATGGTTTATTTGCAACAATCAGCATTTTATTTCAAATGTACATAATTACTTTAAAAGCCATTTTTAAAACAACTTGTTTTTAATAATCGAAATTGGATAAGTACTTTAGTGAAGGTTAAACTACCAACACTAATATCTCGAGCTATCACGACCAATTTTCAAAACCTCGGGTTACACCCCGATCTGAACATCACGAGAGTTATACTACTCCGAGTTTTCTCCAATTCATTTTGTTTTGAAATCAAAACCAAAACTTCTACCATGTGAATGCATTCTTTGCTCGCCCTTGACCGTGGGCACGGCTATTCGAATAGTTTTACTCTGCAGAGGTTGTACACTTTACCCACAAGAGATTAATTATCTTAATAGTCAACACGCTTCCTTTGGCATGAGACCCGGATAAATTATCACAAAGCCTTTCGCCTACTCGGTATAGTTTAAATACCACCCGCTAAGGTTTCACCACAACTCGAATCCACGAGTTGGAGCCCCTCTTGCGCCATATGAGTCTGATGAAACCTGTCCCTCACTATGAGTAACCAGTACACCACGGCACTCAATACACCATGGTGATATCTAAACTACACTATTATAGGGTAGTTAGCTAGGTCGTACCCATATAGACTTGTGGTTGTCTGTTTTGCTTAGTTTGGACAAACACAAGCGTCGGTCCTTAAGCGACCGGGTGGCTCATTCACAATTCCAAACATTCTCGTGCTAAGCGCACCACCAAACCTTCCATCCACCCTTGTCAACTTTTCCCTTTGAAATCCATTTTTACTTTTAAATTATCGGTGATAACACCCATTACCACTTTTCAAACAAAGTATTTAACAATGGTAACATCCATTACCAATGTTCAAACAAATCATTCATCAAAACATTTGATAAACATGCTACTCATTTGAGTATTAATACATTAATTTGCTACACTAAGCATTTGCTAGTATTTAAACATTCAACAATTGTAACACTAACTCATTATTGAGTCAAAGGGATATCCTAAGTTGACAATGGTACAAGATAAACAATTTTCAATGGAAGGTATAGCAAATTGGGTATTTAACTAAATTTTCTAAATCAAATTATCACTTGATATAACATAAGCATGCATTAATTTTAAAATAACTACCTACTCATTTTATAAATCATTGGAGCAAGTTGATCAAAGGAAACTTGCAAAACATAGGAACAAAATGGTCAAAGGAGACTTGCCTTCCTGTATGCTGGTTGAAATCTTCCACAACTTGCTCTTGAGGTTGCTCGGACAAATCGGTCTCTACACGTAAATCGAGAATTCCAAATAAATAAAATAAAAATTCAAAAAAAAAATTGAAAATAAATATACCAAATGAAAGATTGAAATTTTAGATGAATTTAGAAATTTGAATGGACCAATTTGGAGCTAAAATGAAAAAGATATGGCTATTTGAAAATCTCGATTTGAATAAATCCAGAAATTCGGAAATCTCGACATGTGGGGTCCACTGGTCAGAAATTTTATTTAGAATAAGTCTCGACATGTGGGACCCACTGAACTCGGGACCCACTTGTCGGTGGTTAGCGCAGAGGGTGGTCGTCGACGGGTGGGGCCTACAGTCGGCGTGGAATAAAGCGGAGAAAACTCAACCTCGGGCGCGGGGCGGGCTCGAGCAGCGAGGAGTGGGAGGGGGAGGAGGCGGCGCTAGCCAAGTGAGCGGGAGGCACCGCCTACCCTTAATGGGTAGGTAATCCTCTTGAGGATTATCTGCGGGAGGCGGCGAAGCAGCGTGGCACTGCGTGGGCGACGCGTGGTCGCCGCGTGGTCGCCACGTCGCGCTTTTTGCCGGCGTGGCGCGCGCGCGCAGGTGGCGGGAGGCGCTCGGGTGGCGCCGGCGTGGCGCCGTCGGCGCCACGCTGCTGCCACCTCGGCCCGCGGTGACGAAGTGGCGGCGGTGGTGGCGCCACGGGACCGAGGGTCGCCGAGCTCCGTGATCGGCGGCGCCGCCAAGGGTACCAAAATGAAGAGGAGGATGCAGGAATGCGCCGGTACCTTTGCGCGGAGGCCGAGGTGACCGAGGAAGAATCGGCGAGAGGGGCGGCGGTCGGAGAGGAACCTCACGGCGGCGGAGGAGATCGATGGCGCGGCGGCTTCGGGAAGGGTCGCGGGAATCGCCTTGGCACCAGCAACGTCGGGAAGGCGTCGGCGAGAATGAGGAAGCCCGAGGCGGCGGAATTGCTCGCGGAGTATTTGAAGCCGCGGGAAGAAATCGGGCGTAGGGAGGGCTCTGGCGCTCGGGTGATTCGCTTGAGAGGTGAGGAGGAGCGGCAGCGGTAGAGGAACCTCGGGGTGTGGGTTTTATAGGCCGGGAGGGTGTAGCGGTCGCGCGAAGTCGCCGGAGTGCAACGGACGGGAAGGTTAACGCGAAGGTGATACGGCTGCAATTAGGAGTGATTATGCCTCGGAGAGTGCGGGAGGCGTTAATTTGAATGCGCAATGGTGTGGGAAATAAATCGGAAGAAAGCGAAGCTTTCAAAGCCGGTTTTCTAATCAATGGCGGCGCGGCGGTGATCGCGCGAGGAAGAAGGAAGACAATCGGGGACGGAGGACTGACAGGAGGGCCGCGCGTCGGTGAGAGAAGAAAAGAGAAGGAAATCGGCGGCGGTTGGATTAGTGGCGTGTGGCATAAGGAAGAGATCGGGGCGCGGATCACGGGCGAAGGGTAAGTGAAAGGAGCGATCGAGATTCAATCCGACAACACGAGTTAGATCGAGCCGATGGGGTGTACTAAGTGGCAGCGGCGGCTGCGATTTATCGGCAATCATGAGCGGTCAAGATGGCGACACGCGTCGGAGCAGCGGCTTTGACAGTGGGACCGGCGGCGGTGAGTCCACACGCACCGGTCTATGGCAGTGGGGCCCGCTTGTCGGCGCAAATCGAAAAAGAAACTCAACCTCGCGCGAGCGGCTCGAGCTCGCGCCGAGGAGGCGGGGAGGAAGAGAGCGGCGGCGGTAACGATCGGGCGGGAGGATCAACCTACCCAATAAGGGTGATTAATCCTTTTGAGTATTAGTCATTTGGGATGGCGAGGCTGCTGCACGGATCGCGACACTTGGCGCTGCGAGAGAGGGAGGCGGGATGAGGCGTGAGGCGGCGGGGATTAACTCGGGCGGGAGGAATGGCTCGGATGCATGACAAGTGTCGGCCGAGGGGATTTTGATATTTAAATCTTTTATATATATTTCAGAAATCATTAGGAGACTTTAAAATACTCAGAAAAATACCAAATAAATTCCAAAAATTCCAGAAAAATTCACATAATTCACTGATAATGTTTTAAACATATTAAAAATATTTCCAACTTATTTTGATATTAAATTTTCTTTTCAACAGAAACTTTAACTTCAGAAAATTCCAGATAATTGGAAATTATTAATTTAAAACTATTTCTTCAAAATAAATGCAAAAATTGGGATGTTACAAACCTACCCCCCTTAGAAGGAATCTCGACCCCGAGATTCGGATGAACTGAGAAATAGATTAGGAAACTCTGCTCGAAGATCCTCTTCTCGTTCCCAGGTTGCTTGACTACGGGCGGTTGCTCCATTGCACTTTCTGAATTTGATAGTCTTGTTTCTTGTGCAGCGCTCTGCCTCTTCAAAATCTTGTGAAATGCAGATATGTCAAGTCCTCTTTTAAATCAACATCCTCAAAGGTATCAACTCCTCTGGTACTCTCAAACACTTTTCAATTGTGATACATGAAATACATCATGTACACGACAAGCGAGGAGGAAGTTCTAGGCGATAAGCGACTTCACCTCTTCTTGCTATAATTAGAAATGGTCCAATATACCTTGGGGCAAGCTTACCATGACTTTGAATCGCGCATCCCTTTCATAGGTGACACTTTCGGATACACATGATCGCTGGCGTAAATTCCAACATTCTTCGACGATTATCGGCATAACTCTTTTATGCAGTGCGTGCTGTTTTCAATCGGTCTCGGATTAGCGAACTTGATCTTAGCTAACTTTAAGACATCGGTCGAATACTTGACTCTCTCGGTCTCGACCAATATAACGGTGTTCTACATTTTACGCCATACAAGGCTTCAAGCGGAGACATCTTGGACTAGATTGATAACTATTATTATATGAAAATTCCGCATAGGGCAAACTTTTATCCCAAGCGGCTTTATTGGCTAAAGCACATGCTCTCGACATATCTTCCAATATCGATTTACCGTTACATCGACCATCTGTTTGAGGATGATAAGCGATCTTGAAATTTAAATTGGTGCCCAAAACTTCATGAAGCTTACGCCAAAATCTTGAGGTAAATTGTGTTCCTCTATCGACACTATCCTCTTTGGAACTCCATGCAAACACACAATTTTTGACATATAAAGCTCGCCAATCTATCTCCGAATATGTAGTCTTCTTTGGTATAAAATGAGCGACTTTTGTTAAGCGGTCAACTATAACCCAAATTGAGTCATAACCTAACTTGGTTCTTGGTAGTCTGTTATGAAATCCATTCCAATTTCCTCCCATTTCCATTCGGTATATGCGAGAGGTTGCAAAAGACCAGTGAGTCTTTGATGCTCTGCTTTAACTCTTTGACATATATCACACAAGGCTACATATTCTGCAATTTCCCTTTTCATATTGTTCCACCAGTAACTTTCCTTTAAATCCTGATACATTTTTGTACTTCCAGGATGAATTGAATATCCTGATTCATGAATTGAATATTGTTCTTTTATTTCCTTTTTGGGTACTATTGATGACCTTTCAAACCAAAGATCCTCTTCTTCATGAATTGAAAATCCAAGCGATTTACCTTTCTTCATATTCTCTTTAATTTCTTTAACATATTCATCCTCTCGTTGGGCTGCCTTGATTTGATCTTCCAAGGTAGGATGAACCTTCAATGCAGACAGAATACCTTCGTTAACTATTTCCAAATTTAATCTTTGGAATTCCTCATGGAGGGTTAACTGCTTATCTGGAATTAACAGATTATTCATATGACTCTTTCGACTCAAAGCATCGGCTACCACATTAGCTTTTCCGGGATGATAGTGTATTCCCACATCATAATCCTTTATCAATTCGAGCCATCTTCTTTGTCTCATATTAAGGTCAGGCTGGGTGAATATATACTTTAAACTTTTATGATCTGTATATATCTCACACCGATTACTGATTAAGTAATGCCTCCATAACTTTAGAGCATGCACTGTGATGACTAGTTCTAAATCATGAGTGGGATAATTTTCTTCATGCGGTCTTAACTGCCTTGATGCATAAGCTACTACCCTTCCTTCTTGCATTAGTACACAACCAAGACCTTGTTTTGAAGCATCACAAAATATCTCAAAATCTTTTGGATATCGGGTAACCATGAACCGGTGCTGAAGTTAACCTTTTCTTTAACTCTTGAAAACTATCCTCACAGATTTACTCCATTCAAATTTCTTCTCCTTCTTTAACAGTGGGTTAAAGGTCGGCAATCTTGGAAAAGCCTTCAATAAATCGGCGATAATGTAAGGCTAATCGAGAAAACTTGGATCTCGATTCTTGTCTTGGGTGGAGTCAATTTAATACATCCTTAACTTTTCCGGGATCTCTGGATACTCCTTCTGCTGAGATCACATGTCCCAAAAACTCAATTTCCTTTAACCAAAATGCACATTTGCTAAATTTGGCATATAAGCGGTGTTCACGAGTCTTTGCAACACTATCCTTAGATGACCTTCATGTTCTTTATTATTCTTTGAATAGATAAGAATGTCATCTATGAAAACAACAACAAACTTATCTAAATAATCCATAAAGACTTTATTCATCAAGTTCATGAAATATGCGGTGCATTTGTCGGACCAAAAGACATCACCGTATACTCATATAATCCATATCTTGTGGCGAAAGGTGTCTTGGGTATATCTTGAGATCTAATCTTCAGCGATGATATCGACCGAAGATCAATCTTGGAAAAGACACTTGATCCTATGAGTTGGTCAAACAAATCATCGATCCGTGGTAAGGGATACTTATTCTTTATAGTGACTTCATTTAAAGCTCGATAATCAACGCACATCCGTTGACTACCATCCTTCTTCTTTACTAGAAGCTTTGGGGCTCCCAAGGCGAAGAACTTGGTGCGATGAATCCTTTCTCATACAATTCTTGGATCGCCTCTTGACTTACGCTAAATCATCGGTGACATCCGATAAGGTCTCTTTGATATTGGGTATGCGGTGCAGATTTATAACAAATTCAACTTCTCGATCGGTGGTAATCTGGCAAATCTTGGGAAAAACATCGGGTACTCATGAACTATCGACACATCTTCCAAACTTTTCCCTTTTAATTTGGTTAACATCTTGTCCTTCTTTGAGTGCATAAGCGCCTCATGTCTTATCTGAATTCCATCGAATTGGTAAGGATAATGGCACGATTGGCACAATCTATCATCCTTTATACTTGATCAACCAATCCATACCAAGTATTATATCTATGCCATTGGAGTCTATTATAATAAGGTTAGCTAGGAACTTTACTCCATTTATAATTATGGTTGCACTAGGGCTAACCAAATTAGTCCTCAATTCTTTTCGGAGATTGGACTATCATAAGGTCCTTTAGCAAACAAATTTTCCAATTATTCTTTTCAACAAAACCTTTGTTACGAAAGAATGTGTAGCTCGAGAATCAAATAATATAATTCTTTGATGCGAGTTCACTAGAAACTTACCGAACTACGTGCGGTGCATATTCATTGCCTCTGCGGTAACATGGTTGATCGCCCTCGATTAATGTTTTGTGGAGTCTTGGGAGTTTGAGGGCTTCCACGACCTTGACCATTGGTTGGAGCTCTTCTTTGGTGTAGGGTCAAGATTGAAGCGAACCGGGGTTACCGCTGAGCGTTTACGTGGGCGATTCTTGGCATAGTGTCCCATATTTTTGCAATTGTAGCATTGCACTCCTGCGGCTACATTTACTGTTTTTGCTTGATTGGGCTGCATTTCCAGTTCTAGGAGCTTGAGGTAAGGGCGAGGTGCGAAATCGGTATCCTTGTATGACTATGTCTTGGAGGTCGGTTGTCTTGTGGTGGCGTGAATCGTGAGCTTTCATGATCTGCTGAGCTTGGAACTTCCTCTTCCGGGAGTCGAAGAGTTGGCGTTGAGCATCTTCTTGCAATAAAGCTTTATTCACTAGATGTTGAAAAGTAGGGTAGTCATTGGAGACTAATTGAACCTTAAGATTGGGGTCTATCCCTCCCATGAACCTCCAAATCTTTGCGGCATCAGTCGCCACATCTTCTAGGGCATATCTAGATAGCTGAATGAATTTGCTTAAATAAGCGGAAACGCTCAGGTTTCCCTGCTGTAAATGATGGAACTCCTTCCTCTTCATTTCCATAATACTCATAGGAATATGAGCATTACGGAAGGCTTCCAAAAATTCTGCCCAACCAATGTTCTGGGCATCCTGGTGTGCAGCGCAGTAATTGTCCCACCAATTGGCAGCAACTCCTTGGAGTTGATGAGCAGCATATATAACCTTCTCATGTTCAGCACATTGAGCTAGATTCAGCTTCCTTTCCACTTCCTTAATCCAATCATCCGCTTCCAACGGATCGGCAGATCTGCGAAGGTCGAAGTCGGGTCCTCATGAATTCCCGAGCTTAGACTGCGGTGGGTGAATAGGTACTTGCTGAGCTTGATTGACTTGATTTTGGGCCAAAGCTTTGAAGAAGTTGTAGTTGCATGGCCATCATTTGTTCCATGTTGGGAGCTTGGGTGGCGGAGGTGGAATTGGGGCCTCATTGTTGTTGGTATTTGGGTTGTTGTTGATGTTGCTTCTCGTGTTCACCATCCAAGCTCCATCAAGAAAAATCTGAAAAAGAGAAAAGCATAGATGAGAGGCAGGGCAATTTATCATCCCAAAACCACACACAAAATCAACACAACAGATTGAGAAAACTCAACTTTTGAAATTCAAATTAACTTTTGAAATGGCTGTACCACAAATGCACAAGGCTCGGTACAATCCATTTTATTACATCATATCATTATAAAAGCGTTCTAGTATCGATAAACGACTGAAAAAGGGTAGTCTATCTAACATCTAATTATCCTCAATGATGATACGCTCCTCTGGCTCCTCCTCGGGATCCTCCTCTGAGTCCGACGAGTGACTCTGTCCACAACCACGGCAGTTGTTCGGCGAATGCGACCGTGATCGGCTTTGGCTGAAAGTAGGTGATCTGGAACGGGAGCGCTGGCGTCCTCGGCTGGATCCGTCAATGTCTAGGTCGGGTAGCGGACTGGGGCGTCGCACACTCTTCCTTGCCGTGAGCCTAGTGCGAGGTCTCGAGAGTCGGGTGAGCGACAACGAGGCTGGTGGAGTCGGTGTAGTGGTGGCGGCTCGAAGGCGCTCCACTTCGCCTCGGCGACTGTCCTCGCTTTGTCTGGCGTCGGCGTGGGCGGTCTGACTCTGCAGCAGCTGTGCTCGGAGAGTGTCGGAGTGGTCGTAGCTCGACGTCAGAAGCATTCGGAGAAGTCCTATCTCCTGCTGAGCTCTGGCGTAAGTCGCGGTCGATGCTTGGGTGAACTGCACCTGATGAGACAGGCGTGGGTCGTCCACCACGATCTGGAAAGCCTCGGGGTGAGTCTGTCCCGTTCTGGTAGTCGGAAAGAAGCAGAAGGGCGACTGTCGTAACTCCCCTTTGTGCCTCCTGCACAACTCTGCTATCGCCATCTTGGCTGCATCTTGGATAGCGTCTGTACAGTGCATCCGAGGGTGCTCAATACTGCAGTAGACGGGGTTAAGCTGCCCATCTGGAGCATAGATGAATACTTCCATGGTCCATGAATCCATAGTCATCACTCTAGTGTTCCGCCCTCTGAAAATGGGTGTTGATTATATTTGAGATCTGCATTAAGCGTCGTAGAAGAGTCGCAAAGCTCCTCACTCTCGCCATGAGAATGGTGATCCCACGGGGCTGAAGACGACGAAGAACCTGCCATCTATAAGTTTGAGAATAAGGAGAGATTAGTAAAGATTTTTAAATAATGAGAGTAGGACAAGAACAAGATACTAAGTAAGAAAAGAGTAGAAGCAAAAGAAACTTATATTTTTGTACATAAATTTTTATTAAATATAAATCCTTAAAGCTTCCCAAAACCTAGGGCTCGTTCTACAGTCAAGATGGCTCTGATACCACTTCTGTGGGACCCGGAGTAGAAACTCCCAGACCCCCTGTGTATTACTGTACTAGTCCCAGAGATCAATGCTAGTACACACAGTTCAAACAGAAAAGATGATATATTGCCAACAACGCTTTATTACAATAGTAACTGAAGTTTTACAAAGGCCATTGCCTTACTAAGGTTCACAGAACCACAAGCAAAAATAAACACAGCGGAAGCAAAAGATAACTTGATCGACCCATCAATCTGCCACAGGCAATTGGTGGGAAAGCGAATCCTAGGCATCAGGGAATAATCCACGCATCCACATTCGTGCGAAGTCATACTCTCCACAGATCTTCTTCATTCTCTGCTTTTATATTTATAGAGCAACGGTGAGTACAAAAATGTACTCCGCAAGTCTTGGAAAAATGCATAGATGTAAGGTTTCACAAAGGAAGGCTATATGGTTTATTTGCAACAATCAGCATTTTATTTCAAATGTACATAATTACTTTAAAAGCCATTTTTAAAACAACTTGTTTTTAATAATCGAAATTGGATAAGTACTTTAGTGAAGGTTAAACTACCAACACTAATATCTCGAGCTATCACGACCAATTTTCAAAACCTCGAGTTACACCCACGATCTGAACATCACGAGAGTTATACTACTCCGAGTTTTCTCCAATTCATTTTGTTTTGAAATCAAAACCAAAACTTCTACCATGTGAATGCATTCTTTGCTCGCCCTTGACCGTGGGCACGGCTATTCGAATAGTTTTACTCTGCAGAGGTTGTACACTTTACCCACAAGAGATAAATTATCTTAATAGTCAACACGCTTCCTTTGGCATGAGACCGGATAAATTATCACAAAGCCTTTCGCCTACTCGGTATAGTTTAAATACCACCCGCTAAGGTTTCACCACAACTCGAATCCACGAGTTGGAGCCCCTCTTGCGCCATATGAGTCTGATGAAACCCTGTCCCTCACTATGAGTAACGATTACACCACGGCACTCAATACACCACCGGTGATATCTAAACTACACTATTATAGGGTAGTTAGCTAGGTCGTACCCATATAGACTTGTGGTTGTACTGTTTTGCTTAGTTTGGACAAACACAAGCGTCGGTCCTTAAACGACCAGGGTGGCTCATTCACAATTCCAAACATTCTCGTGCTAAGCGCACCACCAAACCTTCCATCCACCCTTGTCAACTTTTCCCTTTGAAATCCATTTTTACTTTTAAATTATCGGTGATAACACCCATTGCCACTTTTCAAACAAAGTATTTAACAATGGTAACATCCATTACCAATGTTCAAACAAATCATTCATCAAAACATTTGATAAACATGCTACTCATTTGAGTATTAATACATTAATTTGCTACACTAAGCATTTGCTAGTATTTAAACATTCAACAATTGTAACACTAACTCATTATTGAGTCAAAGGGATATCCTAAGTTGACAATGGTACAAGATAAACAATTTTCAATGGAAGGTATAGCAAATTGGGTATTTAACTAAATTTTCTAAATCAAATTATCACTTGATATAACATAAGCATGCATTAATTTTAAAATAACTACCTACTCATTTTATAAATCATTGGAGCAAGTTGATCAAAGGAAACTTGCAAAACATAGGAGCAAAATGGTCAAAGGAGACTTGCCTTCACGTATCTGGTTGAAATCTTCCACAACTTGCTCTTGAGGTTGCTCGGACAAATCGGTCTCTACACGTAAATCGAGAATTCCAAATAAATAAAATAAAATAAAAAAAAAAATTGAAAATAAATATACCAAATGAAAGATTGAAATTTTAGATGAATTTAGAAATTTGAATGGACCAATTTGGAGCTAAAATGAAAAAGATATGGCTATTTGAAAATCTCAGATTTGAATAAATCCAGAAATTCGGAAATCTCTGACATGTGGGGTCCACTGGTCAGAAATTTTATTTAGAATAAGTCTCTGACATGTGGGACCCACTGAACTCGGGACCCACTTGTCGGTGGCTTATGAGAGGGTGGTGGTCGACGGGTGGGGCCTACATCGGCGTGGAATAAAGCGGAGAAAACTCAACCTCGGCGCGAGCGGGCTCGAGCGCAGCAGAGGAGTGGGAGGGGGAGGAGAGCGGCGCTAGCCAAGTGAGCGGGGAGGCACTGCCTACCCTTAATGGGTAGGTAATCCTCTTGAGGATTATCTGCGGGGAGGCCGGCGAAGCAACGTGGCACACACGTGGCTGACGCGTGGTCGCCGCGCGGCGCCACGCCACCGCTTTGCCGGCGTGGCGCGCGCGCGCGCAAGGTGGCGAGGCGCTCGGGTGGCGCCGGCGTGGCGCCGTCGCCGCCACGCTGCTGCCACCTCGGCCGGCGGCGACGGTGGCGGCGGTGGTGGCGCCACGGGACCGAGGGTCGCCGAACTCCGTGTCAGCGGCGCCGCCAAGGGTACCAAAATGAAGAGGAGGATGCGGGAATGCGCCGGTACCTTGCGCGAGGCCGAGGGTGACCGGAGGAAGAATCGGCGAGAAGGGGCGGCGGTCGGAGAGGAACCTCACGGCGGCGGAGGAGATCGATGCGCGGCGGCTTCGGGAAAAGTCGCGGGAATCGCCTTGGCACCAGCAACGTCGGGAAGGCGTCGGCGAGGAATGAGAAGCCCGAGGCGGCGGAATTGCTCGCGGAGTATTTGAAGCCGCGGGAAGAAATCGGGCGTAGGGAGGGCTCTGGCGCTCGGGTGATTCGCTTGAGAGGTGAGGGAGGAGCGGCAGCGGTAGAGGAACCTCGGGGTGTGGGTTTTATAGGCCGGGGAAGGGTGTAACGGTCGCGCGAAGTCCGCCGGAGTGCAACGGACGGGGAAGGTTAACGCGAAGGTGATAACGGCTGCAATTAGGAGTGATTATGCCTCAGAGGGGTGCGGGGAGGCGTTAATTTGAATGCGCAATGGTGTGGGGAAATAAATCGGCAAGAAACGAAGCTTTCAAAGCGGTTTTCTAATCAATAAGCGGCGCGGCGGTGATGCGCGAGAAGAAGGAAGACAATCGGGACGGAGGACTGTGAGCGGGGCCGCGCGTCGGTGAGAGAGAAAAAGAGAAGGAAATCGGCGGCGGTTGGATTAGTGGCGTGTGGCATAAGGAAGAGATCGGGGCGTGGATCACGGCGAAGGGTAAGTGAAAGGAGCGATCGAGATTCAATCCGACAACACGGGTTAGATCGGCCGATGGGGTGTACTAAGTGGCAGCGGCGGTGCGATTTATCGGCAATCATGAGCGGTCAAGATGGCGACACGCGTCGAGCAGCGGCTTTGGCAGTGGGACCGGCTGGCGGTGAGTCCACTGAGCCGGTCTATGACAGTGGGGCCCGCTTGTCGGCGCAAATCGAAAAAGAAACTCAACCTCGCGCGAGCGGGCTCGAGCAGCGCGCCGAGCGGGGAGGAAGAGAGCGGGCGGCGGTAACGATCGGGCGGGAGGATCAACCTACCCAATAAGGGTGATTAATCCTTTTGAGTATTAGTCATTTGGGATGGCCGGGCTGCTGCCGGATCGCGACACTTGCGCTGCGAGAGAGAGGAGGCGGGATGAGGCGTGAGCGGCGGGGATTAACTCGGGCGGGAGGAATGGCTCGGATGCATGACAAGTGTCGGCCGAGGGGATTTTGATATTTAAATCTTTTATATATATTTGAAATCATTAGGAGACTTTAAAATACTCGAGAAAAATACCAAATAAATTCCAAAAATTCCAGAAAAATTCACATAATTCACGATAATGTTTTAAACATATTAAAAATATTTCCAACTTATTTTGATATTAAATTTTCTTTTCAATGAAACTTTAACTTGAGAAAATTCGGATAATTGGAAATTATTAATTTAAAACTATTTCTTCAAAATAAATGCAAAAATTGGGATGTTACAAACCTACCCCCTTAGAAGGAATCTCGACCCGAGATTCGGATGAACGAGAAATAGATTAGGAAACTCGTCAAGATCCTCTTCTCGTTCCTGTGTTGCTTCGACTACGGACGGTTGCTCCATTGCACTTTACTGAATTTGATAGTCTTGTTTCTTGTGCAACGCTCTGCCTCTTCAAAATCTTGACAGAAATGCAATATGTCAAGTCCTCTTTTAAATCAACATCCTCAAAAGGTATCAACTCCTCTGGTACTCTCAAACACTTTTCAAGCTGTGATACATGAAATACATCATGTACACCTGACAACTGAGGAGGAAGTTCTAGCTGATAAGCGACTTCACCTCTTCTTGCTATAATTAGAAATGGTCCAATATACCTTGGGGCAAGCTTACCACTGACTTTGAATCGACGCATCCCTTTCATAGGTGAAACTTTCAGATACACATGATCGCCTGGCGTAAATTCCAACATTCTTCGACGATTATCAGCATAACTCTTTTATGCAGTGCGTCTTTGTTTTCAATCGGTCTCGGATTAAGCGAACTTGATCTTCCGCTAACTTTAAGACATCTGGTCCGAATACTTGACTCTCTCCGGTCTCTGACCAATATAACGGTGTTCTACATTTTCTGCCATACAAGGCTTCAAACGGAGACATCTTCAGACTAGATTGATAACTATTATTATATGAAAATTCCGCATAGGGCAAACTTTTATCCCAAGCGGCTTTATTGGCTAAAGCACATGCTCTCAAACATATCTTCCAATATCGATTTACCGTTCATCGACCATCTGTTTGAGGATGATAAGCGATCTTGAAATTTAAATTGGTGCCCAAAACTTCATGAAGCTTCACGCCAAAATCTTGAGGTAAATTGTGTTCCTCTATCTGACACTATCCTCTTTGGAACTCCATGCAAACACACAATTTTTGACATATAAAGCTCTGCCAATCTATCTCCCGAATATGTAGTCTTCACTGGTATAAAATGAGCGACTTTTGTTAAACGGTCAACTATAACCCAAATTGAGTCATAACCTAACTTGGTTCTTGGTAGTCCTGTTATGAAATCCATTCCAATTTCCTCCCATTTCCATTCAGGTATATGCAGAGGTTGCAAAAGACCAGCAGGTCTTTGATGCTCTGCTTTAACTCTTTGACATATATCACACAAGGCTACATATTCTGCAATTTCCCTTTTCATATTGTTCCACCAGTAACTTTCCTTTAAATCCTGATACATTTTTGTACTTCCAGGATGAATTGAATATCTGATTCATGAATTGAATATTGTAAATAGCAGGACCTTTTTTTAGGTACGATTGATGACCAATCAAACCCAGTTGATCCAGCTCTTAGCTCAGATGAATTGAAAATCCAAGCGATTTACCTTTCTTCATATTCTCTTTAATTTCTTTAACATATTCATCCTCTCGTTGGGCTGCCTTGATTTGATCTTCCAAGGTAGGATGAACCTTCAATGCAGACAGAATACCTTCGTTAACTATTTCCAAATTTAATCTTTGGAATTCCTCATGGAGGGTTAACTGCTTATCTGGAATTAACAGATTATTCATATGACTCTTTCGACTCAAAGCATCGGCTACCACATTAGCTTTTCCGGGATGATAGTGTATTCCCACATCATAATCCTTTATCAATTCGAGCCATCTGCTTTGTCTCATATTAAGGTCAGGCTGGGTGAATATATACTTTAAACTTTTATGATCTGTATATATCTCACACCGATTACTGATTAAGTAATGCCTCCATAACTTTAGAGCATGCACAACAGCAGCTAGTTCTAAATCATGAGTGGGATAATTTTCTTCATGCGGTCTTAACTGCCTTGATGCATAAGCTACTACCCTTCCTTCTTGCATTAGTACACAACCAAGACTTTGTTTTGAAGCATCACAAAATATCTCAAAATCTTTTCGAATATCGGGTAACCGCAGAACCGGTGCTGAAGTTAACCTTTTCTTTAACTCTTGAAAACTATCCTCACAGGATTTACTCCATTCAAATTTCTTCTCCTTCTTTAACAGCTGGGTTAAAGGTCTGGCAATCTTGGAAAAGCCTTCAATAAATCGACGATAGTAACCGGCTAATCCCAGAAAACTTCGGATCTCGGTTACTGTCTTGGGTGGAGTCCAATTTAATACATCCTTAACTTTTCCAGGATCTACAGATACTCCTTCTGCTGAGATCACATGTCCCAAAAACTCAATTTCCTTTAACCAAAATGCACATTTGCTAAATTTGGCATATAACTGGTGTTCACGGAGTCTTTGCAACACTATCCTTAGATGACCTTCATGTTCTTTATTATTCTTTGAATAGATAAGAATGTCATCTATGAAAACAACAACAAACTTATCTAAATAATCCATAAAGACTTTATTCATCAAGTTCATGAAATATGCCGGTGCATTTGTCAGACCAAAAGACATCACCGTATACTCATATAATCCATATCTTGTGGCGAAGGCTGTCTTGGGTATATCTTCAGATCTAATCTTCAACTGATGATATCCTGACCGAAGATCAATCTTGGAAAAGACACTTGATCCTATGAGTTGGTCAAACAAATCATCGATCCGTGGTAAGGGATACTTATTCTTTATAGTGACTTCATTTAAAGCTCGATAATCAACGCACATCCGTTGACTACCATCCTTCTTCTTTACTAGAAGCAGGGCTCCCAAGGCGAAGAACTTGGTCCGATGAATCCTTTCTCATACAATTCTTGGATCGCCTCTTGACTTCGCTAAATCATCGGTGACATCCGATAAGGTCTCTTTGATATTGAGTGTGCGGTGCGATTTATAACAAATTCAACTTCTCGATCGGTGGTAATCTGGCAAATCTTGGGAAAAACATCGGGTACTCATGAACTATCGACACATCTTCCAAACTTTTCCCTTTTAGGTGGTTAACATATTGTCCTTCTTTGAGTGCATAAGCGCCTCATGTCTTATCTGAATTCCATCGAATTGGTAAGGATAATGGCACGATTGGCACAATCTATCATCCTTTATACTTGATCAACCAATCCATACCAAGTATTATATCTATGCCATTGGAGTCTATTATAATAAGGTTCGCTAGGAACTTTACTCCATTTATAATTATGGTTGCACTAGGGCTAACCAAATTAGTCCTCAATTCTTTTCCAAGGGATTGGACTATCATAAGGTCCTTTAGCAAACAAATTTTCCAATTATTCTTTTCAACAAAAACCTTTGTTACGAAAGAATGTGTAGCTCCAGAATCAAATAATATAATTGCTGTACTGAGTTCACTAGAAACTTACCCAGAACTACATCTGGTGCATATTCCGCTGCCTCTGCGGTAACATGGTTGATACGCCCTCGATTAATGTTTTGTGGAGTCTTGGGAGTTTGAGGGCTTCCACGACCTTGACCATTGGTTGGAGCTCTTGCTGGTGTAGGGTCAAGATTGAAACGAACCGGGGTTACCGCTTGACGTTTCTGTGGACAGTTGCTGGCATAGTGTCCCATATTCTTGCAATTGTAGCATTGCACTCCTGCGGCTACATTTACATTTTTTGCTGCAGATTGGGCTGCATTTCCGATTCTAGGAGCTTGAGGTAAGGGCGAGGTGCGAAATCGGTATCCTTGTATGACTATGTCTTGGAGGTCGGTTGTCTTGTGGTGGCGTGAATCGTGAAGCGCCGCATGATGCTGAGCTTGGAACTTCCTCTTCCGGGAGTCGAAGAGTTGGCGTTGAGCATCTTCTTGCAATAAAGCTTTATTCACTAGATGTTGAAAAGTAGGGTAGTCATTGGAGACTAATTGAACCTTAAGATTGGGGTCTATCCCTCCCATGAACCTCCAAATCTTTGCGGCATCAGTCGCCACATCTTCTAGGGCATATCTAGATAGCTGAATGAATTTGCTTAAATAAGCGGAAACGCTCAGGTTTCCTGCCTGTAAATGATGGAACTCCTTCCTCTTCATTTCCATAATACTCATAGGAATATGAGCATTACGGAAGGCTTCCAAAAATTCGCCCAACCAATGTTCGGGCATCACGGTGTGCTGTGTGAGAATTGTCCCACCAATTGGCAAAGCAACTCCTTGGAGTTGATGAGCAGCATATATAACCTTCTCATGTTCAGCACATTGAGCTAGATTCAGCTTCCTTTCCACTTCCTTAATCCAATCATCCGCTTCCAACGGATCGGCAGATCCTGCGAAGGTCGGGGGTCGGGTCCTCATGAATTCCCCGAGCTTAGACTGCGGTGGGTGAATAGGTACTTGCTGAGCTTGATTGACTTGATTTTGGGCCAAAGCCTGAAGAAGTTGTAGTTGCATGGCCATCATTTGTTCCATGTTGGGAGCTTGGGCTGGCGGAGGTGGAATTGGGGCCTCATTGTTGTTGGGCTGGTTGTTGTTGATGTTGCTTCTCGTGTTCACCATCCAAGCTCCATCAAGAAAAGTACTGAAAAGAGAAAAGCATAGATGAGAGACGGGCAATTTTATCATCCCAAAACCACACACAAGATTAACACAACAGATTGAGAAAACTCAACTTTTGAAATTCAAATTAACTTTTGAAATGGCTGTACCACAAATGCACAAGGCTCGGTACAATCCATTTTATTACATCATATCATTATAAAAGCGTTCTAGTATCGATAAACGACTGAAAAAGGGTAGTCTATCTAACATCTAATTATCCTCAATGATGATACGCTCCTCTGGCTCCTCCTCGGGATCCTCCTCTCGAGTCCGACGAGTGACTCGCCCACAACCACGGCGGTTGTTCGCGAACGCGACCGTGATCGGCTTTGGCTGAAAGTAGGTGATCTGGAACGGAGCGCCGGGCGTCCTCGGTGGATCCGTCAATGTCTAGGTCGGGTAGCGGATCGGGCGTCGCACACTCTTCCTTGCCGTGAGCCTAGTGCGAGGTCCGAGAGTCTCGATCGAGCGAAGAACAGAGCGGTGGAGTCGGTGTAGTGGTGGCGGCTCGAAGACGCTCCACTTCGCCTCGGCGGTGTCCTCGCTGTCTGGCGTCGGCGTGGCGGTCGACTCTGCAGCGGTGTGTCTCGAGAGTGTCGGAGTGGTCGTAGCTCGGCGTCGAAGCATTCGGAGAAGTCCTATCTCCGCCGAGCTCGGCGTAAGTCGCGGTCGATGCTTGGGTGAAGCGCACTGATGAGACAGCGTGGGTCGCCCACCACGATCTGGAAAGCCTCGGGGTGAGTCTGCCCCGCTCGTAGTCGGAAAGAAGCGTATGGGCGATCGTCGAACTCCCCTTTGTGCCTCCTGCACAACTCTGCTATCGCCATCTTGGCTGCATCTTGGATAGCGTCTGTACAGTGCATCCGAGGGTGCTCAATACTGCAGTAGACGGGGTTAAGCTGCCCATCTGGAGCATAGATGAATACTTCCATGGTCCATGAATCCATAGTCATCACTCTAGTGTTCCGCCCTCTGAAAATGGGTGTTGATTATATTTCGAGATCTGCATTAACTGTCGTAGAAGAGTCGCAAAAGCTCCCTCACTCTCGCCATGAGAATGGTGATCCCACGGGGCTGAAGACGACGAAGAACCTGCCATCTATAAGTTTGAGAATAAGGAGAGATTAGTAAAGATTTTTAAATAATGAGAGTAGGACAAGAACAAGATACTAAGTAAGAAAAGAGTAGAAGCAAAAGAAACTTATATTTTTGTACATAAATTTTTATTAAATATAAATCCTTAAAGCTTCCCAAAACCTAGGGCTCGTTCTACTGATCAAGATGGCTCGATACCATACGTGGGACCGGAGTAGAAACTCCTGCACTTCGTGTATTCTTGTACTAGTCGAGAGATCAATGCTAGTACACACAGTTCAAGCAGAAAAGATGATATATTGCCAACAACGCTTTATTACAATAGTAATCGAAGTTTTACAAAGGCCATTGCCTTACTAAGGTTCCGCAGAACCACAAGCAAAAATAAACACAATGAAGCAAAAGATAACTTGATCGACCCATCAATCGCCACGGGCAATTGGTGGGAAACGAATCCTAGGCATCAGGAATAAACCACCGCATCCACATTGGCGCGAAGTCATACTCACCGACTTGATCTTCTTCATTCTCTGCTTTTATATTTATAGAGCAACAGGTGAGTACAAAAATGTACTCCGCAAGTCTTGGGAAAAATGCATAGATGTAAGGTTTCACAAAGGAAGGTTATATGGTTTATTTGCAACAATCAGCATTTTATTTCAAATCTACATAATTACTTTAAAAGCCATTTTTAAAACAACTTGTTTTTAATAATCGAAATTGGATAAGTACTTTAGTGAAGGTTAAACTACCAACACTAATATCTCAGCTATCACGACCAATTTTCAAAACCTCGAGTTACACCCTCGATCTGAACATCACGAGTTATACTACTCCGAGTTTTCTCCAATTCATTTTGTTTTGAAATCAAAACCAAAACTTCTACCATGTGAATGCATTCTTTGCTCGCCCTTGACCGTGGGCACGGCTATTCGAATAGTTTTACTCTGCAGAGGTTGTACACTTTACCCACAAGAGATTAATTATCTTAATAGTCAACACGCTTCCTTTGGCATGAGACCCAGATAAATTATCACAAAGCCTTTCGCCTACTCCAGTATAGTTTAAATACCACCCGCTAAGGTTTCACCACAACTCGAATCCACGAGTTGGAGCCCCCTCTTGCGCCATATGAGTACAGTAAACCCTGTCCCTCACTATGAGTAACCGATACACACGGCACTCAATACACCACTGGTGATATCTAAACTACACTATTATAGGGTAGTTAGCTAGGTCGTACCCATATAGACTTGTGGTTGTACTGTTTTGCTTAGTTTGGACAAACACAAGCGTCGGTCCTTAAACGACCAGGGTGGCTCATTCACAATTCCAAACATTCTCGTGCTAATCGCACTCACCAAACCTTCCATCCACCCTTGTCAACTTTTCCCTTTGAAATCCATTTTTACTTTTAAATTATCAGTGATAACACCCATTGCCACTTTTCAAACAAAGTATTTAACAATGGTAACATCCATTACCAATGTTCAAACAAATCATTCATCAAAACATTTGATAAACATGCTACTCATTTGAGTATTAATACATTAA
This sequence comes from Melocanna baccifera, assembly GCA_036346265.1. NCBI lineage: Eukaryota > Viridiplantae > Streptophyta > Magnoliopsida > Poales > Poaceae > Melocanna > Melocanna baccifera. The sequence continues at coordinate 5,103,531 of CM070696.1, read as the reverse complement.
TTTGCTACACTAAGCATTTGCTAGTATTTAAACATTCAACAATTGTAACACTAACTCATTATTGAGTCAAAGGGATATCCTAAGTTGACAATGGTACAAGATAAACAATTTTCAATGGAAGGTATAGCAAATTGGGTATTTAACTAAATTTTCTAAATCAAATTATCACTTGATATAACATAAGCATGCATTAATTTTAAAATAACTACCTACTCATTTTATAAATCATTGGAGCAAGTTGATCAAAGGAAACTTGCAAAACATAGGAGCAAAATGGTCAAAGGAGACTTGCCTTCCTGTATGCGGTTGAAATCTTCCACAACTTGCTCTTGAGGTTGCTCGGACAAATCGGTCTCTACACGTAAATCGAGAATTCCAAATAAATAAAATAAAATTAAAAAAAAATTGAAAATAAATATACCAAATGAAAGATTGAAATTTTAGATGAATTTAGAAATTTGAATGGACCAATTTGGAGCTAAAATGAAAAGATATGGCTATTTGAAAATCTCAGATTTGAATAAATCCAGAAATTGGAAATCTCGACATGTGGGGTCCACTGGTCAGAAATTTTATTTAGAATAAGTCTCGACATGTGGGACCCACTGAACTCGGGACCCACTTGTCGCTGGTTAGCGCAGAGGGTGGTCGCCGACGGTGGGGCCTACCTGTCGGCGTGGAATAAACGGAGAAAACTCAACCTCGGCGCGGAGCGGGCTCGAGCAGCCGAGGAGTGGGAGGGGGAGAGAGCGGCGCTAGCCAAGTGAGCGGGAGGCACCGCCACCCTTAATGGGTAGGTAATCCTCTTGAGGATTATCTGCGGGAGGCCGGCGGCAACGTGGCACACACGTGGTCGACGCGTGGTCGCCGCGTGGCGCCACGCCACCGCTTTTGCCGGCGTGGCGCGCGCGCGCAAGGTGGCGGGAGGCGCTCGGGTGGCGGCGACGTGGCGCCGATCGCCGCCACGCTGCTGCCACCTCGGCCGACGGCACGACGGGTGGCGGCGGTGGTGGCGCCACGGGGACCGAGGGTCGCCGAGCTCCGTGTCAGCGGCGCCGGCCAAGGGTACCAAAATGAAGAGGAGGATGCGGGAATGCATCGGTACCTTGCGCGAGGCCGAGGGTGACCGGAGGGAAGAATCGGCGAAGGGGCGCGGTCGGAGAGGAACCTCACGGCGGCGGAGGAGATCGATGGCGCGGCGGCTTCGGGAAGGGGTCGCGGGAATCGCCTTGGCACCGCAACGTCGGGAAGGCGTCGGCGAGGAATGAGGAAGCCCGAGGCGGCGGAATTGCTCGCCGGAGTATTTGAAGCCGCGGGAAGAAATCGGGCGTAGGGAGGGCTCGCGCTCGGGTGATTCGCTTGAGAGGTGAGGAGGAGCGGCGGCGGTAGAGGAACCTCGGGTGTGGGTTTTATAGGCCGGGAGGGTGTAACGGTCGCGCGAAGTCGCCGGAGTGCAACGGACGGGAAGGTTAACGCGAAGGTGATAACGGCCGCAATTAGGAGTGATTATGCCTCGGAGAGTGCGGAGGCGTTAATTTGAATGCGCAATGGTGTGGGAAATAAATCGGAAGAAACGAAGCTTTCAAAGCTTCGGTTTTCTAATCAATAGCGGCAGCGGTGATCGCGCGAGGAAGAAGGAAGACAATCGGGACGAGGAGGACGACGGCGGGCCCGCGCGTCGGTGAGAGAAGAAAAAGAAGGAAATCAAAGGACGGTTGGATTAGTGGCGTGTGGCATAAGGAAGAGATCGGGGCATTGGATCACGCGAAGGGGTAAGTGAAAGGAACGATCGAGATTCAATCCGACAACACAAAGTTAGATCCGAGCCGATGGGGTGTACTAAGTGGCAACGCGGCGGTTGCGATTTAATCGGCAATCATGAGCGGTCAAGATGGCGACACGCGTCGGAACGCGGCTTTGACAGTGGGACCGGCGGTGAGTCCACACGCACCGGTCTATGGCAGTGGGGCCGCTTGTCGGCGCAAATCGAAAAAGAAACTCAACCTCGCGCGCGAGCGGGCTCGAGCAGCGCCGAGGAGCGGGAGGGAAGAGAGCGGCGGCGGTAACCGATCGGGCGGGGAGGATCAACCTACCCAATAAGGGTGATTAATCCTTTTGAGTATTAGTCATTTGGGATGGCCGGTCTGCCACGGATGCGCGACACTTGGCGCCGCGAGAGAGAGGAGGCGGGATGAGGCGAGGCGGCGGGATTAACTCGGGCCGGGAGGAATGGCTCGGATGCATGACAAGTGTCGGCGAGGGGATTTTGATATTTAAATCTTTTATATATATTTGAAATCATTAGGAGACTTTAAAATACTCAGAAAAATAACAAAATAATTCCAAAAATTCCAAAAAAATTCACATAATTCACCGATAATGTTTTAAACATATTAAAAATATTTCCAACTTATTTTGATATTAAATTTTCTTTTCAACAGAAACTTTAACTTCAGAAAATTCCAGATAATTGGAAATTATTAATTTAAAACTATTTCTTCAAAATAAATGCAAAAATTGGGATGTTACAAACCTACCCCCCTTAGAAGGAATCTCGACCCCGAGATTCGGATGAACTGAGAAATAGATTAGGAAACTCTGCTCGAAGATCCTCTTCTCGTTCCCAGGTTGCTTCTGACTCTGGACGGTTGCTCCATTGCACTTTACAGAATTTGATAGTCTTGTTTCTTGTGCAACGCTCTGCCTCTTCCAAAATCTTGACAGGAAATTCTGAATATGTCAAGTCCTCTTTTAAATCAACATCCTCAAAAGGTATCAACTCCTCTGGTACTCTCAAACACTTTTTCAACTGTGATACATGAAATACATCATGTACACCTGACAACTGAGGAGGAAGTTCTAGCTGATAAGCGACTTCACCTCTTCTTGCTATAATTAGAAATGGTCCAATATACCTTGGGGCAAGCTTACCACTGACTTTGAATCGACGCATCCCTTTCATAGGTGAAACTTTCAGATACACATGATCGCCTGGCGTAAATTCCAACATTCTTCGACGATTATCCGCATAACTCTTTTGTCTGGTCTGTGCTGTTTTCAATCGGTCTCGGATTAAGCGAACTTGATCTTCCGCTAACTTTAAGACATCTGGTCCGAATACTTGACTCTCTCCGGTCTCTGACCAATATAACGGTGTTCTACATTTTCTGCCATACAAGGCTTCAAACGGAGACATCTTCAGACTAGATTGATAACTATTATTATATGAAAATTCCGCATAGGGCAAACTTTTATCCCAACTGGCTTTATTGGCTAAAGCACATGCTCTCAGCATATCTTCCAATATCTGATTTACCCGTTCTGTCTGACCATCTGTTTGAGGATGATAAGCAGTACTGAAATTTAAATTGGTGCCCAAAACTTCATGAAGCTTCTGCCAAAATCTTGAGGTAAATTGTGTTCCTCTATCTGACACTATCCTCTTTGGAACTCCATGCAAACACACAATTTTTGACATATAAAGCTCGCCAATCTATCTCCGAATATGTAGTCTTCTTTGGTATAAAATGAGCGACTTTTGTTAAACGGTCAACTATAACCCAAATTGAGTCATAACCTAACTTGGTTCTTGGTAGTCCTGTTATGAAATCCATTCCAATTTCCTCCCATTTCCATTCAGGTATATGCAGAGGTTGCAAAAGACCAGCAGGTCTTTGATGCTCTGCTTTAACTCTTTGATATATATCACACAAGGCTACATATTTTGCAATTTCCCTTTTCATATTGTTCCACCAGTAACTTTCCTTTAAATCCTGATACATTTTTGTACTTCCAGGATGAATTGAATATCCTGATTCATGAATTGAATATTGTTCCAGCGGCAGGACCAGATTGGGCACAGTTGATGACCAATCAAACCCAGTTGATCCAGCTCTTAGCTCAGACGATCAACAACCCTCAGGCTCATCATCAACCTGCCCAGATGCCTCCCAATCGTCTCTCTGAGTTCCTAAGGATCAAGCCACCCACCTTCGCCGGTAGTGCTGAACCGATGGACGCCGACGACTGGCTCAGGTCGATTGGCAAGAAGCTGGACATTCTGCAGTGCACTGATCGGGAGCGAGTCTTGTTCGCCTCCCATCAGCTGATCGGGCCCGCATCTCAATGGTGGGACACCTTCACCGCTTCACACGCCAACCCGCAGACGGTGACGTGGATCGAGTTCGAGCAAAGCTTTCGCAAAGCTCATATCCCCACCGGCACCATGGCTTTGAAGAAGAAGGAGTTCAGATCTCTGCGCCAAGGAAGTCGTACTGTCAATGAGTACGTACAGAAGTTTAACCAACTGGCCCGTTATGCGCCAGAGGATGTGGCTTCCGATGAAGCCAAGCAAGAAAGGTTCATGGAGGGCCTGAATGACAACATATCAGTACAACTGATATCGGGTGACTATACTGACTTCCACCAGCTAGTCAGTAAGGCCATCCGTCAGGAGGGCAAGCACATGGAAATGGAGACCCGGAAGAAAAGGATGGCGGACCAGAGGAACAACTCTGGAAGTTCTTTCAAGAATCGCAGTACTTCTCCTCACTCCAACAAGTTCAGACCCGTGGCGTGAATCTCAAGAACGATCCAGCGAGTTCAAGTCCTCAACCACCGCCCGCCGTTTGGGCCAACCGCGGCGATTTCAAGCAACGCAACTCAAAGCAACGGTGGGCGGACACGGAAGAGCGATCCGCCGTCTGACGGATTGACCTGCTACTACTGCAAGGAACCAGGGCACTTTGCCAAGGCATGCCCTAAGAAGATTCAAGCGGCAGCAACTTCGAGAGCCTCGGAAGTCGAGCCTGGGGCCAGCGAAGCGCGGACCTTCATCAAAGGGCGAGTGAACTACGTGACGGCGGAAGAGGCCCAGGCTGCACCAGATGTCGTGCTGGGTATGTTCCTTGTCAATTCAGTACCAGCATCAGTTCTTTTCGATTCCGGAGCATCGCATTCCTTTGTGTCAAAAACTTTTGTGGATAAGCATGGGTTGGGCAGGGTAACGCTTAGCAACCCTATGATAGTTCACTCCCCTGGAGCAGAAATGAGAGCAGGGACCTTGTGCCCCAAAGTGGAATTGCTCATAGATGGGACCCGATTCCTCGCCGATCTTTTGGTTTTGGAATCGCAAGGATTAGACGTCATTCTCGGGATGAACTGGTTAGCCAAGAATCAAGGTCGGATCGACTGTGCTATCAGATCCATCACCCTCACCAATGACCAAGGCATGGAGGTAATCTTCTCTCCCCAAATTCGAAGCGCGTAAGAATGTGCCCTCTTCCACCTCCAAGTCTTGGAGGAAGTGCCGACTCGTGCGGGAATACCGGATGTTTTCCGAGGAACCGCCAGGATGCCACCGGATAGGGAGATCGAATTTGTGATTGACCTAGTCCTGCACCGCCCGATTTCCAAAAGACCATATCGGATGCACGCTAATGAGTTAGCGGAATTGAAGAATCAACTCAAGGAGTTAGAAGACAAAGGTATATCCGACCCGGTTCGTCGCCTTGGGGAGCTCCGTCTGTTCGTCAAGAAGAAGGATGAGAGTGCGAGGCTATGTGTAGACTCTGAGCACTCAATGGCGTCACCATCAAGAATAAATACCCCCTCCCGGGATCGATGACTGTTCGATCGGTTGAAAGGAGCGGTATCTTCTCCAAGATTGATCTGCGATCGAGGATACCATCGGTGAAGATTCGTGAAGAAGACATTCCTAAGACTGCCTTCTCCACGGATATGGGCATTATGAGTTCACGGTCATGTCATTTGGGTGACCAATGCACGACCTACTTCATGAGCATGATGAGCAGTGTGTTCATGAAATACTTGGACAAGTTCGTAGTAATCTTCATCGGCGACATCCTCATCTACTCCAAGAGCGAAGAAGAGCATGAGCGGCACCTCAGGATCACTCTGGAAAAGCTTAGAGAGCATCAGCTTTTCGCCAAATTCGATAAGTGTGAATTCGGCTAAAAATGTTGCCTTCCTCGGACATATCGTAACAATGAAGGAATCGCTGTAGATCCTTCCAAGGTAGAAGCGATAATGGAGTGGAAGCCACCAAAGTCCGTGCAGTCGGGAGCTTTCTTGGACTTGCGGTTATTACCGTCGGTTCATAGCGAGATTCTCCGAGACAGCCAAGCCAATGACCCAATTGCTGAAAAAGGAAAAGAAGTTCGAATGGGCGAAGGCTTGTGAGCGAGTTTCGGACCTTAAGAAGAGACTAGTCTCAAGCACGTGCTTGTCTTGCCGGACGTGCATAAAGGCTTGAGGTTTTACGTGGCGCCTCTCGCCTAGGCTTAGGCGTGTTACGATGCAAGAAGGCAAAGTGGTAGCCTATGCATCGCGTCAACTCAAGCCTCATGAGTGCAATTATCCTACTCATGACTTGGAGTTAGCGCATGAGTGCACGCCTTAAAAATCTGGCACCACTACCTTATTGGTAACCGTTGTGAAGTATACACGGACCATAAGAGTCAAGTATATCTTCACCCGGCGAACTCAACCCGAGGCGGCGAAGATGGTTGGAGTTGATAAGGACTACGACATCGGTATACATTACCACCGGAAAAGCGAATGTAGTAGCCGATGCCTTAAGCGGAAGTCTTATGCAAACATGGTGATATCGAAGAAGACCGGACCCGACTTCGGGAGGAGTCGCCTGTCTAAGTCTAAACCCAACGGGACCAAGCACCCTCACCACACTTTGGAAGTGCGACACAGCTTACTGATCAAATTAAGGAAGCTCAGTTGTGGGCGAGGACATTCAAGAAATCAAGAAGAATATGAGAAGAGGCAAAGCACGAGATTTGTGAAGATGAAAATGGCGCAGTTTGGTTCGAGAACCGCATCGTGTGCCGAATAATCGAAATCAAAACCGATTACGAAAGAGTCTCATGATACCCCATACTCAATCCACCCAGTCGTACCAAGATGTACCAGATCGAGGGAAAGATATTGGTGGGTTAGTATGAAAAGGAAATCGCGAGTTCATTGAAACTGCGACACTGCCAACGAGTCAAAGCTGAACATCGAGGCGGCGGGACTCTTGCAACCATTGCCGATCCCAGTGGAAGTGGGAAGAAATCGGTATGGATTTCATAACCGGACTCCCAAGGGCGCAATCGGGTTATGATTCAATTTGGGTAATCGTAGACAGATTGACTAAAGTGGCTCACTTCATACCAGTCAAGACCACTTATTCAGGAAGCAAGTTGGCTGAGCTGTACATGTCTCGAATTGTGTGCCTGTATGGCGTACCCAAAAAGATAGTGTCAGATCGAGGTAGTCAGTTTACTTCTCGATTTTGGCAAAGGTTGCACGAAGAGTTGGGTAGTAAGCTCAGTTTCAGTACCGCTTACCATCCCCAGACAGACGGTCAAACAGAAAGAGTTAATCAGATACTCGAGGATATGCTAAGAGCTTGTACGCTGGATTTCGGGAACAGTTGGGACCGTTCACTGCCCTATGCAGAATTCTCGTACAATAACAGCTACCAAGCCAGCCTGCAGATGGCACCCTTCGAAGCCTTGTATGGTCGAAAGTGCAGAACCCCCTTGCTTTGGGATCAGCAAGGTGAACCCCAAGAAACGGGACCAAACCTGCTGCAAGACGCAGAAGATCAAGTGAAGAAGATCCGAGACAGATTGAAGATAGCCCAGTCTCGACAGAAGAGCTACGCGGATAACCGTCGTCGAGACCTGACCTTTGAGGTCGGGGACTACGTCTATCTTAGAGTATCCCCACTCAGAGGTGTGAAAAGGTTTCAAGTTAGAGGAAAGCTAGCACCACGATATGTGGGCCCTTTCAAGATTCTGGACCGAAGAGGTGCAGTCGCATATCAGTTAGACTTGCCGCCAAGCATGTCAGGGGTGCACAGTGTCTTTCACGTCTCACAGTTAAAGAAGTGCCTCCGAGTGCCCACAGAACAAGCCGCACTGGAAACCTTGGACCTCCAGGATGACCTCACCTATCAGGAGCAACCAATCAAGATTCTCGAGACAACAGAACGTCAGACCAGAAGGAAGACCATCGTTACGCAAAGTTGGTGGAGCAACCACACCGAGGACGAAGCCACCTGGGAGCGAGAAGAAGACTTAAAGACCAGCCATCCCCATCTCTTTTGCTAGCCAGTGCAAATCTCGAGGGCGAGATTTCCTTTAAGGGGGGTAGGTTTGTAACATCCCAAAATTTTGTCCCTTTATTGGAAATTTAATCTGGAGTTTATTGGATTTTCTGGAATTATGTTAAAATCCTGATTTGAGAAAAATTATAAACTTTATTGTATAAAAGTCAAAAATAAATTTATTGCATTCCTAGAAGCTAAAACAATTGTATTTCAGCTTCCTTAAGTCAAAATATGAGATTATATTAATTTTTCTAGATTTTAGAAGGAATTAAAACCTTCCCTACAAAATCAAATTGTACCTTTGCAAATTATACTTGTTAAAATGAGTGGGACATATTTTTATTAAGTCTAGAATAGCTCCAGATAGTTCTCTAAATTTTTCTGGATTTTTCAAAATTTATTTGGTATTTTTCTGAGTTTTCTAAAGCTTAATAGCATTTCTGGAAAATCAAAAAGAAAGAAATCCCAAAAACCCCTCCCGGCCGCCAGGTGTCACCCATCGGCGTCCCCTCCGCCCGCCGGGTTCCCTCTCAGCCGTCCGATTTAACTTAAACCCTCTCCCGCCTTCCTCTCTCTCGCGTGCGGCAGCGTGTCGCGCATCGGACCGTCCACTCGCGCGGATTTAATCCTCGCCGCCGCACCCACTTACCGCTTCACCGCTCCCCTCCGCTCCTGCCGCCCGTGGTATTATCAAGCCGTCCCCTATTGCCGTATCTCATCTCGGCGCCCCTTCCCACTTAAGCCTTTGTCGGCCCGATCTAACCTTCGTTGTCGGATCGGATCTCAGCCGTCCCCCTTCACTTACCCCTTCGCAATGCGCCAGCGGTCCCGATCTCTCCCCCGTGCCACCCGTCAAGCATCTGACCGTCCCCCTCGCTCCTTCCTTTCTTTTCTCTCTCGCTGACGTGCGGGCCCCACTCGTCAGTTCCGTCTCCCCCGCCCCTTTCCTTTCTTCCTCGCGCGATCTCCGCCCGCTGCCGCCATTCTTTGCCGCAAACGAAGCTTTTAAAGCTTCGGTTTCCTTCCGAATTTATGCCCCGCGCCAACGGCCGATCGCAATTGCACCTCCACCGCGTCCATTGCGGGCATAATCACGCATAATCACAGCCGTTACCACCGTCGCAATTAACCTCCCCGCCCGTTGCACTCCGGCGAACTTCGCGCAACCGTTACCCTCCTCCCCAGCCTATAAAAGGGGTACCCCGAGGTCCCTCTACTCACACCGCCACCCCCCCGAGCCTCCAGAGCGCTTAATCCAGCCCCGAGGGTTCCCCTGCGCCCGATTTCCCTCCGCCGGCTCCAGCTACTCCGGCGAGCAATCGCCGCCGGCTCAAGCCCCCTCGCCCCTCGCCGAAGCCTCCCCGACCTTGCTGGTGCCCAGGCGAACACCGGCGACCACCTCCCGGCACGCACCACCGGAGCTACTCCGCCGCCGTGAAGGCTTCTCCGACGCCGCCGCCTCTCCACCGGCTTCCTCTCCGGTCATCCTCGGCCTCCGTGCAAGGTACCGACGCACTCCCGCGTTCTCCTCGTCGTTTGGTACCCTCGGCGGCGCGCCGCCACCGGAGCTCGGCGACCATCGCCCCGAGCGCGCGCCGCCGGCAGCACCACCTCGGCCGTCGGGCGCGCAGCGGCGTGGCAGCCGGTGGCGGCGGATCGGCGCCACGCCGGCGCCACCCGCACGCCCCTCGCCACCTCGCGCGCGCGCATGCGTCGGCATAAAGCCGTGGCGTGGCAGCCACGCGGCGACCACGCGGCGCCCCGTGGCGCCACGTCGGCGCCACCCCGCTCCCGCGCGCCGCTGCCACCTCACCCTTCCTCGGGTCCATGGACTCGGTCCATGACACTGGCCCCACTGTCGCCTCTCTGCCGAATATATTAATCCTAGGGCTGACGTCATAATCTATAATTTCCTTTAGAAAAATAATTCGTGCTGACGTCATAAATCCTTTTCGGTTTAAAAATAAATCCAGAAAATACCCTTTTTCTTTTATTTTGAATTCAAACTTTGGAAGGCTATAACTTTTGCATTTTAACTCCAAATTGACCCATTCAAATTTCTAAATTTTTCTAAAATCATGATCTACCCATTTCTGGAATAATTTTGAAATTTTGAAATTTATTTAAATTTGATTTGAATATATTTTGTAATTCCAAGTTTTAAATTCAAATTAAAACTTCCAATTTCTTTTAAAAGCCTCATTTCCTTTTTTAAAAATTGTTGACCCACATCCAAAATTCAGAATTCTGTCTCCCAGTGTATTTTATTATTTTTGGAAGTTATTTGGATTGAGTTTGGATTTTTGTTTTGAAATTGCTATGAATTGATTTTTCGTTAGATATTGACGATTCCGGAGAGTTTGAATTCGACGAATCGCAGCAGGACTACGATCAAGGCAAGTTACACCTTTGACCATGTTGAACCTAATATTTTAAAATTATTTATGTTGTTTTACTGTATATGCATGCGTATCTTTATTCAAGTATAATTCAAATTGGATTTGAAACTTAGATATTCCCATGATCCTTTGATTATAGCCTATTTGAAATCCTGAATTCGTATACCTTGTCACCCTAGCTGAAAACTAGTTAGTACCATAGTATTGACTATAAAATTTTATAGAAATGCTTAGCCTGGCTTAGTATAATTTTTGGTGGGATCAATCTTTCACATGAAATGACAGACTTTGAAAATCAATATCTTGACTTCGGTGAGTCAAGGGTGGTTTTACGGAAATTATTTAAAAATGAAAATAGAAAACATGTTTTGGACTTAGGCTAATGGTTAGGTGGTGGGTACCGGTATGCCTCGTGTTTGGTGACACCTGGTTGATTATCGTGTACGGGGGTATGTGGTTGAGCCTAAATCAAGTTAAGGACCGTTTCGTGAATTATTTTACTGAAGTCACCGTACTACCACAAGTCGGTATGGGACGGACTCGCTAAGTAATTTGTGAAGTTCCAACTATAGTCTCGCTATAGGTGAATGTGGCGCGCGTAGGTGTGGGAAGTCTCACATGGCACCGAGAGGGCTCCAACTCGTGGATTCGAGTTGTGGTGAAACCTTAGTGGCGGCGCGATTATGTTGGCTATGAATCATCGGAACAGCCTTGTCATGAACTGTCCGCCGCACACCTAAGGCAGTGTGTTGATCGCGTGGCTCAAGTGAGAGGGAATGTCTTGTGAGTAAAGTTGTACACCTCTGCAGAGTAACAAACTATCTGGATAGCCGTGTCCACGGTCATGGACATGCTGAGTAGAGTCTTCACAGATTAGACTTAAATTTTCATAAAACCTGGTTTTGGCAAACAAACGTTGGATTTGGTAATGGTCCGGGTGGATTCCCGTGGATAGGTTAGCGTGGGTTGGAGCCTACACTAACGATATTACTTGTTAAAAACAATGCTTCATATACTGTATTTAAATTCAGCTTTTCGTACTTACGTTATTGTATTTAAGTTCAAGTATTGCTTTTCCGCACATTACCCTATTAAGCTTCCTTTGAAATCCCTTATGCATGCATCAAATCTGTTATATTTCCCGGTGTAACTTGCGTAAGCATTTACTTGCTTACCTTGGGAGTACTTCCGTACTCACCTTGCTAAATCTGTTGCCAGACTTCGAGGGCGACTACGACGGTGAGGACTACTTCAGCGAGTAGGATGCGTCTTCGATCATTCGCTGTGGGAGGTTTGGATGGGCTGTCTTGCCACCTTTACTTTATTTCCATTTGTTTTGTTTACTTTGTTGGCACGGTGCCTTATTGTAAGACTTGGCCTTAAGGCCGTATTTTCGTTTAATAATATCTCGTGGTTACTTTTGCATGATATACATTACTGTGAAACCTGTGTGCACTAGCTTTTCCTGGGATAGTGCGATTTACACAGAGGGGCTCGGAGTTGTTGTTCCGGGTCCCGACATACACCCTCACCGCCAGCCAACTTTGTGCAACCCGAACCTTGCGCGAAGGTAAAACCAGACTCATACTCTTCTCCCCCTTTTGTACATCTCACCGTCTTCGCCACCGTTGGATCACTCGGATCTCGTCATGTGAAGCCATCTGACATCTCTCAGCCTTCCGATTCTTAGACTCCGACATTCGGAGGCTCATAAGACTCCGATGTCCGGAGGTTCTTTAGACTCCGTCATCCGGAGGCTCTTTAGACTCCGATGTTCGGAGGCTTCTTAGACTCCGACTGCTCGGAGCCTTCGACTTCGACCTTCGGAGACTCCAATTTTGACTTTGACCTTTGGAGACTTTGACTCCAGCCTTCGACCTCGAAAACCTCGACTTCGGCCTTCGATCTCGGAGCCTTCAACTTCGACCTCCGTCTTCAATCCGACTATGGCTTTTTGACCGTTTTAACCTCTCCACCCTCCGACCTCTCTGAACCCTTCAATCTCTCCGACCACCCGAAGTCGTCCGACCTCTCCAAGTCGTCCGATTCTTTCGACAACTCTACATAAATCCAATTCTTTCGACCACTGTACAGTTCCGACAAGGTCTTCAACCGAATCTTCGACTTCGACTGCACCCGTACTTGGAGTCTTTGTCTTTAACTTAGACCTCCGCATCTTCAACAGTTGATTTGACTATGGTTTGATCATGTCTTCGACTATGCCTTCGATCATGGTTTCGATCATACATAAAGATATTATAGCTTCCGACCGCTTCGCCTTCACAAAAGAATCCCAATAATTCCTTTTATTCGTTTCTTTGGAATCAAAACTTTCAAAAGTTGCTCTCCTTCATCCTAACTCCAATTGGACCCATTCAAATTCTTAAATTCATCTAAGTTCAAATTCTATCTCCCAGCATATATTTTATAATTTTTGGAGTTTATTTGGATTTTATTTGAATTTTGTTTGAATCTCTTTTATTGTGGTTCTTCGCGAGTAGAGTTTGACGATTCGGGAGTGAACGACTTCGACATTTCGCAGCAGGACGTCGAGCAAGGCAAGTTACACCTTTGACCGTGTTGAACCTAATATTTCAAATTTAGTTATGTTGTTTTACTGTATATACATGCGTACTTCTATTCAAATTTAATTTAAATTCAGTTTGAACTTTAGTTATACCCATAGTCCTTTGATTATAGCCCATTTGAATCTCAAATTCATATACCTTGTCACCCTAGCTGAAAACTAGTTAGTACCATAGTATTGACTAGAGATTTTGTAGAAATGCTTAGCCTGGCTTAGTATAATTTTAGGTGGGATCAATCGACTTTGAAAGTTGATATCTTGACTTCGGTGAGTCAAGTATGGTTTGTGAAAATTGTTTAAAAATGAAAATAGAAACTTATGATTTAGACTTAGGCTAATGGTTAGGAGGTGGGTGCCGGCATACCTCGTGTTTGGTGACACCTGGTTGATTGTCATGCATGTAGGTATGTGGTTGAGCCTAAGTCGGATTAAGGACCATTTCTGTGATTCATTTTACGAAGTCACTTCGTACTACCACAAGTCCGGTATAGGACGGACCTGGCTAAGTAATTTGTAAAGTTCCAAATACGGTTTCGCTATAGGCTGAATGTGAGCGTGGCGTAGGCCGCGAGAAGTCTCACATGGCACAAGAGGGGACTCCAACTCGTGGAGTCGAGTTGTGGTGAAACCTTAGTGGCGGCGTGACTGTTTTGGCTATGGATCAGTGTAACAGCCTTGTCATGATCTCCTCGCCGCACACCAAAGGAATTGTGTTAATCTAGTGGCAATATGGGATAATCGTGTCTTGTGGGTAAAGCTGTACACCTCTACAGAGTTTTAATCTATCCTGGATAGCCGTATCCACGGTCATGGACATGCTGAGTAAAGTTTTCACAGATTAGACTTGGATTTTATAAAACCTGATTTTTGAGCAAACAAATGATGATTTTGGTTTTGATCCGGGTGGATTCCCGTGGATAGGTTAGTGTGGGTTGGAGCCTACACTAACGATATTACTTGTTAAAAATATTGTTTCATATACTGTATTAAAGTCCAGCTTTTCGTACTTACATTATTGTATTCAAATTCAAGTATTGCTTTTCCGCACATTTACCCTATTAAGCCTTCCTTTGAAATCCATTATGCATACATCAATTCTGTTATATCTCCTGGTGTAACTTGCGTAAGTACTTTATGTGCTTACCTTGGGAGTACTTTATGTGCTCACCTTGCTAAAATCTGTTGCCAGAGAATGACGTCAACAACTTCGGTGAGGATGGTGACGACTAGGCCGCGTCTTACAGTCATTCGCCTGTGGGCAGGCAGGATAGGCTACTGCTTCATTGATTTTCTTCTGCTGTTTATATTTATTTTTGGTTTATGAACCATTGATGTAAAATTTGGCCATCAGGCCCATATTTAGTTAATGAATAAATGTCATTGTGCATGATATGAATCTTTGTTATCCACTGTGTGCACTAGCTTGATCCTGGACTAGTGCGATTTACACAGAGGATCCAGGAGTCATTGCTCCGGGGTCCGACATGCCATAACTCACACTTCCAGGGACTCTGCTATGACTAAAACAACCAAAACCATCTCAACTCAACCAACTTAGTAGAGGCTGGTACTACCGCCAATCAATGGTCGATAGTACCGTGCCAAACTGACAGCAACTCCTCTCGATAACAGGGGACCAATTTGATCGCGGCACTCATGCTGTTCAAACTGCCCAACGCTAATCAATAGTACCACTATTACACAGCCAATAGTATGCACTCCTTTGGTTGTACCACAACTCCACTACCAGTACTACCGCAAATGGTTATAGTCCAAAACCTTTGGAAACACCTTCTCTGAAAAATAGTTACCATCAACTATGGGCTAGTACTACCACTGTAGGCCGGTCATACCGTAGCTCTTATGCCGGTATGACCGTCGACAGGTCCGACTGCCAGGCAAAGGCCGGTCATATTGGTGCTGGTCAGTATGACCATGGCCACAATGACAGTCATACTATTAGTAACAGAAAGCAATAGGGACAATTGTAATTACTGAGAATCAAACTCAAATAATAATATTAAGGCACAAGCAAAGTTAAATATTCATCATAAATATAGGTGTCGAGACCCAAATATGCAAATTCGGACTCTCTGTGTATACTGCACTAGTCCCAGTATCACGCTAGTGCACACAGTCAAACATAGAGGTAATCACAACCATATACACGCTAAAATAAAGGAAAAACTCACATATCGATAAATATCAAAAGTACGACCTTATGGCCAAGCTTACAATGAACTAGCCCGAAGGGTTTAACAAAAACTAGCAGCGGAAATCCAAAATAAAGCGTAGTAGCCAATCGATAGGCCCACAGGCTATCAAGTGGAGAACGAAGTCTAATCTGTGAAGTCGTCGAAGTACTCTCCTTTTGGAACCTCCTACTGGTGTACTCCTCATCCTCAACTGAGCAACATGGGCATAAAGCCGTGAGTACATTGGTACTTAGCAAGTCGTTTGTAACAAATGAATGCAATATAGTATGCAAGGCTTACCAATGGAAGGCTGAAAGGTTAATTTGTATAAATGATATTTGAAGGTAAATACAATAAATAGATTGAAAGTGAACTTTAAATAAAATAATAATAAATAATACTCAAAGGAATTGATATAACCACTTGCGGACATCCTATCCACAAGTTAAACCAATCGCTTATGGACCTCCCATCCATAAGTTGAACCAACAGTGAATTAACTATTCACTGCCTAACCACAATCTACAGTTTTCAGAAATAACTATACCTCGTGTGAAATCACCGAGCATTGTCCATGACAGAGGACGCGGCTATTCGAATAGTTTTACACTCTGCAAAGGTTGCACAATTGTACCCACACGATGTGATAATCCTCATGTTAAAGAAAATCACAACAAGGCTTTTACAAAGTTCAGTTCCAACCCAATCCCGCCCGCTAGGGTTTCGCATCACACCCTCCTTGCGCCTCATGGAAATCAGCAACCATGTTCATCACAATGGCGAGATTGAAATTAAAACATCCTAAATTAATCAATTAGGTCCATCCCATAATAGACATGTGGTTTGCATGATAAGGCTCAGATCAATGGCGCACAAAGTTAAGTCCTTAACATTACCTAGACTAGGCTACCACATCCCTCGAACTGCTCCAACACTTACCCCTTTATTGCACGATCACTCGCCCGAGTGAAAACTAATTTTATATAATCACACCAATGACACACCCATGTCATAGTATAAATTTTATAACTGTGGCACCAACCACGATCTGCTGTGGCTCCGACCACGATTCAATATCTCATTAGATCAAATTAATTAATTCACATGTGATGATGAATCCTTTTGTATAATAAGCAAGGCTAAGCATTCTAATCGTACAACCCATGTGACAAATATCGTAGTATCACTAGTATGTTTCCCAATCTATGGTGACAATGGTATCATGGCATTCAAAAGTATCAAGGAGAAATGAATTCAATTGGGGCAATAACTACCAAGTACAAGGTTTTGTAATAAAGTAGAAATGCAATGTAATTTAAAATAAAATAATTAAATATTAGATTGCAAACTGAGTTCAACATGATCAAAGGACACAACTTGCCTTGGTTATGCTCAGCGAGGTACTCTTGGTTTTTGGGCGCAGCTCCTGCTCCTCCGGAATCGGAATCTGACGAGGGTGAAAACGATCGAAATAAGAAAAATACATAAAATGATAAGCAAATGAACTCCAAAAATCATGAAACTAAAACCAAAAGCTAGAGATAGATTTTAGATGAATTTATAAAAAAATAGGGTCAATTAGAGCTAGGACGGAGAAGAACGGGCTCTCGGAAGAATTAATCTAAAGGAAATTCGGGAAAATCAAAAAGTTACTGTGCTGTGAACCCGGTCCACAGGAGAACTGGTCAACGGTGAACTCGGTTCATGGAATAGTGTCACGCTGCGCGCGCGGGCGTGGCTGACGTGGCAGGCGAAGGGAGTGACACGTGGCATTGCTAACGTGGCTGCCACGTGGCACCTTGGGGGGTGACTACTGCTAACATGGCCTACCACGTGGCCTGCCACGTGGCAGGTAGGGCTGATGTGGTGCACGCGGGCGCGGTGGCGGTAGTGGGATCGGGCGGCGGGGATGCGGACACGCGGCAAGATCTCGGCCTTCGGTTTGGATCTAAGGCGATGACCGAGATCTGAGGCGGGCAGACGAGGTCCGACGATGGGGAAGGCGACGCGGGCGACGGGGAAGGGCTCTAGCGATTGCACGGTGTGAGGACGGAGCGAGGGCGTCGGCGAAGCGGCTGCACACGAACCGAGGCGACGGCGGCGTATAAAACACGCGAACCGAGGTGAGTTCGATCCAGAGACGGTGTGGGGTGGGTGCGGGTGTGTTCGGGACACGCAGATGGCCAGGATCCATCGCGGGAAGATCGGACGGACACGGGCGAGCGCGGACGTGAGAGGGCAGCGACGGCGTCTAGGGTTAGGGCAGCGCGTGTGGGCGCAGGCGCGGATGGACGCCGCGTGGCAGGGCGGGAAATCGGGTGACGGTGGAAGGGGTGGGGCGGCGCGCGCACGGGCGGCAAGGGTGGTGCCACGTGGTGGGGCCGAGGATCGAAGGGCCGAAGAGGGGCGGGGAGAGCGGGCGCGCGGCGACGGCGGATGCGGCGCGATGGACGACACGCGTCAGGGGGCGGGGATCGAGTGGTGGCGCAGCGAGGCGGGCAAGGGGAGCTGGCCGGGCTAGTGCGGGCGACCGGATGACCGACGCGTGGGGGCGGCGGGATCCGACGGTTGGGCGGCGGCGGTGTTTTACTTTTATTCTTTTTCCAGGAATCCAAATAAACATCCAAAAGCTCTAGAAAATAGCAAATAAATCTCAAAAATTCACAAAAAATACCAGAAAATCCCTTGAGACACAAGGAATAAAATATTTTCAGCTTGTGTTGAAGTTTATTTTAATCATATTAAATTATTTTAAATTCTAAAAATTTAATTTAAGCTTGATTTAATTTCAGAAAATTCCAGAAAATTTATTTTTGAAAACAAGGTTTTAAGGATCCCAGAAAATCTGGATGTTACATAGGATAACCTTTACATAGTCTCACAGCAAGAACAGGTCTACCCTAGCCCCCGAGCCTTTTAGCGTCAAAGACCCGTTGGACTACATAGTCTACTAGTGGTTCTCATACTTGGGCCCTTGGATAGGCTCAGGATTTGTCAATTAAATGATGAACTCTACTAATGCCTAGGACTTATGGCTGTTCGTGAGATGAAATGAAGATCATACTCCACAAGTTCAATTGCTCATTTTGCTATACGTCGTGATGATTTTCTATTTTTGTAGAACTTGATAGAGAGGGTATCCAATTGGCACCACAATTTTATGGGTCTGGAAGTAATGCTTTAGTTTTTTTTGAAGTTAGGATGGCATACAATAGTTTTTGTATTTCTAGTTATATCTCTTTTGGTCTATGTAAGACTTCACTTATGTTGTATATTGCTCATTTGATATTGTCACATTCAACAGCTAGTACCACACTGACTGCTGATGGCGTAGAAATCAAATACAAAACTATAGATTCTCTCAGTCTAGGAGGGACTAAGACCAGGGCACTTGTCAAGTATTTCCTAACTTCTTCAATGGCATCATTGGCTTCTTTAGTTTACTTGAAATTTCTATGTTTTTGAAGAAGTTTAAAGAAAAGTAATCATATTTCTCATAACCGTGCTATGAAATGACTTAACGTTGCTATACAACCAATTAGTTTTTGCACTTCTTTCTATGTGGTTGGAGGACGCATCCATTTGATGGCCCCTATCTTCTCTAGATTAGCTTCAATCTCTCTAGCCAAGACTAGGAAGCCGAGAAGCTTTCCAAAGAAAACTTGAAACACACATTTCTCTATATTTACCTTAAGGTTATGTCTTTTTAAGTTAGCAAAAGTTTCCAACAAGTCAGAGACATTGTCTCCGATGTTAACACTTTTTACTACTAAGTCGTCAATGTAGGCCTCTAAATTTTGACCAATTTGTGGACTAAAGGTTTTTTTTTTGCATTAACCTCTGAAAAGTTCTAGCAGCGTTTTTGAACCTAAATGACATTTTCACATAATAGAAAGTTTTGTATGGTGTGATGAAGGAAGTTTTCTCTTCTTCTTTACTCGTACTAAATGATGGTTCCCAGAATATGCATATAAAAAGCTTAATTTCTCACTACCAAAAGTAAAGTCAATAAGCTGATTGATGTGTGGAAGGCGAAAATCATCCTTCGGACAAAGCTTTATTAAGATCCATAAAGTCTACACATATTCTCCACTTCTCATTACCTTTTATAATCATTACAGGGTTGGCAAGCCACTCGAGACTCAGGCGGTGGACTTCACAAATAAACCTAGCCTTGAGAATCTTGTCGATTTCTAACTTGATTGCCTTCTTTCGATCAGGTGTGAAATGTTGAAGTTTTTGCTTGACTGGTTTTTGTCAGACCTGAGTGCTAGCCTATGATCGATCATGGCCTCTATGAGGACATCGGTCATGTCTGATGCTTGCCACGGGAATACATCCAAGTTTGCTTGGAGGAAGGAGACGAGCGACTCTTCCTATTTAGGATTGAGTCCTATCCCAATTTTGATGGTTTTGGAAGGCCGATCCTTATCGAGAGGTATCTCCTTGACCTAATCATTGGGTTTTGGAGCCACCTTGGACCTTGAACGCTTTATTTGTGTTGAAGGCAAGTTAGCATTTCTGATCGGTAATTTATCGACTAGTGTGAGAGACTTGCGGTTATAGGAATATGCCATCTTCTTGTCCCCTCGAACTGTTATGACCCCTTTCGACCTTGACATTTTGAGACTTTAATAACCATAGTTTATGGCCACCAGATACTTGGCTACAACTGGTTGCCCAAGGATCCCATTGTATACAGTTTCAAAATCTGCTACATCAAATGAGATTCTTTTTGTTCGAAAGTTATTAGGACTTCCAAATGTAACTGGTATGGACACTTGCCCAACCAGTTTGGCTAAAAATCACATAACTATGCTATGAAAGGCATACTTCATAGATTTTATTTTAGACTTGGGAACTTGCATTTCTTCAATAGCTCTGTAAATAAAATACTAAGAGAACTACCCCCATCGACTAGAATTTGATTAGCCTTGCAGCTATTAATAGTAGGTTCTACTACGATAGGGAACCTACTTAGTCGAGTTGAAGGGATGGGACAGTCTTCTCTGTCGAAGGAGATTGTTTTTTCTGACCATTGGAGGGCTTGACGGTGTCGGAGCATCAGTGAGATTCACGTCGTGTTCTACGGTCTTCATTTGTCTTCTGGACTCGTAGAAGCATGATCCGCCAAAGATTACATCAATGGTGTGTTCTAGCCCTTGATACTGCATTTCTTCATCTATGTCTTTGTCCTTTTTGGTGCTCAGTTCTTCAATCTCCTGAATAGAAGGAAAATGGCCCTTACCTGAGTAATAGTTCTCAAGCTTTTTCTACTAGGCATGACAGTTGCAGAGATTGTGCCCTACCGTTTGGTGGAGTGGATACTATCTTTTGTTTTTCTTGGATTCATCGATTGGAGCTTTTTCTTTGTTTCAATCGAAATAATCATCTTTTACCTTTAGAGTATTTTTCTGAGAACAATTGAAGACTATAGTTTTAGGGGGACTATGTGGTAGACTCAACCTGATTCGGTGAATTTCCAATCGAATGGTGAGTGTTATTGTCTTCGCCTAGCTTTCTATCGTAGGTAATTTCATCAACACTGTAACTAGGTATTGACTGGATCCCGTAATGTGTAGGAGCTGTTAGTGAATAACGGTTGCCTACGACCTAATTGAGAGTATTATGACCCTCAAATTATGGCATTGCACTATTGTAGCCATGTTTTCTAGTCGAGTTTGCCAGACTTGTCATGGTGCCTAGGCACTCCGATCGGGTTGGGACATCTGATTCCCTAGGAGTGTTGCTGACTAGGGTGCGTGTCTTCTTCCATCCAGTCGACTTCACTGGGTGTAAGGACTGGTGACCCTGGGATGGAGGATGATGACGAGGAGGCATCATGTTCTATGGTGCAGATATATGCGTCCATATCGAGGTCGGCATAGTCTACTAAATCGAACCAATTCTCCTCATCCCAGGTTCCTACCATGATCACATAGGCGATGTCGATAGAAACATGGGACAATGATGATGTTGATGAGATCATTGAGGGACTCAACGCTATTCCCTACGGACGGCGTCAAGTCGACAATAAAATCGTCAATCTTAGAATTGTAGGGAAAAGCCGAGCCTCACAGAAGGATTTGGAAAGGAGAAAGGGACTATCTTAATTGCTATATTAGGATTACACTGTGCTCTTGTAGAGTGAATATAAAGAGGATGTTGCTAGCCCTAACTTTGCTATTTCTTGCCGTTATCATCTAGTGCTTAATCTTGTGTCTTCATCTATCTCTTCGTCTTCTCCCATAATGCTTAAATAGCGTCAAAGAGTTGTCAGTTGTCCTACTGGAATAAGCGCTTTGTTGATTCCACGTGTCTGGCCGAGCAAGTGGTTGCTGTTAGCGAGAGATCAAACAAACAACTATTAATTGGTTATATGTTAGTGAAAAAAGATCATAGTGTTGTCGAAGGTATAGAGCTGAATGTTATGCGGTTATTGGAGTAAGGAACGCATATACCCTATTTTACCATATAGGAGACCGTATGAAGTTAATCCCAGTTATCGGATCATAGGATCTCTGAGTAGTAACTGGTCAGGTAGTAATTCTCCGACTAGAGGTACTCAGTAGTAATCATTCAACTAGGGGTATCGGGCAGTATTGCTTTAGGTGATCTACGATCATAATAGCTTAGAGCCTTAATTACATATTAAAACTATATTTCATGTATTATTCAATCCTCATCAAATGTAATGATGATGAAGAGAAGGAGGACGACGATGGTGCTGATAATGATGGGGATGACTAGAATCTCGGTCTGCAACTCGTAACTCACCTTTGGTTTCCTGTGTCGTGGTATTCAGTCTTTTTGGTGGGCTACAATACATACACTGATGTTTTCTCGTTGCTCGGTGGGCAAAATTACACACACTGATGTCAACTGGTTGGAGAGATGGAGTTACTCCTTGCCTTACAACCAATCTACCCGTAGACTGCTGGTTAAGTTGCTTCTGTGTTATATAGTATATGACTGTTGTTTATGGACATGCTTATCCATGATATCGTGTCTGACCTCTAAACTGTTTATCGTTTATATTTTGGTCATGAAAATGCTTGACTAAAATGGTAGCAACGCTTGGTGCTACTACCTTGTACATAGTTTTCATGCCAGCCATGATAGATCAACATGTCTTTCCCTTGTACATAGATTTCAGCTGCTGACTACAAATAGGCTACGAACAGTGTGCTTTCCATCTGACCAGGTTATTGAGCCTGACAGGGCGCCCTTCGCTGCCGTGTTGTTGCCGGAGAAGGTCACCTGGAAAGCCAGCTTCTTCACGCTCTTGGTGAACTGAAGCTTGCTGGGCACGACCTTCACATCTAAGCCGTTCGGCACGCTGACAGAGACCGTGTAGGTCGCCTCTTCCCGCGCCCCGACGTTCGTGACGGTGCGGGTCACCTTCCTGCTTCCTGCCCTGCCGAGCCCTGTCACGGCGATCGACGGGTAGTTGAGGTCGGAGATGAGGTCCTTGCTCGCGTTGCCGGCGCAGCTGAACCCGCTGGGAGGGGTGGTAATCAGCTTGATCTGGGACGAATCGTAGCCGTAGTTGCAGAGGAACTGAAGGTAGTCGTCTGCCTCGAGATCGTACACCAGCCCAGGGTCTAGAGCGCCGTTCGGGTTCACCTGCCCTGCACCGTAGTCGTACGGCGTCGCCACCGATCCGGAGTCGGTCGTCATGGGAGCCTTGTCATTGTTCAGCTGAGTTGCTGTTGCAGTAGACACCGGAATCGGTCAGTAACCAATTGAAATTTGAGGGATGAGGCTTGGACACAATTGTCAGCTGTTTCATTTTCGTCACCTGTGGTCATGATGGCTGACCGGATGGCTGCCGGGCTCCATGTTGGGTTCCATGCCTTGACGGTGGCCGCGGCTCCAGCGACGTGGGGGCAGGCCATGGATGTCCCGGAGACAAGGTTGAACTGAGAGGGTTGCTTCTGGCCAGCCGGAAGTGACGACGTCGGGATCCACGACGCGAGGATGTTCACTCCCGGAGCAGCGACGTCCGGCTGCAAAGGCCATGGATGCACACAACATCATCAGCTACACAGAACAGTACGCCGAAGATTTGATGAGGCCGGGCCGTCTTGATTACCTTGAGGATGTTCCCGGTCTGCGCCGACGGCCCCCTAGACGAGAAGTACGCCACAACAGGCGCCGGTTTGTAGTCCGTCACGGTGATCGTCGTTGTGATCGTCGCGACAGGTTCGCTTTCACGATGGAAGAGAGCAGATGATGGCTTTTGTTTTTGCTAGACAGAGTGAGCATGGGAGAACGTCGGTGCAGTACTACATACCGGGTGGAGGCAATGTACTTCTGGATGTCGGCGGCGGCGGGAGAGGTGATCTCCGTCACGGGGAAGTCGATGTAGGTGGTCGCGACCGCCCTCTCGACGTCGTTCACCAAGATGGATCCCACTGCCCCGGCGCTCTTGAGCTCGTCGACCTTCTCCATCTTGGATGTGTCGCTCCGGTTGTGGATGCACAGCACGATCTTCCCTTTTATCTTGCTGGCATCCAGCGTGCCCGGCTCACAGTGACTACAAAAATAAGAGAGAAATTTTGCACTAGTCGAGTTCAGACTTCAGAGCGTTGAATTGCAGATGAAAGGAATTTTTTTATTTAACCAAGATTCGTTAATTTGCAATCACTAATTCACTACCCACTACAATCTATGCTAAGAACTTAAGATTCGGGTAATTTAGTATCCAGGAGAGCATATAAACTACTCAAATTCTTCTCTCTAAAAAAATTTCAAATTATATCGTCTTTTGGCAATTTGGTTCATATATACCTTGCTGAGTCAGTATCAGAAACTGAACTAGACTTTGCTGATGCCCCTGTGATCAATGGATATTTCGGGGATTTGTCCAAGTTGGAGAAGTTTATAGCTCCACCCTGCGTTGACATGAATGATCAGATATTGAGATTGCGGATAAAACGGTATAAAACTTCTGAGCAACCAAGAAATGCAGCAAATGCATACTTTGACAGCGCTATTATTTCCACCCAACACGACATCGGACTCGAAGTTGCGGTCGATGGTTGTCGCCGCGACCGTCAGGATCCACGGAGCAGCGTTCACAACGGTGGCAGCCTCCGGCCCGGCATTGCCGGCTGAGCAAACGACCGTCACCCCCTTTGCCACGGCGTGGAACGAACCGATGGCGATCGGGTCCTCGGTGAAATCGGGGCGGAAGTACGGCGACGAGCCCAGCGAGACGGAAATGATGTCGACGCCGTCGCCGATGGCGTCGTCGAAACCGGCAAGGATGGCTGATCCGGCGCAGCCCTCCTCCGAGCAAACCCGATACATCGCGACCCTCGACGCGGCGGAGCCCCCCTTGGCTGTCCCGGGGGCGAGGCCGTAGAACGAGGCGCCGGTGACCGCGATCCCCACCGCGGTGGACGACGTGTGCGTCCCGTGGCCGACCTCGTCCCTCGGCGAGTTGCCGCTGCTCCGAGCTGATCGCTTTACGCCGCCAAGGTCGTAGTATCTTGCTCCGATTAGCTTCCTGCAACGCAAACGTCATGACATATCCAACCTTGATCACGTTTCTCATAATAATATGCGACTCACTTGTTGCAGTTGGACGAGTTGAAGTCATCTCCGGCCATACAGATCCCCTTCCATTTGCTCGGGACATCCCCGAAGCCGGCGTCGTTGAAGCTCGGGGACTCCGGCCAGATGCCGGAGTCGAGAAGCCCGACAATGGTGTCCATAGTCGGAGACGACGGCGTCGACGAGGAGGCGCGCTTTGTGCCTCTGGGCGAGCGCCGAGCCGAGTCGATCGTGACGGCGGTCTGCTGCAGGAAGTCCCACGACCTCGTCGTGTGGAGCTGGTACACCGGGTCGGCGAACACCGAGACCACGCCGGGCTGTCGCCCGAGCGCGGCGGCCTCGTCCTTGGACAGGCGCGCAGCGAACCCCGAGAAGCCGTGCTTGTACTGCTGCACCATCACGCTCTCCGCCACCTGACCCCTGATGTTTGTACACCACGGGCGGTAACAAACTGACATACGTTAGAAAAAAAATGACGCCGACGTGATTCAGGGAACTACTTGTGTTTGTTAGATCCCACTCGTATTAACTTCTAAAAGTTAGTTTTCATAGTATCTAATTTTCTAATAAAATATTTTTTAAGATAATACATACTATAGTAACTTTATTTATACTGATTAAAATCATACGAGTTTCTTACTCCATATAACTCTCTATAAACTATTATTATTTATAAGATAAAATAAAAAACTATTAGTAAAATTCAATATAAACAGAACTTAAATGCTAGGTGCATAATTAACAGGCCATGTGTCTTGACTTGTGTTTTTCTACAGTAGACGCGCTCCCACGCAAGGAATTGTTTCCTCTGCCTTTGGGGAGAAAAGGCAGGGGTGTACAGCGGAAATTTGAACGAGAAAATTGAAATAACACTATAGCAAATAATTATTTCGCTGTGTACGGTAGCAAAGCTTATCGAAAACGGTTGAAATCATCCAAAGGCAGAGAACGGTATACCCGGCCTTTCTCTTACGAAAAGTTTTTGGACTGATGATTTATAATTTATGATTTAAATATTTAATTTTTGATTATTTATAAGAGATAGTATATAAAAAATATTATATATAATTTTAATCGATACAACTAAATTCAGTATATTTTTTTACTATAATATTTCTATTAATACTGTATAAAAAATATACTATTTAAAAACTAGTTAACTTAGATAATACAAATATAAGTCACTAATAAACCATTCCAAACCCACATCAGCATGCACACACAGCACACATGCGTAAGTGTTGCACGTGCCTAAAAGTTTAGAAACCGGGAATGAATCCTCAACCAAAATGTGACCACATGTTTTCTTAATAAGACACACTTATATTTTTTTTGTTAGGAGAAAACACCCCATCGACGAAACCTATTATTTAACTCAGGCACTTAGGTACGAATGAAGTCTCACCTGTCGCTCGCTAAGATGAGAATGGCTTCGACTCGTGTTAGTGAGGAGCTCCTCAGGGTCTATTTATATGTACTTTTATTGTTGAATAGAAACTAATATAACACGTATCTCGCTCTTTTTACTCCTATTTTATACGTATCTCTCTCCCATATTCTCTACCGTTCGTTTCTTTTTTCTAAAAGCTACTATTTTTTACTATTATTATTTATTTTTAGTTAAAAATCATCGACCAAAAATAAAAAAACAATATAAACAAATCTTTTAAAGTAGAAAATTTGAGCATAAGTGATGTAAATGCGTGCACAGTTGCAAGTCACAACCTCCTGAGAACCGTGCCGACGAGACGGAGATGGCTCTCCCGGAGGAAGCTCGGGGAGGTTTGCGGCGGCACGGCGCCCATGTACACCACGTACACCTCGCTCCTCTCGCCGTGGCCTCCTTCCGCAGCACCACCACTGGCGCCGGCGGCGGCCAGCAAGGCCAAGAAGCAGAGCGGCAACCACATGATCTACTTACCTAGCTAGAAATAATGCGACAGCAACTGACACTATGATACTGTATTTGCTCTTCGAATTCAGTTGTTGTGTGCTTGAGATTTGGACAGGCCATGAGTTGCATTTATAAGCGCGCGCAGTGTTCGGTCGACGCGTGCGACGTGGCTGTGCGGCTAAGTTGGTGGGCTGTGATGGTGCGTGCACTAATATTGGAATGGAGTAGTGCACTAGTGCTCCGAGATTACCTTATCTCGAAGTGGCATTGTGTACTAGCTAGCTAGCTAGCTCAGCTAGGCCACCTTCAGTGCTATCTTCCTTTCTGCATGCCAGGCTACAAATAAATCTATTTATTTGTAATGCAACTTAAAGACAGAAATGTCATGGGAGTGACGAGATGGAGTCATGCTTTCCTCCTGAAAACAGTGTGATTTGGTCATAACAGTTAGTGATATATTCTAGAGATGATCATGAAAATAATTGTATCATTTCTAAAAAAGATAACACCTCTAAATTATTGTTTATATTGTCGGAACCGGAATTATTCATTCCAAATTCCTCTATGACTTCTGCACTATTCCCTGGATCAGTAGCTAGTGTTCACAGATACATCACTGTATATCAAAAATATATTAAGCGGAAACGTAATTTACATAGTAATAACTTACACATGGGCCGTTTGGGCCGAAAACAGAAAATGCAGCATCGGAAACCTTCATACAAGTGGGACCCTCAGGACTTGCCCACAGGCAGCCAACTGGGGTTTCGCGACCTAGTTCTTGACCTTCATGGATACTAGCTCTGTCGATCCTTTTGAAGTACCGCAGGTCTTCTTCTTCTTATTCCTGACTGACTGGAGGATGGTAATTAAGCAACAGTGAGCACAAATTATACTCAATAAGCTATCACACAGAATGCAGTGATAATAATACTACATGCAAGGCTATGAAAGGAGGCTTGAGGTCATTTTATTTGCTAAAGCAACATTTTCAAATATCATAAATAAAATTTCTGTGACTTAGCAATTTTAACCAAAACGTAAGTTGTAAAGAGAGAATGCAATAGTAATAATAGCGCAGGCTACATCCACCTTTTACAGTGCATAGTTACCTCCACCGATGCTAGATTTTATAACCACTGGACTACGTCCATCCAGGAAAAGTTAAAACCAGAGTACCTCCCTCTGATAGATTTTTATCCCGCCCACAAAAGGTTTTTGAAATAGAACTAACTCGAGGATGCTCTCATGTCTGCCCTTGACCGTGGGCATGGCTATTCGAATAGTTTAGACTCTGCAGAGTTTGTACATCTGTATCCACAAGAGATAATCAGCCCGATTGGCCTATTGTGATTCCTTAGTGTTGTGGTTTCAAACCAAACAGTAAAACTCGAAACTGAGAGGAGCTTTTTAGAGGGCTTCTGCCGGACAGCGAAGAGCTGGCTAGCGTTAACCCGCTCAGTGTAGTTCCCTTGGAAGTTGTTGTAGATGGAGCTCTGAATATGCTCCCACGAACGCACGAAATTCGGCTCCATGGTGAAGAACCCGGAGAGTGCTATGCCTTGAAGAGCTAGGGGTAATGCCTTCGCTTTGGTGGAGTCGACGCCTCTCGCTGCTTCAATCGTAGTCTCGTATATGCGTACGAACTCTCGGAGGTTGGTGTCCCCTTTATAAGGCTAGATGACGGGCATCTTGAAATCCTCCACTGAGTGAGATGGTTGCCGCGCCCATGTACCTCACACCAGAGCCCTTGTCCTTGTGACTCTGATTGGTGATAATCTAAGGACGGGTGACCGTGGCGCCCTTGACCGCCATCCCTGCTGGTCCCGCCCCTCGGTTGCGGCTCTTTGAGAAAGCCACCTCCGGGACAAGGCCCTCGAAGCGCAACCGCAAACCACAACACTTAGTCACATAGATCGAGAGATCATCACGAGGTCTTTACAATATCTTTCCCCCTAAGCATCTCATCCCCATTGGGTTGAACCCATAGGTTGTACGAGATGTCACTCATAGCGGCTGGTGCAGCTGGATACTTCTTCCACAATGCCACCCTATACGTCGCACTTCACTTTTACTCGGTGTCCCTTCAGGCAGAACCTTCTTTGGTCTCTTGCACCCCACTTCATACACCTGACTGACCTGTGAGATGCCTTCAGGGGTCTAGTAAATTATTCAGCCAAGTCTACACATTGCCAGCTTGTGGTTTGCACTGTTTTACATGGAGAGATCATACAGGATTAAGTCCTTAATTCGTTCAGGCGGTGCTTACCACAACCCTATATTTTGTGCTACATCCACACCAACCACTCTTACCAACTGCCTAGACAGGTAAAGCAAGTTTTAGGATTTTGGAAAGATAAGCTGTACCAAAATATCAGTCATCTGCATCCAATGACTGTCCAAAATAATTTCACATGCTTGAAGTAATGAGCCGGACAACTGAATGCCTTAGCTTTAGACTCGCTTGGCATTAAGTATGACTTAACTAGTAAAGACACCAATAATATCTAGGGTGACAAGAAATTAGTTAAATCAAACGGTAAAGAGTGTCATAATAATACTGGTATCATAAAAGGGCACTACCTACCTTACATTTGATATAAATTTGCATAACAAAGTAAGCATGCATCTTGATAATTTGAAAGAACATAATTTTTGTAAAATGTAGGATCAATATGATCAAAGTGATGACTTGCCTTGCTTATTTACCGCGGCCTTGTTTTAGTGCAAAGTCGATTTAATCAGTCAATCGTATTAAATCTTGAATCCTTCTTCCTCAGTAATTTGAACTCGCTTGAGCTTGTCATCTTCAGACTGCAGCTTCTAATATGCGACAAATAAACGAAGAACCAAATAAATTCAAATAGCGGCAAAAGTTTAGTTCACATTAATTGAACTCATTTAATGTTGCTTAAGAATTGAGAGTAGAGAGGGAGTGGTTGAAACGGATTTGAGTGGAGGAAGAAGTTGTCTAGACAACTTTACCGTGAGGGAAAATTTTAGATCTTTAGGAAGATTTAAGAATAAAACTTCTACTGGGTTCAAGGTAAAAGGTTAGATAAGGAATGCTATAGCTTGATCTTTTTTTATAACTTCTTTTATAATATTTTATATTTAACAAGGGAGTTCCAAGAGTTAAGTTGGACTTATGTATCTTTTGAAAGATTTCCTGAGAAGGCGATTTGCCAGATACTTGAATCCAGGTATTTTATGGTTTCAGATATAGGATGGAGTGGGGTATTTACCCAATTACGATTAGGAGCAGGGTTGATTATTTTGATGATTAACAAATCTATTAGGGATTGAACGAAGGTTGTATTTTTAATTAAGGTGTGAGTTATGAATTGACAAGTTAGACATGAGTTTAATCTTAACTATTTAGATGATGATCGGATAAGTACTTTAGGTGCAAAGATAGGTTTTGGGCAAGATTCTTATGTAAGGGTGTTAATTGCTCAAGAGCTATCATTTTATGCTTCTTCTTTGCAAGGTTTAGATTTAGAAGGGAAAAGTTATCCCAAGGTTAGTATTTGGGTAGAGAGTAATGATTCTTTGATTTAAGACTCTCCTAATCCAAAAAGAGGTTCGAATTGCTGTATTTTATAGATGAAGGATATTATTTTGAATATTTAAATGGAAGAGAGTTTTCTTTGATTGTAGCAATGAACAACTTGGATACTGATATTTTATGTATTAAAATGTGACTGAATTCAGCGAAAATTACCTACACTAGATGATTTAAAAACAGAGGGGAAAATAAAATGGATATTAAGCGGATTGCTCGAGTTTTAGGTAGGGTGGGAATTGGATTCTTTGGAGTAGCACTCGAGGATATTGAAGTATTGGCAAAAAGCAGTAAGACCAGACTTTAGGATGACAAGCATTTTCATTTTAAAATTCCCAGGTAGCTAATATGAAATCTTCTCATCTGACAACAATTTTGGGATTACCTTCTTAACATGCTTAGTTTGAAATACCCATTGTTTAACATTGCCCAACTGAACTGTTAATATCCAATTAGTAAAAACATGCTGTCAATTGGAAAATTTACACATGAGGTCTTGGCTTTAACTAGTTTTTTATACCCAGATAAACTTGTATTGGGTGGGCATAAGAATAATTAGCTGATTTTTGATATCATAGTCTCATTTCAACAGAAATCATTTACCAAGCTTCAAAGAACAATCTGCAGCTTTAATTTTCACCATTTTGGTAATGGATGGCATATTGTTAGTGCTATCTTTCAGCTAGAGGTAAATCTTTAGCGGGGCCCACCTGTCATGGACACACACAGAGAGGCGCCGAGGGAAACAGAGGGAAGGGGCACCAGGTCGGCGGAGGGCAAATGGGGAAGAAGGGGCGCTCGGCCAAGGGAGCGATGGCGCCGGTGAGGAGCACCCAGAGAGGCGTCGGTGTGGCTACCACAGGGGCTCCCGAAGTGGAGAAGTCACAATAAATAGTGGCGCAGCACGGGTCAGAGCCGGAAGGGGCCGACGGCTGTGCGGGGCAGCGAGCTCGGCGGAGCTACTGGGCGACACCAATTAGGGGAAAGAAAAAGGAGAAAGTAGGTGAGCATGAGCTGGGGTAGGACAAGGGGCTTCACCTGAGGTGGGTACTCGGCCGGGACAACTCTGAGGCGGCTGGTGATGATGACCACTGGCGGCGCGGGGAGGCCTTCGGTGGTGGCAAGCTGAGACCATCGAGGGACCCGATTGGCGACAGGAGTACTCTTGGTCCGTGCGGGTGGAGCTTCAGGTGCCGACAGTCGCCCGGAGGTGCAACAGCACTAAAGAAAGCCCTGCGGCAGTGGAGCAATCAGAGAGGGGAAAGATGAATGCTTCAGCTTGGGAAGAAGAGAAGGAAAGGCATGGGGAAGAGCTGGGAGTTTCGGGTTCCTTTATAGGCGATGGAGGGGAGGTGGCTATTGTCGCTCATTGAATGATGGCCGCAGACGAAGTAATGCTGGAGCGGCGGGCTGCTGTTCATCACCAGTGAGGTCAGCTTAGGTACGGAAGGAGCAAGGGTGCACGCAAGGCAAAGAGTTGGGAGCATGGCATCGATGCCAGGCTAGTGAAGTAGCATGCGACGCACAAGAGAGTTAAGCCAAGGGTAGGCCGGTGGAGGGCGACGGCGCTAGGCCAGCTTGGCATTAAAGCTGGGGTAGAGGAGGTTAGCTGGGTGCGGGCAAGGGGTGAAGCCAGGCGAGGTCGGCGGTAGGGTAGCGACTACGCAGGGGATGGCGTGGCATGGGAGGAGTAAACCCAGTGCTAGGCCGGTGGTAGGTTGCGGCGAGGCGACTTGAGGGGACTGCATGGCATTGAAAGCGGGTAGAGGAGGGGGTGCTAAAGCTCAGATGCGACGCAGGCCGGTGGAGGAGGATAGCATCAGGCGTACGGGGCTGAGGCAAAACTAGGGGCGGTGGAAATCTGGGGTGCGGGGAGGTCGGCGAATGGGGCTGGGCCGCCGGCCGGGCACTTGGGCCAGAGGGGCGAGGGGGAAGAGAGGAGGCGGGACGGCCAGGGAAGAGGAAAATCAGAGGCAGACCGGCGCCACAGGAAGTGGAGCAGAGGGGGGAAAGGGAGGAAGAAGAGGCGCTTGCCCGGATGGTCGGGCGATGGGGCCGGGTGTGGCGGCGGTAGGGAAGGAAATGGGGAAAAAGGAATAAGGAGGAGGAGGGAGATGAGTTCAGGCGGGCCGAGTGGGCCGGATGGAGTGGGCCTGGCCGAGAAAAGAGATTCCCGAATTTTGGGAATTTTGCAAATCTTTTTCTTGGCTAAAATAATTTAGATGAGAGGGATTTTTAATAAGAGATTCTTAATTCATCCGAAAATCTGACCTCAGATTTTTAGCTTCTTCTTTAGAATTTAGGATATTCAAAGAGCTTTAGGAATTTGAGTTTTTGAATTTTAAATTCTTCGCTGAAATAGTTATGTGACAAAGAATTTGAATGTTAACATTAAATGTTAATTTGAAATCTCGGTGTTTTAAATGGTTAGCTCTTTGGAAAAATTGAATTTAGGCTTACCAAGAGTTTTGATAATTCATATTTTTAAATTTTTGGAAACTTGGTCCTTGATTTAGAGAATTTTTGTTTTTCTTAATTAAATTTTGCCGCCAGAAATTCTAAATCAAGAACTTAGATAAACGAAATTTTTGAAATGCACCGAGAATCGAAAAAGATTTTCATTATTGTGCAAATATCATAACCCTGCACTTTTGGGATGTTACATATATGTAAGTTAGCTGAATGAAATCTGGTTAGTCCTCATGTAATCAAAATGTTAGTTATATTGAGAGTTTGAAAAAACTTAGTTTTTCCCTTAGCTAAGAGTTCGCCACTGATATGATTCTCCAATTGCTCCTTTTGAGCTTTGAGCCAACCATTTTGAATTTTCATATGAATAATATAAAGAAGTCAAGAATTGAATTGCATAGAATACTCAAGTCAGCATAGGAGAGCATTAAGAAAAGCTCTAATTATTTGATGAAGATTTAGAAGACAACTAACTTCAAAAAGAAGAACTCTAAGACTTTAGGCAAAAGAAAAGGCACAAGCAAAACTCAAGATGAGATCTCAAGCATTAAATCTAAGCTTCAAAAGCTCAAGATTTATGCTACACCTGACACTAATTGATATCATTGCCAAGGAATTAGACATTGGAAGAGAAACTTCAAAAAGTACTTAGCAGAATTGAAAAAAAAAGAAGAGAATTAAGACTTATACTTTAGGTATAAATGTTATACAAACAAATTTTACTACTTCTCATATTAGTTCTTGGATATTTGATACCGGATCGGTTACTCATATTTGTAATTCGATGTAGGGGTTGATAAGGAGTAGGCGTTTAGCAAGAGTGGGGTTGATCTTTTTGTGGGCAATGGAGTAAGAGATGTTGCATTAGCTATTGGCACTTTACCATTATCTTTACCCTCAGGATTAGTTTTAAAAGTGAATAATTGTTATTATATTCCCGCCTTAAACAAAAATATTATTTTGGTTCATTTTTTTGAGGAGAAGGTTATGAGTTTGAAATAAAGAACAATTGTTGTTCAGTTTATTTAAATGATATATTTTATGGTCATGTTCCATTGGTGAATGGATTATTTATTTTAAATATCGAGGTTGCGGCTGTCTGTAACATTAATGTTAAGAGGCATGGTCTAATGATTTGAATCACATTTATATTTGGCACTGTTGTATAGGTCACAAATGAGAAGTGCATAGTGAACATTCATAAAGATGGTCTTCTAAATTTTTTTGCTTTTGAATTATTTATGGTTTTCTAAAATTATTTGGTTTTGAATTATTTGAGTGCGAATCTTGTTTACTTGGCAAAATTGCTAAGGCACCTTTAACTGGTCTAGGTAACTTGTTAATTTTAATACATTCAAATGTATATGGTCAAATGAACTTAATGGCCAGATGTGGTTTTCAGTACTTCTTAATTTTTATCAATGACTTTAGTAGTTATAGTTACATCTGCTTAGTGAGGCAAGTCAGAATCCTTTAAAATGTTCAAGGAATTTCAGAATGAGTACATAATCAACTTTGCAGGACAATTAAGGCTCTATGATCAGATCGTGTTGAGCCATGAGTTGGGTGATCATGTAAAGTAATATGGAATTGTTTCATAGTTAACTCCGTTGGAAACGCCTCAATGGAAATTTGATCTACCATTGTCTTTTTGGGGGTATACTCTAGAAATAACTACATTCACATTAAATAGGGTTTCATCAAAAACCGTAGAGGAAACACCATATAAGATATGGACTAGGAAGCATTTTGGGTTGTCTTTTCTTAAAATATAGGGAAATAAAGTATATATAAAACTTTGACATCTAACAATTTCACACTCAAATAAGATAAATGTTTCATCGTGGGATATCCTAAGGAAACTAAATGATATTACTTTTATAAAAGGAATGATAATAAAGTGTTTGTTGCCTGAAACAATGTCTTTTTTGGAGAAAGAGTTTCTCTCAAAAAGAGTTAGTGGGAGTACAGTCCGACTCGAAGAAATTCAGATATCATCATAAAATGTTTACTCCTACTACAACTGTACAAGATGTTGCACAACCTGTGGAAGAGACATCAGCCCCAC
The DNA here is from genome assembly GCA_036346265.1 of Melocanna baccifera. NCBI lineage: Eukaryota > Viridiplantae > Streptophyta > Magnoliopsida > Poales > Poaceae > Melocanna > Melocanna baccifera. The sequence goes on along the minus strand of CM070696.1, from coordinate 5,068,662 downwards.
ATTGGTATGAAAGGCTACATCAATTGCCAATAAAGTATCAACTTGATATTTTATTACTAGACAATGATGAGCCTAAGACTTATGAGAAAAAGATGATGGGCCCAAACTTTGAGAAATAATTTAGAGCCATGAGGTCCAAAATATAATCCATATATGGTAATTAAGTTTGGAACTTGGTTGATTCATTCAATGGTGTAAAAACTATTGAGTGCAAGTGGGCCTTTAAAAAAAGGATAGATATAGATGGAAATGTTCATATCTATAAGGCACAATTGGTGTGCGTGCGGAGGCGGACCTCATCGCTACGTCTTATTTATACTCCGTAGAGTGCGTGCGGAGGCGGACCTCATCGCTACGTCTTATTTATACTCTGTAGAGTGTGTGCGGAGGCGGACCTCATCGCTACGTCTTATTTATACTCCGTAGAGTGCGTGCGGAGGTGAGTCTCCGTGTGGTGCTCGTGCGGAGGTGGGTCTCCGTGCGGTGCGTGTGCGGAGGTGAGTCTCCATGCGGTGCTCGTGCGGAGGTGGGTCTCGGTGCGGTGTGTGTGCGGAGGTGAGTCTCCATGTGGTGCTCGTGCGGAGGTGGGTCTCCGTGCGGTGCGTGGGAACTTCGACCACGTCTTTATACTCCGGGGAGTACGCATGGTGACAACACCGGCGCGTGCGCGGAATCCCGCGTCTTGTTTAGACTCAGTAGAGTGCACAGGGAAAACATCCGCGTCTTATTTATACTCCGTGGAGTGCGTGCGGGGGCGAGCCTTCGCACATTTGTGGCGGTGGGGGGGAACCACGAATAACCTCGCAAATGGTGAACTTTATTAAATTCCCGTTTGCGCGGGTGAGCGAGTACAAACGGGATATGAACTAACCACCGGACTTGTTACCGTAGCGATGAGATACGAAGCCTCTTGTGCTTGGGCTGCCGCAGGGTGTGTACGGGCGCGTCTGGCCTAAGGATCGCGGTGGGTTCCCAGGCTTGGGCTTCGGGTTCCATGCTCCAGGTGCTGGGCCACGTGCTGATCGTCGAAAATGGTGATGACACCTCGCGGGCCCGGAAGCTTTACACATAGGAAGCCATGGTGCGGTACTGTCCCAAAGGAGTTAAGAGTTGGTCGCCCCAGGATGGCATTGTAGGGGTACTGGATGTCGACGACATCAAAGGTGACGTCCCTGGTCGCTACATTGTCGTCCTGGCCGAAGGAGACCTGTAAACATATTTGACCCAAAGCCAATAGGGGCTGGCCTCCGAAGCCCTGCAACGGGATTCGTGAGGGGCCTAGGCGACTCCGAGGGATCGCCATCTGGTCGAAGGCCTGTGCGAACAGGACGTTCGCGGAGCTGCCCTCGTCGACCAGGATGCGTCGGACGTCGCACCCCGCGACGGCGACCTGGATGACTAGGGGATCCTGATGGGGGAACTCCACACCTTCGGCGTCGGCCGGCGTGAAGGTGATGTCGTGCTGCGCCCACTCTGGCGGCGGTTGGGTCGGGTATGCCGCCACGTGGTGTAGTCTCCACACGTATGCTTTGCGCTGCCGCTCCGAGGCAAACTCCAAGGAGGAACCGCCGGAGATGACGTTGATGACCCTGCGCGGGGCACCCTCCAGTATGTGGATCCGCAGGGGGCTCTGCTGGGGCTGCTGTGCCTGGGCTTGCGTCCGCCGGGGGCCCTCCTGAGGCTGCGGTTCCTAGTCGCAAATCCTCAGGGGGCCGACCGGTGGCTGCTGAACGTGCGCGACGACGGGTGATCGCGTTTCGAGATCCCTGTCCCTAGCGGCGCTTTGGCAAAGTGCTGCGATGGTGGTGCAGGAGCGGGTATCGTGGTTGCCTTGGCCATGCACCTCGCACCACTGCGAGCGCTGTTGGTCGCTGTACTCCGCTCGGGCCCAACCGTCGCGGCCCCGTCCTCGGCCTCGCCCCTGACCTCGTCGGGCCCTAGCCCCGCGGTTGGGGGGGTGTTGTCCTCGGAGCTGGCCTCGATGTCAAAGATGTGCCGGGTTCGCCGGGACGTCTGACGGCCGCGGTGGGCCTTGTCAGCCGGCGTGTCGTTATACCGGGAGGTGTCCTTCAACATCTCCTGCCGGCGCTTGCTCTGCGAGGAGCTTGCTTGTGACGGGTCAGCGCTGTTCGCGACGCTTCCCGCTGGGTTGACGTCAGCGTCGTTGTCTTGGCGTCGCTTCGCGTCTTCTTCCGCTCGAGCGTATCCCTCCATCTTGTCGAAGAGTTTTGCCACTGTCTTGATCGGCTTGTGCGCGTTGTATGCGGCCAGTGGCCCTGGGCGAAGACCCTGCACCGCTGCGTTGATTATTGTTGTTTCATTGACGTCTTTGACCTGGCAGCGGACCTTCGCGAAGCGTTTGAAATACTCGCGGAGCCTTTCCGATGGATGTTGCTTGATGGCGAAGAGTTGGTCCGCGTCGACGCGCTCAATGTAGTTCCCCTGGAAGTTGTTATAGAGGCGGTCGCGTACCTGCTCCCATGCATATATGGAGTTCGGCTCTATGGTAAAGAACCATGAAAGCGCCACTCCTTGTAACGCGAGCGGGTGCCCCTTCGCCTTGGTGGTGTCGTCCCCGCCTGCCGCCTCGATAGCAGTTTCGTACACGCGCACGAACTCTCAGGGGTCCGTGTCACCTTTTTACGATGTAACGGAGCTGGGAAATTTGAAATCCTCCGGCCACGGTATTTGCTGTAGGCCCGGCGATAACGGGGATTCCGAGTCCACTCGTCGGAGTGAAGCGCGGCTGGAAGTTGGGGTGTCGCGGCTGTCCGCCCTCTCAGGTACAGGCTTCGGCGCGACCACCGGTGAGGGCGGCGGAGCCCGAGCCTCTTGCATGCTCCTCACGGCCCCCCTGAGATCCGCCAATTCCTGCTGGAGCGTGCCAAGGGCCACCAACAGGGCATTCTCCGTGGCGGGCGTAGATGGGGTGGCGGGCGCGCCTGGCGGTGCGGTCGATGTCATCGCGACCGCTGCTTGCGCTCCTGGGCTGCCCCTCGCGTCCGCGCCATGGAGCTCGGTGCTGACGGTGGGGCCTCTTGGCACTTCCGCGCCAGGTGCGGAGGCGGTGGTCGCGCCTTTACGACCGTCGAGGCTACCGCTCCCGAACGCCCGGCTGGTGTCGTCAAGGTGGCTCGTCACGCCAATGGCGGGTTGGGGTGCAACGGGTGGGTTGGGGCCGATCGTCACGTCAATGGTGGCGGGGTCGATGGCGTCGGAGGTGGCGGGGTTGATGACGTCGATGGTCGCGCGATGAGCGTCGTCATTTTCTTCCCTGACCGCCGACGCCGAAGCCCTGGTGCTGACGCGGGGCCTCGCCGTGGCCGCTTCTTTCTTCCTCGCGGCCGATGACGAAGCTTTTTTCGGTGCCATCCTCCCCCTTACAGTCTTGAGGTTTGCTTCCGTCGTCCCCACGGACGGCGCCAACTATTGTGGCTACAAACCAAACAGAGAGAGAGAGTGGTGGTGGAGAGTTAGGTAAACAAATGACCTCTTCGGTCCTTCCCAAGACTCGATATCATCATATATATGTACGTATATCTTTACAACTGTGGCTTCGCACCGAAGCCTTCTTTAGTACATAATTCTCAACGGGCTAGCTGGGTTTAGGTTGGGGCCACCCCTACAACAAAGGGTTTTAAACAAATTCAAGGTGTTGACTATGATTAAACTTTCTCACCTATCGCTATGCTTAAGTTTATTTGAATCATTCTAGCTATTACCACATATTTCAATTATGAGATATGACAGATAGATATCAAAACGGCTTCCTTAAATGGAAATCTAAGTGTTGATGTGTACATATCACAGTTTGAGGTTTTGTTAATTCCCAAAATACTATAAAGATATGCAAGTTTTAGATATCTATCTATGGACTGAAGCAAGCATATCAGAGTTGGAATATTCATTTTGATGAGGTAGTCAAAGGGTTTAGCATTATCAAGAATGAAGAAAAGACTTATATTTACAAAAAGGCTAGTGGGAGCATACTTGTTTATCTGGTCCTACATATAGATGATATATTATTAATTAGAAATGACATTTCTGTACTTAAATCTATTAAGTCTTCATTAAGAAATAGTTTTTCTTATGAAAGACTTAGGAGATGCAGCATGTATTTTGGGTATAAAAATCTATAAAGATAGAACTAAAAGACTAATTGCATTAAACCAAGATACATACATTGACAAAGAGTTGAAATGGTTCAACATAAAGGACTTCAAGAAGGGTTTCTTGCCTATATCATATAGTATTAGTATTAGCAAGATTTAGTGTCATTCAAAACCTAATGAGTGAGACCGGATGAATAAGATTTCATGTACTTCTACAATTGAGTCTATCATGTATGCCATGCTTAGTACATGTATAGATGTCTCATGTGCTCCAAGTGTTATGTGCAGATATCAGTCAGATCTAGATAAAAGGTTACTGGATAGCTGTAAAGAATATCCTAAAATATTTGAGAAAGATTAGAGATGCATTCCTTGTTTATAGAGGTGAGAAATAGCTAGTCGTAAATGGTAACACTAATGTTAGCTTCTAAACTATTAAAGATGATTTTCGATCGTAGTCTGAGTTTGTATTTTGTATCAATAGATGAATAGTGAGCTAAAAAAGTTTCAAGCAAGAGATAATTACTGATTCTACAATAAAGGCTAAGTATATTGCAGTTTTTAAAGCTTCAAAGGAGACTGTTTGGATAAAGAAGTTCATCTCTATGTTGGGTGTGGTCTCTAGTGCTTATAGTCCAATTGATCTCTATTTTGATGATAGTGAAACTATTGTGCAAGCCAAGGAGTCTACATCACATTAGAAATTCAAACAAATACTTTGATATTTTCACTTTATTCGTGAGATTGTTGATAGAGGTGATGTGAAGATATGCAAAGTACACATGGAGTTAAATATTATTGATCTATTAACAAGGCCTCACTTGCAACCAAAGTATGAGGCATACCCAAGAGGTATGGGTATTAGGTACTTCCATGATTGACTCTAGTGCATGTGGAAGATTGTTATTAATATGTTTTAGAGGCGATCATAGAGATAATTGTATCACTTCTATGTTTATGATCTTTTGAATAATATATTATTTTATCCTATGAATAAATATCTTTTATATTGATCAATAAGCATGTGATTTGTTCATAAAACTCTTTATTAATGTTTTGATGTTATTCTAAATTATCTCTAATCTTATATCGTTATATAGGATAATTATGATTTATAGATTAGCATATGTATTGATTGATAATCATATTTTATGGATCATGGATGTAGAGATATCAAAGCAATAATGTAGACATATATTAGAAACCATGGTGTTGGATTGACCTAATATGAGATACTGTAGGAATTGTTATATTCGTAAGTATTATCAGTTGGTCTCATACTTAGTGTATGTAGGATTTATAGACCTGAGATCATCATAATTTCCTACATACGTAATAGTTTACTTAGGAGTTCCGAAACACTGCTCCATAACTAGGTGGTCATAAACGTAACTTTCATGTTTACTATGAAACATGTGGAGGAACGTGAGCGATAAAAATGGAATTTGCCTTCCTATATAATTGGAGAGATATCTCTAGGCTCCTCGATGTGGTTGGATTAAGAAAGTGTATAACCATGCTAAATATGGTTGAGGAATTAAGCACAAATTGAGTAATCCACTATAGGTTTAAGTGAAGGATTAAACTATCATAGGATGTCACACTTCTTATTTTGAGTTCGATCTAGCACCGTGAGGCAAAGGAATCGGTATATAAGCACTATATAGATTCATCTGATATAACTTTTATGCATATTTGGGAGTCGCTATGTCCTACTAGGGACCGCTACCGACTTATGGACTAGAAGTGAGTTTTTAGTTCATAGCCGAATATACATGTATCTACATGGTCATACACTTAATTAGTTAGAATGATAAGGGTCCAGATGATAGACTCCAAGTGTGATATGATCTCTACTCGTATTGAATAAAGATCCTATTATAGACTCTCCGAATGGGATACACTCTCGTCTCTTATTCGATAAGGATCTAGTCAGATGCTCTCCGAGTTAGATACGATACTTAATCGTATCAGATAAAGATCTGATTAGAGACTATATATTAAGAGAAGCGCATGGTTGAGAGAGATATCCAAAGGCACACCCATCGAAACCCCAGTCATCACCTCTCAAAACCCCTGTCGTGCGAGCTGATGCTAGCATACCGACGTACAACGTTTTATCCTTAGACGTGTGGACTTCGTAGAGGCGCTGCTACGACTATAGCACTAATCGAAACAATCGCGAGAAGGAGACGGTTGGTCCGACTATTTCTAGTATATTGACGTGCGCTATATTGAATCAGCTGTTTCCATTCTACTTATATCACACTGTATGTCTAGTGATAATAATATATAATCTTTTACTCATATAAAATACTGATTTACGTGATTAAAACTTTTAATCTGTACTGATGTAGCCTATTCGTGTCCTAACAATGCGTTCAAACGGGGGATTGGAGATGTAAGGAAAGCCAGAACAAAATTCAATGGTTGACTGTTGGTAGGTACAGTTAGTAGGTACGTGTCATGCCAGTTTCTAGGCACGATGCATATATATACATTTTTTTTTGAATTATTCATCTCTGTCTAGTGCCCTATGGATCGAAACCGGGTTAGGCGTCCGCATTCCCTCGAGGCAGGCGGGCAGAGTTGGCCGACTCCAGTTTCAACCCTCGACGTACCGCCACCACCGCGCCGCCCCACAAGAGAGATCAGTGGACAGAGCGCGCGCGCAACTCGGCAAGCGCTAGTGGAGGTTCGCGGCTGCGCTCGCACGGCGTTATCCCTGTGGTCTGCTCTTCGGTCCTTTTTTTTTTTACTTTTTATTTTTAGTTTATCTAAAAATTAAAATAAATAGGATGATTTTTTGAAACGATTTCTTCAAAAATCGAAATAAACAAAATAATATCTTAAAGAGGATTTTTTAAATAACCTTTTGAGTTTAAAATCGTGTATACTATCTACATTAACATCTCCGCTACCTATTATTGTATTATAAAACACTGATAAAATCCATCTGTATAGCAAAAACCATCCATTAGCCTAAACAAACGGTACCTTCAACTAGCCGTTCGTTGGTTCGTTAGTTGGTCCGTCCGTCCGTTCGTCTCCAAACTAGTGTAAGTGGATGGCTACAACCTATACAGGCGTAGGTTCGATATATAGGGGGACGTACGTGCTAATAATTTATTTGAATAGTTATTTGCGCACCATCGTGCTGTTTAATTAACCTAACCCCTGTTATCTTTGACCTGCCTAAGCCTAATTACGTGTTGTTGTGCGCATGCATGTATGCTCCATTGTGCGTGCGCGCGCTGCAATTCCTTGCACAGACAAGTACTGTACGTATGTGTGTTTGTTTTTCTTTTTCATATAAAATAAAACTATGTCATCGAACTCTTCGTAAAGCCGTGTACTCCATGTCTTAGTTTAGGCGAAGAGCGGTCCTCCATGATCTATGTTTGTGATTGCTCATTGAATTGTTTTGGAACGCCATGTCGAGTGAAGTTAGCCTTTATTGGAGGGCGTGGCGCGTGTTTGAAGTGTTGGAGAACGAGTTGGCACCGGGCCAAATCGGTTAAATGGGAGCCGATTTTGCCTACAGCGATATTCTTTTTTCCAGGAGTGAGCTCCCTCCCTAATTAATTAGGAGATTATTTCATTAGCAATTTAGCATAATTACATAACACGAGTTGATTAACATCATCTTTTTAGGTATCTCATACTGTATTTAGCATAAGTACTGCAGTGGTATATCCAAACTGTTGATATATTGTAAATTATAGTGGAGACATATGGTGGGATCTTCAAAACTCACACATAAGGTTGTTAGTATCATGATACATATCGTAATATCATACAATTCTACGATTCTACTGGAGGTAGATAACACAGATCTTAATATACATCGGAATCAGGTAGTATCGCGGTAGGATCGTGATCCAGCTCGTAGAATCATTAGGATCGTGGTAGAATTATGATCCTGACAACAAACTATAAAGTATATAAAATTTGATATTACCTATTGTAAGTTTAAGTTGCACTAGTTTAATTTGCTTTATTTTTGTTGTTCTAAGGTAAAAAAGAATTATCTTCGACATATTGCACTTTTAGATTATTAGTTTATTAAAAGTTAATTAAATAAGTTTCAAAAATCAACCTTAATTCAATATAACATCAATAAGTGTACTCAAATTATAAAATTAAATTAAAAAAATTCAAAAAATCTATTATAGACTTGCATATTTATAAATATAATTTAATTTTATAAAAAATATGTACATTTTTAAAATTTTGATAGAATCATGATTCTATGATCTGATCCTGTCAAACAAAAAAGATCCTACCTGGGATCATGATCCTGATAACCTTGCTCACACCTCTTCCCCCAAGGTGCTGTTTTTTTAAAGTAGCAGTAGAGCTACTATATTTCATTAATAGAAGGAGCAAAGTACAAGCATAAGCAACATAAACAAGGAAAAGAGTATAGGAAAATAAATTAGATTACAATTTACAATAATTCAAGAATTAGATTAGCAAATATTTGTAGCTATGTATAATGACCCTCTTTTTTTCAGTTTATGGCTTATGACTTATGACTTATGGTTTCCCTCGAACAAACATAACGGCTTTTCCATCGTTTTTTAATCAACTTATCAAGACAACCTTTTTGAATTAGTTTATTATTAGCAATCAGTATGTTCGCACAAACGCTCATGCTATAGCCAAAAGTCATCGGCCGCAGCCATAAGCCATCCAGCTGTAGCCGAAAATAATCCAGGCTCCAAGGCATGCGTGTCTACACTCTGGTAAATTTGATTAAAAAAATCTAGTTACAAGCTATTACTGTTGCTACGTGCGGTTCCTTCTCCAAGATGGCCCTCATGTCCTGACTTTAAATATTTTTTAAATAATCTATTTTTATTCTGAATTGCAATAATATATCTTCATTTTTTTATTTTGCAACAATAATCCTCTGTCGCTCCACTATTGAGTGACTTGGACTAGTCACCCAATGGTTGCGCACCAAGTGTTGAAGTCGCCACTGGTTGAGCGACTAGTGCTAGTCGCCCAATGGTGGAGCGACACCTCGACAAGTCACGCATCGGCAACAGTGGAGCGACATCTTGACAAGTCGTGTACCAGTTGGGCAATATAAAATAATAATATTATTATTTTGTTAATCCGATGAAAATAATTGTGGGAGAATAAATGGCAATTTTTGTAGGTAATATATTTAGCAAATCTTGTTTGTAGGTTGTTATGTTTTTGAAAATAAAAGGGCAAATAAGGTAGGTTAGTCCGTTTATGATTTTTGTGGATTCTTAAGGGTACGAAATCCAATAGACTTGCAATAACATTTTGTGATTATATGTTGTTGTAGTACCATAAATTTCTGAAGAATTTTATGAGGACGATTGATGGAGCAATGATTCATAAGTAGAAAGGTAAGTGATATTGTGATACAACAGGGAATTCATATACAGAGGAGAACTTTCAATAATAGCGTAATGATAACAACATGACAGTTGATCTAATGAGGGGGTTATATGGCACGTAGGCTAATGAACCAAGGACGGCACATGCATGCCATTAGGAAATTAGAAATACATAGGACATATGGATGAAGAGAGTCAAACTACTGTGTGGAACGTGGCTATTTGCCCTTACAGCCTAGTGTAAGATCAAAGATGACCGACTAGAGAGGGGTGAATAGTAGGTAATAAAATTTTTGCAAGATAATTAAAATCTAACAATTTGATACTCTAATTAAGCCTGCACAATTCTAGTAACCTTAAGGCACCTTTAAAGCAACAACTACACAAGGCCCTTGTTGTGGGGGTGGCCCCCACCTAAACCCAGCTAGCCTGTTGAAGGTTGTAAGTCATGTAAATGACATAGCTTGTCTTCGGTGAGAGACTCCGTATAAGGCTACGATGGTAAAGTCGTCCCTTACGAGGGGGAATACTTATGTATCGTGACTGGTCCTTGGGAAAGACCCAAGAGATCATTTGCTCACCTAACTCTCCACTACCATACCTCTCTCTCTGTTTGGTCTGTAACCACAATAGTTGGCGCTGTCCGTGGGGACGACGGAAGTAAACCTCAAGACCGCAAGAAGAAGGATATCACCGAAAAAAGCTTCATCGTCGGCGACGAAGAAGAAGGAGGGGGTCGTGGCGAGACCCCGCGTCAACACTAAAGCTTCGACATCGGTGGTCGGGGGCGAAAATGACGATGCCATCGCGCGTCCATCGACCCCGCCACCATCGACGCCATCGACCCCACCACCACCGACGACATCGACCCCGCCATCACCAACACCACCGACGCCATCGACCCCGCCGCCACTGATGCAACGATCGGCCCCAACCCGCGCGTCGCACCCCACACCGCCATCGGTGCGACGGTCAACCTTGACGACACCGACCGGACCCTAGGGAGCGGTAGCCTCGGCGATCGCCGAGGCGCGACCACTGTCTCTGCACCCGGTGCGGAAGTGCCGAGCCCCGTCGGCGACATGGGCCCCACCGGTGGCGTTGAACTCCACCGCGCGGACGTGAGCGACGACCTAAGGGCACAAGCAGTGGTTGCGACCACCTTGACCGCGCAACCAGCTGCGCCTGTGGCCCCATCCACGCCCACAGTAGAGAATGCCCTGCTGGCAGCCCTTGGCACGCTCCAGCAGGAGTTGGCGGATCTCCGGGGAGCCGTGCGGAGGATGCAAGAGGCTCGGAGTCAATCGGCACCGCTGGTGGTTGCGCCGGAGCCCGCGCCCGAGAGGGCAGACATCCGCGATGCCCCAATCTCCAGCCGTGCCTCGCTACGACGCGTGGACCCGGAATCCCCGTTATCGGCGGGCCTCCTGCAGGCCGCATGGCCGGAGGACTTTAAATTTCCCAGCTCCGTTACATCGTACAAGGGCGACACGGATCCCCGAGAGTTCGTGCGCGTGTACGAGACCGCCATCGAGGCGGCAGGTGAAGACGACACCACCAAGGCGAAGGGGCTCCCGCTCGCGTTACAAGGAGTGGCGCTCTCATGGTTCTTTATCATAGAGCCGAACTCCATATATGCATGGGAGCAGATACGCGACCGCCTCTACAACAACTTTCAGGGTAACTACATCGAGCGTGTCGACGCGGATCAACTCTTCGCCATCAAACAACAACCATCGGAAAGGCTCCGCGAGTACTTCAAACACTTCGCGAAGGTGCGCTGCTAGGTCAAAGACGTCAACGAGACAACAATCATCAACGCAGCAGTACAGGGTGTTCGCCCGGGGCCACTGGCCGAGTACAACGCGCGCAAGCCAATCAAGACAGTGGCGAAGCTCTTCGACAAGATGGAGGAGTACGCTCGGGCGGAAGAAGATGCAAGGCGGTGCCAGGACAACGAAGCCGATGTCAACCCAGCGGGAAGTACCACAAAGAGCGTCGACCCGTCGCTAGCAAATTCCTCGCGGAGCAAGCGCCGGCAGGAGACGCCGAAGGACACCCCCCAGCACAAGGACGTGCCGGCGGACAAGCCCCAGTGCGGCCGTCAGACGTCCCGGCGAGCCCGGTACGTCTTTGACGTCGAGGGTGGCTCCGAGGATAACGCCCTTGCCAGCCGCGGGCCAGGGCCCGACGAGGTCGGGGGCGAGGCCGAGGCCAGGGTCGTGACGGTTGGGCCCATGCAGACTACGGCGACCAACAGCGCCCACAGTGGTGTGAGGTGCATGGCCAAGGCAATCATGATACCCACTCTTGCACCACCATTGCAGCACTTCGACAAAGCGTTGCTAGAGACAGGGATCTCGAGGCGCCCCACCCGTTGTGGCGCACGTTCGGCAGCCACCGGATGGCCCCCTGAGGATTTACGATCAGGAGCCGCTGCCTCAGGAGGGTCTCCGGCAGATACAAGCCCAGGTGTAGCAGGCCCAGGAAAGCCCCCTGCGGATCCATGCCCTTAAGGACGCCCTGCACAGGGTCATTAACGTCATCTCCGGCGATTCCTCCTTGGAGTTTGCCTCGGAGCGACAACGCAAGGCCTACGTGCGGAGGCTACACCATGTGGCGGTGTACCCGGCTCACGCACCGCCAGATTGGGCGCAGCATGCGATTACCTTCACGCCTGCCGACGCCGAAGGTGTGGAGTTCCCCCATCAGGATCCCCTGGTCATCTAAGTCGCGGTGGCCGGGTGCGATGTCCAACGTGTCCTGGTCGATGGGGGCAGCTCCGCGAACGTCTTGTTCGCACAGGCCTTTGATCAGATGGCGATCCCTCGAAGTCGCCTAGGTCTCTCACGAGTTCCGTTGCAGGGCTTCGGAGGTCAGCCGCTATTGGCGCTGGGCCAAATATGTTTACAGGTCTCCTTCGGCCAGGATGACAACGTGGCGACCAGGGACGCCACCTTTGATGTCGTCGATATCCAGTACCCCTACAACGCCATTTTGGGGAGATCGACCCTTAATTCCTTTGGGGCAGTACCGCACCATGGCTTCCTGTGTGTGAAGCTTCCGGGCCCGCGAGGTGTCATCACCATCTTCGGCGATCAGCACATGGCCCCGCACCTGGAGCATGGAATCCGAAGCCCAAGCCTGGCAGCCCAGCGCGGTCCTTAGGTCAGGCACGCTCGTACACGCCCTGCGGTAGCCCAAGCACAAGAGGCTTCGCATCTCACCACCACGACAACGGGTCCTGTGGTTAGTTCATAACCTTTTGTACTCGCTTACCCGCGCAAATGGGAATTTAATAAAGTTCGCCGTTTACGAGGCTATTCATGCCCCATCCCCCCACCAAAAATGTGCGGAGGCTCGCCTCCGCACACACTCTACGGAGTATAAATAAGCCGCGGATGTTTTCCCTGCGCACTCTACTGAGTATAAACAAGACGCAGGATCCCGCGCACGCGCTGGTGTTGTCACCACGCGTACTCCCCGGAGTATAAAGACGTGGTTGATGTTCCCACGCACTACACGGAGACTCACCTCCGCACGCGCACTGCACGGAGACTCACCTCCGCACGCGCACCACATGGAGACTCACCTCCGCACACGTCCTACATGGAGACTCACCTCCGCACACGCACCACATGGAGACTCACCTCCGCACACGCACTCCACGGAGGTCCGCCTCCGCACACACTCTACGGAGTATAAATAAGACGTAGCGTCAAGGTCCGCCTCCGCACGCACTCTACGGAGTATAAATAAGACGTAGCGTCGAGGTCCGTCTCTGCACGCACTCTACGGAGTATAAGTAAGACGTAGCGTCGAGGTCCGCATCCGCACGCACTCTACGGAGTATAAATAAGACGTAGCGTCGAGGCCCGCCTCCGCACGCACTCTACGGAGTATAAATAAGATGCAGCGGGGGGACGCCTCCGCGCGCACTCTACGGAGTATAAATAAGACGCAGATGTTTTCCCTGCGCACTCTACTGAGTCTAAACAAGACGTGGACATTCCGCGCACGCGAGGGCGTACCCTCCGAAATTTAAGTAAGTCGTGGTTGATAGTCCCACGCATTCTCCGGAGTACAAACAAAGACGCGGATGTTTTCCCTGCGCACTCTACTGAGTCTAAACAAGACGCGGATGCCCCGCGCATGCGCTGGTGTTGTCACCACGCGTACTCTCCGGAGTATAAATAAGACGTGGACGATATTCCCATGCACTCGTCGGCATCTGCATCCAATGGCACACGGACACCAGAGGCTCCCCGCGCCTCCAGCAAACCGCGGGCACCGCGTGGATGGGCGCCCCGTGAGTGCAGGAGCGAGGCGCACGAGCTTAAAGGCCCGCACCTCTGTAGATGAGCCGAGAAGCCAGACGTGCTCGGCGGAAGCGCCCGCGCCGGCCCGGGCCTCTAGCGCGAAGCGGACGCCCGGCGCCATTGACGTTCGAGCTCGGGATGCGGCATCGCCACAATAAGGCGCCACAAGACGGAGAGCGCCCAAGGCCCCCCAGGGTGTGCCGCCCCGAGCTGGAGGAGTTGGAGCCCCCCTCCTCCCCCCTCTTCCCCTCATCCCAAGCGCCCAATAGCTAGGGGAGTAGACGGGGGGAGAGAACAGGCGCCTGTACGGGACAGCGTGGCGGGACGCAGCCTCACCGGCACGCCATAGCAGTCTACTCCTGAAGCCACAAGCGGCCTTGATGAAGTACAAGTGAATTACCCACTACCCCGCACCAACCGCGGCTCTTCGGCGCATGGGCGTGGGGGAAACACATCGTGGCGTCGTATCCCACCGCAGGGGCGGGGTGCCCGACCCCGCGATCGCCCAGGCGGCATCAGCCGCGTTCTGGAGCCCTCCACGCTATTGGTCGAAGTTGAGACAAACTGAGTATGGGGTGCGATGTCTGGGAAGACGAGTGCCGCTTCACTCGGCCACTCGTCCCCTTTTAAAGAGCCCCGGAAGTAGGACCGCGGACATTGCGCCTCAAGAGTCCCATCGCCCGCCCCAAGGGCACGTGGTGCGACAGTGTTGCCCCACTCCACTTACAGGGCCCTGCCAGCTACACGCCACGCGTCCCCCCTATCTTGCGGGGCCCGAAGCAATGGGTGACGGCCAAGAGACACCTCCCTCGCGGCCATACAGCACCATGTGCAGACCTCTGTTCATCCCGCCTCAGCTGTCCCATCGGCGTTCGAAAGCTCAGCAAAACAGTGCTGCCCGTGAGGTCCTCCATTGACCACCAGGGACAGGACCTACGAGGCTAGGCCCCTGTCCCTCCCCAAGATTATCGCGCGTCTACTTCGACAAGGCGTCAGCTCCGCTGCCACCACTTCAGAGGGTAGGGGACGGAGCGCTCGCGCATCTACTTCTACTAGGCGCCAGCTCCGCTGCCACCACTTCGGAGGGTAGGGGACGAGCGCTCGCGCTCTACTTCTACTAGCGCGCGGCTCGCCGCCACCACTGGAGGGTAGGGGCGGAGCGCCGCGCGTCTCACCCGACAGGCGCCAGCTCCGCCGCCACCACCGAGGGTAGGGGACGGAGCGCTCGTGCGTTTACTTCTACTAGACGCCGCTCGCCGCCACCGCCGAGGGTAGGGGACGGGCGCTCGCGCGTCTGCCGACTAGGCGCCGGCTCGCGCCACCACTTCGGAGGGTAGGGGACGGAGCACTCGCGCGTCTACTTCGACTAGGCGCCAGCTCCGCTGCCACTACTTCGGAGGGTAGGGGACAGAGCGCTCGTGTCTATACTTCGACTGCGCCCCACCTTCGCGCCTACCCCAAGCGTCTGCCCCAACCAACAAACCCCACAAAAAAAACAAGGAGAAGAACGCACAAAGCGGACGCATCCAAAAACGACGGCGGTGACGAATGCCCCGGCTCGTCTACCACGCTGTCACAACGTTCTTACAAGACCCACCGGGTCGGCACTACTCGTCTGGTTTCGCTGGGACGACCTTTCGCGCCAAAGTCTCGCCCACCGAGTGTCGATTCGCCTAGAAGTCAAGTGAGTCTTCGGCCCGCCACCAGCGACGTAAGCGGCGTCGGGTCACGACGTCAGAAATCAGCAGCAGATCCCCATCGGGCAGTTGCTCGAAGCAAAGTGGGAAGGTTGACCAACGAAGCGAAGCAATATTCACTTCATTCGCGGTAGGGAGTACACAAGCTTACAACACACACCAGCGTACAAGAACCCGGGGTCACACCTTCTTTGAGCCGTCGGCCCCGTCATCGTCGCGCCGGGCAACTTCATCAAGCCACTCGCCAAGGTTCCCCTCGCCGTACATGTTCCGCCGCAGCTCTAGTTTCGCCGCGGCCTCCCCGATGTACTCCCAGATCCGCTCGTGAAAAAACCGAACGGCGGGCCGAATGGCGCGCACGGCACCAGACATCACCCCGGCCCCAGCGGGCATCTCCAGCTACGAGTTGCCCAATTCATCGACGTGACGGCAGCCTCGATGTTGGAGAAGAACACACGCTAGACAAGCAGTCACGTAGGAGCAGTGGTTGCCAAAGGACATCGCGGCCGCCTGAGCAAGATCAGCAGCTTCCGCAATCCGTCGAAGTGTCCGTGGAAGCTCTTCGGGTCCGAAGGAGCAAGGCGGTACTTCGGGAACGAGATTTTCAAGGGTACCTTCCAGGGCCAGCATAGCCTCCCATGCCGTCGCTGAGGCGGCACCCAGCGCCTCATCCCGCTCCCTAAGGGACGTAGCGAGGCGGCCGTTCTCTTCCTCCAGTACGGCAACCTGCTGGAGCAGCCCGTCACGCTCCACCACCGCGGCCTACCGTGTCGATGCCACACGCTCCGTGGCGTATGAGACGGCCGCTGTGCGTTCCACTTCTAGGAGCCGCATGCGGTCATCCTTAGCGGAATGTGCCTGCTCCGACGCGTGAAGAGCCCCTTCGACGGCGCGCAGCTGGTCCTCCAAAGCCTCCCGTTCCCGGACATGGGCCGCTTGCAGTGCCCGGTTGAGGGCAAAGGTCTGCACAATAAAGCAATCAGTACACCTCCTAGTGGCTACGTGCCGCTCGGGGTCAGGCACTTACCCTCAGTTCAGAGACCTCTAACACCCCCTCAAGCAATCCAGGCCTGCAGATCTGCAGTGCGTCAAGATCTAAGCTCGCGGCTACATCATCCGCGGCCCCCCGCCACGCCGCCAACACCTCCGCTTGAGGGATGAAATCCGCCAGACGACAAGCGGCATCCGCGGCAATAGTCTCGGCGGTGCCAGATGCCCCTCCCAAGCAGCCATCTTCGGGCTCCGAACACCGCCCGCGTTCGGGGAGCCATGTTGGTGCGAGGGGACACGATGGTCAGCCCTGCGAATACCTAGCAGGTCATAATCAATAAATGTCTACCTTCAGCCCCGGCCGAATTGGCAAGGACCTCCGCATCCCCACCCACCTCGCCAAGCGGCCGGAACTTCGGTGTCGGAGCTTAGTTCCACCAAGCCCTCGCCCCCGGCAGCCGTAGGCTCGATCAGGGCCGCGGGGGCACCATAGCACTCGGTGTCTGAGTCGGAGTCCCATAGGGCTTCGACCTGGCTCGCTACGACAAACCCCCTAGACGAGCGAAGGGGTGACCGTGTGCGGGGTCGCTTCGCCCTCGGGGAATAAGAAGGCGGCCCCGCCTCGGAAACCACCGCAGAAGGAGGTCCCACGGTCGCGGGAGTGAAGTCCGCAGGCAGTGGCTCCGCCCCAGTATCCTCCGCGGGCGATGGCTCCACCCTAGCATCCTCTGCGTGCGATGGCTCTGCCCCAGCATCCTCCGTGAGTGATGGCTCCGTCCCAACGCCGGTTGGTGGCGAGGTAGCACTCGCCCCCGCATCCAAGTCTGCATGCTCTGCCGAGCCGGAACCCGTGCCCGTCAGTACCCCATCCCCTGTGGAGTAGCAGCGCGGTGGGTTGGAGGCTGGAACAACGCGTTCTGGCACCCTAATACCCAAGGCTTCGCACACGCGGTTCAATCGCCCCAAACCTGCCTCCGTGGTCGCAGACATGCGCAGCGCGTGCTCCCTGGCTGTGTACGGTCCAAGGAATGCACCCACCGCACGCTCTACGTCCCCCAGGGAAGTACCTGCGAAGGGCATGGGGGGGCACGTTGTAAAAACAGCATCCTCGACGAATACCACACGAAAGTAGACTCCAAGACAACTTACGCGGACTGGAGGGCCTCGGCAGCGAAGACACGGAAGGGCGGATGTTGTCGCGCCGAAGGCTCCCTGGAGCAACACGCCACTCCGCGGCAAGCGGCGCCATGCCGTACATGATGAACTCCTCAGCGAGGTCGCGCATGTTGAAGCGGGCAGTGATCCCCACAAGCCTCCGTGCTATCCACTTGTCATCATCATCTAGGGGCGCGTTGGGCATGGTGTTCATCGCCACCAGCCGCCCCGAGCACTCAAGCCCACTACCACTTCCCACGCGGTGGTAAAACCACCGCCTCGTCCAGTCCGGCTCCCACTCCACCCGACTCGACTCCGTGGGGAATATCTTCTTGCACTGCGGGCGCAGCGCGAGATCGACGCCGCCGAAGACGGGCAGCGCCCCGTCCCCCTGCTCCTCCGCCGCGCACCGGACATCGTGGAGAAACGCGAACAGTGACGCGGTCGGCCAGCACGCCTCCATGCGCACCGCCCAGCTGTACACAGCAAGGCGGACAATCACATTCGGCGTTACCTGCGCCAGCTCAAGCCCAAAGGCCCGCAGGACGTTCCCGACAAGTCTGGCGGCCGGAATGCGTAACCCAGCCTCGAGGTAGGCGACGAACACGATCGCCTCTGATGTTTTGGGGTGCGGTTCGGTCTCGTCGCCTGTGGGCAGTCGCACATCCTGGCGGTCCGACAGCTTCGCCTCACGAAGAAGGCCGTGGATCGTCTCTTCCGTCACCAGCGTCGAGCCCAGGGTGCGGGAGCACGGTCCCCCTGCTCCCTTCGCCACCGTCCACCCCTTGCCCGCAGGCGCCGAGCCGCGCCCCTCAAGGGTGTACCTCACCTCGAGCGGCGACGCCCGCCGGAAGACGGCGCTGTCGTCGGCCACCCGCGCGCGCACCCTGTCGTATGCCATCGTTCTTCTGGAACTCCGGGACGTAGGAGGAAACAAGGAGGCCAGGAGATTGTCTCGCGTGGTCGGGGGCTAGAAGACAAGGCGATGAAAGGCAAGCGACCTAGCACAAGGGGTACTAAATACCCCTGTCTCCCACGCCATCGATGAACATAACTACTGGGAGGCGAACCGCCCACCTTCCCACAATCGCCACCGTACTGGCACACCTACCCGTGCGCGCCGTGCCCGGTCAGGTGGCGGTCGCACCAAGGGCCCTGGCAATGCACGGCGCGCCAATAGCACCTCGCCACGTGTCTACCCAGGAATCTACGCCAGGTAACTTGTCTCTGCCTGCGGCGGCATTTTCGGCTTCGCAGGGTAGTCCCGGCGCTGCCCCCGACGTCAACACACAACCGCGCGCCGGAGAGGCGCCAGGAGACGCCGCCCGCCTCGGGGAGCGCTCGCGAAGCAGTCCGTTTGGCGAAACCCACGCCGATCAATGCAGCGACCTTCTTCCCCTGCCCACGCGCGTCAACCGATGGCCGCCGCAATATTGCGCTCGAAAATAGGCCTCCTTCTGTTGATCAACACGGCAACTTTTCACTGCATGTTCATGAACAGAAGAAGGCATATTTTCGAGATCAAAAGATCATCGCAGCTAGCCCAGAAGACGCTACAGCCCTCCTCGTATGTATTTATACAGCTCTCCTTTGTGTCCAGAAGCGTAATCGGTGGCAGTCCAAGCACCACCCACGCGTGAAAGCCTAATCGGCGGAAGTCGAAGCGTCGCCCACGCGTCAAGAAGCGCAATCGACGGAAGTCCAAGCACCGCCCACGCGCGGAGGGGCGCACCCGGAGGAAGCCGAAGCGGCATGGCCGCTCATACGCGTGCGGCATCCCCGCTGGAGTGCACTTGCGCACATGGCCGCAACGAGGGGGTCTCCACCCTCGCAGGCCACATGCGACACCGCCAAGAGCCCACAGACCCACTTTTTGTGAAGTCTTCGTCTCAGCGGAACGACTTCGACTTCGCCCTCGACGAGGCCTTAGCCCCCGCGGCGCCGCCCTGAGTCCGCCATCGGCTCAGGCCCTTCAACACGTAGCCACGCCTTCGCACGCCGCGCCACAAGGCGCCCCTTCTACTCCAGTGGCTTGGGACAACCCCGGCACTTGCCGCACATTACACCTCTTTGCTCTTACTACAACCGTTTTAGTACTCTAATGTGTTCCATGCCTTTCCATGGACGCTAGGTTACAAAGAACTCCGGCGCAGCAGGTCAGTCGGCGGGAGTCCGCACCGACCGGCGCGAAGCCAGCCGCCAGCAAGGCGCGTGCACTCGCGATCGGCTGACCGTACACCGCGTCCCGGCAGCCGTCGCCCCGGAGCGTAATGTACCGCCATGACTAAGGACCGGAGAATGCCCCAGGCGCAACGCCCAATGCTTCTTCTTCATCACGGGGCGCGAACCTTTCTGCCAACTCAAGAACGTACCTTCTTCCTTCCACAAGCATGCGCAAGAGCACCTTGGTTGTTGCTAACCCTGTTGCATGCTCGTGAGAGGAAGAGGTATATTCTTGAGATAGGCCATCCCAGCAGTCCTTCCTCACACCGCTACGACTGCATATATAGCCGCGCTCAGGAGCGCAACCGGCGGAGGCTCAATCGTCGCGACCGACCGCACGTGTCCTACCAGCGGGAATCGGACCGACACGGTTGCTCGTGCGCATGAGACGCCCCAACCTCCAGCACCTGCCCGCTCCTCCCGCATCGATGAGGTCTTCGCCTCTGCAGTACAAATCGTTGCAGCTTTCGCCTTCGTAGCACAGGTGCAACTCCGCCCGCGACAGCCCAGCGCAAGACTTTGACAACGGCTCCGTTGTGGACCCCCGCCTTCGACTACGCTTCGTCTACAATCACACAACGTCACAGGCCGCAGGGACGGAGGGGGCCAAAGGGCTCGGTAACATGGCTTCGGCCTGGGAAGCCCTTCACCATGAGAGGCTCCTATTGTAGGGGTGGCCCCCACCTAAACCCAGCTAGCCTGTTGAAGGTTGTAAGTCATGTAAATGACATAGCTTATCCTCGGTGAGGGACTCCGTGTAAGGCTACGATGGTAAAGTCGCCCCTTACGAGGGGGAATACTTATGTATCGTGACTGGTCCTTGGAAAAGATCCAAGAGGTCATTTGCTCACCTAACTCTCCACTACCATACCTCTCTCTCTGTTTGGTCTGTAGCCACAACAGCCCTAAAACAATTACTTGCTCAACAATTGAATGTATATATAAGCAAATGGAATCACCAATAATATTAAAGAGACAACTGATGTTTTACCGTGGTGATTGGAAACTTGCCGGTTTCCTCTAGTCCACGTTGAGGTAAGCCCAAACAAATTGGACCGGCTCCACGAATTAAGTCTTCCACCTCAAATCCACCAGTGGTTGCTCTTTCTCCACTTGGGAGATGATGGACACCAAATCACTCACAAACCAACGTCGAGTCTCTTCACAAACTTCTTGAAGAGATCACCACGTAAACCTTCGTCAAACCGTTTAGGTGCCGACAAGCACCAAAAGTAATGAACCGTAGTTTCGCTTGACAGCAATCAAGTGTCAAGGATTAATCTAAAATGAATATGCACTTGATTTTGGCGCGAACACCTCAAAATGAATGCACACTAAGAAAGGAGGTGTAAAATGAATGCTTAAGCCTCTAGGATGTTCAATGCAAGTTCAGCAACATGTTCTTGAGCTAGTGGAGGGTATTTTGATCATGCGAAAGTGCACACCCGCAAGTGAACGGGTTATCGCCTTGATAGCGGCAAGTGTCGTGTTCTCCACAGGGACTAGACTATCGGTGACATGGCACCAAACCAAAGCTAAGTCGCACGAACGGGAGAATAAAAAGGAAACTAAAAATCCTAAATGAACTACAGGCTAAAGAAACAAGGGAGAGAAGAACGACTAAGAATTGCAGAGAGGAGAGGAAGCAACGAAGGAAGGGACTGAAGTAGAAGCGGAGGCGAGGAGAAGCAAGAAAAGATAGGGCGAGAGAGAAGAAGAGGGAAGGCGAGGATAGAAAGAAGCAAGCGGGGCTAAGGGAGACGAATAGCGAGACGAGAGGGAACTGAGATAGAAGGGAGGACGAGGAACCGGAAGGGATAAGAGAGAAGATGAGACGAGGAAGGAGCTAAACTACGACTAAAACTAACACTAACACTAACGACAAGAAGCAAAGCTAAGCAATTGGTAAAAGTAAATCTAACACGAGAGAAGACAGTAAAATCTAAACTAATGTTTTTGGTATTTTTGTTTTACTAATGGAACTAAACAAAGCAGCGAATGAAAATTTATTCCAATTAACAGAACTAATCTAACATTTAAAACAACTAGCTGAATATAAACTCTACTAGGCTATTTAAACATTAAGCAAACTATTGAATTTAAACTAGACATGGACAGGATAATAATCGGACATTATATAGCATCTAAAAACATTAATACAAATAAATGCTAAATCTACTAGCAGATAAATTGAACTATTAAATAACTACTGGATCATAATGCGAAATCAACAATTGAAACACAAGACTAGAATGTAAACCGACATATGAAATCATAATCTTGACCATGCATAAACCGTGCCAACATTCATCCATAGCACAATATATAATAGACATTCAAAAATTACTCGTACTAATACATATGACTAGCAGCAAATGAAGGAACTACTAGAAGTTATAGCAGTACACGCAGCAGGAACAGCAAACTTAAGCTTCAACAGCACTTCGGTCACCAGCACCAGCAGAAATCAGCAAACATCAAAAATCAGCAGCCTGCAGAGTGGTGGACCGAACAACAGCTAGCAACCAGCAAATCAGTAGCAGTCGGCAGGGAGGTCATCACACGGCAATAAATAGATGGCAAGGGGAATAGATGGTGCACGGCAGCAGTAATCAGTAGTAGCAGCAATATGCAGTCGGCAGCAAAGGTTGCAAGAAACAGCAAGAGGATCGGTTTAGCCAGCACTGCAGCAGGGGCACAGCAGGGAGTCCTTCGGCCAGCAGGGAAATCTCAACACCAAATCCGGCCGGCAGGGAGCTCTCTCGGTTCAGCAGGCAGGTAAAACAACAAAACGCAGCACAGATGCAAACAGCAGGCGGCCAACACTTGATCAAACAGAGAGCAGCAGCGGCAAGGGTTGTCACGGCAGATAAGTAGTAGCCGCAGCAGCCAAAATCAGCAAAGGGGGGGAGCAAATCACAGCAGTTCACGGTAGATCCAAAACAGCAACAACAATCGGCAGTCTGGGAGCAGATTCACGACAGTGGGGGGGAGGCAAGGAGTGGTGGCCGACTGGAAGAAAGAGAATGGAGGAGATGGGGGAAGAGAGGAGAGGTCTGGTGTGGGGGTTGGGTAGATGAGGAAAAATGGGGGTTTTTTTGTTGACTAATTCATGAACTTGTTTGCTACGTCTGGGAAGACTTGTTCTGCAGAGCTGCAAGCGGAAGAATAGGTGAATGAAGACTGAGTATTTTTCGGTTCAGCAGAACAGACCGAGTTATTTGGATCTAAACGTTAGAATAGTTCACTGCATGTATTCAGTTTCTTTCTGCAGTTTATAAGGGGAAGATAACCCAGAATAACGTTGCTCATTCGCATACTCTGTAACACATTCTTTCAGTACTCAATACAGTTTTTGTGTTTCTCTGAAGCTCATTTCAATCTTCAGTTATTGTTCATCTTCCGAAACCTGACTTAGTGCGGAGCGTGTAGTTTCTCCTGAGAGGTTCCAGGGAGGACTTCGGCTGACATTTTTGGCCACCAGGGAGAAGAAGATTATTGGGGATTGGGTCTGCCTGGAGAAGAAGAAAGGGCGCAAGGAATGGGAGTAGAGGAGTAGCACAGGCTTGGTGGCGCAAGGAGCAACTTGTGGAGGTGCAAGATGGAATGGGGAAGATGGGCAGATGGTAGAGATGTGCAGGAAATGGGGGAGGAAGTAGGAGGTAGAAGATAGAGTTTGGGGTGGTCTGTAGTGGGGGAAAATGAAGAGCAAAAATGGTGGAATGGGGAGTGGAGGCTTGTGTTAGGAAGGAGGAGGAGGATGATGCGGCCTGGGGAAGATGAGGATGGCAGGAAGGAGAATGGGTGGCGGCTGGGTTAGGGATGGTACTCCCACTGGGTATTGCGGCTCAACCCCAAATGCTCTCTCTCATTTTCCTTTTATATCAAACCTTAGTGCTGCTTTTTGCATTTTGGCCCCTCGCTGATTCTCATTTCTCAACTCTAGATCCTTTTCAATGCGTTGATCTTCTATGCAATTTCGCGCCTCGTTGCGCCGATCTGCAATTAAATTAAAATACCTGTAAATAGTCCCAATTAAGAGCATATATATATATAATTAACATATTATGACCAATATTTGCTACTCAAAGCAGTGTTATAATATAAAAAATTAGGACTAATATGATGCACATCATATTTATACTCTCACCAACCAAAACTAGCTGTTACAAAAAATAATTCCAAAAAATCAGGGACATCGAAATTACCAGCATGTAATTTACAGTACTACCGCAATGTACTGTAGTACACAGTAACGGCTTTATCAGAGCGTCAGAACTAGCCGTTGAAAGTCGGTGTGATACTATCGTCGTTGTAAATGCGGTAGTTCCAATCGTCGGCAGGTCCGTTTTGTCGGTGCGGTCTACCATTTTCCTCGGGTCCAAAAATGACCATCTCTGGAAAAAACGTATCGCTGAATTTTTTCGATGCGATCACACAAGTGCGGAGTTTTCTCGTGCTTGCTGGCTTCTACCGGTGTTTTGTTCGGGATTTCAGCACCATCGCTACACCGCTGAATGAGCTTACAAAGAAGAGTGTTCCTTTTACGTGGGGTACCATGCAACAACATGCTTTCGACATTCTCAAAGATAAGTTGACACACACCCCTTTGCTTCAACTCCATGATTTTTCCAATACTTTTGAATTAGAATGTGATGCTAGTGGCACAGGTCTTGGTGGCGTGTTAATTCAAGAAGGAAAACGTGTTGCTTACTTTAGTGAAAAATTGAGTGGGTCTAGTTTGAACTATTCTACCTATGATAAAGAAATATATGCTCTAGTTCGAACTTTGGAAACATGGCAACATTATTTGTGGCCCAAAGAGTTCGTAATACATTCTGATCATGAATCTTTGAAGCATATTCAAAGTCAATCCAATCTGAACCGTAGACATGCTAAGTGGGTTGAGTTTATTAAGTCCTTCTCTTATGTCATTAAACATAAAAAGAGCAAAGAAAATGTAATAGCTGATGCATTGTCTAGGAGATATACCATGCTTTCACAACTTAACTTCAAAATCTTTGGATTAGAGACAATAAAGGAGCGATATGTGAATGATGCTGATTTTAAAGACGTGTTGCTCAATTGTAAGGAGGGAAAGGGTTGGAATAAATTTGTGGTACATGATGGTTTCTTGTACCGTGCTAACAAGCTATGCATTCCAGCTAGCTCCGTTCGTCTTTTGTTGTTACAGGAGGCGCATGGAGGAGGATTAATGGTTCACTTCGACGTGAAGAAGACTGAGGACATTCTGACTCACCACTTTTATTGGCCAAAGATGAGACGCGACGTCGAACGTTTCATTGCCCGCTGCACCACGGGCCAAAAATCTATGTCACGACTTAATCCTCATGGTTTATACATACCTCTTCCTGTGCCAAGTATACCTTGGGAAGATATTTCTATAGATTTTGTTTTAGGTCTGCCTAGAACAAAGAATGGGAGGGATAGTATTTTTGTTGTCTTGGATAGATTTTCTAAAATTGCTCATTTTATACCATGTCATAAAAGTGATGATGCTACAAATGTTGCTGATTTGTTCTTTAAGGAAATTGTTCGCTTATGTGGTATTCCGAATACGATAGTTTCAGATCGTGATGCTAAATTTCTTAGTCATTTTTGGAGGACCTTATGGGCTAAATTTTTTGCTGTTATTTTTCACTACTTGTCATTCCCAAACCGATGGACAAACTGAGGTAGTAAACAGAACATTGTCTACTATGCGTAGGGCTATGCTTAAAAAGAACTTAAAAATGTGGGATGAATGTTTGCCTCATGTGGAATTTGCTTATAATCGTTTGCTGCATTCTACCACAATGGCATGCCCTTTTGAGATTGTTTATGGTTTCATCCTTCGTGCACCTATTGACTTGTTGCCTCTTCCCGCTTCGTAGAAGGTAAATCTTGATGCCCAACAACGTGCTGATTTGATACTTAAGATGCATGAGACAACTAAAGAGAACATTGAGCTCATAAATGCTAAATATAAAGTTGCTGGTAGTCAGGGACGCAAGCATATTACTTTTGAGCCGGGTGATCTTGTGTGGTTACACTTGCGTAAAGAGCGATTCCCTGAATTGAGAAAGCCTAAACTCATGCCTCGTGCAGATGGTCCTTTTAAAGTGCTTGAATGTATTAATGATAATGTATATAAGTTAGACTTGCCTGTAGATTTTGGGGTTAGCCCCACCTTTAACATTACAGACCAACGGTCATTCTTCGGCGCGGAAGATGAGCTTGAGTCGAGGGCGACTCCAATTCAAGAAGGGGAGGATGATGAAGACATTACTTCTACTGATATGAACACTCCTCTTACTGCTTCCATGAATGATGGGCAAGGTCCAATTACTCGGGCACGTGCTCGTCAACTCAACTATCAGGTAAACTCGTTTTTAGGAGTCAATAATATGTCCACTGAGAATTCGATACTTTCTAAGACTTGTGATTTTTTTGTTCTTAAGAACCATGGAGAAGAACCACGCGAGCTCAAGTGTAGAAGTGGAATCGTCAAGCGCAATCCAACTCATAGTTGCGAGTTCGACTCAGATTCAGACTGCTTGACTGCGCCTACTTCAAACGGTCATAACTTTTGATCCAAAAGGTTTTTCTTGGGGCCCGTGAGTACTCGTTGGAAAGATTTTAGAGTTTACTTTCAAATGAATCTAGTCTCACCTCGAAATTTCATCCGAGGTGATCAAAAACTGCAAAACAAGTTGTGTCACTTTTCTAATCTGAGTCAAAATGGGCCTTGGACCTTGTAATCGAGTCCTGTTCGGCTTCCAAGTGTTTTGGCCGACCCTCAATAGTATCGCACCCCCCTTTATTAGTTAAGTGCGGCTTCCCCCTTCCTTATTTAAGGAGGTCGTACCCCTTTAGTTTTCCTCAAGTTTTTCTTAAGAGTTTATTCTGCTTAGCAGTCTCACCGCACGTCCAGTTGAAGAACCCCAACTTGTGAACTTAATCTTTATTCGCAATACAATTTAAGATTGCATGTTTTATTCTCTTGCTTGTGTTCTCAATTCGCTTGCAGGAGATAGCCTTTTTGGTGAGGTCAACCGCGTTCGGCACGGTTGATAACCATCGGAGCAGTGGTGTAGTGATTGGGAGGGGATCAATCTATTTTGGTCAGAGCTTTTGGATCATCAACGTCGAGTTCTTCACAATCGACTTATCAGTACCTTTCGGAAGATCGGACCATCGTCACATTAGGTGGTATCAGAGCAACGGTTGCCCGTGAGGTAATTCGTCCCTTTTAAATTAGTTTATGTTCATCATATCGTCCTAAAAACTCCAGAAAAATAGCCCAAAAAAATTTCATATTGTTCTTCCGCTGTCCCAACACCCCTTGTGCCATTGCAATTTTTCTTTTTAGTATTGCTCATTGAATTTTTGGTTACATTATTGTGTTCAAGTTGCTGATTGCTAGTTTAGTCAGAGTCCAGTTCGTTATTGTCTAGTTGCATCTTGTGTTCCTTTGCGTAGCTTCGTCGTTGTGTGTTCTTATTCATTGCCGTAATCACCTTTCTTGCCGCGCCTTCCATCCGCTGCCTTCCGCCTTCCATCCGCTGCCCCTCATTCGCCGCCGTCCCCATCCGTCGCCAACCCTTGTCGCGACAAAAAAAAAATAGTGTTTTGGGCAGAGAAAAAAAACGGCAAAAGAAGAAAAAAAAGCAAAGAGTGCCCTCTTTGTCTAAAATTTGAAAGGTTGTCAAACCTTTTCCAAATCTAGTGAAATTTGGTGGAGTCCTTGTTGATACATCCATAAGCCTCCAGAAAAAAATATGAGCAAGTTCGGCCATGGGATCAAAAGTTATAGCAGTTTGAATTGAGACCGAATCGAATTCGAGTTCGTTTCCAACCCCCTTTAGTAAAACGGGCATAACTTTTGCATACGGAGTCGGAATTCGACGTTCTTGTACGGCGTGCATCTACTCGTTGTACACAAAAGAGGAGTTTGTTCAAATTTGATTCCATAATCCATCAAAATTTACCTCATCCATAATAATTGGGCGCAACAATAACCCGTGTGGACATATTCGACTTTGGCGGTTGAAAGTGCTACAAAATTTTGTTTCTTGGAGGACCTTCCTAGAAGTTGACAACTATCCGAAGTGCTTTTTCTATCCACTTTGTAACCTGCACTAGAGTAATGTTTTAAATATTCAATTAATTTGATTTTAGCACCTTTGGGGAACCATAAGCCTACACTAGAGTAATGTTTTAAATATCTTAGAATCATCTTTACGGCCGTTAGATGACACTCTTTTGGAGATGCTTGAAATCTTGCTCACATGCAAACACTAAACGTGATATCAGGCCTAGATACAGTGAGATAAAGTAAAGTACCAATCATGTATCTATAAAGTTTTAAATCTACCAGTTTATCTCCTTCGTTGTGATCTAGATGCCCGTTTGTCACCACGGGAGTCTTGATAGGTTTTACATCTTCCATGCCAAACTTTTCGAGTAAATCCCTTGCATATTTTGTTTGGCTTACAAATGTCCCATTCTTGAGTTGTTTGATTTGATGTTCAACAAAATAGCTCAATTCTCCTATCATGGACATCTCAAATTTTCTAGACATCATCATTTCACCAAATTTCTTTCAAAATTCTTGATTAGTTGATCCAAATATAATATCGTCGACATGAATTTCACATACAAAGAATTCATTATCAATAATTTTGGTGAATAATATAGTGTCAACCTTCCAGATTTTAAATCTTTTTGAGAGTAGAAAATCCCAAAGGCGCATATATCTTACTATAGGAGCTTATTTTAGTCTATATAGCGCCTTTACGAGTTTATACATAAACAAGTTCAGTGATTTGGATTCTTAGGATCCTCAAATCTGGGAGGTTGTTCAACATAAACAAATTCAGTGATTTTGCCATTTAAGAAAGCACTTTTCACATCTATTTGATAGAGGTTAATATCAAAACTTGAAACAAAAGCAAGCAAAATTCTAATAGACTCAAGTCTAGCAACAAGAGCAAATGTTTCATCATAATCTAAGCCCTCAACTTAAGTATAACCTTGAGCTACTAATCTTACCTTATTTCTTACCACAATTCCATACTCATCTTACTTGTTGTGGAAGATCCATTCTGTGCTAATTACGTTGTGCTTCTTAGGTCTCTCTACTAAATTCCAGATATCATTTCTCGCAAAATTGTTGAGCTCTTCCTACATGGTATTTACCCAATCGGGATCATCTAGAGCATCATCTACAATTTTGGGTTCAAAATAGGAAACAAAAGAGTAATACTCACATCATCTAATATTTGATCTATTGGATGATCGTTAGATATAGCGTTGTGGATCTTAAGAGGTAGAGGTTGCTCTTCTTTTTCTTCCATATTTTGAACTTGAACATTGCTTGTTGTGGTAAAGGTGAAAGGTTCAACTTGCTTTGATGAAGGCGAAGCGCTTGTGTCTTTTTTTGGCTTGATACTACCAATTTGCATATTCTCCATTGCCCACCTTAGTCCTTCATCACCTACATAATCCAAATTTTTTTGCTCTTCTTGAGAGCTGTTAGTTTCATTAATCTGAACATCACATGATTGATGCGGATACACACGTGTCTTGTACTTTTCAGTTAAATATATTATTCAATTGAAATAATTATTGAGCCGCATGAAATATGACCAGGAGAACTCATTCCAAACTAAACTTAATATTGTTATTCATAAGAATGGAATACTATCTCATGTTATCACATGGTGCGTTCTCAGGTTTGTCAAATGAAAGATAGTGGAAATAAGGGAGGAGCTGGAGGCTAGGGCTAAACAATGGAGAGGCACAAGGAAGAGAATAACCACATTAAATGCCAAAGATATGAAGGAACAAAGCCCATACAGATGGAACCAACAAGAACAAAGCCCATGTGGCTGGTTGGAGCACACAAGAGAAATACACATGTGGATGGGGGAAGAAAGCTCATGCGGTGGGAGAGCAAAAGGGAGGGAACCCAAGAACTTAAAATACAAAATTTGGATAAGATTTTCAAGCCCAATTCGGACCTCCCACAAGCCCAACTGAATTTAAACTCAGATTCAACTCAAAACTCAATTCGGATTCGGTTCGGGACAGCCCAATAGGCTGTTACTAAAAAGGCCATTACTTTCACAAACGGAGTTCAATTTGGGTATTCTTGTACTTGTTGGAAAGGTTATTTGAATACCTACGCAATGGATAAGACCCTATCTTTAAATACATCACAAATCATCCGATATGACAAAAAATAATGTGATAGCTGTAAAATCTAGTTTCCTTTTTGTGTGAGTTCAAGTCTAAAACAATATAGGGTTGAGTTGTAATATCCTGAACGTCGTTTCGGCATAGGTTTTTAAAATAGTCGCCCGGATTTTTGGTTAAATGCATTTTAAAAGTGGAGTCGCCCGGATTTTCGGTTAAGTGCGAGAAGGAAGAGAATTACGGAACAGCATAAAATGAAAAATGAATGAAATAAGCATTTATAAAAAAAAATTTAGTGGGCTGGTTGGAGGGTGGGCTTTCCACCTTGGGCCAATAGGCCCAAGGGGGTGGCCGCACCCCCACCTCCCAACCCTAGCTGCCCCCCTTATTACTCTTGTGGCCACCACCCCCTCCCTCGATTCCCACCCGCAGGCCACCACCCTCCCCTCTCCTGTGTGCCACCATCCCCTCCCCCTACTGCTGTCCCTTGGTGCAAAGGAGGTGTTGGGATACGGGTAGACTACACTAGCGTAAATTAAAATTTCTACCGTGTAAACCAGGAAGTCATACGAGTAAGAGATTATAGATCATTACCAATAGACGTGCAGTGCAGTGGAAGAAGAGTTGAAGCAGCCGATTCAGCGAAGAGCGCGTCAGTGTGGGCGAAAGTAGTCAATCGTCCTCCGGCCAACCGTCTCCTCCTTGCGATCGTCTCAATTAGCACCGCGGTCATAGCAGCGCCTCTACCGAGGTCCACACGTCCAGGGAGGGAATACCGTGTGTTGTTGTGCTAGCACCAGCACGCATGGTAGGGGTTATGAGAGGTGGCGGCTAGGGTTTCTTCGATTTTTCCCTCAGCCCCCGCACCTCTTGTTATATAGCCTCCAATCAGATCCATATCCGATAGAAGTGGATATCGAAGCCTACTCAGAAACTATCATCCGGACCCTATAGGTTCGTGTACATTTGGCCATGGGTCGAAAACTCCTTTCCGGTCCATAGGTCGGTAGTGGTCCCAAGCAGGACATAACGATCCCTAAATATACATAAAGATCATATCGGACGAACCTATATAATGCTTATGTATGGATCCCTTTGCCTCATGATACCAGATCGAACTCAAGGCGAGAAGCGTGCCATCCTATGATAGCTCGATCCTTCACTCGAACTTGTGATGGATAACTCAGTTGTTATTGACTCTTCAACCACATTCGGTATGGCCATGCACTTCCTTATTCCAACCACATCGAGTGGCCAGAGATATCTCTCCTATTATATAGGATGGGCAAATTCTATCTTAATCACTCATATTCCTCCGCATGTTTTATAGTAAACCCGAAAGCTACCTTTATGACCACCTAGTCACAGAGTAGTGTTTGGTAACCCCTAAGTAAACTATTACACATGTAGGAAACAATGACGATTTCAGGTCTAAGAATCCCACATACATTATATATGAGACCAATTGATAACACTAAAGAATATAAAAATTCCCGTAGTGTCTCATGGTGGGTCAATTCAACATCATGTTCTCTAACATGTGTTCACATTATTGATTTTATATCCCATATCCATGATATGTGAAATATGATAATCAATTAATACATGTGCTGATATGTAAATCATAATTGTCCTACATAATGATATAAGATCAGGGATAATTTAGAATAATGTGAAAAACATAAATAAAGAGTTTCACGAACAAATCACATACTTGTTGATCAATATGAAAGACATTTATTCGAGGGACAAAATAATATATTATTCAAAAGATTGTAAACATAGAAGTGATACAATCAACTTCATGATTACCTCTAGGGCATATCACTAACAATCTCCCACTTGCACTAGAGTCAATCATGCAAGTATCTAATACACATAACTCTTGTGTGCATCTCATGCTTTGGCTGTGGAAGAGACTTTGTCAATGGATCAGCAATATTCAAATCCGTGTGCACTTTGCATATCTTAACATCACCTCTATCTACAATCTCGCGAATAAGGTGAAAACGCCGAAGTATGTGCTGAGATTTTTGATGTGATATAGGCTCTTTGGCTTACGCAATTGCTATACTATTATCACAAGAGAGATTCATTGGACTAGAAGCACTAGAGACCGCACCCAGCTCAGAGATAAATTTCTTTATCAAAACAGCCTCCTTCGCTGCTTCAGAAGCCGCAATATACTCAGCCTCCGTTGTAAAATCGGCAACCGTCTCTTGCTTGGAACTTTTCCAGCTCACTATTCCTCCATTAAGACAAAACACAAACCCAGACTACGATCGAAAATCATCTTTATCAGTTTGGAAACTAGTATCAGTGTAACCATTTACAGCTAGCTCTTCCTCACCTCCATGAACAAGGAATGCATCCCTAGTCCTTCTCAAGTATTTCAGGATATTCTTTACATATATCAAGTGATCTTCACCTGGATCTGACTGATATCTGCTTGTAACACTTATATCATACGACACATCTGGACGTGTACAAAGTATAGCATACATGATAGACCCAATGGCGGAAGTATATGGAATTTTACTCATCCGGTCTCGCTCATCTAGTGTCGAAGGACACTAAGTCTTGCTAAAACTAATACCATGTGACATAGACAAGAAACCCTTCTTGGAATCCTGCATATTGAACTGCTTTAACACTTTGTCAATGTACGTATCTTGGCTTAATCCAATTAGCCTTTTAGTTTATCTCTATAGATTTTTATGCCGAAAATATATGCTGTCTCTCCTAAGTCTTTCATAGAGAAACTATTTCTTCATGAAGACTTAACAGATTGAAGCATAGGAAAATAGTTTCCGATCAATAATATATCATCAACATATAGAACCAGAAAAACAAGTACGCTCCCACTAGCCTTTTTGTAAATACAAGACTTTTCTTCGTTTTTTATGAAGCCAAATGTAATACCCTGAACATCATTTTGGCGTCGGTTTTTAAATTAATCACAGAGTCGCCTGGATTTTTGGTAAATCATGGGAAGGAAAAATAAAATTGTGGAATAGCCTAAAATAAAAAAAATGAATGAAATAAATAAATAAATAACTTTTTAGTGGGCTGCCCGGAGGGTGGGCCTGCCACCTTGGTCCACCTGGCCCAAGGAGTGGTGGCCCCTAACCCTAAGCCGCCCCCACTCCCTATAAAAGGCCTTGGGCACCTCCCCCTCCCCTTTTTCCCCCTATCCACCACCCCCATCCCCTCCCTGCGCCTCCACCATTCCCCCCATTGCTGCTGCCCCTTGGTGCTAGGAGAAAGTGAGAAGGAAGGAAGAAGAAGAGAAGAAAGGGAAGAAGAAGAAGAGAAAAGAAGAGGGGTGATTCCAAGGGGATCTCCTTGGTAACTCTCCCTCATCCCAAATCTCTCTAATTTTGCTGTAGTTAGGGTTCTTAGCCCAATAATTGATGGGGATTAGTAATTAGATTCTCCGATTAGGGAATTCTGCTTTGTATGCTGTAGATTAATCAAATGCAAGACTGGCTGTTTCTGTGATTTAGACCTAAGAAACGATTTTTCCTGTAGGTCTGCCCAAACAAAAAATTGTAGAGGACGATGAGACATATCTTTTATATTTTTTTCTAGAATTTTTGGCCACGGGATTTGGGCTCATCAGGGTCGGGAACCTTGCTGTCTGTCAGGGGTGCAGATTGGGACAGATTGGGTGTGATTTAAGAGTAGTAGATGATTTTTATGTTTTTTGTCACAATTGTGAAAAATGTAGGGAATTCAGTAATCTAACTACTATATAAAAATCATAATTTTTAGAGCCTTATACTGTGGTTGGGGTGCGTTAGAAACTGGCTGCCCAAATTGCTAGAACAGATAACGTCCTCTGTTTTGCGCATTAAGCACCTTGTTAGTAACAAAATAAAAATAAGTGATCTACATGAAAAGTGAAGGTATTTAAGTGAGAAATCTACAAATATCTCTTTCTCTGTAAACGGTTTAATAATATTAAAGATACAAAAAATTAAGCAGCGCTGTTGCAGCGGGTAGAGCGTGGAACTGTTAAGCGGAGAGGGATGTTGTGGGGTTTTGGGGTTTAGCGATATCTTTACTTTTTAAAGTCGCATTTTCATTGTTGTGGTGTTGTGCTGAGAGGTACTTTTGGATAGGTGGTTTTGCTCTTGAACGCACGTGATTGCTTCGCTTCAACGGTAGAGGCAAGTAAACGTAGCGTTGTAATACTGTTTAGCTCGTTAATAATTCTACATTCACATTAATTAATTCTCTTAATTTAGGGTGTTATGTCATTGCTACATGCTTCCTTATTGTGGTAGTAATTTAAGAATTCAACAACTTATGATCTTTATGGGTTAATTGTGAGTATGTGGAATTGTTTTTGATGAAACAAATACAGTTGTGGTTTAGAATTCTTTATGAACATATTGTGGTCTAGGTGGTAGTATTCTTTGTGAATATTTGTGGTTGTGGTGGTAGTATTCTTGATGAATATAATGTGGTCTATGTGGTAGGATTCCCTATAGATCAATTGATTATAATCTTGGAGATCCGAATATGGGTTATGTGGTAATGATCTTATGAAACATTGGCATTGTGCTTAATGAGACACATGTGAATTATGAGGAAGTATTCATGATGATTATGTTATTGATCTTCGTGATTAAATTCTTGTGGTTTATGATTATCATATCATTCACAACATGTCATGACGTTTGCATTGTGGATGTCGTCGTTTATAGCCGCGACCGTTCCGGTACAACATTGTATATTGCCGTAGTACGATGCACACTCTTACCTTATTGGGTAAGGGTGTAGTGGATCATACGTATTCATATGCATTACATTGTGGATAGATTATTTGCATACCTATGCAATATTTTGTGGTGGAGTTATTTTGCAAATAAATACAACTTCATAGTTGTAATGTGGAATTGGCTCATGAGAGTCACTTGTGGTATGAGGCATGTGGCTATGGTCGTGGAATAGGCTTCATCCCTTATGGTATGGTAGGAGTTGTGATTGTGGCATGAGATTTTTTTTCTTTTGTGGTAATTGTTGATAGCAGTTGTGGATGTGAGAAATAATAAAGTTAGTGAGATAAAACATGTTAATGTTTTATTGTCTTTGGTAGTGGTAGTGGTTGAGGATTTGAATTAGTCAAACAAGATTTATTTGCTAATGTTTTACCGATGTTGACGGTGATTTGGGGTTGAGGATATAAATATGGTCAGTGTGGGAAATAAATGTTGATGCTTAACAACATTGTAGTTTGATTATCTTGTTAAATAGTTTGCTTCCTGACATTTTATCTCACTCTTGTTTCCCCCCTTCCAGGTGATTCTCGAGCATGCATGGGAAGGGTAGAGCGGCACATCACTGTCACACACCATATGATATTTCATAATGTAATAAATAAGTACAGTCTCTAGTTAATCCTCTATATCCCTCATTGTTGATTATTTTAAATTAATAATATTATGTTGTGGTTTGCTTTAATTGGTTAAAGTTATTAGCGGTTGATCTTTAATTAGTAGTGTTCCTTTATCTTTGTTTTACTATGCTTCCGCTTAACTTATTATGATTTAGAAATTATTACCAGTTTATATTACCTTGTAAATTGGCTAGCTTGTAGAGTGGTTTAGTGGCATCACAGGGTAATGCGGGTCCTGGGGTGTTACACCAAACCCTTTGACTGCTTCATCAAAGCGAATGTTCCAACTCCGAGAAGCTTGCTTCAGTCTATAGATATATTTCTGAAGCTTGCATATTTTTCTAGCATTTTAGGGATCGACAAAACCCTCAGTTTGTGTCATGTACATATCCTCACTTAGGTTCCCATTTAGAAAAGCCGTTTTGACATCTATTTGCCATATCTCATAATCGAAATATGCAGAAATAGCTAGAATGGTCCGGATAGACTTGAGCATAGCGATGGGCGAGAAGGTTTCATCATAATCAATACCTTGAATTTGTTTAAAACCGTTCACCACCAATCGTGCCTTATGGATATAAACATTTTCATCCATATCTTTCTTTTTCTTAAAAGCCCACTTGCATTCAATGTTTTTTACACCATTAGGTGAATCAATCAATTTTCAAACTTGATTATCATTCATGGATTGTATTTCGGATCTCATGGCTCTAAGTCATTTCTCAGAGTCTGGGTCCATCATCGCTTCCTCATAAGTCTTAGGCTTATCATTGTGAAACAATAAAATGTCATGTCGATACATTATCAGCAATTGACGTGGCCTTTGAGACCTACGTGGGGCTGGTGCCTCTTCCATAGTTTCTACAACATCTTGTAGACTCTGTTCAGGTTCAGTAGGAGTTAAAACATTTTCTGATGTCTCCCGAATTTGTTGAAGTCTCACCGCGCTCCCATTAACTCTTCTTGAGAGAAACTCTTTCTCCAAAAATACACCATTTCGGGCAACTAACACTTTGTTCTCACCTCTTTTATAAACGTAATATCCTTTAGTTTCCTTATGATACCCCACAAAGAAGCATTTATCAGATTTAGGTGTGAGTTTATCAGACATCAAACATTTTCCATACGCTCCACGTCCCCATATTTTGAGAAAAGACAACCCGGGATGTTTCCCAGTTTATATCTCATATGGTGTCTTCTCTACTACTTTTGATGGAACCCTATTCAATGTGAACGCAACTGTTTCTAGAGCATATCCCCAAAAAGACAATGGCAGATCAGATTGGCTCATCATAGACCGAACCTGATGGAGGCGGGGTGCCTGATCTTTCGATGAGATTGATAACTATCGATTTTGGTGGAGGTGACTCTCGCGATCCGACAACAACCGTACGACGATGCTTGCGCCTTAGCAATCGTTATTGACCAAGCTGGAAGCGCGATCAACCTGAACACGAAGTTCAATCCCCGCGAGCAATCAAAGAACTAGCAAGAATAAGATGTAGGCAACTGATATTGCGAATAAGATTGATGGTATTGAAAAACAAAGGTGAGATCCCGAAGGCAGTCTTGACAGGTCGTCGTCTGACACATCTGAAGAACAGAAGTGTGCACAATGGCTAAACCTAAACTTAACGAAATCCAAATTTTGGAAAAGGGAGGTGGAGGCTCCTTTATAGGGAGATGGCCAGGTGTGGCGGCCAGGGAAGTGGGTGCACGTCCCTAGGGTTACAAGGCCCATGGGCCCAAATAGAGGTGGCGTAGCACCCTTTTCAACTCGGACTCAGAAATAGATTCTCGTATGGAATTTGAAGATGAGGTTAGATCCGTTGGACAGTAGACTTGATAAGCTTTCCATGAAGTCCAAGAACATCCAAAACGGAGTCTGTATGAAGAAGTTACGTCCGTCTTAATTTGATATTGTCGTGGTAGTCCGAATCTGATTCCAAAACAAGTCCAACTCCAACTCTTCCTTGACTCAGCCCCAAAGTGATGTGGTGACCTTCATTGGGCCTTCCATGCATGTCTATGACTCCACATGCCTCTTCTTCATCCTTTTCTATGTTTCTAAGCACAATTAAATTATTTGCATTAGGTAGCAGTCTATTCTCAGTAATATATAAATCTAGGAACGAATTCACCTAGTAATTAAGTTGGCGAGCATGAGCTCGAGTAAGTGGACCATGCATCACTTGCTGTTGGTGAATTATGTGTGAAGACACGGTTGTATCTGTAGGAGGGATATCCTCATCATCCTCCCCTTCTTGTATTTAAGTCGTCCGCGACTCAAGCTCGTCCTCTTCTCTCAAGTATGGCTTTAAATCTGCAATATTAAAAGTGGGACTAACCCCAAAATCTGGAGGTAGCTCAAGCTTGTATGCATTATCATTAATCTTTTCTAACACCTTGAAAGGACCATCAGCTCTTGGCATCAATTTTGACTTTCTCAATTCAGGAAACCTATCTTTTCTCAAGTGTAACAAAACAAGATCTCCCAGTTCAAAAGTTAAATATTTTCTCCCCTGACTACCAGCAATTTTATATTTAGCATTCATGCGCTCTATATTCTTATTCATTGTCTCATGCATTTTTAAAATCAATTCAACATGTAGTTTAGCATCAAAGTTCAATTTCTCCGATGATGGAATAAGCACTAAATCAATAGGAGCACGAGGTACAAAACCATAAACAACTTCAAAAGGGCACATTTTTGTAGTAAAATGCAATGATCGATTGTAAGTAAACTCAATATGAGGCAAGTATTCTTCCCACATTTTTAAATTCTTTTTCAACACAGCCCTAAGCATTGTAGACAAAGTTCTATTCACAACTTCAGTTTGCCCATCAGTTTGGAGATGACAAGTAGTAGAAAATAACAACTTAGTCCCCAGTTTAACCCACAAAATTCTCCAAAAGTGGCTAAGGAGATGACATGTAGTGCACCGAGCAATGTAGCGTTCTACGTCCCGTCTCAGCTTCGGCCAAAAGAAATGATCAACAAGTATATCCTTTGTTTTCTTCACGCCAAAGTGTCCCATCAGCCCACCTCTATGCGCTTCCTGTAACAACAAATGACCGGAGCTAGGTGGAATGCATAGCTTGTTAGCTTTAAACACAAACCCATCATTAATGAAGAATTTGTTTCACGTTTTTCCTTCTTTACAATTCAACAATATATCCGTAAAATTAGCATCGTGCACATATTTCTCTTTAATAGTTTCTAATCCAAATATTTTGAAATCAAGTTGTGAAAGCATGGTATATCTCCTAGACAAAGCATCAACAATAATATTCCCTTTTCCCTTCTTGTGTTTTATGACATAAGGGAAAGACTCAATAAATTCAACCAACTTTGCATGTCTGCGGTTCAGTTTACCTTGACTTCGAATATACTTTAAGGATTCATGATCAGAATATATAACAAATTCTTTGGGCCATAAGTAATGTTGCCAAGTTTCTAAGGTTCGAAATAGTGTATAACTCCTTATCATAAGTAGAATAGTTTAAACTAGGTCCACTCAATTTGTCATTGAAGTATGCTATAGGTTTACCTTCTTGTAATAACACGCCACCTAAACCAATTCCGCTAGCATTATATTCTAGTTCAAAAGTCTTATTAAAATCAGGGAGTTGGAGTAGTGGTGCATGTGTTAACTTATCTTTCAACGTGGTGAAGGCGTTCTCTTGTGCAGGGTTCCAAACAAATGGTACATTCTTCTTGGTGAGCTCATTCAATGGTGCAGCGATTGTACTGAAATCCTTCACGAAGCGGCGATAGAATCCAGCAAGTCCCAAAAAGCTCCGCACTCGTGTGACCGTGTTAGGAGTTGGCCAACTCTGTATTGCTTCAACCTTCGCTTGATCAACTTCAATTCTCTGTGGAGTAACAACATAGCCAAGAAATGCGACTCGATCGGTGCAAAAAGTGCACTTCTCAAGGTTACCAAATAAACGTGCACCACGTAAAGCATCAAAAACAGCACGTAAATGGCCAAGATGTTCCTCTAGTGATTTGCTATATATCAGTATGTTATCAAAATAAACCACCACAAATCTACCAATGAAAGCACGCAAAACTTCGTCCATTAGTCTCATGAAGGTACTAGGTGTATTAGTTAAACCAAAAGGCAACAGAGCCAATTTAATGATACCCACTACGCAAATCAACCTTGGAGAAGACAACAGAGCCACTCAATTCATCAAGCATATTGTTTAACCTAGGAATAGGGTGATGATACCTAATGGTGATATTATTGATTACTCTACAATCCACACACATGCGCCATGATCTGTCTTTTTTAGGCACTAAAATGACAGGAATAGTACAAGGACTAAGCGATTCGCGCACATACCCTTTATCAAGCAATTCTTGAACTTGATGCTAAATTTTTTTAGTTTATTCTGGATTGGCCCTGTATGGTGCACGGTTAGCTAATGATGCACTAGGAATTAAGTCAATTTGATGCTCAATCCCTCGAAGCGACGACAATCCCGGCGGTATGTCCTTTGGAAAGACATCTTTGTACTCCTGCAAAATATTAGTGACAACAGGAGGCAAAGAAAATGGTATCTCCTCAAATGAAAACAAAGTGGCTTTGCAAACTAATACATAGCAAACAAAATTACTAGCATCCAATTCAGTCATATCAGATTTGGTAGCAAGAAAACTAGCACCTTTCAATTGAATTTCTTTTTTGCTCACATGAGCAGATTTACGTTCTTTCTTCTTATGTTGCGCAAGCTCTTTTGCTACAATCTGATTTTCGCTCTTACCATTCTCTATACTCTTCTCTCTACTAGCTCTAGCAAGTTCATCTTTAACAATTTGTTCAGGAGTCATAGGATGCAGCATAATTTTCTTTTCTTTGAACATGAGAGAGTATTGATTATTCCTACCATGATGCACACAATCAGTATCGTATTGCCAAGGTCTTCCTAATAACAATGAACAAGCTTGCATATGTACAACATCGCAGTCAACATAATCATGGTAGGAACCCATAGAAAAGTGTAGTTTTACCATTCGTGTTACCTTCAACTTACCACTGTTGTTGAACTATTGAATATGGTATGGGTGGGGATGAGGTTTGGTCGGTAAAGCAAGCTTTTCCACCATATCCATACTCGCTAAATTGTTGCAACTTCCACCATCAACAATTATGCGAACCGAGCGTTCCTTGACAACGCCCTTGATTTGGAATAAATTATGGCGCTGATTTTGCTCGGCAGAAGAAACTTGAGCATTTAGTACACGTTGCACTATAATGGTCAAATACTTATCGGCATCTTCGGCGCCAACATGTTCCTCCACATGATCAGATTCTTTTTCATGTCCTGTAGGGTCAGTTGCAAGCATAGCATATGTTTCATCATCAAAATCACTAGCAAAGGAATACCCACCATCATCGCATATAATCAGTACGCGCTTATTTGGAGAGTCCCGCATCATGTGTCCATAGCCTTTGCAATGATGTCATTGGACGTCCTTAGTTCATCTTGTCGAAGCAACCGAATAGGACGTTTTTGCAGCAGCATGTGGTGCTGATTTTGCCACTTTAGAAACTCGTGGTGCTGAGTTTAACGTAGTGGGGCGCTGCTTGTTGTTGAAGGATGACGATGGTGGTGCCGTAGTGGATGGGACAGTAGAGGTACGTGGCTTCCAAGAGTTTGTGCGACCTGCAGAAGGGTTAGATCATGTCCTCACCTGGCGTCCCTGCACTTCACGTTTAGCCTTGCAAGCTAGATGAAACAATCTAGTAATGGAATTGTAATCTTTATAGTCAAGGATATCTTAAATTTCTCGATTCAAACCTCTCAAAAACCTAGCCATCGATGCTTCCTCATTCTCAACTAAACCACAACGCAACATACCAATTTGTAATTCTTGATAGTAGTCTTCCACAGACTTTGCACCTTGTTGTAAGCGTTGTAGTTTATTTAACAAATCACGAGCATAATATAAGGGAACAAATCGATGCCGCATAAGCAATTATAAAGCCTCCCAGGTGTTAGGTATGTTATTGGGTTTTTGACGATAATGTTTTTTCCACCAAACAGAAGCAAAGTCGGTAAATTCACTAGTAGCAGCCCTAACTCGTCTATTCTCAGGAAATTCTTGGCAAACAAATTTTTGATCAACAGCTAATTCCCAATTAAGATAGCCATCAGGATCATATCTATCATTGAAAGAGGGCATAGTGAATTTAACCTTAGCAAAGGAATCATCGTGGTCACGTACCTCACGCCGTGGAGGTTCTCGTCGCATACCTTGTCGGTTAAAATGCAACTGTCGACGAGCTCGATCGTTGTTGTGGTTACGGCGGTCATCGGCCTCGGAATCAGCCACGCAGTCGATGTCATCTTGTCCCTCTACCGGCACAGCAGGGGGAACAGTAGAGGATGCTTGGGCAATCTCCTCAAGGCACGTCATAATGCCTGCTAAAGAAGTGTTTGTGATGCCTTGCGCTCTCTCCATCACGGTGAGCGTGGCATTTGTCTCAATCTGGGCACCCTCAAGTTGAGCAAGTCGCTCATTTGTGACCCTGACATCCTCCTCAAGACCCTTTGCACGAAGGTTCATGAGGCACAGAAAATGTTATACGATTGCCTTCGTACGAGGAGTATCAGATGGGTCCTCATCCGTCAACTCTGTAGGACCTGCTATTGTTAGTAAAACACAAAAATATGTCTCTAACAAAAACTACTAAGATGAGGTGGTTCAAAAGTCGCTCATAGCAAGCCTTCTATCGAACTCTTACTAATTCTTACCAAGCAAATAGGGGTGATCGGCTCCCAGTGATGCCAACGTATCTCTGAAGATTGGGTGGAGCGATTGCCAGGTGAAGCTCAGCCTGTACGGTGTAGAAAAGTGTAGCTGGGA
Organism: Melocanna baccifera; assembly: GCA_036346265.1. NCBI lineage: Eukaryota > Viridiplantae > Streptophyta > Magnoliopsida > Poales > Poaceae > Melocanna > Melocanna baccifera. Next base: position 5,026,304 of record CM070696.1, on the reverse strand, counting down.
AGGCTCAAGTATGGTAGCAAGGAGTAGCAATAATCAAATCAGATAATGCAAACTGAAAAATCGTTCAACGTTGGTTAGTACTAATCCTAGGCTAGACCGTAGTAGAGACGCGAGCCTAGAACACAAAACAAAAACACGGCGTGGAAGTAATATAAAATGTCACGCACACGGAGTTTAGAGGCCCAGAAAAGGATGCCATCTTCACGGGATACCTTAGAATCACTTGTAGAAGGTCCCTGTAAATTTTAAGTGAATTCCGAGAAAGTTGAATTTTTCTGACTTTGCGGGCCCGTTTTGAGGCCCTAAACGACATTTTTTGGGGTCGAAGTTGCCGTGCGTGTGCCCGGGTGTACGTGTAGATAAAATCCCTGGATTTCCCATACTTCTTCTTTTTCACTGTATCTTCTCGTTTCCTTTCCAACGGATCAAGAAGCGCCCTAATCGGAGGTCGTATGCAAAAGTTAGCTCTCTTTTTTTCTTTTTTTTTTTTGGAACAACCACGTTGTTTTGGATATTCCTGGTTGACTTCAAAACCTCCTTGGGATAGAAACCATTTCTTGCCCTGGTTCTATCCGAGACCAACTAGGGCAAAGCTTCCCTCGATGGTGAGTCTGATTCCTGGTTGAACTCAGAGTCCTCCTCCCCCTTGTATTCCCTTACCGTGGTAGATCGATCCTAACCGCAATCGATGAGACCAAACGTGAACAAAACTCGAAACTCTAAAGGAACTAGATAATAAGACCAGCAAAGGACACGATGATGCAACTGAAAGTTCAACAAAGCAATATACTGAAAAGAAAGATTGCGATGGCAAGATGGGTTTGGACAGGATGATCTACTACTAACTTTTTTTCTGGTTTCTGTGTGCTGTAGGTAACAAAAAGCAATATAATCTATGGGTAATTGGAAATTCTCACCAAGCAACCTTGAGCTCTGATACCACTTGATGGAGGCGGGGTGCCTGATCTTTCGATGAGATTGATAACTATCGATTTTGGTAGAGGTGACTCTCGCGATCCGACTACAACCGTACGACGACGCTTGCGCCTTAGCAATCATTGAACCAACTCTATCGATTTTCATGAGTACATCATCTACACCATTGTAGAGAGACTCTACTGTCCCCGCAAATCATACTCTAGCCCAGCTCTCAACCAACGGAATTATTTTGACAGATAATTCTTAATGCACCTCAATCCCTCAAGGATAACAACTCAAATTTCCACCACTCCCGCACATACTCCTTTTACTGCACCTCAAAGATGCTATCCACGATCCTCACACTATGTAACATCCCATTTTTCATTTTGTTGTTTTAATTAAATTAGGTTTAAATTTGGATTTCCATTCGTGAAAATTTAGAGGCCTTTCTGATTTCTAAGTAAAAATTTGTGGATCTTAACTTTCCTAAAAATTCTTTTCTTGATCTTTGCAAAAATCCCAAAAGAAAAATAAGAAATTGGAAAATGTTTTTATTGGATAATCCTCCTTCGGGCAGGCCAGCCAGGCCCACCGGCCCAGCCAGCCCACCCGAGCCCCCTCCTTCTTCCTTTTCCTCTTTGTTCTTCTCTCTCTATCGGTGTCGCCTGAAACCTCCTGCGCGCGCCCCCTGTTTTCCCTTTCTCGCACACGCAAATCATTGAGTTCTGCCTTCATCATCCTCCCCGCCCTCCTTTCCACCCCGACGCTAGACCGTCCGCGTGGCGCCATCACCGCGAATCCGTGCACCCTCCCCGCCGGGCTATTCATCATTCCCTGTCCGGCCTCGTCGCCCGAAGTGCTCCGCTGTACCTAGGTCGCCGTCGTCCGTCCTCACCACCATCTCCTCCGTCGCGTCGGTGTCGCCATCTCACCTCAGGCCCAATCCGCATTTGCAGCCCAACGCCACCCTGCACTACCCCTCCACCGTAGCTCTGCTCCGTGGCACCATCGCCACTTCGCCGAACCTGCGCCAGTCGCTTCGGCATGTCCTGCGCCGTGTGGTGGTCATTGAAGCCCCTGCGTCATGCGCGCGTTGCCTCCACCCCCCCTTCCGCTTAGCCCATAGAGCACTCGAGCGCGGGCACCCCTCTTCATTGCGAAGTGAATGGCGCCAACGCCCTCCACTTTCTCCCCTGGTGCTATAAATTGCAGCAATTGCCTCCTTGCGGCTCACACCATGCACAGCCACATTTTTCCCCTTCCCCTTCCTTCTTTCGAGCTTAAATTTCCGTTTTCTCGCTGCCACCCAGAGCTCCTAGACTGTCACCGGCACCCGGCCTCCTCAGACCTCCGCAAGCCCCAGTGACCCTCTCACTGTGTTCATTAGACATCTCTTGTGCTTCCCTAAGGTCTAATTGAGCCCTTGTGATTTCAGCTCGTCGTCCCGTTCACCCTCCCTAACTCCGGTAGACCGTCATCACCACTGACTTAGACCTCCTCGGCCCAATTCCTCCCGGACCAAGCTTCCTCGCAGCTTGCTAAGCTCGGTTCCAGCCTCAATTCGGAAGATCATTCAGCTATCTTCCCCCTCGATGAGCGTTCCCTTCCACTGCTGCCCGTCGCTGACGCCGCACGACTCAGGCCACCGCGAGCTCAATTGACCCCTCGGGTGAGCTTCTGACGACTTGTGGACGCTCCTGTAAGATTTAATTGAATTCTTATTGCCACCCTTGCCGTCACCACTTCACCCTTGTTCCTCTGGCCCCAAGCTCGCCGCCGGCAAGTTCCCTCGCCGTTGCAGCCACCCCACCCCGGTCGAGGAAGTGCCTGAGCTCCAGAGGGGCCGTTATGGGGATGCGCCATTCACCCCGGCCCTCCTCTCGTCGCCGGCGGTACCCCGGCGCCACCGCCTGCTCGACCGAGCCGCTGCTCGCCCTTCCGACCAATTCATTAGCAAAATCTTCATTACAGTGCTAATGACTGCAATTAATAACCTTGTTAACTAAAATAAGTGTTCCACTGATCTGTGGGCCCCAGAACTATTTAAATTAGTGAGTGGCCGATAGTTGGGCCCCACACGTCATTCTCTCACCCAATTTTTAAAAAAAATCTAAAATTTTAATAACATTTATAAAATCTGTGGATCCCACATGTCAGAGGAAGAAACCTCTCTCCTATGTTATTTTTGGGATTTTTCCTGATTTCCAAACTTCAAAGGCTCGTATTCTCTAACCGTGAGTCTGATTTAATTGAAACTTGTTCCTAATTTTTTCTAAATTCAAACCCTTTCTGTTGGTTCAAGTTATGTTTGATTTGAAGTTCATTTGAATTTTATTTGAATATTTATTGTTTTCTTGCCTTTTTTCTTTCCGGTATTATTGCGCGAATAGATTACGAGGACAATTCCGAGCAAGCCTTCGACGCTTCACCTGACCCTCAAGACTTACCGGCATCCGATCAAGCCGAGTCAACACTTTGACCATATTGAATTTCCATGTTTTAAATCCTTATGTTGTTTAAAATTATCCAACATGCATACGTTATTTTATGTACAATAGTTTACCTTCTTTTAATAGTTACTTATCCACATTGCTATATTAGCACTAAGTAGCTACCCCATTCCTTGCAACTTTTGTTACCCCTTACCGTTGTCGCCCTAGAAATTAATATTACAAGCAATTTCAAGATAAGTTAAATTTAACCGCTAAGCAAGTCTATATGAGTCTCAGGACGCTAGCTCGTCCTGATCATACCTTTTCAACAGAAACAAGTTCATTTTGGGCAATCATGGGATGTACATGGTTGATAGTTTGATCCAAGATTATTTTATGCTTCTCCAAACCCCCAAAATTGCTTACCTGTCTGGGCAAATGGTAAGAGTGGTTGGTGGATGTAACATTTGGGTTGCGGAAGCCCGTCTGGACAAATTAAGGACTGAATCCTATGTTGATCTCACCATGTAAAACAGTACAGACCACAAGCTGGCAAAATGTAGGCATGACTAAATAATTTGTACTCGCCAGTGAAGGAATGCACTTCGGCGGAAAGCACGATTTTCCTCGCTGGACGCAAAGCGTCTTGGAGGTGGTCGTGTCGCTGGACAGAGGCGGGCGCAAGAGGGGGTCTAGCAGGGCCCTAAAGGGCTGACCTGTAGACGAAACCTTAGCGAGTGCAGTCCTTTACTAGATGCATTGTAAAGGTTATGTGATAATCCGGTTGATCTGCATGTCTAAGGAAATATGTGGAATATAATAATTGGATTATCTCTTGTGGGTAAAGTTGTGCAACTCTGCAGAGTCTAAAATTATTCGAATAGCTGTGCCCACGGTCATGGGCACACATGGGAACTTCCTCAAGTTAGTTCTATTTCAAAAATCTTTACGGGTGGGAAACAAAAACTAAGTGAAGGGAAGTACTTCACTTTGTTGGATTTTTCCTAGAGGGATGTACTCCAGTGTTGGCTAGTTAGGGTGGATGTAGCCTAGTAACCCAAAAACTAAGCATTGGTAGATGGAACCATGTAATCGGTGGATGGAACCGTCTACAATATATTATTGCACATTTAAATGAATTCCGCATTATCCAAAAACCTGCTAGGTGGTAGGCTTTTACTTATGTATTTGTCAAACATAGCTTTGTGCAACTCAAATTAAACCCCAAGCCATCTGTTGAGAAGCCTTGCATTCTATACTACTACATTTTGTGTGTTGGCTTGTGGGGCACAGTTGCAAGTGCTCACTCTTGCTCTCAACCCCCTTCCAGAAATGGAGCAGCAGGGTCATTATGACTATTACGAGGAGCAGGAGCAAGGAGATGAAGGAGGCAACGACAATAGTTAGTTTAGCATTAGCGTTCTCCTTCCCTCACAGACCAGCTGACCATTCTAAGATAACAAGTGAATTCCACTACGGTCATTTTGGCCAATTGATTGAATTCACTTGGGCTATCTCCAGTCGCTGCCTATAGGGAATGGCGCCTTCCTATTTTGCTCTCTTCCGCTGTCCTTTTGATGTAATGAACTATTTTGGCCTGACGGCCTATGGTATGGAAATACTTTATCTTCAATATTGTAATAAGAATGTATCGTGTATGAAATGATCCAATGATGTATCTGTGAGCACTATCTACTAATTTAGATAATAGTGCAGTTAAATCACAGGGATTTGGATTGATGAAATCCGGGTCTGATAGAGCATATCTAACTCAGTGGTTTAAAATTGTAGATGGTCAGCTGATGCAGTACCTGCGCTACTGTCAGCCGCCCATCTTCTGTGGGCATACCATGAGGGTTCATGATCAGGAGTCGTGGCTGGTGGACGTCTTCATCTATGCTTCAGGTGGAGGGATGATCCCCATCATCACCACCGCTGTTTTCCCTCGGAGTGTCTACGTCGACGTAGTACAGGACGCTGCGTTCTTTGCATTAGCTCGCCTAATGTATGAGCACGGAGAGGAGTTGATCCCATCCCCGTACTGTTTCTTTCCCGTCCTTCGTATGGGAGAGACGGATCTTGAGCTGCGAGGAGAGCCGATCGACGACCCAGCAGCCCCCGCTCCAGTAGCACCACCAGCAGTGCAGCATCAGTTCTAGTACCCACCCCGACCTTCTTTAGCAGGCTCCTCCCCGCTCCTACAGCAAGGGGATCTACACCCACTAGCTCCAGAGGGCCCCGTACTCGACTGACTTCTCGTAAGAGCATACGTCCACCCCTGGGCTTCACTCTTGCCGACACCGCCGGATCCAGCTGTGGGCTGCGACGCTCCCGATTGCCGACTAGCTCCTGCTCCCGCACCGCCATCCCCACACCGAGAGCTAGCCACTGCCGTTCTTCGGGGTGTTCCGACTGTGGTGGTGACCACCCCTAGGTAGAGTAGGTGATCTAGGCAGGATCGTAGTTGCCCTATCTTTTGTTCTCTCTTTTGCCCTTCTCCAGAAATCCCTTGTACTAGACGTGGTGTAAGGGCTAAGACCCTTGGACTCTGTAAAGTCCTCTTTTGTAATGTAATGAAGTTGCAAGTCTATTTGCTTTTTATTGCATTGCTTGTCCAAGTTTTATTGGTTTTTCTGCTGTGTTATTAGGGGGCTAGTAAACCCTCTTATAAAACCCTTTTCCTTCTTCTTCCTCTGGTAACGTTTTCTGTGAATGCAGTGAAGTGCAGATCCGATTCCTAATCCAGTGATGGCCCCTCTCCCGGTATAATTTTTGCCTTGAATCCCCCTAGTTTTTCTCGCCCCTATTGCAATTTCATCTGATCTCTACCGATTTTTGCTTTGATTCATTTGCTACCCCGTTGGTTTGCTGCAAGGGCGATTCAATCTGGTGCCTAGCGATTCAATTTGTTCGATTCTAATTTCGTGCGAAGCTAGATGGGACTGTGCTAATCCTTTTGTTGGTTTTGTGATTGTTTGGTTTTTGTTGCAGGGGCCATGGCGTCGTCGGTGCTAACCTTTGATACTGAGCAGTGGAAGGGCCCAGGTAGTGGAAGGGCCTCCAGGTGCATAAACTGACGATGCTATTGCAATACATGACTTTTTTATCGCATTGTTGCAGTTTTTTAGGTGTTATGCCCCAGTTATATTGGTAGGCTCATTGTGGTTTTGTGTTGTCATGCATAGGGGAGCAGGCACACGTTGGTGTGATCCAAAAGACGCACCTACGCAATTTGAAGGCAGATGCCAAGCACTGCAAGGCAATGACAACATAAGGATTTCCCCTGTCGGTGTAATCTAGAAGATGCACCTACACAATCTTTTCGCCTCTTTCTCTCTCTTCCCTGATGTGCTAACGATTTCCCTCATGGGGAAGCAGCTCGCGCACAGCGGCGGTAATGAGCAATGCCTATGGCACAGGGTGTGCAGCGAAGGATGTGGCCTTCGACATCGATGCCCGTACTGCCATGCTGTAGGCTGTCCCCATCGCCCTGCTGTAGGTTGTCAATGACCTCGCGGACACCGTCAAGGTCACCATGTGATTGGGCCCCTGTAACACCCCAGGATCCACATTACCCTGAGATGCTACTAACCCACTCCACAAGCTAACCAATTTACAAGATAACATAAACTGGCGATAATTCCTAAATCATGATAAGCTAAGCGGAAGCATACTAAAATAAAGGTAATGGAACACTATTAATTAAAAAACAACTGCTAATAATTTTAACCAATTAAAGCGAACCACAGCCTAACATCAGTGGCGGACCCAGGATTTTACCAAAGGGTATGCTGCACCAAAATTTTTATATGCAATTCGGTAAAACCATTTGCCAATTCGGTAAATAATTGTAAAATTTGCACCTTAATTTGGTATACAGGCACTAAATAATATGATAAGTCTTAAATGCAAGGATTAAGTTGAAAACTTGCACAAATTACAATATAAATAGTTCAAACACCATACTAATAGTCTCAAATTATGTTCGTTCACAATTTGAATTCGGAACCTGAACTTCTGTTTTCCTAATTTTGGTCACTCTTATCTCTAATTATGTTGATTCTCTGTTCTATTTAAAGTAAAGCATGTAACAATCAATTTTTCAGGGAACATGCAACTGTCATTGCTTGTTGTTGGATTGCATACTTTCTTAATTTTATTTGAGGCGATGAAGATGACAGGGGAACATGGCTTGGCTGTAAAATACAACCAACCCATAACTGACGCAGTCCACAGACGATGCCTCGACGGCGAACGGTGTCCCCGGTGTGCACGTGCACCACATGTCCCCAGCAACCCCTCCACCCGCCGCGAGGACGCCTCCCACGCCTCCTCCACCCCTCGCCTTCTGCCTGTCTTTCCCCTTCCGCCGTCGCCTCCCATGCCAGTCCTCCAACGACCGCACGGCCTCCACCGCAACAATGAGAACGTGAGCCTACGACGAGGCGACCGACGTGCACCCGAGCCCCTTGTTCCGCCGCGCCTCCTCCACCGGAGGCAGAGAGGATGAGGAGGCCTCTCCACGAGCGAGGAGGATACGCAGTGCCACTGTCCAACACTCCACTGATGGCGAACCACTGCTGCTGTCGCGGGCCATTCAAAGCTCGTTGCTTCAGGCTTCTGCTTCGCAGTGGGTAGAAGACTGGAAGTTACAAGGGTCGATGACGTGTTTGACGAGATGGTGAGGCCCGAGGCGGCATCTCGAGTGCGGGATTAATGGTCGCCCAATAACGAGGCATTGAGGCGGCCGCACGTAAGTTTTTTTACATATGGAGTACTAAGTTTGGCTGACCTCAGGGTATGCCGTGGCCCACCCGGCATACCCTGTGGGTCCGCCCTTGCCTAACATTATTAATTATAATTGATCAACAATGAGAGAAAAGATGAATAACTAGAGACTCCACTTAATTATTACAGTATGAAACATGATATGATGTGTGACAGTGATGTGCCGCTCTACCCTTCCCATGCATGCTCGAGAATCACCTGGAAGGGGGGAAAGCAAGAGTGAGATAAAAATCTCAGCAAGTAAACTGTTTAACAAGCTAATTAAACTATAATAGTTTAAGCATCAACATTTATTTTCCACAATTTCCACTTTTATAACCTTAACCCAAATAACTACCAACAACGGTAAAACTTTAGCAAATAAATCTCGTTTGACTACTCCAAATCCTCAACCACTAATACTACCAATATCAGTTTAGCACTAACATAATTTTTTTCACTGACTTTATTAATTCCCACACCTTCAACTGCTAACAACAGTTACCACTAGAGAACCCCTCATGCCACTACCACAACTCCTACCACAACACAAGGGGTGGGTAAACCCCACTCCACGACCACATCCACATTTCTCATACCATAAGTTACTCTCATGAGCCAATCCCACATGAAAAGTTAAGAAGTTGCATTTGTTTGCAAATAATTCAACCACAATACGTTGCATAAGTATGCAAATGATATATCCACAATGTAAATGCATATGATTCACTGCACCCTTACCCAACAAGATAAGAGTGTGCATCGTACTACGGTAATATACGATGCTGTACCGGTACGGTCGCGGCTATGTGCGGCGACATCCACGATGAAAATGACATATCATGATATGAATGATTTGATAAACATGATTCATAAGAATTTAACTACAAAGAACAGCAATATATTCATCATGAATATTTCCTCACAATCCACTTATGCCTCAAAAGAAACCTCATCACACAATCCACATTCAGTTTACCAAGATCAAAATCAATCTATTCAAAGGGAACACTACCACATGGACCACAAAATATTCATTAAGAATACCACTACTATAACCACAGTAGATTTACTAAGTGTATTACCACCTAGACCACAATATCCTCGTAAGGAATATTACCCCACAACCATATTTGTCTCATTAAGAACTATACCACATCACCACAATTAATCCATCAAGGCATAACCATTTGAATGCTAAATTGCTACCACACAGACCACATTAAGGAAGCATGTAACAATGGCATAACATCTCAAATTAAGAGAATTAACTAATGTGAATATAGAATGATTAACGAGTTAAACAGTAGCATATCTGCTACGTTTACTTACCTTTACCGTTAAAGCGAAGCGATTATACGTGATCAGGAGAAAAACCACCTGTCCAAAAATTACTTCTCAGTACAAGTCTACAACAAGGTAATCGTGAGTAAGAAAATAATGATGCCGCTAAATCCCCAAAACCGACAATCCCCACTTCGGTCGACGATCCTACGCACTACCCACTACAGCAGCGCTGCATGTTATTTTTGTATCTTTAAAACTATTAAGCCGATTACAGCAAATAAGATATTTCCGGAAACTACAATGAAATACCTTCAATTTTCAAGTAGACCGCTTATTTTTATTTTGCTGCTAACATGGTTTAATCTAACGCGCAAAACAGAGGACATACTCTGTTTTTGTAATCAGGCCAGTCAATTTCTAACGGACATTACCTTCTGTACAAAGCTCTAAAATTCATGATTTTTATACAATAGTTAGATTACTGAATTCCCTACAATTTTCGTAATTGTGGCCAAAACTATAAAAATTATTTATTACTCTGAATCTACACCTGAACAGCAATCTGTCTCAGACTACATCTCTGTCTCGACTTTGCTGCGCCCAAACCCCACGGCCTATAATTTTGGACAAATTATAAAAAGTAGATCTCGTCATCCTCTACAACTTTCTTTTTGGCCAGACCCACAGGAAAAATCGTTTCGATACCCTAATCTACGCAAACAGCCGCACTGCATAAATCTGACTACACGCAGACAGCAGAAAATCACTAATCGGTTATTGAATTTGCTAATCCCCTTCTAATTTCGTGCTAAGAACTCTAATGACTCTAAAAACAGAAGGGTTTGAGATGGAGAAAAGTTACCTAGGTTGTCCACGCGAGAACCCCTTTTCTCCTTCCTCCTTCCTTCCTCCTCTTCCTCTCCTTCCTTCTTCCCCGGTTGCCCCTGCCACGGCAGCAGAAACCTTGCCGCGGCAGCCTGAATCCTTGCCGTGGTAGCCAAAATCACAGCTTGGGCTGCATCTTGCACACCGTCGAAGAAGGTAGCTCGAGGAAATGGGGCGTCGAAGATGTGGACGACCGTGTCGGCTGAAAAATTATTGAAGATCTTCACTTCCACCCTCCAACGCTCCTCGTCTCCGTACATGCCCAAGTATCCTTGGTAGAGAGGATAGGGGTGGAATTTCAGCTCCGTCATGAGGTTGCGAAGGTCATCAGCGAAGAGTCCGGCAAGGGTTCCGTGGGAGACGCAGGTAGGTTGCTCCATCTAAAATTTGGAAGAGGAGAGGAAGTTAGTAACCAGTTTTTGGTAAGAGATTGAGCAAAGGAAGAGATGATTTTAAAAGAGTTATTTCTTATCAAAATTTGTCCTTAAGGTTGGTCTCTGGCTAAGGTCACGTCTTAGGGTCATTATTGCTCTGATACCATTTCTGTCGGAACCCGGAACAACAACTCCGAGTTCCTCTGTGTAGATCGTACTATCCCAGGAAAAGCTAGTGCACACAGGGTTAACAGCAATGTATATCATGCAAAAATCACCACAGAATATTATTAACGAAAATACGGCCTTAAGGCCAAGTCTTACAATTAGGGCATAAGGCCAACAAAAGAAATAAAACAGCGGAAAGCAGTAAAGGTAGCAGAACAGCCCATCCAGCCTCCTATAGGCGAATGACTGTAAGACGCGTCTTACTCGCTGAAGTAGTCCTCACCGTTGCAGTCGTCGTCGAAGACTGGCAACAGATTTAGCAAGTTGAGCACATAAAGTACTCCCAAGGTAAGCATATGAAATGCTTACGCAAGTTACACCGGGAATATAACAGAGTTCATGCATGCATATGGGTAACAACGGAAGGCTTAATAAGGTTATTTGTGCGAAAAGCAGTACTGAATTTAAATACAGTAACATAAGTGCAAAAGCTGAATTTTTAATACATCATAGGAAACAATATTTTAACCAAAGTATTATCGTTAGTGTAGGCTCCGACCTACACTAACCTAACCACAGGCATCCCACTCGGACCATTGTCAAAACCACCGTTGTTTGTCCGAAAATCAGGCTTTCTAAAAACAAGTCTAATCTGTGAAAACTCTAATCAGCATGTCCATGACCGTGGACACGGCTATCCAGGATAGGTTTTAACTCTACAGAGGTGTACAACTTTACCCACAAGTTATTTCCTCTCACTTGAGCCACACGATAAACACACTGCCTTTGGTGTGCGGCGGAGAGTTCATGACAAGACTGTTCCGATGATCCATAGCCAAAATAATCACGCCGCCACTAAGGTTTCACCACAACTCGAATTCATGAGTTGGAGCCCCCTCTGGTGCCATGTGAGACTTCCCGCAGCCTACGGCGCGCTCACATTCAGCCTATAGCGAAACTATATTTGGAACTTCACAAATTACTTAGCCAGGTCCGTCCCATACCGGACTTGTGGTAGTATGAAGTGACTTCGTAAAATGAATCACAGAAACGATCCTTAATCCGACTTAGGCTCAACCACATACCCACATACACGACAATCAACCAGGTGTCACCAAACACGAGGCATGCCGGCACCCACCACCTAACCATTAGCCTAAGCCCAAAATATAAGTTTCTATTTTTATTTTTAAACCATTTTCATAAACCATCCTTGACTCACCGAAGCCAAGAGCTCATTTTCAAATCGTCATTTCATGTGAAAGATTTGATCACATCTAAAATTATACTAAGCCAGGCTAAGCATTTTTATAAAATTTCTAGTCAATACTATGGTACTAACTAGTTTTCAGCTAGGGTGACAAGGTATATGAATTCGAATTTCAAATTGGTCATATACAAAGGATTATGGGTATATCTAACATTTAAACTGAATTTACATTAAATTTGAATAGAAGTACGCATGCATATACAGTAAAACAACATAAATAAATTTGAAATACCAGGTTCAACATGGTCAAAGGTGTAACTTTCCTTGATCAAAGTCCTGCTGGGAATCGTCGAACTCGAACTCTCCGGAATCATCAAAATATAACGTAAAGAGCCAATTCAAAAAAAATTCAAAAACAAAATTCAAATAAATTCGAAATTTCAAAAAGATGCCAGAAATGGATAGATCATGATTTTATAAAAATTTAGAAATTTGAACGGATCAATTTGGAGTTAAAATGAGAAAGTTATGGCCTTCCAAAGTTTTAATACAATTAAAAAGAAAATACTCAATTTCTGAAATTATTTTTAAACCGAAAAGCATTTATGACGTCAGCCCGAATTATTTTTCTAAAGGAAAATCTGGTTTATGACGTCACCTCTGAATTATAATTTCATACGGGAAAATCGGTTTTATTGCGTCAGCATGACGTCAGCAAGGATTTTCGGATTTAATTAAAAACTGGTAAGGCTGACGTGGCCTCCACGTGGCTGCCACTTGGCACCACGTGGTTGCAACGTGGCTGCCACGTCACGGCGTCAAGCCGACGTGGCTACGCACGCGCGGGGTGGCGAGGAGGCGCTCGGGTGGCACTGGCGTGGTGCCCAGCTGGCCGCCACCCAGCTGCCACGCCGTTTCCAGCTCGGCTCGACGAGCCGACGTGGCCTGGCCGGCGGCGGCGGCGCTCGGGGCCCGATGGTCGCCAGAGCTCCGGTGAGCGGCGGCGCCGGCCGAGGACACCAAAATGAAGAAGGGAGTGAGGGGAGTGTCCTGGTACCTCGCACGAAGTCCGAGGGTGACCGGAGAGGAAGATCGGCGGAGAGGGGCGGCGGTTGGAGAGGGCTTCATGGCAGCGGAGGGGCTCCGGTAGTGCAAAAGCTCGAGGGAGTGGTCGCCGGGGATCGCTTGAGCACCAGCAACGTCGGAGAGGCATTGGTGAAGCTCGGGAAGGCTTGAGGCGACGGCGATTGCTCGCCGGAGTTGTCAGAGCCACGGAGGGGAAAACGAGCACAAAGAGGTGCTGCGGGCTCCGGGACTCGAATTGAGAGGTGAGGGGTAGGCGGTGTGAGTAGAGGGTCCTCGGGGGTGCCTTTTATAGGCCGGAGGAGGGAGGGCAACGGGCGCCCGAATTCACTCCAGCGGCGAAGTTGAATGCGACGGCGAGGAGGGGTGTAATGCGTGACTTTATGCCAGAAACGGACGCAGTGCATGCGGGGGAGTAAATGGGTACCGGTGTGGGCGGGAGAGAAGAATGGAAACCGAAGCTTTCAAAGCTTCGGTTTCGGGCGTCAATGGCGGCGAGGACGGCGCGAGGAAGAAGGAAGGTGGCGGGGACGATAGTTCTGACAGGCAGGGCCCGCACGTTGGCGAGAAAAGAAAACGGGAAAGAAAACGGGCGATGGTTGGATCAGCGACGTGTGGCAGGAGGAGGAGATCGGAGCCGTCGAGTGCTACGCGAAGGGGTAAGTGAACGGGGACGGTCGCGATTCAATTCGACAACCGGGACTGAATCGAAGCCGTTGGGGTCTCGGGCGAAGGGGTAAGTGGCTGCGGACAGGCGGGATGAGATCCGACAACGGTGAATGGCCCCGATCACACCACGTTTCGGTAGGAGCGGAGGGGAAGGCGGGGAGAGGTTTTTAATGAGATCGGACGGCTGAGGATAGATCCGGCGGCACGAATCAGCCCGATGGGTGACACTTGTCGTCCTGGGAGGGGTTTGGATTTTTAATTTCCTTTATTATTTCCAGAAATGATATTAAGCTTTAGAAAACTCAGAAAATACCAAATAAATTTTGAAAAATCCAAAAAAATTCAGAGAACCTTCTGGGACTATTTGAGACTTAATAAAAATATTTTCCACCCATTTTGATATTTATATTTTGCAAAAGCACAATTTGACTTAAAAGGGGAAGTTATTCTTTATAAATTTCTGAAAATTTAAGTAATTACATAATTGAGTTTAGGAAAATGAAGTACATTTATTTTGACTTTCATGAAATGCAATAAGTTCAATTATAAAATAAAATTTTTAATTTTCTCAACTCAGGCCTTGAAATAAAATCTAGGAAAATCCAATAAACATTTTAATAAAGGGATAAAATTTTTGGGATGTTACATACAGCCCCAAGGTTTGTTTTCTTTGGCTCTAAGTAGTTTGGATTGGTTAAGACATGGCCTCATAATTGGCATGGATGTAGTGGAAACATTGAGCCATCAAACTTGATTTATCCATTGAGCATTTGCTTGTTTGTGTTGTAGGTATGCAATCTCCACATAATCTCCATGTTTGCATGTGAACCAAAAAATGCATAAACCGTAAATAGATATGGCTTCCAGAACTATGATAGAACAAAATTTTATTCTTAGCTTTTCACATTCTTGCAGGTATATAATGAGCAGATTAAAGGCCATATGGATCCATCTCAGCATCACCTTTGAGGTATATTACTCCCCAAATTCGCCCTTTTTTCCGAAATATATTTGACACTAATGTTGTGTTGCCCTCTTTGTAATTACTTGTTGTCTTTTTTTGTTTTATCCATTTTGCATCTGTTGTAAGGTAGACAACAATACAATTTCGTAATACGCATGCGTGCCTCTCCTAGTTGTTGACTAACAAATTCCACATCCTTCTCTTGATTAGTTTGAATTACCACATATTTCTCTTTATCTATTAGAATCTTGAGTGTGAAACAAAGCTTCTTGGCTATTTGATCATATTTAGCAAAAAGGTCACGTGTTTCACAACAATGTGCATTTTGTCAGGGTAAAATTGATAAGTATTTTTGCAATGTTTCTTTTTGTCCAGCAGGTGAGCCGCTTGCTGGATTTCATTGCTCATGCATCAATCAGAAAGTACTTCATCTAGAGCTTGTAACTTGTAACGTTAGCTTTCACTGCTATATACAGACTGTAATAGCTAAAAATTATCACTCGATTCAAATACTATATTGCCCTCGCTGAAATGGCTTTATAATTTTCCAAGCACTTTAAGCAATATGTTGATTAAGTTGTGATGATTTGTTAGTCTAATTGGTCCCTCTGTGTTGGCTTATGTTCAAGAGTTTGATTTTGACGTTGCCACGTTGGTCTTTGTGCTCTTATCAAGCAGCTGTAAGTCTGGTGGTTGTCATGCAGCCTGTTATTCATTGAATTTTGTTGATAACATGATTTACTGTATGCTCCTTGTTGTAGGGGTGGCCCCCACCTAAACCCAACCGGCCTGTTAGAAAGGCGTAAGTATCGAGTGAGGCATGTATGATGACGTAAATGCCCGAAGGGCATTCTTGTAAAGACGCTCCTTGTTAGGAGATATATACGTGATGCCAGTAGGGGGAGGGGACATCTCACCTAACTCCCCACTACCATACTCTCTCTGTTTGGTCTGTAACCACAACAGTTGGCGCCGTCCGTGGGGACAACAGGAGCAAGCCTCGAGATTTCAAGAAGGATGGCACTGATATCATCGGCAGCGAAAAGGAGGAAAGGAGTCGTGGTGAGGCCCTGCGTTAGCACCAGGGCTTCGGCATCGGCGGCCGACTCCACTGTCGCCGACGCAGCGACGGACCCCGCCATCGCCGACGTAGCAGCCGACTCCACCACCGTCGACGCAGCGACCAACCCCGCCATCACCGTCGTAACGGCCGACTCCACCATCGCCGACGCAACGACTGACCCCGCTATCGCCAACGTAGCGACCGACTCCACCGCCGCCGACGCAGTGACCGGCCCCACCATCGTCGACGTAACGGCCAACTCCGCCATCGCCGACGCAACGACCGACCCTGCTATCGCCAACGTAGCGGCTGACTCCACCGCCGCCGACGCAGCGACTGGCCCCGCCATCGCCGACGTAGCGGCCGACTCCACCGCCGCCGACGCAGCGACCGGCCTCGCCATCACCGACGTAGCGGCCGACTCCACCGCCGCCGACGCAGCGACCGACCCCGCCATCGCTGGCGTAGCGATCGGCTCCCCCAACTACCACATGGAGGGTGGTAGCGTCGGCGCCCACGGAGGCACGACCACCATCCTCACCCCCGGCGTAGGAGCGCCGAGCGGTCCGGTAGTAATACGGGCCGGGTCAGCAATGCGGGAATCCACCACACTGATGTGGCGAGTAACTTGGCGGCGCAAGTAGTGGTCGCGGCTGTCAGGCCAGTGTGACCGGGTGTGCTGCTCGCTTCGGCTACGCCGGTAGTGGAGAGCCCCCTGTTGGTGGCTCTCGGTACGCTCCAGCGGGAACTGGCGGATCTCCGCGGGACCGTGCAGGCTATGTAAGAGGCTTGGAGCTCGCAGACCCTGCTGGCTGTCGCGCCGGGGACCCATTTGCAGCAGCCGCAGCGAAGCCCCCACAGGTTTAGATTATTAATATCATCTCCGGAGGTTCCTCATCGGGAACCTCGCCGCAACCAAGGTCGGGAGTAGCCCAGGGTGAAGTCACCTTCGTGCCTGCCGACGCCCGCGGCGTGTAGTTTCCCCACCAAGACCCTCTGCTCATCCGACGACATTGCAGGCTGCGATGTTAGGCGCGTCCTTGTTCACGGAGGTAGCTCAGTGAACGTGCTTTAACGGAGGCCCTCGATCGCATGGGGATTCCTCGAAGTCGACTGCAGCCATCGAGGGCCTCGCTGCACGGTTTTGGGGGCCAATCGCTAAGCACATTGGGCCAAATATGTCTCCAAGTTTCCTTTTGTCAGGGCGAGGACGTCATCTTTGATGTTGCGGACACCCCAAGCCCGTACAAAGTCATCCTGGGCCGCCCCGTCCTCAACTCCTTCAGGGTGGTCTCGCATCATGGCTTCTTGTGTCTCAAGCTCCTCGGTCCGCAGGGCGTCATCACTATCTTCGGCGACCAGGACCTCGCTCGACGCATGGATATTCGTACCACACGCCCCAACCGCAGGGTGCACGCCCTCACAGACAAGCTCAAGGCGGACGCACCATCCGCCCCGGGGTGGACTCCCAAGCCCCGACCAGAGGGCGGAGTCAAG
Organism: Melocanna baccifera; assembly: GCA_036346265.1. NCBI lineage: Eukaryota > Viridiplantae > Streptophyta > Magnoliopsida > Poales > Poaceae > Melocanna > Melocanna baccifera. The sequence continues at coordinate 5,008,984 of CM070696.1, read as the reverse complement.
AGGGTGCCCCTCCAGGCCAGCGGTCAAGTCATCTCCATCGAAGACAGCTTCCCCCCGGAGGTGGAGCAAGGTCTGCTCCAGGTTCTCCGGAACAACGCAGATGTCTTCGCATGGTCCCCGGACGACATCAAGGGCGTGGACCACTCCCTTATCGAGCACAACCTAGCGGTCTGCCCGGATGCTAAGCCAGTCAGGCAACGGCTTCGGCATATGTTCGTCGACCATCAACAAGCAGCCAAGGTGGAAGTAGCGAAGCTCCTTCAAGTTAGAGTCATCAGCGAGGTCCCACATCCGGATTGGTTGGCTAATCCGGTGTTGGTCAAAAAAGCTAACGGTGCCTGACGTATGTGCATCGACTTCACTGCTCTCAACAAGGCATGCCCGAAGGATGACTACCCGTTTCCACGGGTAGATCAATTGTTCGACGCCACCACCGGCTGCGAACTCATGAGCTTCTTGGACGCCTACTTTGGCTACCACCAGATCTATATGGCTAAGGATGACGAAGACAAGACCAGTTTCATCACTCTGATAGGGACATACTGCTTTGTCCGGATGCCCTTCGGTTTGAAGAATGCGGGCGCAATCTTCACTCGCCTCATCGCGCTAGCACTAGCCTCCCAACTGGGGAGGAACGTGGAGGCTTACGTCGACGACGTAGTCGTCAAAACTAGGCAGCTGGCCTTCTACAGTCAGGATCTCCAAGAGACTTTCGACAACCTCAGGAAGGCGGGCAGCAGGCTCAACCGAGATAAGTGTGTATTCGGTGTGCGGGCGGGTAAACTCTTGGGCTTTCTGGTGTCCGGGCGCGGCATCCAGGCCAACCCCGACAAGGTCAACGCGATCCTCGCTATGGAGCCGCCCAAGACGACAAGGGAGGTCCAGAGGCTTGCTGGCCGCATGGCCGCGTTGAGCCGCTTTTTGTCCCGGGCAGCGGAGCAGGGCCTGTCATTTTTTAAGACCCTTCGCGGCTGCGACGGGTTTTGTTGGGACGGCGATTGTGCCAATGCCTTCGACGACCTCAAGAGGCATCTCACAAGCCTCCCTACCCTGGTCGCCCCGTCATCAGAGGCTCCCCTCTTGCTCTACCTCGCTGCCTCAGCGACAACGGTTAGCGCCGTCCTCGTCCTCGAGGAGGGCGCTCTTCAGCGCCCCATCTACTTCGTCACCGAAGCCCTGCAAGGCGCCAAGACGCGGTACACGGAGCTTGAGAAGCTGGCTTATGCGCTGGTCATGGTCTCAAGAAAGCTTCGACACTACTTCTTGGCTCATCCAATCACCGTGCCGTCCTCATTCCCCCTGGCGGAGATGTTGCACAATAAAAAGGCCACGAGACGCATTGGTAAGTGGGCAGCAGAGTTTGCACCATTTTCTCTGACGTATGCCTCGCGAACAGCGATCAAGTCCCAGATCCTGGTAGACTTCCTCGTGGAATGGACTCCCTCGACCCAGCACGCCCAGCAGCTGGCGGACCCAGTGTGGATGCTTGACACTGATGGAGCTTATGGCGTATCCGGCACAGGCGTGGGTGTCGTCGTCACTACGCCGGGACAGCACTGTCTGTTGTACTCGGCGCATCTTGCATTTCCCGCCACCAACAACACCGTCAAATACGACACACTACTCTTCGGCCTCGCAAAGCTTAAAGCCCTGGGCATGCGACGGGTGCTCGTCCGCACAGACTCATGGCTGGTGGCGGGTCAAGTGGACAAGTCATACCAGGGCAAGGATCCTGAACTGGCCAAGTACCTAGCAGCAGTGCGAGCCAAGGAGCGGCATTTTCTGGGCGTCACGGTCAAGGCCATTCCCCGGGTAGAAAATGAACAGGCTGACATTCTCGCAAAAGCCGCCAGCCAACAGCTCCCCGCTCCCGAAGGAGCGTTCTACGAGGTCCTGCTCGCGGCGGCCATCGCGCAGGACAATCGCGACGCGGCTCTCGTCCACCAGATCACTTAGCAGGGTGATTGGCGAGAGCCCGTTTACGCTTTCTTGCAGGGCATCGCCAAGCCTGACGACCCCGTCGAGCTCCGCCGCCTACAATGCCGCGCCCGGTCCTTCCAGGTGCTTGACGGAGTGCTCTACAAAAAAGGGGTCTGTGCACCGCTTCTATGGTGCCTCTCGCTCAAGGAAGGAAAGCACTTCCTCGTGAAAATCCACGTGGGGCTCTATGGCTCGCATCTGGTGCCAAGGTCGCTCGTTGGCAAGGCGTTCAGGTAGGGCTTCTACTGGCCCACCGCCGTTGCCAATGCCCAAGACCTTGTGCGTCGATGTCGAGGCTACCAATGGATGGGGCAGGTCATCCACAGACCCCTGACCGGCCTCAACCCCATCCCCCCCGTATGGCCGCTGGCACGGTGGGGCATCGACGTTGTGGGACCTCTACCCTGGGCCCCAGGAGACTTGCGGTTCATTGTGGTCGCTTTGGAGTATTTCTCCAGGTGGCCAGAGGCTGCGGCGTTAGCTAAGGTAACTTCGGCGGCCGCGCAGCGCTTCCTCTGGCAGAACATCATATGCCACTTCGGGGTGCCCAAGGAGATCACCGCCGACAACAGCCTGCAGTTCGACTATGTCCCATTCAAGGAGTTCTGCGCCAACATGGGCATCATGCTCCGGTTCGCTTCAGTCGGACACCCACAGTCCAACGAAACGGTCGAGCGGGCGAACGGCGCCATCTCTGCTGGAGTCAAGAAGCACCTTCTCGGGCTACCAAAAGGCAAGTGGCCAAGCGAGCTCCACAGCGTCCTCTGGTCTCTCCGCACAACGGCGACACGCCCGATGGGATTCACGCCGTTCAAGCTCCTCTTCGGCGATGAGCCAATGACGCCCGAGGAGATCAAGACTGGCTCGCGCAGGGTCCTCGCCCAGGCACCAGAATAAGAGCGCCAATTGTCCCTAGACCTCCTCGACGGAGAGCGAGTCAATGTCACCCAACACGTCGCCAAGTACGCATGGCAAATGGCGCGCATGCATGGCCGCTCCGTGTACCCGCGAGCATTCCAGCCGGGGGACCTTGTCCTCAAGATGGCACTCCGCTCAGACACGGTCGGCAAGCTGGAGTCCAAGTGGAAAGGCCCATACATCGTTGCGACAGCTTTACAGCGCGGAGCTTACCACCTTGCCACACTTGAAGGGCAGACGCTCCGCCACACATGGAATGCGGACAGGTTGCGGAGGTACTATGTTTAGGCCAGTGAAAACCAACATGAGGCAGCACCAATACCCTGTCTATTATAAGACGCTTGCTTATACAAGCGGGAGATCAATAAAGCCGATCGTCCAACAACCTCTCATCGAGGTCCGCCTCCGCACGCACTCTGCAGAGTATAAATAAGACGTAGCGTCGAGGTCTGCCTCCGCACGCACTCTACGGAGTATAAATAAGACGTAACGTTGAGGTCCACCTCCGCACGCACTCTACAGAGTATAAATAAGACGTAGCATCGAGGTCCGCCTCCGCACGCACTCTACGGAGTATAAATAAGACGTAGCGTCGAGGTACGCCTCCGCACGCACTCTACGGAGTATAAATAAGACGTAGCATCGAGGTACGCCTCCGCACGCACTCTACGGAGTATAAATAAGACGTAGCATTGAGGTCCACTTCCGTACACACTCTACGGAGTATAAGTAAGACGCAGCGGGGGGACACCTCTGCGCGCACTCCACGGAGTATAAATAAGACGTAGCGTCGAGATCCGCCTCCACACGCACTCTACGGAGTATAAATAAGATGTAGCGTCGAGGTCCACCTCCACGCACTCCACAGAGTATAAATAAGATGCAGATGTTTTTCCTGCGCACTCTACTGAGTATAAACAAGACGCGGATGTCCCGTGCGCGCGTTGACGTACCCTCCGGAGCCTAGCTATGTCATGGTTGATAGTCCCACGCATTCTCCGGAGTACAAATAAAGACGTGGATGTTTTCCCTGTGCACTCTACTGAGTATAAACAAAACGCGGATGTCCCGCGCGCGCATTGGCGTACCCTTCAGAGCCTAGCTAAGTCGTGGTTGATAGTCCCACGTATTCTCCGGAGTACAAACAAAGACGCGGATGTTCTCCCTGCGCACTCTACTGAGTATAAATAAGACGCGGATGTCCCGCGCACGCATTGGCATCATCGCTACGCGTACTCTTCTTGAGTATAACCAAGACGTGGTCAATATTCCCACGCACTCTGTGGAGTATAAACAAAAAGTGGTAGAGGCTCGGCTCCGCATGCATTCGGCAGGATGGAGGTAACGCGCACCAGCGTCTTGTCCACGCGCGTGCCCTCGCGCATTTCTTCAGGGTGCAGACTAGCAGGGGACGGAGCGCTCGCGCGTATACTTCAACTAGACGCCAGCTCCGCTGCCACCATGTAATATCCTAAACGTCAATTCGGCGTCGGTTTATAAAATAATTGTGGAGTCGCCGGATTTTCGGTAAATCGCGGGAGGTGAAAATAAATTCTTTGAAATAGTGTAAAATAATAAAAAGAGAATTAAAATAATTAATTTAGATGTTTTGGGTTTTTCGGAGTGGTGGGCCAGCCACTTTGGGCCGGTCAGCCCAAACGGGGGCCCGTAGCCCCTCCCAAACCAAAGCATCCCCTTTATAAACCCCTTGGGGAGCCCTCCCTCCCACTTTTCCCACCTCAAGCCGCCACCCCCCACCCTCCTTGCGCCCTCTCCCTCCCCTTTGGTGCTGCCCTTGTGCAAGGAGAAGGAGAAGAGGAAGGAGAAGAAGGAGAAGAAGGAGAGGAAGAGGAGGAGAAGAAGGGAAGGAGAAGAAGAGGAAGAAGAGGGGTGATACCAAGGCTAGGTAATTTTTTCCCATCCCAAAACCCTCTGTTTTTACTGTAATTAGGGTTCATAGCACAGGATTTGGTGGAAATTAGCAATTAGATTCTCCAATTAGAGAGTCTCTGCTGTCTGCCTGTAGATTGATTCGCGCAGCGTTGCTGTTCGTGCGGTTTAGACCCCTAAGACGATTTTTCCCAAGGGTCTTCCCAAAAGGACAATTGTAGAGGACGATGAGACACAACCACTATAATTGTTTCAGAATTTTTGTCCATCGGATCTGGGTGTAACAGGGTCGGGAACCCCGCTATCTGTCAGGGGTGCAGACTGGGGCCGTTTGCTGATCAGAGGGGTATTAGAGGTAGAAGATGATTTTTAAATTTTTGGTCATAATTGAGAAAAATGGAGGGAATTCAGTAGTGTAGCTTCTGTAAAACAACCAGAATTTTGAGAGTCTTGATCTGTTCTGGGGACGCGTGTCAAGTCGGCTATCCAGACTTTCAGAATAGAGGACGTCCTCTGTTTTGTGCATTAGATATCAACTTGCTAAGAACAAAATAAAAATATATGATCTACATGAAAAGTGTAGATATTTAAGTGAGGAATCTAGATATATATCTTTTGTTGTGATTAGTGTTATATTTTTAAAGATAGGAAAATGTTAAGCAGCGCCGCTGCAGTGGGAAGATTGTAGAACCGTTGCGCGGGGAAGGATGTTGTGGGATTTTGGGGCTTAGCGATATCTTTTCTTCGAGAGTCGCGTTTTTGTTGTTGTAATGTGTGCTGAAAGGTACCTTTTTGGACAGACGGTTTTGCTTCTGAACGCGTGTGATCTCGTCGCTTCGTCGGTAGAGACAAGTAAACGTAGCAGATGTGCTACCGTTTAACCCGTTATTCTTACTACTTGCCATATGCATGATTTATTTGTAATGTTAAATGATATGCCATGGTTACATGTTTTCTAAGTAAGAATGTGATAGCAAGATATTAATCAATTGCTATGTTTAGATAAGTTTTGGTAGTATTATGGTAAATTGCTTAATGAGCGAATTGTGGTATACGAAAGTAAATGCATAGTGGATATGATGATATTTCCTTGTTGATAAATTCATGAGGATCATATTGATGCCCTTGAAGTTGATATTATTGTGGTCTTGGTGGTAGTATTCTTGGTGAATACTTCTGGTTGTGGTGGTAGTAATCTTGATAAATATATTGTGAACGATGTGATATGATTCATTAGGGATCGATTGATGATGATCTTGGTGAACCGAATGTGGGTTATGTGGTTGACCTTCGTGGTTAAATTCTTGTGGTTTATGATTATCATGTCATTCATACCATGTCATGACATTTGCATTGTGGATGTCGCCGCTTATAGCCGCGACCGTGACGTCTGACAAAGATGCATTGTCAGAGCACGATGCACACTTTTACCTTGTTGGGTAAAGGTGCAGTTGAGCATAGCATGCATATGTATTGAATTGTGGAAAGATCATTTGCATACTTATGCAATATATTGTGATGAAGTTATTTTACAAATAACTACAACTTTATAGTTGTAATGTGGAATTGGCTCATGAGAGTTACTTGTGGTATGAGGAAAGTGGTTGTGGTCGTAGATTGGGGTTCATCCCTTGTGGTATGGTAGGGGTTGTGACTGTGGCATGAGATTCTTTTCTCTTGTGGTAATTGTTGATAACAGTTGTGGATACGAGAAATAATAAAGTTAATGAGGAAAAATATGTTAATGCTTTATTGTCATTGGTAGTGGTAGTGGTGGATTATATGAAGTAGTTAAACAAAATTCATTTGCTAATGTTTTACTATTGTTAGTAGTAAATATGGTTGAGGCTATAATCGTGGTCATTTTGGGAAATGGATATTGATGCTTAATACCATTGTAGTTTAATTAGCTTGATAATGAATATGGATGCACATTGTGGATGTGGACATGTGGATACTTAAATGATGTTATATTTGTTTGTAGTCCGAATACTGTTAATAGTTTGCTTTGTTGAGATTCTTATCTCACCCTTGTTTTCCCCGTACAGGTGATTCATGAGCATTCATGGGATGGGTAGAGCGGCACCACAATAATGCACTTGGTTCATAAATTCATACTGTAATAAAGTCGATGGAATTCTAGCCAAATGCCTAGCTATCCGTAGATGATTGTTGTAGTTAATAATGATGAACTTGTGATCTATTCTTTGATTAATCTGCTAGAGGTTGTTTCAAATATTGAACTTGTTATCATTATCTTTATTCCCTTACTTGATTATGCTTTCACTTAATACTTCATGTCTAGAAATTATTGCCGAAATAAATTATCTTGAAATTTTTGGCTAGCTGTAGAGTGGTTTAGTGGCATCCCAGGGTGATGTGGATCCTGGGGTGTTACAGTTGGTATCAGAGCGGGCGTTTGGTCCGTGGTAATTAAAATATTAAATTGACACACTGGTGCACAGTAGGATGGGATGGATCAAGCATTGCATTTATGCTTTTGACATGTTGTATTGATGATTTATGTTATGAGATAATCTTGTATGATTATGATTTGTTTCTATGACTGCTATGAGTGTGGATAGCTTCTGATAAGAGGTAGAGGTTGTAGTTGTTGCCTTGGGTATTGATAATTTATACCACCATTCGTGGTATGGGGATAGTTGTGTAGTTATCTCGGGTAACTTAGTTGCAGATGTCGAGGGTGAGTTTCTTAGAAAAGGTGTTATTCCCTTGGAGTTGATTTTGCCAATTCTTGGCCTATTGTGGTTATTGAGTTTTCTCTCAGGTTACCGGTTCAATGCAATTGTTTGGTGCCAATAGGCCTCTAATTGTTCTTGAGATCAAATATTGTTTCTTTCTGATTGATGAGTTGCTTTTGCTGCTCGTGAGCGTTGTTAATGGATGAGATTGGTTTTTCGTGTTGTTCTATCTTTCTTACTGAAAAGGTGACTCATTAATTCGTTGATATTTTGAAAAGAAATCAAAGTTTTATGTTGGAAGTTTGTTAACTTGTGGAAGTATTGGCTCTATGCATTTCTTTTGAGTTATATTGGTTATTGAAGTTTGAATCCTCTTTTTTCTAAAAGGAAGTGTTAAAACCCTTTGTGATGTTTTGTTGTATCTAAGTAGGAGTTGGCAATTATGTAAATCATTGATAAGCTGTGAATTATCAAGTTGAGATGCTAGCATGGTACATGATTAATTTCTACTAATATCCTTAGAAGTGAGGTTGATTAATATGATGTTGATCTGTTGTAGTTTCTTGAAGAAATATGATTAAGAATTTGTCTACACATGCTTAGAACTCATGTAGTTATTGAGGAATATAAAAAAAACTAGTTTGATTGTTGTGGTTGTTTAAATTTCCAACTTGTTGGATAGATTGGATTGATTGATCTTAAGTAATTAATCTGACCACGAGGGATGGTTAAGTAAGGAGTTGTTGGAATATTATCTTAATAATATTAACCTTTAGTATATCCTCTCTTTAAATACTTAATGAGCATGTACAACTGCTAAATTTATGTAACTTTTGCCATGCTAAATTGATGAAACATGTATAAAGAAATGGATGAAGGTTGATGTATTGACTTGTAGAACATTGTCTTATAAAGCTGGTATTATTGAAGTTTAAAGTTATTTTGTACTAATTTCTGAACATAAGATGGGGTATTGAATTTGTGCTCATAATTATTTTTGTGATTGCAAAACAGAGATAGGATCATTAATTATACGATGATGAAAAAAAATGATAATCAATTATTGACAGTAATAGCTAGAGTTTACCTAATTTTTGCTAAATTAGAGTTGAGCTTCAGTAAGAAATTAAATGTATGAAATCTAATAAGTGTTTTATACTAGCATGTTTGCGAGGATGTCATGTTCTAATATCATCTTGGTAAAGAGCTTTGTTTTAATATGGTGGCTTATGCACTAGGTGTTTCCTAGATTAAGTAGTTGGAACCTTATTTAGATAATAAGAACATGATGAAGTGATATATGGTGTTCCTTTTTGGAACATATGAAGTAGTAAGAGGATATGATGATTCTTGCAAAGAATGTTTTATCTTGTTGTTAATACAATTGATAGTGCATAGTTGTGATTATGGTGTTGAATGTTCTAAATAAAGGAATTTATTAGTTCCATGATACTATTTCGATTAAAGGATTTGAGATTTGCGGTTGAGATCTTTTGGATCTTATGACTTGTGTGGTAGCCGTTATTGCCTTGAGTAAAGCGGCGTGTTGAATGATTGTATTGGTTTTTATCTGAATCTTGCGTTGTGGATTTCAAATATTTTTTGTTGGAATTAGCGGGATGTTGTAATCAAAGAAAATTATTTCTTGTTGAAAGAAAGAGTTGTACTAGAAGTATTTGAGGTACAGATGTTCTCATCTTGTGTTTTCCAACCTCATTGCTATTTATTTTCTCAGTCTTTTGGCTACTATGAATGATAGCGAATTTCTGTGTGCTAGAATTTATTCCTTCTTACCTCTTCTTCTAAGAAAACGGTAACTAATTCGAGTTGCGAAGTTCCCTTTGTTGCGTGATGGCAACTAGATAGTGGTGGTTTGGTAGATGTTTTACTGGAAGCCTTAAATATCACGATGATTGTGGTGCATTGGATATATATTGTCTCCGTAGGATAATCCTTGGGAAGAATTTGATTTAAATAGAATGTTGACTTAGAGTCAAATAATTTGTTGATGTGAAGAATTGAGCGTATGTTAATTAAGGAGTGGAAGGGGTTTCCACCTGAAGTTTTCCTTATCTTTATACGGGGAGTTGTTGTAGGAGTCTTGAAAGCTAAGTCTGATCTTTACCTTTTGTTATGCTAGAACCTCAGAGGCTCTGTGTTGCTGTGTAGGAATAGTGGATCAGAATGGATCCCAAATAATGTGATGATCGTGGGTAGCATCTTTGAGGTGCAGTAAATGCGTTGGTGTGGTGGGCGATGATTTGGAAATTCTTGGTTGAAGGAAGCTAAATTATTGAAAGAAATAGATTGGAAAATATTTGTTTTCTCGAGTAGTGAAATGCTCTCTTGATTCTTGTTTATGCTGTGTGTTTTTGGCAGAGGTCATCTGCAAATTAAATTATTTTTTTGTGGAGACGTATTCTTTTTCGGCTGGGAAAAAATGATTGTTTTGGTCTGTCGAGTGATTTTCACTCTTGGCTTTTGTGGTGTTGTTTCTCCAATTGTCTACTTGGAGAGTGAAAATATTTTATGGCGAATCCTTTAATTTGGATTGTGGTCCTTGAAGGGACAGCTAGTTGCTAGTGTGTTGCTTGAGAATCCTTTACTCTTCTTTTATTGGGTTCTATTTGTAAAAGATATTGTTTGTGCTTCGAGTAGAATGTTGTAAATGGAATATGTGGTCAAACTCTTTTAAAAGGGGGTACAATGTATTATCCCGATTATAATAAATAGAGAAAAAATTTCTAAGAAGGAGGATAGTGTTAGAAAGTGGTTTAATAGTTGTCGCAGAAAAATTTTGCGAAAATGGCAAGACCCGTTAGCCGCTCAGAGCTGGCCTAAGAGTTATGTGGATGTTCGGCTTAGACCAACGTGAATCGTGGGCTCGCCAGAACTGGCCATGAGGAAGAGGGCCATCAAGTATGTGAAGGCCCTCTGGACGAATCAGTCCGAGCAGGAGGCGACGTGGAAGCTTGAAGACCGGATGCACAAGAAGAGCCTGAGCTCTTAGAGGCGAAAGAGTACCCGTAGTTGTTGTTCCCCTGGGATGCTCTACCCTTTGGTTGTTCTTTCCTTAATTGTTCTTTTATCTTATGGGTTAAGAAGTTAGATTCGAGGACGAATCCTTTTAAGGTGGGGAGAATGTAATATCCTAAACGTCAATTCGGTGTCGGTTTATAAAATAATTGTGGAGTCGCCGGATTTTCGGTAAATCACAGGAGGTGAAAATAAATTCTTTGAAATAGTCTAAAATAATAAAAAGAAAATTAAAATAATTAATTTAGACGTTTTGGGTTTTTCGGAGTGGTGGGCAAGCCACTTTGGGCTGGTCAGCCCAAACGGGGGCCCGTAGCCCCTCCCAAACCCTAGCATCCCCTTTATAAACCCCTTGGGAGCCCTCCCTCCCACTTTTCCCACCCCAAGCCTCCACCCCCCACCCTCCTTGCGCCCTCTCCCTCCCCTTTGGTGCTGCCCTTGTGCAAGGAGAAGGAGAAGAGGAAGGAGAAGAAGGAGAGGAAGAGGAGGAGAAGAAGGGAAGGAGAAGAAGAGGAAGAAGAGGGGTGATACCAAGGCTAGGTAATTTTTCCCCATCCCAAAACCCTCTGTTTTTACTGTAATTAGGGTTCATAGCACGGGATTTGGTGGAAATTAGCAATTAGATTCTCCAATTAGAGAGTCTCTGCTGTCTGCCTGTAGATTGATTCGCATAGCGTTTCTGTTTGTGCGGTTTAGACCCCTAAGAAGATTTTTCCCGAAGGTCTTCCCAAAAGGAAAATTGTAGAGGACGACGAGGCACAACTACTATAATTTTTTCAGAATTTTTGGCCATCGGATCTGGGCGTAACAGGGTCGGGAATCTCACTATCTGTCAGGGGTACAGACTGGGGCTGTTTGCTGATCAGAGGGGTATTAGGGGTAGAAGATAATTTTTATATTTTTGGTCATAATTGAGAAAAAGGTAGGTAATTCAGTAGTCTAGCTTCTGTAAAAGAACCAAAATTTTGAGAGCCTTGATCTGTTCTGGGGTCGCGTTTCAAGTCAGCTATCCAGACTTTCAGAATAGAGGATGTCCTCTGTTTTGTGTATTAGATATCAACTTGCTAAGAACAAAATAAAAATATATGATCTACATGAAAAGTGTATGTATTTAAGTGAGGAATCCAGATATATATCTTTTGTTGTGATTAGTGTTATATTTTTAAAGATAAGAAAATGTTAAACAGCGCCGCTGCAGTGGGAAGATTGTAGAACCGTTGCGCGGGGAAGGATGTTGTGGGATTTTGGGGCTTAGCGATATCTTTTCTTCGAGAGTTGCATTTTCGTTGTTGTAATGTGTGCTGAGAGGTACCTTTTTGGACAGGCGGTTTTGCTTCTGAACGCGCGTGATCTCGTCGCTTCGTCGGTAGAGACAAGTAAACGTAGCAGATGTGCTACCGTTTAACCCGTTATTCTTACTACTTGTCATATGCATGATTTATTCGTAATGTTAAATGATATACCATAGTTACATGTTTTCTAAGTAAGAATGTGATAGCAAGATATTAATCAATTGCTATGCTTAGATAAGTTTTGGTAGTATTATGGTAAATTGCTTAATGAGTGAATTGTGGTATACGAAAGTAAATGCATAGTGGATATGATGATATTTCCTTGTTGATAAATTCATGAGGATCATATTGATGCCCTTGAAGTTGGTATTATTGTGGTCTTGGTGGTAGTATTCTTGGTGATACTTGTGGTTGTGGTGGTAGTAATCTTGATAAATATATTGTGGACGATGTGGTATGATTCATTAGGGATCGATTGATGATGATCTTGGTGAATCGAATGTGGGTTATGTGGTTGACCTTCGTAGTTAAATTCTTGTGGTTTATGATTATCATGTCATTCATACCATGTCATGACATTTGCATTGTGGATATCGCCGCTTATAGCCGCGACCGTACCGGTACAGCATCGTGCATTGCCATAGCACGATGCATACTTTTACCTTGTTGGGTAAAGGTGCAGTGGAGCATAGCATGCATATGCATTGAATTGTGGAAAGATCATTTGCATACTTATACAATATATTGTGATGAAGTTATTTTACAAATAACTACAACTTTATAGTTGTAATGTGGAATTGGCTCATGAGAGTTACTTGTGGTATGAGGAAAGTGGTTGTGGTCGTAGATTGGGGTTCATCCCTTGTGGTATGGTAGGGGTTGTGACTGTGGCATGAGATTCTTTTCTCTTGTGGTAATTGTTGATAACAGTTGTGGATGCGAGAAATAATAAAGTTAATGAGGAAAAATATGTTAATGCTTTATTGTCATTGGTAGTGGTAGTGGTGGATTATATGAAGTAGTTAAACAAAATTCATTTGCTAATGTTTTACTATTGTTGGTAGTAAATATGGTTGAGGCTATAATCGTGGTCATTTTGGGAAATAGATATTGATGCTTAATACCATTGTAGTTTAATTAGCTTGATAATGAATATGGATGCACATTGTGGATGTGGACATGTGGATACTTAAATGATGTTATATTTGTTTGTAGTCTGAATAGCCTGCTAAACAGTTTGCTTGCTGAGATTCCTATCTCACCCTTGTTTTCCCCCCTACAGGTGATCCATGAGCATTCATGGGATGGGTAGAGCGGCACCACAATAATGCACTTGGTTCATAAATTCATGCTGTAATAAAGTCGATGGAATTCTAGCCAAATGCCTAGCTATCCGTGGATGATTGTTTTAGTTAATAATGATGAACTTGTGATCTATTCTTTGATTAATCTGCTAGAGGTTGTTTCAAATATTGAACTTGTTATCGTTATCTTTATTCCCTTAGTTGATTATGCTTCCGCTTAATGCTTCATGTCTAGAAATTATTGCCGAAATATTCTTGGATTGATTGATCTTAAGTAATTAATCTGACCACGAGGGATGGTTAAGTAAGGAGTTGTTGGAATATTATCTTAATAATATTAACCTTTAGTATGTCCTCTCTTTAAATACTTAATGAGCATGTACAACTGCTAAATTTATGTAACTTTTGCCATGCTTCATGTCTAGAAATTATTGCCAAAATAAATTATCTTGAAATTTTTGGCTAGCTGTAGAGTGGTTTAGTGGCATCCCAGGGTGATGTGGATCCTGGGGTGTTACAGTTGGTATCAGAGCAGGCGTTTGGTCCGTGGTAATTAAAATATTAAATTGACACACTGGTGCACAGTAGGATGGGATGGATCAAGCATTGCATTTCTGCTTTTGACATGTTGTATTGATGATTTATGTTATGAGATAATCTTGTATGATTATGATTTGTTTCTATTACTGCTATGAGTGTGGATAGCTTCTGATAAGAGATAGAGGTTGTAGTTGTTGCCTTAGGTATTGATAATTTATACCACCATTCGTGGTATGGGGATAGTTGTGTAGTTATCTCGGGTAACTTAGTTGCAGATGTCGAGGGTGAGTTTCTTAGAAAAGGTGTTATTCCCTTGGAGTTGATTTTGCCAATTCTAGGCCTATTACGGTTAGTGAGTTTTCTCTCGGGTTACCGGTTCAATGCAATTGTTTGGTGCCAATAGGCCTCTAATTGTTCTTGAGATCAAATATTGTTTCTTTCTTATTGATGAGTTGCTTTTGCTGCTCGTGAGCGTTGTTAATGGATGAGATTGGTTTTTCGTGTTGTTCTATCTTTCTTACTGGAAAAGGTGACTCATTAATTCGTTGATATTTTGAAAAGAAATCAAAGTTTTATGTTGGAAGTTTGTGAACTTGTGGAAGTATTGGCTCTATGCATTTCTTTTGAGTTATATTGGTTATTGAAGTTTGAATCCTCTTTTTTCTAAAAGGAAGTGTTAAAACCCTTTGTGATGTTTTGTTGTATCTAAGTAGGAGTTGGCAATTATGTAAATCATTGATTAGCTGTGAATTATCAAGTTGAGATGCTAGCATGGTACATGATTAATTTCTACTAATATCCTTAGAAGTGAGGTTGATTAATATGATGTTGATCTGTTGTAGTTTCTTGAAGAAATATGATTAAGAATTTGTCTACACATGCTTAGAACTCATGTAGTTATTGAGGAATATAAAAAAAACTAGTTTGATTGTTGTGGTTGTTTAAATTTCCAACTTGTTGGATAGATTGGATTGATTGATCTTAAGTAATTAATCTGACCACGAGGGATGGTTAAGTAAGGAGTTGTTGGAATATTATCTTAATAATATTAACCTTTAGTATGTCCTCTCTTTAAATACTTAATGAGCATGTACAACTACTAAATTTATGTAACTTTTGCCATGCTTCATGTCTAGAAATTATTGCCGAAATAAATTATCTTGAAATTTTTGGCTAACTGTAGAGTGGTTTAGTGGCATCCCAGGGTGATGTGGATCCTGGGGTGTTACACACCACTTCGAGGCGTAGGGGACTGAGCGCTCGCGCGTCTACTTCGACTAGGCACCAGCTCCGCTGCCACCACTTCGAGGGGTAGGGGACGGAGAACTCGCGCGTCTACTTCAATTAGGCGCCAGCTCCGCTGCCACCACTTCGAGGGGTTGGGGACGAAGCACTCACGCGTCTACTTCGACTAGGCGCCAGCTCCGCTGCCACCACTTCGAGGTGTAGGGGACGGAGCGAGCGCGCGCTACTTCAACTAGGCGCCAGCTCCGCTACCACCACTTCGAGGGGTAAGGGACGGAGCGAGCGCGCGCTACTTCGACTAGGCGCCAGCTCCGCCACCACCACTTCGACGAGTGGGGCACAGAGCGGTACTTCACTCACAAGGCGCCACGACCATTAAGAGAAGCGGTGACGACTGGAAGACGCTAGCCTCCGTCATGTCAGCAACCACCCACAACACTCGGAGTAATGGTTCTTTCTTTCATAACAAAAAAAAATTAATTACATCACAACCAGCAGGCCCTGGCGCCACACCTAGGGGGCCACACCGTCTTCATTGCGCTGACCGACCTCCTCCAGCCAATGGAGGAAATTCCCTTCTCGGTGTAGCATTCACCCCAACAGGACCTTGGCCGCTTCCTCCCCAAGGCAGCCCTAGATCCGCTCGTAGAAACTCTGGACGGCGGGCAGGGTAGTGCGGGCTGCGCCAGACAACACCCCGGCTCCGGTCGGCACACCCACATGGGGATCAACCAGCTCGTTCACGTGCTCACAACCCCGGGCACGAAGCATGGCAAAGGTGAGATAGGCGCTGGCGAAGCCGCAATGATCGCTGAAGGCTTTGGCACCGCGGAGCGCCAGGCTCGAGCCCTCCTCAATCCGTGCCAAAGACTGTGCCACATTCGCGGCGTTATGGGTAAGGTCTGGCACGCCGACGGAAAGGTCCCGAAGGGCCCCCTCCAGTGACCCCATGGCCCTCCACGCCGCCGCGGACGCGTCGCCCAGAGTCCGGTTTTTCTCCTCCAAGGCTGTCGTCAGCTGGGTTTTCTCTCCCTCCAGCGCTCGGATCTGCTCAAGCAAGCTGGTGCGCTCCTTTGTCGCGGTGCGCTGGGCCTCTTTGGTGGCGCGCTGCGCCGCCGCCGCTGCGCGGATTTCTGCCTCCAATATACAGATGCGCTCATCCTTGGCGGCGTCAGCCTCGTCGGCAGCGCGAAGCTGATCCTCCAGCACCCTTCGCTCGCGGGTGCAAGCCTCCTCCAGCGCCCGGCTGATGGCAACCGTCTAACAGCGGAACGACATGAGTGTTTGTGCGCTCAGCAGGTGGTCTCAATCGTAGGCTTAGGTACTTACCCTCATTTCCGACGCACTCAGTGCGAGTGCAAGAAGATCCCCCCGCACGACGACAGTGCCCGCCGATCCAGTCTACTGTCGCCACACTCCGCGGCCCCGTCAAGGGCGCGAAGCATCTCCGTATGCGAGATGAAGTCAAACACGGCAAACCTCGAGGGCCCGGCGATAGCGCCGGGCGCCCACGTCGCATCATGCGCAACGGGGCCGGCGGCTTCACGAACACCTCCGCTGCTCGATCCTTGGCCGCGCCCGGGAGACCTTGTCACTCCTGATGTTGACGACGACATGAGCAAGCAAATCGGAGAGAGCTTCGCGAAGTCGTGGGGAGAAAAGGAATTATGCCTACCTCCGCCACCTTCCACCAGGGCATGGGGAGGTGTCGGTTCAGCCTCTGCCTGGGAAGCAATGACTCCCTCCTCGGTCAGAGTGCCTTCCCGGTCGAACCCTAGGCCCCCGCCGACTACGCCCGCCACATAGAATCGCCCCGCGCGCGAGGGCGATCGCACCCGGCGGCGTTTCACCCTCGGGGATTCAGGCGACGCGCCCTCGGCCGCTCCAGTAGCTGCACGGGCTGGAGCGGGCAGTAGATCCATGACGACGGCAGCAGGCGACAACGATGAGCCCTCCGCCGCTCTAGTCGTTGTAGGAGCTGGAGCAGGCGGAAGGTCCGAGGCGGCCGCCATGGGCGACGAGGGCGCAGGAGGCAGGTCCTCGTCGAACGGTACAGGCGACACGGCCTCGTCCTCGACGACGTCGCCACTGAGGCCCACCCCACCACTGCCTAAGTCCTCGCTGGGGGTAGTGTGACCCCCCTGAGCTGGCATGCTCGGACCCGCCACCTGACATGTCCTCCGAACCAACAGCACCTGCCACCAATCCGGCGGGTGGGTTAGAGACGGCGGCTCTGGACCGAGCCCTCCGCCGCCCGGGAGACGCCCCCACCTCACCGGTGCCATCGCGGCGGCAAGTTGGACTCTGCACCGGCACTACGCGCTCCGGTACGGCGAGGCCTAGGACCTCGCACACCCAATTTGTCCGCCCTAGCTTCGCAGGCTCGGTCGCGGTTTGGCGGAGCATGTGCTCCTTCGCTGTGTACGGCCCCAGGAAGACCTCTACTGCACGCTCCGCGTCTTCCAATGAGAGCACTGCATGAGAAGAGTTGCTCCGGTTACAAAATAGCTACATATGTACAGGCAGCACACGGTCGAAGTACTTACCACGATCGGAGGGTCGCTGTAGAGAAGACACTGTGGGGTGGACGCCATCCCGCCGGCAGTGATCTCGCTCATACTTTCACCGGGCGAACAGAGGCGACACCCCGTACATTGTAAACTCCTCGGCGAGATCGCGCATGTTGAACCGGAGGGCAACGCCGGCAAGTCTCCACGCCTGTCGTCGGTCGCTGCCCTCCGGCTCCACCCCCGGACAGCAGTGGAAAGCTATTGGCTGACCCTGGCACCGAAGGTTGCTGGTAGGCGTCACGCGGTAGTAAAGCCACTGCAGCATCCAGCCGGGCTCCCACTTCTCCCGCGTCGCCAAGAAGTGGACACTGCCGAAGTTAGATAGTGCCCCTCCTTCGACCTTCTTCAGCTAACAGCGCGCATCATGAAGAAGAGAGAACAAGCTCGCGCAGGGATGAGCACCTTCCACCCGGACCGCCTAGGCAAACACAGCCAAGCGAACTATCACGTTCGGGGTCACCTGCACCAACTCCAATCCGTAAGCTTCCAAGACCTGGCCGACGAAGAGCGTCGAGGGTATCCGGAGCCCAGCCTCAAAAAATACAGCGAAGACAATCGCCTCCGACTCCTCTGGGTGGGGCTCCACTTCGTCGCGGGCTGGCAGGCGAGCTCCTGCATGCTCCTCTATCTTCTTCTCCCGCAGGAGGGCCTCCATCGTCTCCTTCATCGCACGACTCTGCCCTAGCACCCCGGAGCAATGCCCTTGCGAGCTCCGCATGGCATCGTACCGCTTGTTGGCCTGCGACGGCTTGCGAGCCACCAGGGGGAACTCCGCTGGTGGTGGCGTCACACTGCACTGGCTCGACGACACGCTACCTTTATGTAATTGTTGACTCCATATGCTATTTTGCTCCTTATGCTTCTATCATAAAATGGCATTCTCTCTAAAGAGGTAGCTCTTTTGTTCATCTTGTCCTCGGCATGAACTTCACTCTAATCTTCTCAATTGATATCCTTCTCATATTGGCAAGCAAATCTCTCTTAACCAATCTCTTCACATATATGATATCATTGATTTTCAAGTAATGCTATCTTACAAGTGGTATCTACTCTTTTGACTTGGTATCTAATCTTTTCTCTTGCCGAGCAAAATCTTTTCACAACCAAACTCTTTCATAATATCCTTTCAATATGGTATCCACCTTTACAAGTGGTATCCCCCTTCGAAACTTGTCAAATGGTATCAAGAGGAAATCATTGAAGATCTTTCAAGATTATTTCAAATGGTTGACAAGTAATCTACAAGAAGTACGTTAAGTATTCAAGAAGGATTTGAAAGAGGTACTCACAAGCGGTATCAAGTTTTCTACAATTGGAATTAATTATACTTAGTATCATTTATGTTCACAAGTATTCCTCAAGTGGTATCTTATGTCATCACAAGTGGTATAAAAGTTAAAGCGGTATATGGTTTCATGAAAAGACAAGATAACCACAAAAAGGATAGAAGCACCTATTATGGACAAAATGTTTACAAGTGGTATCCTTGAGTTTTGGTGCTAGATGACATAAGGAGAGAAGGTATGAATGAAAATAAAAGATATGTAAAAAAGAGCAGAAAAGGAAAATAGAGGCAAGTCCTTTGTGTGTCAAAGGAAAAAGAAAAGAAGTGCCAAGTGGACCCTTTGTGTAGGGGGGAGTATAAAAAGGGGAGTTTTTCTTTCTAAAAGCAAATATATAGTATTTTAGCTTAGTAAAGCAAAAGGGGTAAAGTATTACTATTGGGAAATATATTTTACCTACTTTACCAAAATATTTCATGGATCTTGAGAGTGAATGTGTTTCATTCTCATTTGCTTGATTTGGTATTTATGGAGTGAAAATATAATAATATGCAAGTTTAGCCCTTTTCAATATGCCTCTTTGGTAAAAAGTTAATAATCTTGTTTAAAATGCCCAAATTTGTGAAAAACTAAATAAAAGTACTTAAATATGTATTTCAAATATTTTTCAATGCTTTTGGAGTAAAAATTTCTATTTTAGAAACAAAATAGCAAATTTGGCCTCAAATGGATCATATATGATCTTCCTTTTGAATAAAAAGACATATTTTCATAAATCAAAATCTATTGATTTTTTGAAAAAGTTTTCAGCACCAAACTCGTTGGGTTGGTCATTTTAAACATTTCTCTAGTTCAAAGGTTTTACAAAAGACCAACCGTTCAAAAGTTATACTTATTTGAAACTCGCCGAAAATCAAGTCTTGCCCTAAAATGACCTATCCTTGCATATTGTGAGTTTCGCTATTTGAGCCGAATTTCTTTGCATATCTTGGCTTGAAATAGTATTTCTAACTCATACAAAGCTAAGAAAGCAAGAAACTCCATGAATTTCAAATTGTATTGCATTTTGAGCCTTTGGTGCAAAATCAATTCATTCTCATGCACATAATGCACATTTTGCCATATCTTTTAAAAGAAAATTCCTTTCTCAATAATTCTTTTTGGAAAATACTTTAATTAGTCTTAAGTTAAAATCTGGAAAGTTTCAAAAGATTTAGACTTCATTTGAAAGAATTTTGCATTTCTCCTCTCTTTTTAGCAAAACTTGGCAAAGAAAGCTCAAATTTGCATAACTTTTGAATGGAGGCTCCTTTTTCAAAAATTCTTGTTGGAAAAGTTTCTTAGGAGTTCAAAGTTTATTTTTGCAAAATTTTAAAGCATTTAAACTTCATTTGAGAAAGTTGTGCACTTTTCTCATTTTGACAAAGTGCTGAAAATTCAGAACTTTGCATGACTTTGAGCAGATTTGTGATTTTCGTATCTTTTAGTGTGCTCATAATCTGAGGTTTCTATAATTATGACTTTTGATCCTCAGTTCTTGGTCTATACTGACAAATGTTCTCAGATTTATTGAACTTTTGTAAGTCACTTTTTCAGCTAACTTTTGAAGCTTAAATGAAATGTCAAAGTCTAAAAATCTGCAACCTCTATTGGAATTTCCAAACCTTCAAGGATGCTATCAAGAGTAAGATTTTTGAATATGTTTCAAATATCTTTTTAAGTAAGTAATCAAATTCTAAAATTGGTCATATGTATTTATTTTCATACTTATAGGACCACATTAAGATGAATTAATTGATGCCAAGCTCCATGTGTTGGATAAAATGCCAAATGAGGGAGAATATGCTATCTATTATGTTAAATCTTTTGGTGTCAAACTCCATATGTTGCAAAATTTGCTCTTTTCCTTACTTTTTGATGATAAATGCCAAAAGGGGGAGAAATATTGAATAATAGCATTGTATAGCATTGTTATTGAAGGTATAATGCCGAAATGCCAAAAGGGGAGAATAATGTAGAGTAGCAGAGTAGCATTGTTAAAATTGTAAAATGGGAGAAATATGCTTCAAACTTGGACAATGCCAAAAGGGGGATTTCACCAATAGTCCTTAATTTGCTATCATATGTTCATTTTTATCCAAATGCTACTATTGTTAGTGGGTTTGTCATTCATCACCAAAAAGGGGGAGATTGTAAGTTCAAGCTTCATTATATTGGTTTTGGTGATAATGATAAATACAACTGTGAGACTAATGTGCATGATTGATTATGATATGGTTTAGTCTCATTTGGATGAAAAGGTGAAATTAAAGAGGTATGCATTCGACGCTTACATTTATTTACATCTTAGTGCATTCCTTGGATACAAAATATCGATTAAACTCCCCCAAAAGTCTAAGATGAATATGTGCATATGCTTTTATTATATATTCTTGTATGCACACATTTAGGGGGAGTTCACTCTATGTATTGTGATTTCATTAGTATTGATCCATGTTTCCTTTTCCACATATATTGGGATCTCTACTTTGAAATAAATCATTTGAGTATATAAAACTTGTGTAGTTCATATATACTCACATTGAATCATATTGCTTTACACTCAATTATTTGTGTATGGGACTAATGTGATTATCAAGTATTTGAAAGGTTTAGTCCCGGATGTTGATTGAATATATGGAGATGCATGCAAAGATTGATAAGAAGATCAATATGGCTTGAGCAAAGGTCAGCATGCATTTGAATTCTAAACTCATTGTGCTCTCTCAGGAAAATCGGTAGCACCGCACCCACCTGCGGTAATACCGCAGTGCGGTAGTACCGCATGGTACTGCGGTAATACCGATTTCCGGTATGTATTTTTCAGAGAGCACCCCTTGAAATACTTGGTCTCTCCGAAAATGGTAGTACCGGAGTTTGAACGGTGGAACTACCGCAGAGTGGTATGACCGCATCTTGAGCGGTACTACCGGAGAGCGGAACTACCGACCTTATAACGGCGGTAGTACCGCACTTTGGGTTTAAAGTTTTATATTCAATTATTTGCAATTGTGGTGATTATCATCAATTACCAAATGGAAGATTGAAGAATCTAGACACACCATTATGAGTTAATGGTATGTTTTGGTAATTAATGATAATCACATTATGGGACTAATATTTTTCATGAGTTGGATGAATAGGTTATGTTCCATGATGATGAAGACTTTGAATGGCTTCATATGTTGAAGATTATCGAGTAAGAGTTCAGGATGGAAGATGGCTTTATGTGTTGAAGGCCATCAAGAAGAGAAGATGACTTCATGTGTTGAAGGCCATCAAGAAGAGGAGATGCATCATGTGTTGATGAGCATCGTCAAGCTTCAAGAGAATGCTTAAAGCAATGGTATGACTAACTAGGGCTAAGGATGTGTTCCTAGTCTTTCACCGATCTCGGTGTTCGGTTGAAAGACCGGATTGCTAGTATAGGTTTGCCGTATTATTAAGAGGGGTCTTGTCTAGTAGTTTGAGTCTCATCATGTATTGATAGCTCAATCTTACCTACACTAGCTCTCCATGGCATAATGCTATTATTTGCGAATGTGTTTTGCGAATATTTGAGGCTCATGCATCTAATCCTTGCAACATGTGACTATACTTTGCAAATGTGTTTTGCAAATGGTTGAAGTCCATGTACCTTTCCTTGTGGTATGACCTAAGTTTGCAAATGTGTTTTGCAAGTTGGTGGAGGTCATACAATATCCCTTGGCATGGTCTAATATTATTTTTCTCGGACTTAGACCGTGATAGTGACTCCTTGGATCTCTTGTATTTTCTGCATTGATCTAATATGTTTGAGATCATGCAAATAGATGGGTTGTGTAGCCCTCTGAATAAACTTTCCATAGAGTCCAAGATCACTCAATTCTGACATCGGAGTCAAATGTGATGACTGTTTTTCTAAGTGCTGTCTGTGCTGAAAAACAGAGGTGCGGTAATACCGCGATTTTTACGGTAGTACCGCACTGCGGGAATTTCGCACTTGCCTGCGGTAGTACCGCACTTTATTTTCAAAAACGGCTAGTTCCGACGCTCTGATATAGCCGTTAGTTTGTGCTACAGTAAAGTGCGGTAGTACCGCACTTATAACGGCGGTAATTCCAATTTCCCTGATTTGTATGTGGGGTATAAATACTCACTTGTGGCCGGTTGGAGAGAATTTCTGGGCACCTCATTTCACTTCCTTGAGCTAGTGTAAGTCTCTCCACTCCATTGTGCATGTGTTGCTCCTTGTGAGCAAAAGAGAGAGGTCTCTAGTTGCATGTGTTGCATCTAGAGGTGGATTTAGCATCCACTTGAGCTTGTGCATTTGTTGCACGTGGTGAGAGTCAAGCAAGGGGCTTGGCTTGTTACTCTTGGAGTTTGCCGACTCCTAGACGGCGTTGGAGGCGTCGTGCGCGGTGATCTTCTTAAAGAAGGTTGTGAGAAGACCCGACGTATTGTGAAGGTTGGAGCTCACCTACCCGGAGCGGGGAAGAGCTACCATTAGTAGGATTGAGGTGTTTGGCTTAATTCGTGGAGCCGGTCCAATTCGTTTGGGCTTATCTCAACGTAGATTAGGGGAGACCGGCAAGTCTCTGAACACCACGGTAAAAAGTAATTGTGTCAATTGTAGTTTGTTTACTTGTGCTCAATTTACCTTCAAGCAATTTACATTCATAAAATTAATTTGATTGCTTGTCACCCTATGATTGCAAACCTTTAACATAGGCATAGATTGTTGGTGCATTTAGATGAACCTAGTTGATTTAGGCAATATTTGTGCTAAACCAATTTAAGTTAAGCTTCCGCATTATATACTTAGTTTAGACAAATAGATATTATTTTTAATTGTAAGATAATTTTTTAAGACCGCCTATTCACCCCCCTCTAGTCGGCCTCCTCGATCCTACACAATGGTTCCGAGTTCAAGAATGCAAAAATTGAAGATTTTTGTGATGAACTTGGAATAAAGCACAAATTTTCTTCAACTTACACTCCGGAGCAAAATGGAGTTGTAGAGTAGAAAATTTGTACATTAATTGAAATGGCTAGGGCTATGCTTGATGAATATAACACTTCCGACATCTTTTGGGCGGAAGCAATCAATACCGCATATCATGCCATAAATCGCTTTTATTTACATCGTCTCTTGAAAAAGACTTCTTATGAACTCCTCATGGGAAGGGGGCCAAACATTTCTTATTTTAGAGTATTTGGATACAAATACTTTATCTTAAGAAAAGGTGTTCGGCTCTCAAAATTTCAAAGTCGATGTGATGAAGGATTTCTTTTTTGTTATTCTTCTAATAGCAAAGCATATAGAGTTTTCAATAAAATTCCGGTATAATTGTAGAGTCTTGCGATGTTCAATTTGATGAGACTAATAGCTCTCAAGAAGAGCAAGAAAATTTGGATGATGTAGGTGATGAGGGACTAAGAAAGGTTATGAAAAATATACAAATCGGGAGCATCAAGTCAAAAGAGGACACAAGTTATCCATCTTTGTCAACTCAAGTTCAACCGCCTACTTCTTCTAATTCAAGTATTATTCAAGTTCAAGATGAAGAAAAGGATGAGCAACCCCAATCACTAAGGATTCATAACGCATTATCTAGAGATCATCCAATAGATCAAATATTGGTTGATGTGAGTAAGGGTGTTCAAACTCGCTCAAGATTGGTTTCATTTTGTGAACATTACTCGTTTGTTTCTTCTCTTGAGCCCAAAGTTATAGATGATGCACTAGAAGACCCTGATTGGGTTAATGCCATGCATGAAGAGTTAAACAATTTCGCAAGAAATGAAATATGGAGTTTGGTAGAAAGACCCGAGGAACAAAATGTAATTGGTACAAAATGGGTCTTCCGCAACAAGCAAGATGAAAACGGAATAGTGGTAAGGAACAAAGCAATGTTACTTGCTCAAGGTTTTACTCAAATTGAGGGTTTAGATTATGATGAAATATTTGCACCCGTAGCTAGACTTGAGTCAAATAAAATCTTGCTTGCTTTTGCATCATGCTTTGATATCAAACTCTATCAAATGGATGTTAAAAGTGCATTTTTAAATGGAAAAATAACTGAACAAGTATATGTTGAGCAATCTCCCGGGTTTGAAGATCCTAAAAATCCAAATCATGTTTATAAACTCTCCAAGGCGCTATATAGACTCAAACAAGCCTCTAGGGCATGGTATGAGCGCCTTCGAGATTTTCTAATCTCAAAAGGATTCAAAATCGGGAAGATTGATACAACATTGTTTACTAAAATTATTGACGATGAATTCTTTGTATGTCAAATTTATGTTGATGATATCATATTTGGTTCTACTAACTAAGACTTTTGCAAAGAATTCGGTGATATAATGTCTAGGGAGTTTGAAATATCCATGATAGGAGAATTGAGTTATTTTTTTGGACTTCAAATCAAACAACTCAAGAATAGGACATTCATTAGCCAAACCAAGTATGCACGAGATTTGATCAAGAAGTTTGGCATGGAGGATGCAAAGCCCATCAAGACTCCCATGGCAACCAACGGGCATTTGGATCTAAATGAAGGTGGTAAGTCAGTAGATTTAAAGCTTTATAAATCAATGATAGGTAGTTTGCTTTATCTCACCGCATCTAGGGCCAATATCATGTTTAGTGTGTGCATGTGTGCAAGGTTTCAAGCTTCACCTAAAGAGTGTCACTTAGTGGCCGTAAAGAGAATTCTAAAATATTTAAAATATTCCTTTAATGTAGGTTTGTGGTTCCCAAAAGGTGCTAAATTTGATTTAATTGGATATTCGGACTCTGAT
The DNA here is from genome assembly GCA_036346265.1 of Melocanna baccifera. Taxonomy (NCBI): domain Eukaryota; kingdom Viridiplantae; phylum Streptophyta; class Magnoliopsida; order Poales; family Poaceae; genus Melocanna; species Melocanna baccifera. The sequence continues at coordinate 4,983,402 of CM070696.1, read as the reverse complement.
TATGCGGGTTGCAAAGTGGATAGAAAAAGCACCTCAGGGAGTTGTCAATTGCTGGGAAGGTCATTAGTATCTTGGTCCTCAAAGAAACAAAATTCCATAGCACTTTCAATTGCCGAAGTCGAATATATTTATGCGGGTAGTTGTTGTGCACAATTATTATGGATGAGGCAAACCTTGATGGATTATGGAATTAAATGTGATAAAACGCCTCTTTTGTGTGATAATGAAAGTGCCGTGAAAATTGCTAACAATCCCGTCCAACACTCAAGAACCAAGCATATAGATATTAGACATCACTTCTTGAGAGATCATATTAGTAAAAGGGATATTGTGATTAGCCACATAAGAACCGAAGACCAATTAGCGGATATTTTCACTAAGCCATTAGATGAAAGTCGCTTTTGTAAATTGAGAAATAAATTAAATGTTTTAGACTTCTCAAATGTTGCTTGAGCCTTTGCCACATGTGTTTGTGTGTTATTGTGTCCATTTGATCTTTTTATTTGATGATTTTCAAAAGATTCTCTTTAAAATCTTGTAAGTTTGTAAAAACTATCTTGTTAGCTGTCAAATAGGTTCTCCAATGCATAATGACCCTGAATGATTCTTATTTGAGTGCAAAACTAGGGATCATTTGCATAAAATCTCAATCCTATTCTAAGTTTCAGTACTCCCAGAAAAATCGGTACAATCGCAGTTAAAGGCGCGGTACTACATGATGTACTACTACACACCAGCGTGTCATACATGCAGTAAGGCCGGTCATACCGATTTTTCATAAGAGGGTGGTTTCTCCTGGGATTCTCTCCCATTTTCTTCCAAAAACCGTTTCCTCTCTCCTCTTTATTTCAAAACACCCGAACACTTTTTCTCTCTCCTCTCTCTCTCCCCCAAGAACCCTCTCAATCCTCCACTCTGATCTCCAAATCCGGTGGGATTTTTGTGATTCTTGGACGTGTTTCTGCATTTCTAATGTCCTCCTCCTCCATTCCTTGAGATATTTCGAATCAAACCCGTAATTTCATCTCTTTTTGAACTCTCTTATGAAATTAGGTTAAATCTTGAAATGTGGACATTTTGATGCCATATTCTTGGGCAAAACACTAGTTTCAGTGATGTTAGATGTTTTAGCATCTTTCTATTGGATTATATCCATCAAAAACATCACTTAGAATCATAGATAATTTTGCCCTAGAAAACTTCAGGAAAATCGGTAATACTGCTCGAGAGCACGGTACTACCGCACCGACCCCGGTACTACCGCAGGTTTCAGCGGTACTACCACACCTTGTACGGCGGTACTACTGATTTCCCTGAAAAATTTCAGCACAATGCCTTCATTCAATTTCAACCTGATTTTCATATCCTTTCACAACCTCCCTTGACTTCTTTGTCTCCTGTTTTCTCAAGATGGCTCCCAAGACTCGGAATGCTGTCAGAAAGGTGGCTGAAAGCAGAAATCCTGTAAGATAGACATATTCTAGTAGCGGGAGTGCAGGACAAGGATCATCTCGTCAAGCTCCTGCCTATGTTCCTCCTCCTGCCGAGCCAAAGCATGAGGAGCAGCCGAAACAGACTCAAGAGAACAGTGACAATGGAACCCCCAATGGTTCCGATACTGAGTCTGAACGCTATGAAAACTCCTCTTCTGACAATGAAATGCCTGATGCTATAGAGGAAGAAGGAGACGATGATGAAGATGATGAGGAAAGAGTTCCAGTTGACAGTGAACGACGGGATGACATTCGCAGTATGCATTGTGATAACTATGCTATCCTCAGGCATCGTAGGCAGTATGTGTTTCCCAAGAACACTGCAAGCCCAAACTTTCATACACAATTTCAAGAGGAAGTGTATGAAGAATTTTATCAAAATGGAAAATTTGCAAATCACAAGTATGTGGATTGGGATCACATAGAGGGCTTAAGTGTGTTTGCTGGAACTTGGCGCATGTTCCAGGACTCCGGGATACACCACTTAGTTACACTCAAGTCAGATTACAACGTAGAATTGATTCGACAATTCTATGCGACCTTGTGGATATCCCCAAATTATGAGCACCTTGAATGGATGACTGGATCTCAATATATGAGCTTAAATAAGGCAGAATTTGAGGCTGCTTTAAACACCTTCTCCAGTCCCTATGAAAAGGTGTTTGATCGTCCAGCAATTCCTCTTCACCAGTGCTCTAATTTCTATGATCCAAGTGTTCGTTTTGTGCCTGGCAAACTTCCTGGTCTGCAGCCTATTCTTAGTCTAATCAACAGGATAATCAATTACACCATACTTCCAAAAAGCGGCAATTATGACGCTATTAAAGGACATGTCTGGAATTTGATTCGTTACATCACATCGGGAACCAGATTTGATGTGATTGACTTGATAATCCGTGAGATGGATGAATCTAAGAATAATCGGTCTCGAAGGATCAACTATGCACCATATATTATGAAGCTAATTATTCACAAGAATGGTCCTTTCAGAGGTGGCAAGGGAGGAGTTCACAAGCCATACAAACCACGAGAGCATCAGTTGCCTCCACGCCCAAGTGCACATCCTGGAGCTTCCTCTTCTTCTCAGCCACAACAGGAGCAAGGGTCGCAAGGTGATGAAGTGACAATGGCTCAGCTGTACTTTGCGGTCAGGATTGAGTGGGACCATGACAAACATTTCAGACAACATGACCACAATGAGCGGCAACATCTCCTCCCTAACTGAGCAATTCTCCGCTCTGTCAGGTGACTACTCATCTCTGTCTGGACGGATCACTACCCTTGGTGATAGGATGACTGCTCTCGAGACCACTGTTGCTCCTCGCCACTACGAGCGTTGCCCCCGTCCTCGTCGTGGTTCCTCTCCTCAAGCTCAAGACCAAGCTCCTCAGGAGTGAGCCTTTTTGGTTCTTGATGCCAAAGGGGGAGAAAGTGACGAAGAAAAAGGAGAAGAAGATCAAATTTAAATTTAATCTATGTAATAGTCTATGTGGTGTAATGACACTATGGATTGCTTTTATCTTTCTAGCCCGTGCATGATGAACAACTTATGTTATGTAATGAACTTTATACTTTCGTTTCCTGTCAAATATTTAGTTCAAGTATTGTTGTCTTTTGCATATCTTGAATATCTTAAAATTCATTTTAATCAATGCTCCAATTAAAGTGTTGTTCATTTGTGCATTTTAAACTCATTCCATATCATATATGCACATATTTAGGGGGAGCATGTTATATTGACTTTGGAAAGAAGTTGAATCATTTCTTTTAGTCCTTGAAATTAACTAAAATATTCAATTATCATCTAAAAGGTCAAAAATTGAGTATGCAACTTGTTCTTATACAAGTAGTATATTTAAAACCCTTCTTCTCTCAAATAACTTGTGTGTTGTTATCAATTACCAAAAAGGGGGAGATTGAAAGCATCTAGGCCCCCGAATCTAGGGTTTTGGTAATTAATGACAATTTATAATTATGGGACTAACATGTGTGTTAAGATCGTATAGACAAAGTCTCATATGAAGAATGAACAAGATCAAGCTGCATGGAATCTCGGCGTCAAGAAAGATTAAAACAAAGGTATATAAAATATAGGATCATTTTTCATTTTACCGGCCTTTGGAGAAAGATGAAAGACCAGATTATAGGTTAGATGTCGTACTATTAAGAGGGATCATTGAAAGTAGCTTGACAGCATGCTTGAGTGCATATTGGATCAATCTAGGGTCATGCATGCATTTGAAAATAAGTTTGAAAACTGTTTGTGCTCTCTCAGAAAAATCGGTAAAACCGCACCGAACTGCGGTACTACAGTACCGGCGTGTAAACTACGGTACTACCGCACTAAGGTAGTACCGATTTATTTGCGGTACGTTTTTTCCAGAGAGCACCCTCTTGGGGGACTTCACCTCTCAAAAATCGGTAGTACCGATATATGAACGGCGGTATTACCGCATGATATCGCGGTAGTACCGATGTTCGGAACGTTTTTTCCAGAGAGCACCCTCTTGGGGGACTTCACCTCTCAAAAATCGGTAGTACCGCGGTGCGGTAGTACCGCATGATACCGCGGTAGTACCGATGTTCAGATTGTTTTTTCTAGAGAGCTCCCCAAGAAAAGACTTAACTGGCCTGAAATCGGTAGTACCGATATTAGAACAGCGGTACAACCAGAGTGCGGTAGTACCACAGTGCGGTAGTACCACATTCTCAACGGCGGTAGTACCGCACTAAAATCCAACGGCTAGTACCACGGTAAAAACATCAATTATCTTATTGTGTTTGTTTCTTGTCCATTATAGTAATTGTTCTTGCTCTCTATTGCGTATTGTCAATTGCTTAGAATTGCTAATATTGTGTAGAATTATTCATCACTTAATTTGTTGCTTAGTCCCAAATGCGATTGTGGAAAACGTGGACCAGCTTTCGAACAGCGTAAATAGCCCTCGACATGACGCCATTCCCTTCGGGGAGGTCCAAATTGGGGGACTCCAGCCCACTGATGTGCAGGCATCCACGTACATGGAGCATGCTGAGTAGAATGGCGGTTGTCACCGCGGAGCAATGGTTGCCATACGAACATGCGGCATTTAAAGTCAGTGATGAGGCTTCTTCAATCCTTCGGAAGCTACTGGATGCGTCTTCAGGGCCGTGGGTCTGAGGAGGAACTTCGACTGCTAGCTCCGTCAAAGTGCTTTCCAGCGATTCCAATGACTTCCACGCCAAAAGTGAGGCATCCCCAAGTTGGCATCCCAAGGCTTCTCCGCCTCCAGCTCGGAGATTTGTTGCAGCAGGCACGTATACTCTTCTGTGGCAGCTTCCCGGGCCTGTTTGATGAGGGACTTCGCATCAGCGAGAGCCTTGGCGCCTTCTTTCTTGAGGAAGCGGATATGATCATCTTTCTCCGCTGTAGCAGTAGCCAGCTCTTCGGCGGATCGGTGGGCAGACTCAGCCGCTTCTTGCGTCACTTGGTTTTTCTCCACCACTAGCTCGTGGATCCGCTGTAGAAGCTCGACTCGTTCTTCGACAACGGTGGCGGCTACCACCGCAGCACCACGACGGACAGACTCGGTGGAGGCTTCCGTAGCTGCCAGCTATTCCTGAAAGGCACTCCGCTCTTGATCTCGGGCACCTTGAATGGCCCGTGAAAGAGCCAGCACCTGCGTGGTATTAAGGTGTCAGCATTCATTTCATAATCGTCATTATAGTAATGAAGCTTACCTTCATCTCAACAGCTTCTAAGGCGCTTCTAGCAGCTCGAGGTTGCACGAGGAGAGTGCACCGCGGTTTAGCCCAATATCTGCGTGGTTGGCTGCTGCTTGTAAAGCCCAAAGTGCCTTCGGACGAGTCATGAAGTCTGCCTGGACAAGCTGTTGGGCTTCGACGACTGATGCCTCACCTGGAAGACTCGAAGGAATGTCCGCCACAGTAGCCTCGGTCGGGTCACGCTCGGTCCTAGTACAGGAATTTGGGGCGCATTCCGAAGAGTGTGGGCTCCCTGACGCCAAAGACATTGCCAGCGAGTAGAGGGGCGAAAATTGCACGAAGTCTAAAGGCGAAAAGGAGTCAATCACGCCTGTACCTCGATCCCCGGATCTTGATTGTGAACTGGTGCCACCTTCCTTCTCAGGGGCCTCTGTAAGGGCCCCTCCTGTCATCACCCCGGGGATAGTAGGCTCCGCCTCAGCCATGGGGGTAGTGGTTTCCGCCCTAGTCCTGGGAGCAGGGGTCCCCACTTCGGCCCCAGGGGCAGTGGTTTCCATTTCTGCTTCAGGGGCAGCAGTCTCCACCTCAGTCACGGGGGCAATGGTCTCCGCCTCAGCCCCGTGAGCCAAATCCTCCGCCTCCAAATCGGAGCCATCCAGCAATGTCCTCAGGGCCACACGAAATCCCGTGCTGGTGATTGCCCTGGCATTCTCATCCATATCTGCAACACCCTCTTCATAGGAGCAGACAGGAGAATAGAGTCGAGCCCGCTTGGCTTTGTGAGCTTCAATGGGGGGACGAGGTCAGCCTCCTTGTGAAAAGTCCTACGCGAGCTTGATCCCGTGATTGCCCCATCTTCTAGGTCTGAGTTGGCGTTGATTGTAGAGCCTAGCTCTACAGCAGCGGTGATGTCCGACTCCCTCACCTCGAACGGGAGTGGATGGGAAGAATGCAGATGTGGGGAGTGCGCGAGAGGTGCCTCCAGTGAGGGATGGGGTTGGAGGCGCGATGCTGAAGCCTCCGCAATGTCCCCGCTACCGTGTGCTCGTGAGGTGCTGGGGGAAAGCTCCGACCCAGAGATCCCAAGTGCCTTGCATACTCAATTAACCCGCCCAAGGTTCGCTGTCACTAACTCCCACAGGTTGTGTTCCTTGGCGGTATATGGTCCAAGGAAAGCCACAGCGGCTCGCTCCGCGTCCTCGAGCGTCATCCCTACAAAGATACAGGCCATAAGAATACTGGAAGCCAAAGCTTGTCTTTTGTTCATCTAGAAACATATGAGGGTTTTCAGGTGGAGGCAGAGTAGCGATCGTAGGTCGAAGGCCGCCGTCGCAAGTACGACCCGGTTGGATTAACCATTGGCATGCTAGTGGGGACACCCCGAACATGAGGAACTCCTCAGCCAAGTCTCGCATATTGAATCGAGCGCTACTCCGACCAGTTTTCGTGCCTTCGCTTCGTCGTCGCGATCGAGCAATGCCGAAGGTGACATGTTGATGTTCAGTGTTCCCCCAGACCACCTCAGCATGTCACCACTCTCCAAGCGGTGGTAAAACCACTGGCGGGTCCAGTTGGACTCTCACTTTGCCTTTGTCACATTTGCCAGAAACAACTTCGTGCATTGCGATCGCAGAACAAAGTTAACGTTGCCGAGGTTGGCATACATGCCTTTCAAAAGTTTCTTAGGGTGACATCGGGCGTCGTGTAGGAATAGAAAAGGGAGACACTCGACCACGACCCTTTCGTCTGACATGCCTAGCAGAAAACAGCTAGACGTACAATGGCATTTGGATTCAATTGCGCCAGTTCCAGCTTGTACCGATGGAGAACATCGCCCACAAACATCGACGAAGGAAACCTCAAGCCGGCATTGAAGTACGCGGAGAACACCACCACCTCAGACCCCGAAGGGTGGGGCTCTTTTTCGTTGTGAGAGGGGAGTCCGATCGCCCTTCAGCTAGAAATCTTGCCGTCGCGGAACAGATTGTGGATCAGCTCTTCAGTATCCAAACTTGTCCCTAACATATTGGAGCAATCACCATTCACCTTCCTGGCTGATGAGGACATCATTACGAAACACACTACAAATGTTGAAACTAATGGACCAATCACAAGAGCTAGAGCAAAACAAATGCGACAAGAGGTGAATCTTTTCCTTAGTAATTATTCTTGTACTTATGAGAATTTGTTGCTACCTAATGCTTCTATTTTATGTGTTCTTAGATTTGAGGAAAAGATAACAGATGGAAAAGAAGCCATGGTGACATTGGAAGCATAGCCACAAAAGATCGCGTGGCCACAGAAGATCATACAAATGTGATGTCAGCGCTTACCTCATCGCTTCCTTAGCCCCCAAGTCAGCATAGCCACAGAAGATCATAGGCCACAGAAGATCATACAAATGTGATGTCAGCGCTTACTTCATCGCTTTCTTAGCCCCCAAGTCAGCATAGCCACAGAAGATCGCATAGCCACAGAAGATCGTACAAACATGATGTCAGCGCTTACCTCATCGCTTTCTTAGCCCCCAAGTCACCTCACCCTATAAATAGGGGGGTACCCCCCATGTATGAGCATAGTTCATGCTTGGAGTTTTAGTAGAACACTTTGTTCCTTTTGTGTGTGAGCTATTTCCACCACTAATTGGGATTGGGTGTTATTTCTGAGTTGCTACTCCGTTGTTCTTGCGAATCCTTGGTGATTGCTTGAACGTGTCTGCTCCACGATAGCGAGTAGACGAAGGCCGTAGCGTGTGGTTGAGTAATTTGAGTGCTGTAGGTTGCCGTATAGAGACGGTGGTTGGCCGCATCAATTGCTAGGCTGCACGGGCTAGTTATACATAATCCTACGTCGTGAAGATCGGGCCACCCTTCCCGCATCAGCTTGGTATCAGAGCGCCAGATTTACACGGTAGGATTTTACCCTCTATATTTATTGTTTTCTTTCCTATCCAGAAAAAGCCACACAAAAATACTGTTCTTTGCCGTAGTTTCAATTGAAAATTTTGGTGAGTTTTGCTAGGTTTTAATCCATTAGAACCTTGCTTACTTGCTGATCTAAAAATCTTTATTCGCGTTACTTTTGTTTTAGCCAATCTGAAAATCTTTTCGGAGGTAGGATCGGAATTGCGAAAGCAATTGTCCGATCTTCATCATGGCACACAAAGTGATCTTAGTGTGCCTGGTGGTGAGGAGGTAGATGAGACCGATGAGGAGGCCGCTGCACGAGTAGCACGAGAGGCTCAATCTCGAAGAGATCGTGCTGCCGCAGCCGCGGTGCGACCACCAGCACCCGGTCAAGGAGGAGATGCCCTTGGAAGAGGTCGCGGGCGTACAGAAGGCACACCACAAGGAGGCAACGTTGCTGCTCCCTTCCACCTACACCGCGACGATGCCTATCGACGAGGGCGCCATGATGATGACCATCGTCAAGAGGAGAAATTTGGCAAACTCAAGTTCACCATTCCCAAATTTGAAGGTAATTCTAATCCCGATGAATACTTAACTTGGGAATTGAAGGTCGAGAAGATTTTTCGGATACACAACTATTCGGAGGAGAAGAAGCTCGCAATGGCCGCCTTGGAATTTGATGGCTATGCTCTTATTTGGTGGGAGCAAGTGCAAAATCAACGAGAAGAACATGGCGAACCACCCATCGCCACTTGGGCTGCGATGAAAAGAGAAATGAGAGCAAGGTTTGTACCTAGTCATTATAAACGTGAATTATTCGATAAATTGCAAAGTTTAAGACAGAGTACAAGCACTGTGGAAGAGTACTACAAAGAGATGGAGAAAGTCATGATTCGAGCGCGTGTTCATGAAGATGAAGAGCAAACCATAGCACGCTTTTTGTTTGGCCTAAACAAAAACATCAAGCGTATTGTGGTTTACCAACCATATAGAAACATGGTGGAGTTGGTGCATCAAGCCCAAAAGGCAGAGAAGCAACTACTAGAAGATGCCAAGGCCACAAAACAACCATCCTTCAACTTGCGAACCCCAACAAATGCTCCCAAAGCTCGCTTTAGCTTGGGAAGAGGTACATCTTCATCTAGTGGTTCGTTTACTGCTAATGCTCCTTCCTCCTCCAATGCCAAAACAGCCCCTTCATCAAGTGAGAAGAAGCAGTAGCATCATCGACTTCTTGATGGGATCCATGACCAAAAAAGCGCTATCCAATGTTTCAAATGCTTGGGTCGTGGACACATCTCTAGGAATGTCCAAATAACCGAGCAATGATTGTCACGGAAGATGGTGGATATGAGTCCACTAGTGAAGAAGAAGTTCAAGAGATTAATGAAGATCCAATAAAAATTGAAGATGCCCCTGAAGATGAGGAGGAATATGACGGATGCCCATATGAAACTGGCACCGCACTTGTCGTCACTAAAATTCTTAGCGTGCAAGCCAAGGAAGATGAGCATCCACAGAGATTCAACCTTTTTCAAACACAAGCAAAGGTAAATGACAAGGTAATCAAATTAATTATTGATGGTGGTAGTTGTCATAATCTTGCTAGCATGGAATTGTGTGACAAGTTAGGTTTGAAATTGCTAAAACACCCTCACCCATATCATGTCCAATGGTTAAGTGATTGCGGTAGTGTCAAGGTACAGCACATGGTTAATGTTACGTTCAAAATTCATGATTACATTGATACTGTTACTTGTGATGTTGTACCTATGACTGTATGCCATTTGCTTTTAGGGCGACCTTGGCAATATGATCATAGTGTTCTACATGACGGACGCACTAATACCTACACATTCAAATTTGAAGGTCGTACTAAGAAATTGTTTCCCATGACACCTAATCAGATACTAGCTCAGAACATGCAAAAGACGGTGGAAGTTAAGGTAGAAAGTGAAAAGATAAAATTGAAAGGGAAAAATGAAGAAAAGAAGTTAGTCATGATCACAAACAAAATTGATAAAAGGAAAATGAGACAAAATCTTGATTTGATGCATATTATTCTCATTTACAAGGACACTTTGATTTCAACTAACAACATAACATCCCTTCCTAGTGCCATTTCCAAAGTTTTGCAGGCATTCAAAGATGTGTTTCCTGAAGAAATTCCTGCAAGATTGCCTCCCATAAGAGGTATTGAGCATCAAATTGATCTCATTCCTGGTGCATCATTACCCAATCGTCCACCCTACCGCACCAATCCGGAACAAGCAAAGGAAATTCAATGCCAAGTACAAGGACTTCTTGAGAAAGGGTATGTACGTGAAAGCCTTAGTCCTTGTGCTGTTCCTGTCATTTTAGTTCCTAAAAAAGATGGATCATGGAGAATGTGTGTTGATTGTCGTGCCATTAATAATATAACTGTTAGATATCGTCATCCCATCCCTAGGCTTGATGATATGTTAGATGAACTTAGTGGCTCTACTATATTCTCTAAAATTGACTTGAAAAGTGGATATCATCAAATAAGAATAAAACTTGGAGATGAATGGAAAACTGCATTTAAAACAAAATTTGGTTTGTATGAATGGTTAGTTATGCCATTTGGTTTGACTAATGCCCCTAGTACATTTATGAGATTAATGAATCATGTCTTAAGAACATTTATTGGAAAATTTGTTGTTGTATATTTTGATGACATCCTCATATATAGCAAATCCATGGAAGAACATGTTGAACATGTAAGGCAAGTCTTAGAAGTGTTAAGAAAGGAACAACTTTATGCTAATCTTGAGAAGTGCACTTTTTGTACCAACAAGGTTATATTTCTAGGCTTTGTAGTATCAAATCAAGGAGTTGAGGTAGATGAATCAAAAATTGAAGCAATTAAAAATTGGCCTACTCCTCTAAATGTTAGCCAAGTTAGGAGTTTTCATGGATTAGCTGGATTCTATCGACGCTTTGTTAAGGACTTTAGCGCAATTGCTGCTCCACTTAATGAATTAACTAAGAAAGGTGTTCCTTTTCAATGGGGTGAATCACAAGAAAAATCATTTCAAGAACTAAAGAAGCGCTTGACTGAAGCACCATTGCTTGCATTACCTGACTTTACTAAAACTTTTGAAATTGAATGTGATGCTAGTGGAGTCGGTATTGGTGGTGTATTAATGCAAGAAGGAAAACCAATTGCATACTTTAGCGAGAAATTAGGAAATACACAATTGAACTATCCTGTTTATGATAAAGAATTATATGCTTTGGTTCGTGTACTTGAAACATGGCAACATTATCTTTGGCCCAAAGAATTTGTTATACATTCTGATCACGAGGCATTAAAATACTTAAAAGGGCAATCAAAATTGAATTGTAGGCATGCTAGATGGGTAGAGTTCATAGAAACCTTCCCATATGTTGTTAAACATAAGAAAGGAAAAGACAATGTTGTTGCTGATGCTTTGTCACGCAAACATGCACTTTTAACTCAATTAGAAGTAAATGTGCCTGGGTTAGAAAGTTTAAAAGAAATGTATGCCAATGATAGAGAATTTTCAGTACCACATTCTCATTGCAAAGATGGAAAAGGATGGGACAAATACCATATGCATAACGGATTCTTATTTTATACTAACAAGCTCTGTGTTCCCGAGTCGTCCGTTCGTTTGTTGTTGTTGCAGGAGTCTCATACAGGAGGATTAATAGGACACTTTGGTAGGGAGAAGACCTATACACTACTGGCAGACCATTTTTATTGGCCAAAAATGAGAAGAGACGTCGAACGATTCGTACAACGATGCATTACATGCCACAAAGCTAAGTCCAAATTAAACCCTCATGGATTATATACTCCTCTTCCAGTACCGAAAGCACCTTGGGAAGATATTAGTATGGATTTTATTCTAGGATTACCAAGAACTAAGAGGGGGAGAGATTCGGTATTTGTGGTAGTTGATAGATTTTCAAAGATGGCACATTTTATACCATGTCATAAAAGCGATGATGCTTCCCACGTAGCTGATTTGTTTTTCAGGGAAATCGTGAGGCTTCATGGAGTGCCGAGGACAATTGTTTCCGACCGTGATGTCAAGTTCATGAGTTATTTATGGAAAACATTGTGGGCCAAGCTTGGGACAAAGTTGTTATTCTCTACAACATGTCACCCACAAACCGATGGCCAGACAGAGGTGGTGAACCGCACTTTATCCACCTTACTGCGGACAATGATAAAGAAGAATATCAAAGAATGGGAAGAGTGTTTACCACATGTGGAATTTGCATATAATAGGGCGGTACACTCTACTACTCAACTCAGTCCATTTGAAGTTGTGTATGGATTCAAACCCATCACACCACTTGATTTGCTGCCTTTACCACATCAAGAACGTGCTAATATGGAAGCATCCAAGCGTCTTTGAATATATCAAGAAAATCCATGCCAAAACTAAGGACGAAATTGAGAAGAAAGCACAATATTATGCAACAAAGGCGAATAAACACAAGAAAAAGAAGTTGTTTGAACCCGGTGACTTAGTTTGGTTGCATCTTCGCAAAGAGCGTTTTCCTGAAAAGCGTAAATCCAAGTCATTACTAAGAGGAGATGACCCATTCTGTGGTGCTTGAGAAGATCAATGATAATGCCTACAAAATTGAACTCCCAGGAGATGACTATGGGGTAAGCTCTACTTTTAATGTTTCAGACTTATCTCCCTTCTTTGGTTTTCCAGAAACAGAGTCAAGGATGACTCCTTTTCAAGAGGGGGAGGATGATGAGGACATCATTACGAAACACACTACAAATGTTGAAACTAATGGACCAATCACAAGAGCTAGAGCAAAACAAATGCGACAAGAGGTGAATCTTTTCCTTAGTAATTATTCTTGTACTTATGAGAATTTGTTGCTACCTAATGCTTCTATTTTATGTGTTCTTAGATTTGAGGAAAAGATAACAGATGGAAAAGAAGCCATGGTGACATTGGAAGCATAGCCACAAAAGATCGCGTGGCCACAGAAGATCATACAAATGTGATGTCAGCGCTTACCTCATCGCTTCCTTAGCCCCCAAGTCAGCATAGCCACAGAAGATCATAGGCCACAGAAGATCATACAAATGTGATGTCAGCGCTTACTTCATCGCTTTCTTAGCCCCCAAGTCAGCATAGCCACAGAAGATCGCATAGCCACAGAAGATCGTACAAACATGATGTCAGCGCTTACCTCATCGCTTTCTTAGCCCCCAAGTCACCTCACCCTATAAATAGGGGGGTACCCCCCATGTATGAGCATAGTTCATGCTTGGAGTTTTAGTAGAACACTTTGTTCCTTTTGTGTGTGAGCCATTTCCACCACTAATTGGGATTGGGTGTTATTTCTGAGTTGCTACTCCGTTGTTCTTGCGAATCCCTGGTGATTGCTTGAACGTGTCTGCTCCACGATAGCGAGTAGACGAAGGCCGTAGCGTGTGGTTGAGTAATTTGAGTGCTGCAGGTTGCCGTATAGAGACGGTGGTTGGCCGCATCAATTGCTAGGCTGCACGGGCTAGTTATCCATAATCCTACGTCGTGAAGATCGGGCCACCCTTCCCCGCATCACTGGCCGCACACCACCACTTGTCGACGGCGGACACCTCCCACTCTACCAGATCAAACTCTACATCGACAGGGCGGCGAGAGCGAGTCATCTTGAAGGAAAAAGAGAGGAGGCAGGAAGTGAGGAAGAACACGAACGCAAAGAAAATGTGAGGGTGAGGAGTTTTGGGGTGCGAATAGAGTGTCTCAGAAAGAACTATCGAGTTTTATAGACTAAGAGTGTGGTTGCGTGCGCCTCCTTAATGGTGTACCTAGAAGTTCGCCGATGGCGTCTCGAAAAGCAGGTTGCATACTGGGTTATGTGAAGCGACAGCCGATGCGAACGTCGATTACCAAGCGTCGTGTCTCGGGACTGCACGAGGAGGCAGGCGGCGCAGATACGACGGGCAATTATCGTGTGACATGAAACTAGTAGGGCCCCATCGACTAGCGCAGCAGTCGCTACTATTCAATTGCCAAGCGACACGTATACAGCGAAGTGGTGCTTCTGACAGCTGATGGGGAACGGGATTGCCTTGAAGAGGCACGACTGTTCAGGCACCCCACTAATTTCGAAAATGTGCCCGATTGTATCGAAAATGTGCAGTCGGTTGGTCTTCATTTGTGTCAAGACGACGCCTGAGCGCCTGAATGATCGTGAGAATGCCTTGGAAGAAATTCTCAGAACCCAGTTGCCTTGGGCAGTTGAGCTTCGCTGGATGGCCGTTTCGCGAGGTGTGTTTGCAGTGCTTCACCCAGAACTCCATGTGTGCTCTCCGTGATGAGTAATGAAAAGATCGCGAAGACAATGGATTTCGTACAACCTGAGCGATGAATCGGGGCTACGCGCAGGGGCTTCGGCACATGTTGGGAAGTATATCAAAAAAATACGAAGGTCTCGAACTCCGTAGGGGTGATCGGAATAGCGATGGTTTTTGGTTTTTACTGAAAAAACACTGTAGTTGGATGAAAAAACACTGTAGCTGAGTTGGTTTATTGCGTATAATTAAATTTAAAAAAATATAAAAATAAAAACGCTGTACTAAATTAGAGCGGATGATGCAACGGAACATGAGAAAAAAAACAAAACAAAAATAAAATTTTTTTACCGTAGCAGGTACTGTAGCTCCAGTACCTGCTATAGTATTTTAAAAGCTGCCGCCCAACGCCTGCGATTTCGTTCTGAGCGGGGCCGTAGTACTTCGCGGAGAGTGTCAATAACATATGAAGGTAAAAAGCTCTTCGTGTTTGTCTCGTGGAGGACATCTGAAAGGTTCAGATATCACAGGCTTTGTACATACCTCGAGAAGCATTCTGCGAAATACTTTCAAAGAAGCTATGAAGTGCGTCTTCAGTGGCTTATCTGTCAAATGAAGGACTGAACGGACGGAGGAGACCAAAAAGTTTGATAACACGGTGTCAGCCTACCTAGAGAGGAGCCCTCCGCCGTGAGAGGCTACTGCTGAAGGGATGGCCTCCACCTTGGCCCGTCTAGCCCAACATGATCATCTCCATCTTGGCACATTTAGCCCAACATGGCTAACAAGCCCAGCAAGACATCCATCAACAGTTGTAAAGATGGAAGAAAGGGGAAAGACTCATGAGGTCCAATAGAAGATGTAAAAGGCAAACATGTCCTAGGGCAACACCTGTAATTAGGGGCAGAACTGTAAAAAAGGAGGCATGAGGGCTATATAAAGATCCCTGGGGGAGACACAGGGAGAGACTGAGTTTCTCTTGAAACACAAATTCTTCTTGCACTTTTATTTACTGTTAGACTTGTAACCACAACCGCCCTCATATATCTTTGGAGGACAAGAAAATCAGGTGGGCCTAGGGCCGGCCATACCATCAATAAAAGAAGTCATCTTGTGTCTGGTATGATACTTCTAGCACTTGGCTAGTAACCTAAAATATGCTAGAAATTTAATATACACCCATATATCCTCGGAGGACAAGAAAACCAGACGGGCCTAGGGCCGGCCATACCATTAATAAAAAAGACTCATCTTGTGTCTGATGTGATACTTCTAGCTGGTTGTTTAGCGACATATCAATTGACAACATCAGTTATTGAACGGACTTTTTTTCACGCAATTAATACTCTCGATAATTAAAAAAGAAAAATAAACCCGATTCCCACGATGTTGGCCGTCTATTTGCCAACTAACGATCACCAACACACGTCCGTTCTTTTCAGCTTCTCAAAACGGTTTTTGGCTTTTGCTACAGTACCTAATTTTCATATGGAGTATTTTTTCAAGATGGAGTTTACAAGTTAATTATAGTACATGTTATAAACCCAACATCTATATCATCTAAAATCGTAAGTGAGTTTCTTTCTCCGTAATCTCTATCACAAATAGTTAAAATTTAAAAATTTCAATCAAAAAACATAAACCGTTGAAAAAAAAAAGAAAAAGAACAGGCCATATCGCGTGCCTTGCAGCAAGATCCCGTCCCCCCGAAGGTAATCGCCCTTCAGCATCGGCGAGGGTTTTGGCCTCCCACGGAAACTGCGAAACCCCACCATGGCTTCCTACTCCCTGTCGCTTCTCCTCCGCCGCCGCCGCCCCATCACTACCCCTTCCCTCCTCCTTCGCTGCCGCCCCTTCTCCTCCTCTCCTCCCTCCCCCTCACACCCCTCACCGGCAAACGTTGCCTCCTCGAAGCCACCCTCCCTCTCCGCCCGCCTCTCCTTCGTCTTCGATCAGCTCGACGCCCTCGACCGCTCCCGCTCCTCCGACCTCTCAGCCCGTGATGCAGCCCTCCGCCGCATCCAATCATGGCGCCGCCCCGTACCGCCGCCGGAGGTGGAGCCGGAGCCGGGACCGGACGAGCTGAAGAAGGAAGACAAGGCGGTGGCGGTGGCCGGAGAGGAGGTGGAGAGGATGAGCGTGGCTGAGGTGCTGCGGAGGGAGGTGGAGCTTGTGCACCCGTGGCCCGAGTGGATTGAGCTGATGGAGCGGCTTGCGCAGCAGAGGTACTTCGACCTCGGGGGGACCGACGAGGACTGCGTCGCCTCTGCGGTGTCGATGGACTTTTCGGAGGTCGCTGAGGAGGCTGGTTTCGACTTCTCTAGGGACTGGACCACCGTCAAGAATGCCTGCATGAACTTCGGCCGTGACCGGTTCGACATCCTCAAGTATGTTTGCTGCTTATTAGGTGCATTTCGTGGAGCTTTTATGTTGTGTCTTGTTAATTACAAGGTATGAATTTCATATTTGTTGAGGGCGGATTGTTTTGCAAGAATCCTTTAGCATGAACAAAATGGGATCTTTATTTAGAACTGTGAAGTGCATTCTGAAAAAGTGGGCAAGCTCGTAGATCATAGGCATCAGAAATTGTTTCTTCCTGCTGTTTTCTGTAGTTTCATACAAAGAAGTTTTCTCTGTTGGTGATCTATTGAAATTAAGCGGATACTTCCACAAAAGTTTTCATCTAGAATGCCGTCATTGCTGTAAGTGGAGAAGCACTATTAGAATTCTATTGGCATGCACCGTTTTCTCTGTTGGTGATCTATTGAAATTAAGCGGATACTTCCACAAAAGTTTACATCTAGAATGCCGTCATTGCTGTAAGTGGAGAATGATGAAGCACTATTAGAATTCTATTGGCATGCACCGGACTAGTATTTCCCCTTATGCCTTGTTTGGAGCTCAAAATTCCCGGCCCATCCCTGTGGATGGGCCGGGAATTAGGGATGGGCCGGGAATTTTGGGCTCCCAAACAAAGCCTAAAAGGATCTCCTCAATTTACATTTTAGGTTTCATGAAAATTCTGGAAAGCATCTGTTACATTTCATGTTAAAGCAGGAAATGCAGAACAAATATTCAAGATAAAGTCAGAAATTTATGGTCTCTGTACACACTAGCATACTTCTGGGCATTGTAACTTTTATTTTTGTGATGCGAAGAGATAGCTATGACAGTCAGAAACCAGCTATTGCTGGAATCCTTGCATATGATAGAAACTGCAAACCGTGTTTGGATAAGTTTTTTGGTGAATTGATACCTAAAGAACACGCCAACAGAGACCAAATCTAACGTATTTGAAAATAGTAAAAACCATTCACACATTTAGGCATTGTGTCTCAAAAATTTGAGAAGAGTTTCTTTCCATGACTCAGAAATGGACGTAGTTAATATTGCTGTCACCTGGACAATTTAGTACCCAAAATACAGATAATAGATGTAAGACATGGACAAATAATGATATACTAATTTACTAACACTCATGTCAATGGTTACCAAATCTTATGCAGATCCTTGCCTAGGAAGGATCTTCAAATATTGGTTGGCCATGGGTGCCCCAGCATGGATCCAAAAGTTGTGTTTTCTGCAAAGCTAATAAGAAAACTTGTCCATCTTGATGAGGGTGATGTAAGTTTCAGCTAGACCCAAAGTTGTCCATATATGATTATATGTTATTTCTCACTTTTAACAGTGCCATGTGCACAATAACTGTCATACTTTTGGAGTACATACATAATACATTTATTAAATCTGCACATTATTTACTTATCAAACCAAAAATTGCATTGTCACATAATCAGCTGCTTATTGCAAGTATACTTATGTAATTGATTGCTGCTAATGATAACACAAGTTGTTTGCTTGTGCTGATTCCATTGAAGCTTAATGTAACATTAATGATAATACAAGTTGTTTGATTGCTTGGTTGTGCATTTATATCAGTAAAACTAAAATAACTTATAACTTCATTAGTATATGTATTTGATGTGCTCACATATGTTCACATGTCAGAAACATGCCTCTTATATTTCTTGCTAATTTATGTTTGAATAATGGAGGTGGCTTTGGTACATACAACTTTTAGTTACAAAACATTTTAAAATTTTCTTCCTTCAACATTTTTTCCTCTTCGCACCACTCCCACTTGTAGGATGATCAGTGGATCATGAGAAAAATGTATGTAAAATGGATAAATTACATACACATGAACCACAGTCATCCTCTTTTTTGAGAATTGTTATTTTACCTCACTATGTTATATCCTGATCTCACTGATGTTTGAAACGAGCAAACGACTTACAAGTTACAACTCATGAACTGTTTTAAATAGAAAGAAGGAATCCGAAAGGTTAGGGATAAGAAGAATTGGGGATAAAACTTTAATTCTATACTGACTCTGTTACATGATGACTCACAGGTCTTTAACTTCTAATCAGCCCCTTGCACAATCTCTGCACAATGCAACAAATTATTTAACCGACTGCACCCCGATCCAGTGTCTGATAGTCGCATTTACCCTCACAAGTCATAACAGATCCACTAGACAAAAAACTCAAATTTATGCAAACATGCTACAAACTCTTATTCTGCAAATTCCTTCTTCCTTTTAATGTAGTATTCATCCTTCCTTGAAGTGTGGCTTATCCCCAAGCCACTGCTGCACAGTCATGGCAATCAAGACATAAGAATAGGAAGGTAGTTTGCATGAAGTAACAGTAGCTCAACATTTACATTTGTACTGAACAATCGTCCATCCAAGCGTGAAGAACGAAACTAATTTTACATCATGAGAAGGATTATTCCTTTGCTTGTACAGAAGTACAGTGCATTTGCACTTGTTTGGTCCAAATAATTAAAAATTCCATCGAGTTCCACTAGTATGAGGGTGTCCATTAGTATGAATGTCAACAGATGATCCATTTCTGTACTTTGTAAAATTCTTTCATAACAGCTTGCCATGACAGAGATTCAATGGCCTTGATGCCAAACACTTTAGGCTTTAGTTCACTGTTGGTAGGAAACACCAAATTGTCTAAGATTTGTGAGTTAGCTGAGATAGAGTGAAACAATCTGAAAGGGGACCAGAGAAAGAACACTTCGAAATGAGACTTGAATTCTATTTTCTGCCTCTCACATTGAACTGGGACCAGAGTCACTAGACAAACTCAAATTGGCAAAAACATAATACAAGCTTAATCTATGCAGATTCCTTCATCCTTTCTATACAGCGTACTAACTGTTTCTCATTCCATTAGCTTTAGTCAGTTCATATTAATTATAAATATAGGAAGGAATGTGCTAACCAACACTCGGTGGGAGACTGTACCACATAGGGTTTATTACTAAGATCTGTTAGTAAATTTTTAATAACACAGGTGTAATTAACAGTGCCCAGGATGGGGGCCAATTTAAAAAGTTTCTGAGGCATAACCATAGTTAGACCTGTTTGCATTCACTAAGGTAGTATTAATTTTGTAGTTTACCAATAAATGTCCTTTATTCTTCTTGTTGAGTTGTTCTGTGTAACTGATTTCATAAAAGGTCATGAATTTATGATGGGGTTTCCATTATGTTTTAGGTTGACAATACAATATATATACATATTCCTAGGAGTATGCAAAATATATATATATATAAATCTCAAAGCACATCAACGGGTATTGATTTAGGTGCCTAGGCACCATGGTGCATAAAACACTTGTCCTACACACACTGCGATTCTCATAGGCCATCTTGATTTTTGTTTTTGTAGATCAGCTAAACCTTACCAAATATGAAATGCATGGATTTTCTGATGTTTTGTTTGAAGGCATGTCTCCATATCACCTATCTAATTCCACCTTACCAGCCAATGTAGTTTTTTTATATATAATCATTTTTCAAGGCAGGTGAAAAAGCCAAGCCATATAATTCGTTCCATTAGTTAGTCCACTTCTAGATGCTAACCTCTAAATAAACAATAAAGATGAAAATACACTAGAAATCTGACCTTCTGTGTCATGTGCATGTTATGGTCTTGGATGTTGTGTGCAGAGGTATTGTAGCAGTGTATAGCAGATTCGATTTAGTTTGTCAGCCCCTGCCCATTAGAGATAAGTGGCATTAGAGATAAGAGATGGTTTTAGGGATGAGTTGGTTTAGAGATAAGTTTGTTACTTAGAGATAAGTGTTTAGTTAGACTCTGTTTTATCTTTAGATTAAACTGTTAGGGACTCTCCTCTATGTAAGGAGAGGTGGTGTGTAATTCAGAATTATGGTAGAAGAGGAATCAGTCTCAAGTTCCACTCCCTAGTCCCTAGTCTAGTTCCTCTCTTCGCTCTCTGCTCTGAGTGTCATCTTCCCTCGAATGGTCGCCGTCGGTCTTTTTTCTATGGTGTTTATTCCTGATGCTTAGAAGCGATATAATTTGCTTAATTGTATAGTCCACACTTAGATGCTGACCTATTAACATCTAAATAAATGTGAAGCATGAAAATATGCTAAAAACATATGAGCTTCTGATTTCCTTATTTATCTCCTGATTTGCAGGTATGTAGTTCTTGTAATTTACGAAATTTATGCTCGAGGGGGTATATCCTTACACGCAAAGAAGATGAAGCTCGGACTCTTGATGTTATGCGTATTTTATTGATCTATGGTTTTGATCATGTAAAGGGAACTGTAGAGAACAAACCACTTCTCAAGCTAAAATCCGTGAAGACCGTTATTCGGAAATTAATACATGAGATTGCCAAGCTGAGCACTGTTCCTGTTGATCCTAATCTTCCACCTCCTATAATCAGGAAGCCACCACCTAAGGTGAAGCAACCTCCTCCACCACCAAAGAAACGAGTGGGACGTGATGATGTAGAGATGAAGAAAGGAGATTGGCTCTGCCCAAAGTACTTTAACCACTTTCACCTGTAATTTGTAGAATCTTATTAAGTAATGTTATTCTTATTTTCTGGAGTATGGCTGCAGGTGTGACTTCATGAACTTTGCGAAAAACACTGTTTGCTTGCAATGTGATGCTAAGCGTCCCAAAAGGCAACTCCTCCCTGGAGAGTGGGAGTGTCCTCGGTTAGCTTACTCACCACAGCTTTTTTTTTCTGGTCTTTTTTTTTATGTTATTCTGCAGTAGATGTATGCAACACAAACTAGTAACCCCTATTACATTTTAACATTTTTCCCACCCATGATTATTATCTGCCCAAAAACATGCTCGTGAGTAAGAATGGGTTGGTATCTGAGATGTTTCCGTGTCCATATTTTTCTTTGCATAACTCAGGTTAGCATGTCTCTGTGATGTCATCTGTTTCTGAAGAGACAATTTGTTAATCATGAATGGAAAAAAGGAAGAAAAAATGGAAAGAATGCACCATTCGAACCATTAATGAACAAATTTGTGATTCTATTATTATATTTACACATTTAGCTAATGTGTGCATCAAATTTCAGGTGCAATTTTTTGAACTACAGACGGAATATGTCATGCTTCCATTGTGAATACAAGCGCCCTCCAGATGAATACACCAACAGCCAAATGGAAACAAATCAATCTGCACTGCGAAAACGATTGGAAAGACCAGCACGCAAGTCTGACGTTTCTAATGCATGGAACTTCGATTTTGATGATAATGAATCAGATGGTGCTGATGTTGCAGCATTTGAGTATGCTGATTCATGTAAGGTCAGGGAGAACTCATCTGTGGACAGCATGTCATATAGAGGTGATGCTAAGGGCTCTGAGGATGAGGAATTTAGAATGGATGAAACAAGAAGCGAAGGAAGAGAGAGAAAATTCTCAGAAAGAGATAGCTTGTACTCACCTAGAGTTGGTTTTGATGATTTTGACGATGAAGAGGATGATATTGACAGTTACGAGATTGATTTGTTGAAAGGTGGTCAGACAGATGGAGTGTCAAGGATGAGTTATTCTGACCTAGAAGATGCTTCTGATTCAGAAGACTTCAGTGAATTTGTTAACAGTAGAAATGCTAAGTACCCAGCAAAGGATGATATAACAGGGTCAGCTGATGATGATGAATTTGATGATCACCCTTCCCTAAGATCTAGTCATCTTGCTGATTCTTGGCAGAAAACCAGAGGTCGGAGTGGTTTCAACAACAATAAAGGGGCATCTTTTGGCTCAGAGAGTGATGATGGGATTATTTCTGATTTGGATGAGGATATTAACAAAGGGTTTAGATGTAAACGAAGGAGTAACCAGAGAAATCCTGAAAGGACTGCTGTTAGGCACAGTGCAGTTGCCTACAGTGATGATGAACCATTTCCTGATGTGGACCCTGACATGGATGACCGGTTTCAATCAGATGATAGGATAAATAGGTTTTCAGCAAACTTCAGTGATAGCTCCCCTGATAGAGGCTCTAACTCAAATGGTAGAAGCTCTAGTAGGCACCGTTATGGTAGGACAAAACGGAATGAACAGTTCAAGAGTTTTGAAATGCATGATGGTGGGCTGCACTTTGATAGGAATCGCAGGGGAAGGGCTAATCAACTAAATAATGGCTCAAGAGGTTTACAAAGAAATGTAAGAAGAAATTGGGATAGAAGTGGTGACTTTGATGGCGATGATAGGCCAGTCAGGCGTTTAAATAGAAGATAGGAATATGGTAATTCAAGTGGCAGCATAAGCATAAAAAAAGCGCACAGTTAGCGCAAAATTCCTGGGTTCAGAAGTGAATTAGTGGCTGCTGATATGGGTGCTCTAGGAAATGCTCATATTTTTAGGCATTTCTCGAAGGTAGCCAACAGTTTTTGAGTTTTAGAACGTGGAACTCTTTATATTCAGATTTTGTGAAAGAACTGTTTTGCATTTTTCACCATTTACTGTTGTTTCATAATCTTTTCCAGGAAGGACCTTCATGTTTGTCTGTTAAAGATGCGTTGCATTGATTACTTTACATTATGTTCAAGTATAGGTCAGCAATTGCGAACAGCTGGTCACTTGTGATGAAACATAACAAAATGGTACAAGGATCACTTTTCAGTCTTCGGTATCAGTGGAATTTGGTTATCTGTTTCAGACCAATATTTTGGATGCTGGATCAATTGTTTAGTTTAGGGTTTTGCTAACGTCTATAACATCGGTTCAATTGTTTCGTCCGTGGATTTTACATGTTCAAGTATTTGGTTTAGGGTTTTGCTAACGTCTGTAACATCGGTTCAATTGTTTCGTCCGTGGATTTTGCATGTTGACAGGTATGTCCTCTTCAGCATGGATTTAGCTGCACTCAAATTGAACCATTGGCATCTTCCATGATGTTAACCAAACCTCACATTTGCACTCAAGCTAAAATCCTTTGTGATGTTTCATGGCTGTATTTTTTTTACTTCCAAATAAGTTTTATTTGTTCTGCTGCTGAATCTTTGAAACCTATTGCCCTTGTCGAGACGCATCAACATGACGTGTGTGTCAAATCTAAAAAGGTTGATGACGTATGTGTCAAATCTAAAAAGCATTGTCTCAAGGCCTAATCTGTCATATTGTATGTCAGTGAGATGTGTTAGCACACATTTGTTGCTGACTTGGGTTATATCTGGCTTTTGTACTGAAGTACTTCTACCATATCCATTTTGAATTCGGAAAGCTACATGGAAACTAAAGGTTGAAAAATTATTTTTCGGAACAACTTGTGAATTAAAAAGGTTGGTAAATTTTTAATGATCAGTAGCATTAATCAAGTGATGAAGAAAAAAATCTATGAAGCTACCCAGACATCAAACTTGAAGGCTTTGTTCCTTTAAATGTCATTTCACCATTTGGCAGCAAGGTGATAGCATCGGATAGGTAATTGCAGGAGCACGACACATCTTTAAATGTCATTTCACCATTTGCCAGCGACCGATGTTCGGTCCCTAGAGGCTAGGATCAAAGCTATAGAGCTGCAAGTTGCCAAGATTACTGAACGACAAACTAGAATCCTTAGCCACTTCGCCGGTAAGCCTGAGTCCAATCCTAGAGAGTGCGTTCCGTGTCCTCAACTAGCCCTCAACTACTCCATTTGATGAAGGCATCCGTGACTTAGAACAGCACCGAATCACAAAGGAAGCTCTTTGAGGTGAATTCGATTCCTATACATGAGTTAAATTTAAATAAGGATTTGATGCTGACTCATATTGTTAATTATGACTGTAGGAGAGCTGTGAATACACACATAGGTGATATACCTGTAGCGGCAGGCGTGGGAGGACAGGGCACACACCGGAGTAGTAGTTCAAGTGCTGTTCAGCCAAGAAAATGAAGTGCACGCGCTGCTGCATGGAAAGTGCATGCGGGAGAAATAAAGGAAAGCAATTAATTCTGTGCATGGGCTGTTTTTGTAATATTCCAAAAGAAAAAAAGGGATGTTTTGGGGCTAACCTTGGCTCGACTGGGCCACATGTCTATAAAAAGGGGCGAAGACAGGCAAGGTTTACTGTCTTAGCTGGCACCCTACCACCGCCACCGCCACCACCCTAGGTCGTCGTCACTCACCTACCCCATGCCTACATGGTCGCCCCTGCCCTCTTGCTCGGTGTTGTGTCTCTCCTACGATGTTGGTGTCAGCGTTGCCCACACGTCGACATAGTGCACCGACACCATCCCCACCGCACCTTCCTCTGCCACGTGTCATGTCCCGCATCGCTCTTCTTGTGCCGAGCTCGCTGCCACTAGCTGGCAAGCTCCACCACCATCACTGCTCTCCTTTTTCTCCCATGCCATCAGCCACCACACCAGCACCAGTGGACGAGAGGGAAGGGGAAGAAGATGGATGGAAGAAAGAAGGGGGTCCAGTGGAGGAGAAGAAAGAAGAGAGAGGGAGAAAGAGAGAGAGAGAAAGAAGGAAGAGAAAGAAGGAGAGGAGGAAAAGTGAAGTGGTCGTGTTTGTTTTGACTTAATCAATCATGCCTCTCACACTTCCGGTAATAATTTGAACCTTTTGCCTCCGGTGATATGCACACACCTCGACCTAAGATGCGTGTATGCAAGTTGGTCCCGATCTTTCCTCATAGGAGAAATCCTTGGAGCACCGAGTCGTGACTTGGACAAAGGAGAGTCTAACCACTATCAAGAACACAACCAGCAACCTCATAATCACTAAACCACTCCTCAATTGGTTATCAACTGTATCAAAACACGACAAATCTCTTCACAGAGAATGGCTTAAACAATTCAACGAGAATTGAAAGAGCAACAAAGGAAGAAATCACTAGATGAATGATTGAATTGAGACTTCAAGTTTACGGCAAGCTACCTTCACAATAGCAGTAGCTAAACAAAATCAAAGTCTACCTCCCTCCTGGCCAGTAGCACTATATAAAGAGTGGAAGGTATTATGCAGTAGTAGCATCACGACTGGACTTTCCTTGTGCTATTCAGATTCCTAGGCAATTCAGATGCTTTTCTTGTGCTTTCCTAATACTAGGACATGGGCTACACCTTCCAAATTACTAGAATGTGACAGCAAATTTAGTGATTCCCTTTTCTCTCCTTATTTGGTGGTGTAGATGGCATGCATATATTGTTTCTCACGGTTTGCATGGCATGCTGAATTTCCTTGTATTTCTCATGCACCAAATGTTGCATGTTGACTGAGTTTGTCTCCTCCTTTGCATGTTGCAACAATTAGGTGCGGCTCTATTTCTTTCCTTGCATGTGCATGCATGGTAGAATTCCAAGTCCATGAATCCCCCAGCTAGTGTTCATCCTTTCCTCAGTAAATTCTTGATCAGCAACTTCTCTAACAATTCCCTCACATGTAGTAACAAACAAGCAATAATGATAAAGCAATATCATTTGTTCTGTGATTAGATAATTAATTTTTCCAAGAAATGAATTCACATGTTGTCTAAGGCGACGTGCATGTGCTCGTTTCATTGGACCTTGCACATAGTTGAATCTTGCACTTTAGTAGACTTGTTCTCATCATACTCCCCTATTGAGAAGGAGTCGATCTCAATTATAGCTCATCATCGTCACCCAAGTAGGGAGATAAATATGCAAAATTGAATGTATAGCTCACTCCTATTTCTGTGGGTAGCTCCAACCTATAAGCATTTCATTGATCTTTGCAAGCACTTTGAAAATCCATCACCTCAGGGCATTAACTTGGACTTGTGTTGTTCTAGAAAGCAATCCTCGCACAAATGCAACCAAACTAAGTCACCTTCTTTGAGTGCCATCTCCTTCCTACCCTTATTTGCATACTTCTTGTCTTGGGCTTGCATCTTCTCAATATTCATTTTGGTTGTCTCATGTAGTTTGTGTATCAACTCAACTCTCTTCTTGGCATCCAAGTTTACCTTTTTCGAAGGTGGTAAAGGTAGTAGATCAATATGTGTTGTTGGTTTGAATCCATATACAACCTCGAATGGATAGAACTTTGTTGTAGAATGCATGACTCGGTTGTAGGCAAACTCAATGTGCGTCAAGCACTCCTCCCATAGCTTCAAGTTCTTCTTTAGTACTGCCGTCAACATTATACCAAGTGTGCGATTGACAACATCGATTTGTCCATTGGTTTGGGGATGACATGTCATAGAAAACAATACCTTTGTCCCAACCTTCCCCCTAGTGTCCTCGAAAAGTGGCTCAAAATTTGGTGTCACGATCAGAAACATTTGTTCTCGGTACTCCATGCAAGCGAACGACCTCCTTGAAAACCAAATCAGCAACATGAGTAGCATCATTGCTCTTATGGTAAGAAATAAAATGTGCCATTTATTAGAATCTATCTATTACAACAAATATACTATCCCCCCTCTATCATTGGCAATCTTAATACAAAATCCATTAAAATATCCTCCCAAGGTACTTTACGAATATGAAGAGACGCATATAAACCATGTGGGTTTAAGCGAGCCTTAGCTGTTTGATAAGTAGTGCATCTCCCTATGTAGTGCTCAACATCACGGATCATCTTTGGCCAATAAAAGTGTGTGAACAGTACATCCTTGGTTTTGTTTATCCCAAAATATCCCATCAGACCACCTCCATGCATATCATACAACAACAAATGACAAACGAAACTCGTGGGAACACAAAGTTTGTTAGCTTTAAACAAATAGCCATCATTCAGTATATATTTATCCCAACATCTCTCTTCTTCACAATTAGCATTAATGCCATTGAAATCCACATCAGTAGTATATAATTCTTTTAAACTTTCCAAGCCAACAATTTTGCAATCAAGTTGGGATAGCAACGTGTATCATCTAGACAATGCATTGGTGACTTGGTTATCTTTATCTTTCTTATGTTTCACGACATATAGAAAAGTTTCAATAATTTCTATTCACTTAGCATGTCTACGGTTCAACTTACTTTGGCTACGAATATGCTTCAATGATTCACAATCCGAACGTATGACAAATTCCTTTGGCCAGAGATAATGTTGCCATGTTTCCAACACTCTAAACACTGCGTATAATTCCTTGTCATAAGTTGAGTAGTTCAAGGTTGGACCGCTAAACTTTTAACTGAAATAAGCAATGAGTTTCCTATCTTGCATGAGAACGTCTCCAATTTCAATACCACTAGTATCACATTCTATCTCAAAATTTTTATCAAAATCAGGAATTATAGAAATGGTACATTGGTTAATTTATCTTTTAGTATGTTGAAGGCATCCTCTTGCATTTTCCCCCACTTTAAAAGCACATTATTCTTTGCCAATTCATTGAGTGGGTCAATGAGTGTGTTGAAATTCTTCACGAATGTAGAAACTAGCGAGACCATGAAAACCGCTCACTTGTGTCACTGTGTAGGTGTAGGCCATGCTCGTATAGCTTCCATCTTATGTTCATCCACCTCGATTCCCTGCATAGTCACAACAAAACTAAGAAACATTACTTGATCAGTGCAAAATGTGCACTTCTCGAGGTTAGCAAACAAGTGCGCCTCTCTCAAAGAAGCAAAAACTTTGGACAAATGATCCAAAAGTTCATTCAAGGATTAGCTGTAAATTAATATATCATCAAAATAAACCATCACAAATTTTTTGATAAAAGCTCTCAACATTTCATTAAATGCATAAATGTACTAGATGTATTAGTAAGACTAAATGACATAACCAACCACTAATGCAATACAAATTTAGTCTAAAAGCAATTT
Source organism: Melocanna baccifera (assembly GCA_036346265.1). Classification (NCBI taxonomy): domain Eukaryota; kingdom Viridiplantae; phylum Streptophyta; class Magnoliopsida; order Poales; family Poaceae; genus Melocanna; species Melocanna baccifera. The sequence goes on along the minus strand of CM070696.1, from coordinate 4,954,878 downwards.
TTCATTCATTACCTAACTTCATTCTAATTTGGTGATAACCACTACACAAATCAAACTTAGAAAAGATGGTAGAACCACTCAATTCATCTAGTATACCATCTAACCTAGGGATAGGATGATAATAATGAACAGTAATATTATTGATAGCTCTACGATCTATGCACATAGACTTAAGCTTTCACGATGTACCCTTTATTGAGAAGTTCTTGCACTTGGTATTGAATTTCTTGTCTCCTTAGGGTTGGTGCAGTACGGATGATAGTTAGGCCAAGATTCCCTTGGAATCAAGTCAATTTGATGCTTTATCCCTCGCAATAATGGTAGCCATGTGGGTATATCATCCGAAAACACATCCGTAAACTCCTGCATCAAAGAAACAAACAAAATGGGTAGAGCATCAGTAGAAACAGATAGCATCTTAGAACACATGCACAAAGCACTATTAGGGGTGGGTTTCTAATTCTCACATCTCACATTTTGTGGCTAATAGTGATACGGGGTCGCCCGATCTTCTCGACGTAGGATCTGGATACTCATGTGGATTTGATGAACCGTAGTGATCCCCCGTTGCCAATGCAAGAGTTAGCACTCTATAATTCGCCCAACCTCACGTGCTGAACTTCACGACCACCGATGAAGTTCTATCGCGCTCCCAATTCCCAGCAGAAAAGGTTGAACAATCTTAATTTCAGCGAACTTCCAATTCCCAGTGGAAAAGGTTGAACAAACTTAATTTCAGTGAACTCCCAATTCTCTCAAGTCGGTTTGCCAACGAAAGAACAAGAGTTTCTCTTATCAAAAGTGGTTCCCTTTACAATAGGGGTTTACCCCTCAATATATAGCCTCTCCTTAAGGCTATTCAACACTAAACTTTCCATATGGTACTATTCACGCACACTGTAGCGCGCGCACTGTTCATGGGCCGTACGGTTACTGTTCATGGGCATTGTACTGTTCACAGTACTGTTGACGGCCTGTTCATGGGCTGAATACTGTATCTCATATTCTTGATCTCCATCCATCGCCAAGTCTTCGAACCTGAGCATAAGTAAAATATTGTTTTTAGGTAGTATGAAATTCTCATTAAAATTAATAACATATTCATTAAGGAGTAGGTTCACCTGAGATTGTAGTTTCTTGGCTCGTGCTCTTGTTATTGGTCCTGTTATTGAAGTCTCATTACTAGCTTTGGTATCACAAGTAATGTCCTCATCATCCTCCCCTTCTTGAAAAGGAGTCGACCTCGACTCTGTACAATCTTGTCCAAAGAAGGGTGATAGATCAGCAACATTAAATGTAGAACTTACCCCATAGTCATCACCGGGAAGCTCAATCTTGTATGCATTGTCATTGATCTTGGCAAGAACTTTAAAAGGTCTATCACCACGGGGCATCAATTTGGATCTACGCTTCTGCGGAAAGCGATCTTTGCGAAGGTGTACCCACACTAAATCACCTGGTTCAAATAGCATTTTCTTTCTAGATTTATTAGCTTTGGAAGCATAAGCACGTACCTTCTTTTCAATTACCTCTTTGGTTGTGGCATGGAGCTTTTTCACAAAATCAGCACGTTTAGAAGCCTCCATATTTGCACGTTCTTGTAGTGGAAGAGAAAGTAAATCAAGGGGTGTGATTGGTTTGAAGCCATACACCACCTCGAATGGACTCAACTGAGTTGTAGAATGTACCGCCCTGTTATATGCAAACTCCACATGCGGTAGACAATCTTCCCACTCTTTCAAGTTCTTCTTTATCATGGTACGTAGCAACGTTGAAAGTGTGCGGTTAACCACCTCCGTTTGCCCATCTGTTTGTGGGTGACAAGTCGTTGAAAACAACAACTTTGTCCCAAGATTGGCCCACAAAGTCTTCCAAAAGTAGCTCATGAACTTGACGTCGCGATCTGAAACAATGGTTCTTGGCATTCCATGCAATCTCACAATTTCCCTGAAAAACAAATCAGCTACATGCGACGCATCGTCAGTCTTATGACAGGGAATAAAATGTGCCATTTTAGAGAACCTATCCACAACAACAAAGACTGAATCCCTTCCCCTCTTGGTCCTAGGCAGTTCTAACACAAAATCCATGCTAATATCTTCCCAAGGTGCACTAGGAACTAGAAGTGGAGTATACAAACCATGTTGATTGAGTTTGGACTTCGCCTTATGGCATGTGATGCATCTTTGAACAAACCTCTCGACGTCTCGCCTCATCTTTGGCCAATAGAAGTTATCAGCCAACATCATGTAAGTCTTCTCCCTCCCAAAATGCCCCATCAATCCTCCTGCATGAGATTCCTGCAACAATAACAAACACACAGAGGAATCCGGAACACATAGCTTATTCATGCGAAAGAGAAAACCATCATGAATATGAAACTTATCCCACCCTTTCCCATCTTTGCAATTAGAATATGGAGCTACGAATTCATGATCGGAAGCATATAAATCTTTCAAACTTTCCAACCCTGGTACCTTTACTTCCAACTGAGTCAACAACACATGTTTTCTAGACAAAGCATCAGCTACCATATTCTCTTTGCCTTTCTTATATTTGATAATGTATGGAAAGGTCTCAATGAATTCTACCCACTTAGCATGTCTACGATTCAATTTCGCTTGGCTCTTTAAGTATTTCAAAGATTCATGATCAGAATGTATTATGAATTCCTTAGACCAAAGATAATGTTGCCAAGTTTCCAACACACGCACAAGAGCATATAGTTCTTTATCATAAACAGGATAATTCAATTGTGCACATGAAGCTTCTCACTGAAATATGCAACAGGTTTTCTTTCTTGCATCAAAACACCACTAATACCTATTCCACTAGCATCACATTCAATCTCAAAAGTTTTTGTGAAATCAGGTAAAGCAAGTAATGGTGCTTCAGTCAAACATTTCTTCAATTCAGCAAAAACTTTGTCTTATTTTTCTCCCCACTCAAAAATCACTCCCTTTTTAGTTAACTCATTTAATGGGGCAACAATGGTGCTGAAATCTTTCACAAATCGCCGATAGAAAATAGCAAGCCCATGGAAGCTACGAATTTGACTAACATTCACAGGAATTGGCCAATTTCTAATAGCTTCAATTTTAGATTCATCCACTTCAATGCCATGAGCAGAAATAACATAGCCTAGAAACACAACTTTACTAGTGCAAAAAGTACACTTCTCAAGATTGGCATACAAGCATTCTTTCCTAAGCACTTCTAGCACTTGTTTGATGTGTTCAACATGATCTTCCAAACAACGGCTATATATCAGAATATCATCAAAGTAAACTACCACAAATTTTCCAATGAAGTGTCTCAAAACATGGTTCATTAAGCGCATAAATGTACTAGGAGCATTGGACAATCCAAAAGGCATCACTAACCATTCAAACAAGCCAAATTTTGTTTTAAAAGCAGTTTTCCATTCATCACCATGTTTCATTCTTATTTGATGGTAGCCACTACGCAAGTCAATCTTAGAAAAGATAGTAGAACCACTTAACTCATCAAGCATATCATCTAACCTAGGAATAGAATGACGATAGCGAATAGTTATGTTGTTAATAGCTCTACAGTCTATGCACATTCTCCAAGTACCATCTTTCTTAGGAACAAGAATAACGGGAACGGCACAAGGACTAAGACTCTCACGTACGTACCCTTTGTCCAAAAGTGTTTGCACTTGGCGCTGAATCTCCTTTGTTTCTTCTGGATTTGTGCGGTACGGCGGTCGGTTGGGAAGAGGGGCTTCCGGGACTAAGTCAATTTGATGCTCAATACCTCGAATAGGTGGTAGACCAACGGGTATCTTCTCCGGAAACACGTCGTCATAAACCTGCAAAACTTGAGAAATAGCACTAGGAAGAGATGTTAAATCATTAGTAGAAAGCAATGCATCCTTGTACAGCAATACAAAGTGCATCAAAGTGGGATCATCTTTCATCTCTCTTAGATCAGATTTGGTGGCTATCATGACTAAGTTTTTCTCTCCATCACTCTTACTTTTACCCCTCGGGTTTGGCTTGTGACTCTCACTCAGATTTTGTGGAATCACACTCTTTGGTTCTCTTCCTTTCTCACTCTCAACTTGCACTTCAATCTTCTGCACATTATCATTTACAATTTGAGAAGGAGTCAACGGTAGCAGCACCACTTGTTTTTTGTTCCACCAAAACTTGTATTGGTTAGTTCTTCCATCATGAATAACAGCACGATCATATTGCCATGGCCTTCCTAGCAGCAAGTGACATACGTCCATAGGCACCACATCACACTCCACCGTATCACGATAAGTGCCAATTTCAAATTCAACATCCACGGTGTATCCCACACTCAATGAACCTCTCTCATGCAGCCATTGGATCTGATACGGATGTGGGTGTTTCTTGTACTTCAATCCAAGTTTATTGCAAAGCTCCTTGCTAGCCAAATTATGACAACTCCCACCATCAATGATTACCTTGCAAAATTTACCATCTTTGCTAACTTGAGCTCTTGTATGGAATAAATTGCAGCGCTGTTCATGGGAAGGCTTTGGTTGCACACTCAACACTGTCGGAGCACACACAAGTATAGGACCAACACCGGGCTCACAATACTCTATGTCTTGCCCCTCCTCATGTGCATCATCATATGTCCCTAAATCAGCATGGTGATCATTCTCTTCTTCACTTGCAGAATCATATTCCCCACTTTCTAATATCAACATCGCCTTGTTATTTGGGCAATCCTTTTGCATATGACCACGACCAAGGCATTTGAAGCATTGTATACCGCTACTCTTCGCTGTAGAACCCACAGAAGAGGAAACACTAGCTGCTGGATTTGATGGCTCCCTTGCACTTGGAGTGACTTCTTCCTTCTTACTAGATGATGAGCGAAAGCTTGAACCACCACTTGGAGCTGTTCGTTGGCTTATTTGTGATTTGGAAGTATATCTTCCTCCGCTGGACGGTGTACGTGCAGCAAAGGACGTTGACCTTGTAAACTTAGCATCCTCTAGCAATTGTCGTTCTGCCTTTGTAGCTTGATGCACTAACTCATAAAGATTGGTATAAGGCTGAAAATTGACAATTCTTTTGACTTGATGGTTCAAACCTGAGAGGAAGCGTGCCATGGTTTGCTCTTCTTGTTCTTGAACCTTGGCTCGAATCATGGCTAGCTCCATCTCCTTATAGTACTCCTCCACAGAATGTGCTCCCTACTTCATATTCTGCAATTTATCAAATAGATCACGCTTGTAATGACGAGGAACAAAACAGGCTCTCATTTCCCTCTTCATCTCTTGCCATGTTGTAACAGGGTTTTCTCCATTCTCAGCTCTTTGAGTAATGACTTGCTCCCACCAATCCAAAGCATAACCTTCAAACTCAAGTGATGCCAGTTGTATCTTTCTCTCATCCGTATAGTGATGCATACGGAATATTTTATCAACCTTCAATTCCCAAGTGAGATACTCCTCGGGATCTGTCCCACCTGCAAACTTGGGCATGGAAAACTTGAGCTTGCCCAATCCATCATCTTCATAGCGTGGACGACGATGATGGTCATTGTAATGCAAAGCAAAATCTCCATCCTCTTCCATCGCATGTGCAGCACCACCACGCCTACCACGGCCTCCACCTAGACCTTGACCACGCCCTCCATGGGCTCCTCCTCGTCCTCCTAGCTGTGGGGGACACACAACGTTGGCCGCCACTCGGTGTTGCGGTGCAGGAGGTACATGTGCAGCAGCTTCTCCACCTTGAACACTTGATTCATCGCCACCATTGCGAGCTTGTATGAGCCTAGTAAGGGTCCCAATGTCCTCCCGCAATTGGCGCACATTTTCATCAGCTTGTATCTCCATATTTTGCATATCCCTTGCAATTTGATCAGTAAAAGCATCGTGCTTCTCATGGAGTTGATTGAGCCCTTGGTGTAGCTCACGTTGAAAGTGGTCACGGAGTGCCCCAAATTGATGTTGCTTGACGAATGTCTGAGTTTCATTTGTCCCACCACTCTCATCATGATGTTCTCCTCCACCTGATATGGTTAGTTATGCAAGAAATAAATAGCTGTGTATATAATAATGCTTTGTGAAAATCACTCAATCTCACTATGTCCTCTCTTTAAGTAAAGTTTTTACCCTTCCGAAGTGAATTAAGGCCAATAAAAACTTACACCTGGTAGAAGTGACAAAGCACAGTGATGATCAAGCGAATTTAAGAGTGTTCACTACTTGCACAACAACGGTTATATGGAGGAGCTTGGTATGAAAGTGTTTATCCTACACAATCAGAATTTTACGATATTGTAAGATCAAGTAATAATCTAAGCTAGAAATTTTGCCCAAGTGCTGATCCAAAAGGTTTAAGTGAAGTATAAGAACGCATACGCAAAGATAAATGTGACTTAATGCAAACAAAGGAATGAGCTAGCTGGAAGCAATATGAACGTAATGATGAGATAGCTCGTTTTGCATCAAGTACTAGGAGAGACGCTAGCCAATTGCAAAGATATGAATGTAAGGGCACAAGATTGCTCTAGAAGTTAAATTACACAATCTGAAATTTATGATCAGAATTGGCTAACTCCAATTCGGTCAAAGCTCACTTTTTTTCTTTCTTCTTCTTGTTTTTTTTCTCTTTGCCGTGGCTTTTTCTTTAAACGGCTTGCCTTTTCTCTCCTTTTTTTGTATGTAGGTGGCCGAACTATAGTTGTTTGAGATGCATTCACATGTTTAAATTTCAGCAATTGTGTAAAATACTCAAGAACAGCCCTATAAGCAATATTCAATAGCTAGTCTCAATTGATGAACAAAGTATGAATGAGGCTCACAGACTACTGTTCGGAGATATAACCAAGTGAAACAACTAGCAATCACAGCACAACAGTAGTAGATCTTTTTTTTTGTGGACAAAATGAATAAGCGACGCAAAAAGGAACACAACGATCAGCACCTAAACAAAAATTCTAATGGACTAAAACCTAATTAAACTCACACAAAATAACAGATTAATCTAAAGGTTTGGATTTTTTTTGTGGAAAATTTCGGATTAATGGACTATAGGAAAGAAATAAATCAATCTAAAAACAAGGGTAAAGAATCCTACCGAGGAAACCGCGCCCTGATACCAAGATGATACGGGGTCGCCCGATCTTCTCGACGTAGGATCTGGATACTCACGTGGATTTGATGAACCGTAGTGATCCCCCGTTGCCAATGCAAGAGTTAGCACTCTATAATTCACCCAACCTCACGTGCTGAACTTCACGACCACCGATGAAGTTCTATCGCGCTCCCAATTCCCAGCAGAAAAGGTTGAACAATCTTAATTTCAGTGAACTTCCAATTCCCAGTGGAAAAGGTTGAACAAACTTAATTTCAGTGAACTCCCAATTCTCTCAAGTTGGTTTGCCAACGAAAGAATAAGAGTTTCTCTTATTAAAAGTGGTTCCCTTTACAATGGGGGTCTACCCCTCAATATATAGCCTCTCCTTAAGGCTATTCAACACTAAACTTTCCATATGGTACTATTCACACGCACTGTAGCGCGCGCACTGTTCATGGGACGTACGGTTACTGTTCACGGGCCTTGTACTGTTCATGGTACTGTTGACGGCCTGTTCATGGGCTGAATACTGTATCTCATATTCTTGATCTCCATCCATCGCCAAGTCTTTGAACCTGAGCACAAGTAAAATATTGTTTTTAGGTAGTATGAAATTCTCATTAAAATTAATAATATATTCATTAAGGAGTAGGTTCACCTGAGATTGTAGTTTCTTGGCTCGTGCTCTTGTTATTGGTCCTGTTATTGAAGTGTCATTACTAGCTTTGGTATTACAAGTGATGTCCTCATCAAATAGAACTTGTCCATTAAGTTGTATCTCTATTTTCTTTTCACTCTTTTCTTTCTTTTATCTCAATTTAAGATGGTGGCCCTTGCCTTTTGATTTGTAGATGTTACTCATCTCTCTTTCTTTTCTCTCTCACTCAATCCTATCTAAATCATCTTTGAAAATTTCTTCCAGTGACATCGGAAGCAGCGTTACCTTCTTATCTTTGTGCATAAAAGAGTACTTGTTGGAACACCCATAATATGTAGTATCCTTATCATATTGCCATGATATTTCCATGTTGTAATGCACAAGCTTGCATTAGAATTATATCACAATCAACAAAGTCAGAATAGATACCAACTAAAAAAATGCACATGCACCATCGCCATTACCTTCAACTTGCCACAAGAGTTGAACCATTGAATGTAGTACGACTGTGGGTGCGACCATGTGGTCAAGGCAAGCTTCTCAACCATTTCTGAACTTGCAATGTTGTTGCAGCTTCTGCCATCAATTATCACCTTATACGAGTGCTCTTTGATCACAAACTTGGACTAAAAGAGACTGTGCCGCTGCCCCCTCTCTACCTTCGCGATCTAAGTGCTAAGAACACAGCAAATAATGAAGCTTGCATAACTTGTATCGAAGGTGATCTCCTCTGATTCAGAACCCAAAGTGTACTGTTGTTTCTCTCGGTTTGATTCTTCTTCCTCCATTTCACTTGCTAATGTGCACTCACCATCTTCCCGAATGATGAGGGTTCACTGATTTAGACAGTCACGCATGTAGTATCCCTTTCCTTTGCAATTAAAGCACTCTATCTCCCTCGTTCTGCTAGTGGGTGCAATAAATGATGAACTCTTTGTAGGGACAGCAACATTCTTCTTAGAATTAGCAATTTTTGTGGGTGGGGCAGTTGGTTAGCTTGTTGTTTGCTTAGAGCAGAGCAACCAGAACTTTAGCTAGCACCAAAGTTGCTCTTCTTTTGCTGTGAGGAAGATGCCCGCCATGACATAGAGGTGCTGGACGACCCACAGTTTGTGTTGGTGTAGTGTCCTTCCGCTTGAACCTACTGTTCGGCCTTGCAAGCAAAGTGGCAAAGCTCATCGAAAGTATCAAAGTGGTGGAAATCAAGTATGTTCTAGATATCCTTATTTAAGCCTCCCAAAAATCATGCCATCATAGCATTATCTTCCACAGCATATTGCAATAGATCATACTGATTTGTAGTTCTTGATAGCACTTGTAACATCCCAATTTTTTTCTATTTTATGTGATTTATTGGAATTTAATTGGATGTTCTTGATTCTATTTCAAGCCTTGGTATGAGAAAATTTAATTTCCTATTTTATAAAGGTCAAAATAAATGTATTACAATTTTCCTGACTCATTTTTGTATTTTTATTAATTTTTAGGATTTTTAGAAATTAAAAACTCACTTTTTAAAGTTAATCTGTGTTTTTACAAAAAAAAACTAAACGCTGTTATAAGTGGAAAATATTTTTATTAAGTCCAAAATAGTTCCACAAGATTCTCTGAATTTTTTTGAATTTTTTTTTAAAATTTATTTGGTATTTTTCTGAGTATTTTAAGGCCTCCTAGTATTTTTGGAAAAACCTTAAAAATCCCCAAAACCCTCCAGGCTAACAAGTTTCGCAATCAGAGCTGATCCCCACCGCCGGATCTAATCCCAGCAGCCTGATCTCACTTAAACCCTTCCCCGCCTCCCCTTCATCTCGGCCCGACACGTGTCGCCCCCTAATCCGATCTGCCCCACTGCCCGATCTAATCCCCACCGTCCGCAGCCACTTACCCCTTTGCTCAACTGTCGACGGTTCTGATTTACTCCAGCCGCCGGATCAAATCTCGGCTGCACAGAGCCACTTACCCCTTCGCTCTCGCGTGAACGGCCCAATTTTTCCCTACGCCACGTGTCTTGAATCCGACCGCCATCCCTTCCTTCTTCCTCTCTCACCGACGCACGGGGCCTGCTTGTCAATTGTCCCTTCCCCGCCCCCTTCTTCTTCCTCGGCCCGCCGACACCGCTGCCATTAACGCCCCCACCGAGCTCCCGAATTTGCGCTGCCCGACCATTGCTAATCACCATTATTGCCCATTAAGTGCCTATTCTTCATGCGCCATCAATCCCTGCCGTTTCTCTTCGGTTCAAATGCCCATCCCTGGCCGATGAGCGCTAGTAACGGCCGCCTTAATTCCGACGAGCTATTACACCCCGTGCACTGCCCCTTGGCCTATATAAGTCCCTCCCTGAGGTCCCCCTCGATACACCGCCCTCCCCTTCAATCTCCAATTCAGGTCGTGAGCCTTCTAACCTCCCCGCACCCCTTTCTTCCCCGCCGACCGCATCGAACTGTGGCAAGCAATTGGGGAGGATTCGAACCTCCTCGCTCCTTGTCGACGCGACCCCCACCTCCCTTGCGCTTCGATGATCATCGGCCACCGCTTCCACGAGCTCCTTCGTCGCTGGAACACCCCCACTGCCGTGAGCCTTCTCCGACCGCCGCCTTTCTCCACCGCCAACCCTCTCCGACCACCCTCGGGATCTGCGTTAAGGTACCAGGAGCCTCCCCTCACCTCCCCCTTTCTATTCCGCACATCGGCCGGCCCTGCTACGTCAGCATATCAGGCCGAGGTGGCAGCTGACGTGGGCACCACGTGGACGCCACGTGCGCCTCAGCCGGGCCACGGCAGCGCCACCCCGCGCCCCGTCAAACCTCGTGCCACCTTAGCCGTGTCTTGGTCCGTGGACTTGGTCCACCATGCACTGGGCCCGCATGTCAGTCTCGGGTCCGATTATTTTAATTCTCAGAGCTGACGTCATGCTTATGTCCTAAATCTGATTTTTCGTGTAAAATTTATTTGGCCAAAATCTAATTATTGTGCTGATGACATAATCTTATATTTCCTTCAATAAAATAATTCATGCTGACACCATAAATGATTTTTTAGTATAAAAATAATTCCAGAAACTAGTCTTTTTCTTTTTCTTTGTATTTAATCTTCCGACAGCTCGTATTTCTTCATTTTAACTCCGATTGGACCGTTCAAATTTGTAAATTTTTATAAAATCATGAAATATCCATTTCTAGCCTCCTTTTGAATTTTATTTGAATTTGTTTTTGAATTTGAATTTGTTCTTCGTGTATAGATTTTGACGATTCGGAAGAGTTAGATTTCGACGACGTTTCGCAGCAGGACTTCGAGCAAGGAAAGTTACACTCTTGACCATATTGTTCCTACTATTTTAATTTATTTATGTTATTTTACTGTATATGCATGCGTAATTTTATTCAAATGTAATTTAAAGACGATTTAAACTTTAGTTACGCCCATGTTCCTTTGTGTATAGCCAATTTGACCTCGATTCCACATGCCTTGTCATCTAGCTGAAAACTAGTTGGTACAGTAGTATTTACTAGGAATTTTTAGTAAATTGCTTAGCCTGGCTTAGAATGATTTAGGTGGGATCAATTATTTCACATAAAATGACAGTTCTATTAATGAATTCTTGACTTCGGTGAGTCAAAAAAAGTTATGGAATGATTTAAAAATAAAAATAGAAAAATTGGTTTGGACTTGGGCTATTAGTTAGGTGGTGGGGTGTCGGCATGCATCGTGTTTGGTGACACGTTGTGGATTGTCGAGCACGAGAATTGTGGTTGAGCCTAAGTCGAATTAAGGACCGTTTTTGTGAACTATTTTACAAAGTCACCTCGTACTACCATAAGTCTGGTATGGGACGAATTTGGCTAAGTAATTTGTAACATTCCAAACATAGATACGCTATAGGCTGAATGTGAGTGTGGCGCTGACCACGAGAAGCCTCACATGGCACAAGAAGGGGCTCCAACTTGTGCATTCAAGTTGTAGTGAATCTTAGTGGTGGCGTATCTATTTTGACTATGGAGCATTGTAACAGCCTTGTCGTGAACTCCTCGCCACACACCTAAGGCAGTGTGTTAATTGTGTGGCTCAAGTAAGAGCACACGTCTTGCGGGTAAAAGTTGTACACCTCTACAGAGTTTTAATCTATCCTAGATAGCCGTGTCCACGGTCATGGACATGCTGAATAGAGTTTTCACATATTAGACTTGGTTTTTATAAAACTTGGTTTATGGATAAACAATAATAGTTTTGATGGTCCGGGTGGGATACCCATGGTTAGGTTAGTGTAAGTTGGAGCCTACACTAACGATAATACTTTGTTAAACTATTGTTTTATATGACGTATTAAAATTTAGTTTTTGTACTTATGTTATTGAATTTAAAATTCAGTATTGTTTTTCCGCACAATTAACCATATTAAGTCTTTCTTTGAAATTCTTTATGCATACATTCATTCTGTTATAATTCCTGGTGTAACTTGTGGAGTACGTTAAAGTGCTCACCTTGCTTAAATCTGTTGCCAGAGTACGACTCTGACGACTTCGGTGAGGACCTTGATGAGTAGGCTGCGTCTTATAGTCATTCGCCTGTGGGCAGGTAGGATGGACTGTTCTTCTGTTATTTATTTTTCTGTTGCTTTATTCCAGTTGGCCATGTGCCCTTTTTTTGTAAGACTTGGCCATAAGACCCGTACTTTTGCTTAATAATATTTTGCGGTCGTTACGCATGATATGTATCACTATTGAACCTGTGTGCACTAGCTTTTCCTGGGATAGTGCGATTTACACAGAGGGAGTTGGAGTTGTTGTTCCGGGTCCCGACAGTACTCCTCCACAGACTTACTTCCTTGACTCAATCGTTGAATCTTGTTAAGCAACTCATGCTCAAAATATGATGGAATGAATCTAGAATGCATTACCACTTTCAATTCGCTTGACCAAACTCTACCAAATAGAAGCATAATTAGTGAACTTGCTTGTAGCAGCCAGTACTAATCAAGTAAACTAGGGGATAGATGAATTCCTACTGGCAATGCATGCCCTGATAACACCTGATATGCACATGCCTTGACTTAAGGTGTGTGCATGCAAGTTGGTTCTGATTTTCTGACATAGGAGAAATCCTTGGAGCACCTAGTCGTAACTTTGATGAAGGGGGGGGGGGGCTAACCACGATCCAAGAATGTGACTAGCAACCTCGTAATCGCTAAACTAGTCCTCGATTAGTTATCAACCATGTCAAAACATGACTGACCTATTCATAAAGAACGCCCCAAATAATTTAACACCTGATAATGCATGCTTCAGTTCGTGAAGAGTGACCACCAGTTAGCTGATATTTTCACCAGGCCTTTAAATAGCTCAAGGTTCATGGATTTGAGGGGAGAGCTTGAAGTGGTTTGTCCTTATGGCATAATCTGAGGGGGAGCATCATATACTTTCTATATTATATGTTCATTTACTGCTCTGTACCTTGCTTTTGAGTGCTTTTGGGTTAGTCTTACTAACATAGACCAGAGTTGGTATCATGCTATACTGTTTATATTTCTTTCTCTTATCTTATTGTAACACCCCAACCCAACCCTTGGGTCCGGAATGCTACCATGACCCTAAAATTGTACCACTAAATTCTACTGCCGCTAGAATCCGGCAGCAAAGCCTCTGTACTACTCAATGCCACGATAAGCATACAGATTTAATGCTAACTACCAAAGCAGCTATTAAACTTGGATCACAACTATTAGAGATGCTATGTGAATTACTGTTGCACGTGGGAATATATGTGTACTACTCCCGCCCATGCATGTCACCTTCACCATACACCTAAAAACATCAATAAAGTAAGGGTGAGTCTGAAGACTCAGCAAATACAAAGTAAAACAGTAACAACAGATACGCATAACGTTCTGTATCCAACACAAATGCTTCCATTCATTTTCGCATAACCTTTCTCATTCTTTAACAATCCTTATTTACGCATTTGCTACTTTTCTCTGTCGCCATACAAATGTGTATGCTCATACACATGTCTTTCCTTTCTTTAGCTTATACCGGTATAGCGGAGTGAGCACCTGTTGATGCTCCGGTGGAGTGCCTACTTGAAGTATGTCTCTCTCCACTCCCGTGGAGGGTCCACACAAAGTAGACCATAGACGTCACAGAGGCCGTCTATTTTCATGACGTGAATGCATGCAATGCAACTTCTCCAGTTAAACAGCTCAACATGTCATGTTCAAATAACATCTATTCGACCACATATCAACATTTATCATTATGCCAACAGAAATAAACAACTCACAATAGCATGGTAGGTAGCGCATCAAAAACAAATTCACAGCAATCATCATCCGAATTTACTATTTACCATGTACTTGCCTGTTAACCTGACGGACGATGCGTGGACGGCACCAAACCCAAGCCACCACCTATACAAACATCATCCATCCTCAATACATTATAGAATATGCATACACATAGATGAATAATGTCATTCCTACATGTAAAGCCGTCACATATAGCACTATTGAATCAGACTCCTCACTATCCCGGCTGTTGGACAACCATAGCGTTCAGTGTTAATAGCTATCTCGGGATCTAAAATCTGTATGACTCTACTCATGAATTTTTGGTTACTATGGTTGCCAAGTAAACTCCGATCTTCGCTCGAAGGTCTCATTGTCATAATTTACAGACTACAATTAAACCACGATTTTCAATCCCGACGGTCGTGGTACCCCATACCAGCTGCGACCGTCCCAAAAACATGACTCTCAAAACCTACTACTGAACACAACGTTCCAGCCTTCTGTAGAGCTCTAGCAATTACCTCTGCTAATTAGTCTACACTAATTAACCTATACCTCTTAATCCATACTAATCATCCACTCACCTCATGGTCCTCACGTATTCATCCAGAGTACCCACTACTGATCACCGACTTACTAATCATTCGTTGAATACTAGTCGGTTACGCATGCACTGACACAGCACCACATGGCTAGCGTTCTTCACCAGTTGCACACTCACATGGCCACAACATCACCGCTTTGCACATGGATTTCAGTCGCTAGCCGTGTTCTAACAAACGTACGCATTTATCTCGCTACTCGACAAATCGGCCCCTTTATGACCCAATCTCAAGAATCGATATTTTAGCTTCTACATAAAATGATACATAAACGGGGAAATAGTTTTGAGGCCTTACCATAGCCTCTAACGACTGGATCAGGGTGCTGCCTTGGCCGGATCTGGCATATCGGGCATTGGTTCGATCTCCCCCTTCTTTTCTCTTTTCCTTTCTTTCTTTCTGTTTTTATTTTCTTCGGTCGATTGGCTCTTCCTCTTTTCTTCGGCTGGCCTTCCCCCGATCATCCCTCCCTCCTCTCTTCTCGGCCGACTGCTCCCCCCTCCCCCTCACGGCTGCCCCCACTTCCTCCCCATCCTCCTCTTCCCTGGCAGGAGGGGTGGCGCTGGACGACAACAGCGGGGGCTGGGCGGCGCACATAGAGGTGGGTGGCGACGATAGCTCTGAGGATTCTCAGCTCCCTCTTCATTGGCGGTGATGTAGGGCGACAGTGGCGACACGCGGCCGGGAGGAGCTGGAATGGCGCCAGCGGTTGGGAGGCAACTACAACCTGCAGGATGAGGTGCAACGACGGCGTGACAGCTAGGGCACGGGCGATGCGTAGTGTGGCTGGAGGGCGACGTCGGCAGCTACAGCAATAGGGAAGGCGCAGTTGGGGGTGATGGGCGGCAGCGCACGCACAGGGGAAAGAGGAGCGGCAGTGGCGCACACACAGGGGAAGTACGGCGGCGGCTGCGCACGCGCGGGGGGTGGGGGGAGAGCGACGGCGGCGGCGCACGCACGGGGAAAGAGCGGCGGTGGCAGCGCACTCACCAGGGGTGGAGGCAAATCTGGTTTTTGCCTCCTTCCCCACCCCTCTTGGCTCCCCTCTTATGGGGGGTGGTTGGGCCGGTTAGCTAGGCCTTGGGCCTGGCCCAGTTACCCCCTTTTTCTTTTTTTTTCTTTCTTTTTTTTAGTATTACACTTATGACCTTAGGATGTTGCTTATTAGTTGACTCTCTTCTCACAAGGTTGAGTTCACTCACTTCTTTTAGATCTAGTAGAGTTTGGGCCCCCTAGGTAGACAGGGAACATGTTTACTCCATTGTGTTTAGATGACTAGCTAATAGTCCTAGAGTCATATGGGGTAGATGAGAGCGAGTCTGAGTCATAGTGATCCATCTATCTTATCTATGCTTTAAGGACTGCCATTTCTTCGTGTTTCCACGCTTCTTTTCTCTTGCTTGTTGCTTTGGTTCAAGGAGAATTCATTTGAGATTTTTCTTGAGCTTAATGCTAACATAACTCAAATTGAACTAAAATGTTTCTAAAATTGACTCACTTGTTGCGGGAGAGCTAGGATCTTTATTGCATCATATTATATTTTAAATTCAGTAATATGCATTGTAATATAAATACATAGAGATTTGAGTATTATCCTTGTGTGACATGACATCTTGCTTTACATCCTGCAATGTCCTGTGCTAGCTGGCTAGATTTATTATATCTTTCTATGTGTAACTTAACTTTTACCATGTTGCTTTTATTAAATGTGAAAATTTTAAATTAAATCATCTTTTGTTGGATCTTGTGACTAGTTTTGCTCAAATAATCCTTTTATGATTCATGCCATATCAAATAAACTATGTTGAGTCTTAAACCTAAATTGAGCTTTGGATTAAGCTATGTTAGTTCTTTATTGAAACATGAGTTAGTGGTAGCTCTTTGTTCTTGAACTAAGGCAAAAAATGCAAAATAATTTCTTTTGTGCAAAAAAATAATCTCACCAATTATTTCCCATTAGACGGCTTGCATTACACTAAAACATAAACTCAGGAGGAGTTTTAGATGACCAAGACCAAACTCAGGAGGAGTTTTAGATGACCAAGACCACTTTCTTAAATTTCTTGCTTGGGTTAGTCGCATAAGACTTGAGATCTAGCATATGGCTAAGAAGACAAAATTTCATGAAAAATGGTTGAAGCTCAGCTAAACCAAAGATGAAAAATGGTCAGATAAGGCTTGAGATCTAGCATATAGTTGGCGGTCTGACAGCTGAGAAATGTCCAGTTCAGATGGTTTATGGTATTTGTAGATTTTGAGTTGAAGAATGGGTTTCTGTGGGTAAGGTCAGTGGTTTTATATTGCATGAGCTATGTTACAACTAATATGGGTCAAGATGTAAGGAACTTGTACTTGAAAACGATTTTTTTGTCTTTAGATATGCAGGGTTACTTGGAGTCAATCGTGGTCAATGGCAAGGATCGGGGTTAGGCTTATGGAGAAGTTGATGCCCAGAACGATCGAGAATGTTGTAGGCGAGTTCGAACAACGGTATTACACCATGAAGCTTGGACAGTCCAAGTGAGCTGTGGTTCGATGAAAAAAGGATGGAAGAGACTTGGAGACGTGTGGCATATTAGTGGTTCACCTACACGTGGCAAATATGACGATTGCTTGAAATGGATAGCAATAATCGGGTCAACGAGGGGTATTTTGGTAGTTTCGCTAAAATACTAGAAACTACCTTGGATCAAAACCGCAGTGTATGAGTGGTGCTTGGGAGAGCGGTTTATGTCAAGGTGGAGCTGATTTGATCAAGACGGATTAAGACTAAGGATTTAATGGATTTAGGCTTTTTGCGCTTTGAAAAGCACACATAAGTGAACATGTGTGAGTAAAATCCGTATATGTGGGGTTAACAGACTTCTCTTATTGTACTAAGTGGATTGTATCTATTTAGGGTTTGATATGGCTGGCTAGCCCATCTATAAAATAGGGTTAGGATGAAGATATGTGGTTAACCATCCAAACCATCTTTCTTGTGCTTTCATGGTTAGGGTTAAAGTTTGAGAATAAAATGCTTGGTGTGCTCTCTATCCTCTGAGGCAGAGTAGCTATAAAATTTATCTCTTCAAGTAAACAATACATCAATTTTTGTACACCTACATGGATCATCATGTCTTGATTGATTTACTCTTATTTTGATTGGTTTTAAACTTTACTCTTTCCTTTTCTTAATCTTATTGTGCCAAAGATGTGAATGAGATAGAGATAATATCTTGAAATCAATCCACACGCAAGTTGTATTCATATGAGAATACATCTAGACCTATTTTGGTCATCATCCACCCACACGCAAGTTGTATTCATCGATTTTGGTTTTGACTCGATTTTGGTGCACTCTTCCTTTAAACTGATAAAGATCTCAAGTTTGATAATGATTTTTATGATCAGTTGTTGAAATAGGTTTATAATGTCCTAGAGAAGATTCCTGCAAAATTTTGTGCCATTTGGATCTACGGATCAAAAGTTCCATTGATTTTCGTTGTTAAAATCATGCTGAAATCATTGTTACCCTGATTTTACTGTAGCAGAGGTAGTAACATGATTATTGTAACAGTAGTACCGTAGTTACTGTAGCAAGTGGTAATACCGCAGTACAGTGCCGGTAGTTTCATTTTTGCTGATTTTTCTTAGGATTTAAGTGTTTCGGATCGATAGTTTTTGTAATAGTTTTTCATCCTGATCTTCATAACTTTGTAGCTATTAAAGTAAAGGATAGGTGAATATCTGAGAGAAACTTTGTAGACATTATTCATCCCCTCTATAGCCGTGTTCGATCCTACAAAATAAGGACCTATCCAATAGTTATCATAGGTTCAGCTAGCTAGAAATTAGGCATTTCAGCTTAATTAAACCACACTCTGTTACACAGCTCAAGCTTGAGACAGTGCGAAGAATATTACAAGGACAAAGTTCCTCAACCCCTTGTTGACTGAAGGACAGGGAAGAACCGAAATAAAACTTCACATTAAATTACATGGATGATAACCAAAGGTAAAATCCGTATAAGGGTTGCTTATGAGAAAAGAATTAACTCTCCTTTCGTGACATCTTTTACCTCATTTGTAATTCCATTTCTGCTTTCCGTCTGCCTCAGTTCATTCCTTTTTGTATCAGCTACATCTTTCATGTTGCTAGTTTGATCATTTGCCTTGAAAGAACCATTTATGCTTTCGGAGGAGCTCAGCTGCTCTGCCTCTTCGTTGGCGGAAACTAAGTTGTTGCCGTTGTCTTCATCAGCACCTTTGCTCAACACTTTCCATTGGAGCCTACTTAAGAAACATTCTTCAATATCATTCAGCGACGCGTCTTCGTCGTCACTACTGTAGCTGATGTAAGGCAAATGAAAATCAATTGAGGTGTGCCTCCTGGACGCACCAATTAGCTTTTCATCGTCCACTTTTAGTTTAGTGGCTCGGTCAATTTCTTTGGGGCTTTCACTACCACCGCCGCTATATTTCTCAATATCAGTGTCATTTTCATCATCGGGTTGGTCGCGATGATGCACCTCATCAAGTTCGTCAGATAAAGATGGTGACGATGAAAATGTTGAATATGATCCTTCATCATCATCCTCACGTTCTCTAAGCGTTTTGAGAATCAATGTCTTGAGAAAATTCATGACTTGAACAGCATGCATCAGAGCAGTCAGAGGATCTGACATCTGAATGGAGGTGAATTCAATTTTCATATTAGCACGTCTGAACATGAAACATTGATCGGTTAGAGAACTGTCACAATAAGAACAATAAGAAAAATACCTGTGTCATATTGGGTGCAAAGACCATGGCAACATTTCTGGCGTTCATCTTATTTGACTCCTCTTCCTCGACAACATCAGCCATGAGCTCTACAACCCAGCTAAGAAGTGCAGCCTGTGTTGGTGGAAGAAACTTCGCAAGCTCAACGCATTGCTCGTCTGTGTTGCAGTGAAGGACTTGCTCAGGTGAGAAGCTATCAAGCACACCCTCGGGGAGTTCTCTGAACCAGGCCTGATTCAAATTGCACAACATAATTACCCTTATGTAAAACATCAAACCAAAGAAAATTAAATGCCCTAGTACCAGTTTTTTCTGACCAGAAAGCTATTTAGACATTACAGTAATATATTCTTTGGCAAAAAAAAAAATTTTCCCATACCGATGACAGATGTTCATAAAAAGCATAAAAAAGTAAGTAAATAACAAGAGTTTCCGACTACAAAATCTGTAGACTATCGAGGTTAAACTGAACCAACAAGGAGCACAGTTCAAATCTGGAGAGCTCAAACTTCAGCTTCTAAACCAAACAAGGTTAATCTGAGACTAACATGAACCTTAGTTTACGTCTATAATAAGATTATTTGGCTAAACTAAACTTCATCCTCTACTAGCATTTTATTAAACAAGTTTTTGCACTAGTAATGTTAGGAACTTATTTATGTAACTTGTTGAGTTGAGAAATATTCAGCCAGTTAACCTTAATCAAACAAAGTCAGCTGCCTTGATGGTTATGGGCCTTATGGCTCATATTGCATAAACGACGTAATAATTCTTCTCAATTGAACAAACAAAGTGAGCTACTTCTTGAACTCGGAACAAATTGAAATATGACCACTGAACATTACAAGACACGCAGTTTTGTTCCTTATCCAAAGCTAAAAACATCGGACTCTCGTTTCAACTTTACAAACGACTTCAAACCATTATCAATCGCTTCAACAGTGAATTAATTGCCTCAGAAGCAGTGACATTACCAATTACCTTAATCAAACTAGCAAGGCAGTGCACGTCGATGTCGTCAGGGACGACGCCCCTGTTCAGCTGCTCCCTGACATGCTCCTCCTGGCTGTTCTCCGGAGTGATCCGGAAGATCCCTTCTGCCTAAATGACGCAGAAGGTCGATTTAATAGCTGTCAGGCACTTGTGCAGGTCCGAATTGAGGTTTCAATCCGAATTGAAGTTTCAACAAACATAAATAGTAACGCTTGCGAGTTTTATTTTCTACTACCTTGAGGCCATCATGCGTGTACAACCTCTCTTGCATAAGCAGCAGAATCTTGGGCACCGAGTTCCCCTTGTCGTCGTAGCCGCACTGCATCGACTCCGGCGACACCCCGAAAACGCTTGTACTGCACGAAACCACAAGCATTAGCGGGTAAATCCAACACAAAGTAGCAAGACAGAAAGGAAATCGCAGCAAGGTTCGAAATGAACCGTCTGGTCTCACGACACTAACGGTCATTTGGTACCTGGCGCTGGGAACGTGGCAGGGGATCTCGAGCTCGAACTCGACGGGGAGGCCGAGGAAGCCGTTGAGGCGGTCGAAGGTGACGTGTGCGACGTGGCGGACGTCGGTGGGCCAGCCGATCTCCATCCCCCACCCGCCCCCCGCCGCCGGGTCGTCCGCGTCCGCCATCTGGCACGGCAGCACCACTGACTTGCGGAGCGTGGCCAGCACCAGCGCCAGCACCTGACCCTGCGAGTGCCCCTCCGCCTTCCCCTCCCCTCCCCCTCCCCCACCTCCGCAGCCACTGGACACCAGCACCACCTCACCCATGGCGACCTGGTCTCTCCCGCTGCTGTATTGGTGGTGGTGCTTCACTGGTTCTCGAGCTGAGCTAAGCCAAGCTTCACTGGTTCTCGAGCTGAACTAAGCCAAGGACAGTGTGTGCGCCTCGAAGTGGGGAAAGTTGTGCTCTTTCAGCCTACGGGAGAGGGCGCTTTATGTCGTCGTGTTTGTGATCTGCGATTTTGAATGGGGAAAGCGCGTGGGACCGAGAGCCCAGACGAGAGGGGGGCTCCAACGGCTGTCAAATTCAAATATTCGGCAGGTTTGCAGATTAGTACCTTAACCGGCCCCATATCACACATAACTGCAAGACCTCTACAAAACTATAAATTTTAGGCCCCCAACCAAATAGGTTCAGCTTTTGGTTTATTTTGACTTATTTAAATTAGAAGCTATTTGGAATACATCAGATTCTAATTTCATCTTATTTTAACCTTTTTGGCTTCTTTCGGCTTTTTGCCTTCTCTTTTTTACCTTTATTTCTTTGTATTATTTATGATGATATAACTTTTTTTTATTTTTTTCTCATTTTTTCTCAGAACAAACTAACCGCTACAATGTAATTTCAACCATAAGTCAAAAGCCACAACCAAAAGGTTAAAGGTCTATTCTTTTTTATTCGACTTATGACTTTTGGCTGCGACTTATGATTTTTAGTTTGTTTGTAAGAGAGATTACGGAGTAACAGAAACTCACATGCATTTTTAACCGATATAAATTAAGTCCCTACAGTATGTCCTATAATCAATTTGTATACTCCATCTTGAAAAGATATTTCATTTGAAAACTAGTTACTATAGAAAAACCAAAAAATAATTTTTAGAAGCTGAAAAGAAGAGGAAGCCATGAGCCAGTGAGCTAAATTTAGGCATTTGAAAAAGGCAACATATCTGATGTACAAGAGCATATTTATGGACATATGCATAAACTCACTCCCAGCCATCCGATCTGAAATCTGCAGACGACATCAAGGTAGGTGCTGCCCTTTGCCCACTTACGTGCTTTTGCAATTCGCTCCCCATGCACCGCACCGAAAAATTTGCGAAAACCACCCACGGTCATCTTCTTCCATGCCCAACTCCTCCCCTTCGATCCCCTCCTGGCTCCGACGAATCCCATCTTGTCTAGGGTTAGGGGCTAGCTGATGAGTCGACGGGGTTCCAATCTTCCGATAGGATGATAACTTCGATTTGGAGGAGAACGACTTTGACTGTAATACCCTGATCGTGGTTTCGGCATAGGTTTAAAAGAAAGAGATTATATATTTAAACATATACTTTAAAACGCGGAGTCGCCGGTTAATCGGTAAATCGCGGGAAGAGGGAAAATTAATTTTGTGAGTTCGCCTTAGAATAAAAAATCATATATATGTTTTAAATAAAAAAAAGTGTTTCTAGGGAGGGTGGGCTACCACCTTGGGCCGGGGGGCCCAAGGGGTGGCCACACCCCCCCATTGTAGCCCTAGCCGCCACCCCCCTTTTATCCCCTTTCCCCTTTTATCCCCTTTGGCCGCACCCCCTGCCCCTTTCCTCCCCAAGCTGCCACCCCTCCTGCCCCTTGCGCCCCCCAAAAACTAGTGCTGCCCCTGTGCAAGGAAAAGGAGGAGAAGGAGAAGAAGGAGGAGAAGGAAAGAAGGAGGAGAGGGAAAGGAGAAGGAGAGAAAGAAGAGGGTGATCCCAATCCCCTAGGTAAATCTCCTTCACCTCAATCTCTCTGTTTTATGCTGAAATTAGGGTTCTTAGCCCCAGTTTTGAAGGGGATAGCATTTTAGAAAACCCCGATTAGAGAATCCGGATTTGCTGTCTGTAGATCAAATCGCGCGATGTTACTGTTCCTGCGGTTTCGACCCCTAAAACGATTTTTCCCGAGGATCTCCCTAAAAGGAAAAACGTAGAGGACGACGATACGCATCTAATGTATTTGTTTCAGAATTTTTGGCCACGTAACTTAGGCGTACCAGGGTCTGCAATATCGCTGTCCGTTAGAGGCACAGACAGGGACAGACCGCTGTTCAGAGGGGAATTAGGGATAGAAGATGAATTTTATATTTTTGGTCACCATTGAGAAAGTTTTAGAGAATTTGATAAGCTAGCTTCTGTAAAAAAATCAGAATTTCCATAGCCCTACTCTGTTGTTGGGAAACGTTTGAACTGGACTGTCCTGACTGACAGAACAGAGGATGATCTCTGTTTTGAGCAGTGAGATACACCATGCTAAGAACAAAAGTAAAATAGGTGATCAACATGAAAAGTGTAGGAAAATGAGTAAGGAAACCAGAAATACATCCCCCTCTGTAAAAGGTTTAGTAATCTTAAAGATACAAAAAATAATAAGTGGCGTTGCTGCAGCGGGGCGAGGTTAGGACCGCAAGTGGAGAGGTTCGTTGTAGGGTTTAGGGTTTTGACGACACTTTTCTTTGAGAGTCGTGATTGTATTGCTGTTTATTGTGCTGAGAGATACCTTGTTGGACAGGCGGATTTGCTTCTGATCGAGCGTGATCTCGTCGCTTCGTCGGTAGAGGCAAATGATTGTAGCATTAATGCTATTGTTTAATTGGTTATTCTTACTACTTGCAATCTACATGATAATCGTAACTTGGAGTATTTTGCCATGGATGGATGACTTATAAATGAGATGATAGTAGCAATTATCAGTTGAATGTTATGCTTTGAATGACTTGCTCGTAGTCATGGGGTAGTTGCTATTTATGCCAAATGTGGAACAAGTTTATGTACACATAGTGGTTATGTTGATGTTTCTTTGAGGCTAAGTTCATGTTAATCATGTTGATGCTCCTTCGAAGTTGAAATTCATGTGGATTATGATTGTCATATCATACATAACATGTCATGAAATTGCATTGTGGATGTCGCCGCTTATGGCCGCGACCGTACCGGTACAGCATCGTACATTGCCATAGTACGATGCACACTCTTACCTTGTTGGGTAAGGGTGTAGTGGAGCATAGCATGCATATGCATTGAAAGTATGAAGGAAGTATTGCATTCATATGTTATTGGTTTAAAAACCTTATGAGACAGGACTCGTGATAGTCCTTGTGGTTCAATGAATGAAGATGTTGGATGTGGTTGTGGTCATGTAATAAATTAAATATTGTTGTAGCCTTGCTTGTTGTCTGAAGAACCTGTTAAACAATTTACTTGCTGAGATGTATATCTCACCCTTGTTTTTCCCCCTACAGGTGATTCTTGAGCATTCATGGGATGGGTAGCGCGGCACCACAATAAAACACTTGAGTCATCAATTTATGATTGTAATAAAGTTGAGAGGAAACTAGCCTTTTGATCGGATGTTCGTGGATGTTCTTTCTTTTAATAATGTTGAACTGGTTGCCCATTAATGGTTTTAAACTACTAGAGGACAGTTGGACTATTGAAACTTGATAGCGTTAACTTTGTTAATTATGCTTCCGCTTGATACTTTTTATATAGTAATTGTTGTTAGTTTAATTTATCTTGAATTTTTGGCTAGCTGTTGAGTGTCTTGGTGGCATCCCAGGGTAATGTGGGTCCTAGGGTGTTACATTGACGATGCGGCTACTAACCGGTCACGACCAGAACGCCAAGCAATCGCTAAACCACACTCCGAGGTGTTATCAACCGTGCCAAGAACGCGGTTGACTTGACTAGAAGGTCTATTCCTGCATGCAACCGAAGAACACGCAAGAACAAGATAACAAGCAATCTCAAATTGCAAACAAGATAACAAGCAATCGCAATATGGTGGGATTCTGAATAAGGATCTTAACATGTGGTCGTCCGACACAACTGATGATACAAGTTGCAACGATGGTAAACTAAACATAAACGAAATCTAAGAAAACTAGAGAGGTGCGGTCTCCTTAAATAGGGGAGTGGAAGCCACACAAAACTAAGAAAACAAGGGGTGGTACAATTTTACTATTTATGTGAATAGTAGCACGCCCATAAATTGTGGGGGTAGCACCTTCCTCTTTAGCCCATGCATTACAAGGCCCAATTTGGCCCAAGCAGGTGGTGTAGCAACTTCTTTTGACGATTGTAGGCCGTACAGACGGAATTTGAAGGCAAGGGTGGATTCGTTTGAAAGAGGACGAGAAAAACTTTCCATCAAGTATTCATGGACCTCAAACAAACTCCGTTTGTAAAAGTTATGCTTGTTTGAAGTTGAACCTATCATGCTGAATCCGAACTGATCTGGAAGTCGAATTGGATTTCAAAACGTGTGCCACTTGAACTCTTGCTTGAATTGATCTAAAAGTGACGTGGTGACATTAAGGAAGAGTTGGGGAAGCCATTGACTTGGTCTTGATATATTGGTTGGTTTCCCTTTAGGTGGACCCCAACTTCGAGCGCGTAGTGTTGATGTAATCGTCCTTGTATAGCGAGACAAATATACATTTTCATCTTTAGATAGCATCATATTCTCATTTAAAATAAATTGAAACCGAAGAAACAAATTCACCTTTTGTTTATTCTTGGGAACTTTGGTCGTATGCGTATGTGGCGTGATCACATCATCCTCCCCTTCTTGACAGAAAATCGTCCTCGGTTTTAATAATTGTGTGGTCTCGCATATTGCATGATCTTGGTCATAAATCTCGGTACATGACAAAGAACGCAATAAACTTGTATTATATAATATCATAAGTTTTTTATCAAACAAAGTAAAACCCCTTTGAAACGATCGTACCAGATTGGTAGTATTCTCACTGTATGATGTTAAAACTTTGTATCTATGTGTCTCGTCTTTCTCCCCTTCTTTAGAAAATATGGTATTGGATTGTGACATAATATTGTTGATCTCAATTATATGCAATTTCACTTTTATTGCCAATAGAACAATGTTTATGGTGTATGGAAGCAGCCCACAATGCTCCCCTTCTCGAAAGCTTTCCTGTAGTTCACAAATAATACTCGAGGAACTAGAAATAATAAGGTTAGTGCTATTAGTTGTTTCCTCTATGTGACAGGGTTTCTTCTCAAAAGTTGAACTTTTCAGTTCAGAAGTTATGTAAATTTTTTGAACCATGTAATTTTCCTTTTCATCATACTCGCCTTTTAAATAAAATTTATAATGAAACAATGAAAGCGAATTGGGAATCTCAAATAATTTCTTCTTTAAATAACTCAGCTCATAAGGATGATCAATCTCAATATAACCTAAATTGTTCGAAGAAGAAATTTCATTGGGCTCATCTCTAGCATGTATCAATTGCATATAGATAGAATCAAATGCATGTATTTTTGCACATGGATTTGGAATAAAAACAAAAGAATCAGCTTTAACTTTTGGTTGTGCCAAAGATTTATGCAAGGAATTAGCACACAACTCATTCTCAATACTTAAATAAATGCAGTCCAAATTCACTACTTGAAATATGTGCATATCAGAATTATTTTTCACTAATTTTTGCTCTAAAGTAACATAAACATTAGACAATTGTAGTTCTTCATAATCAAACTCACCTTGAGTGAAGATAGCACTATTATCTTTTCATTTTTGGCACTTCTCATATGATGTGTGGGCCTCTATCACCTCATCTTCCTTCTCAAGTACTGGTGTCGGTAGTTTAATTAGCTCATTACTCTCTTCAGCATAGTTTTTAACTTCTTGCATGTTATTAGTCACAGAAAAAGGCACAACCACAGGTTTGCCCTCATGTGTCCCATCATCAAGCATTCTCAACTCTTTCTCAATCTGACTCTCAATCTTACAAGCAAGTATGAACAAATGAGAGAGCGAATTATATTCTTTGTGAACAAGAAAGTCCTGAATTTCCTGATTAAGTCCGCTTAAAAATCTATTCTCCATAGCTTCAGCATATTCCTCTAAACCACAACGCAACGAACGAGTTTTTAATTCATGATAGTATTCTCTTACAGTTCGACTACCTTGTCTTAAATGTTGCAATCTAGCTAGCAAATAATCAGCATGATATTTAGAAACAAAATCATCTCGCAAAAGTCTTTTCAATGCATTCCAAGTTTGTGGTACTTTTCCATGTCTACCAAGAGACATCCACCAAAGTATTGCATTATCAATAAAAACATTAGAAGCAGCTCTAATCTTTTGCCTATCAGACTAATCATAATATTCAAATTCTTTGTCTAATGCTATCTCCCAGTCAATATAGGCATCAGGATCAAATTTACCAGTAAATGATGGAAGAGCATACTTGAAATTAGTTACTACATCATCATCACGTACCTCTCTTTGTAACCTACACATACCTCGTTGATTTTGCAGGAGTCGACGACGATCGGAGTAATCAATTTTAGTGTGACTGATGTAGTTATTCTTTTCGATATCATCATCCTCATTCGATGAAGAGATTGGAAGAAATGGTGCACGTCGAGTAGAATGTGATCTTGAACCTATCATGGTTAGTACAAAACAAGGAAATACACAAGAATTATGTAAGTCCCTATAAACTACTAGGAGGTGGAGCTTGACAAGTCACACATCTCTCAAACTGTTACCAAGCTCTTACAAGTTCTTACCAATGCTAAACAAGTGGTGTAACCAGTAGCTAGTTCGTGATAACTTGACTCAAGTGATGTGTATAAAGATTGTAAGGGCCGGTTCGACGTGATCTATTCGGTTAGTAAAAGGTGTAGCTTGGAAGGCAAGATATGTAGCAATGGAGAACAATCATTTGATTTCAAAAATTGCACAGAATTGAATTATAGTTCGTATCTAGCACTTAACCTATGTTGCTGATCAAACAAGGATAGGAGAAGGCCAAAACAAGTGTGTAGCAATGTATAGGAGTGATGAACACAAGATAATTCAATAGAATGCAATGTGGAATTGAAAAGCACAAGGATTTGATCCAAATCTGAAAATGGCAGATTTCTGTCCACTGGATAAGACGTCGGTATTTTGGTTGTAACGTTTTGTCAATTACCTCTTTTTTCATGATTATTTTTTTAAGTTTCCTGATGGCTTTTTCTACAACTTTTCTTTTGGGGCCATGTGCTAGAAACCGATAGATAAAATCGCACAAAAATCACAAGTGCAGACTGTTACAGATTCAATCCGAAAATTTGGGTCCACTTGCACCGCAGATATCTTTTAACTGCCTTTATGGAATGAAGCGAAATTTTAGGGCCAGTTATATATGGAAGATATGGATCTAATAGCGGTGATTTCAGTCAAAAAAGATATCAGAAACAAAATTTATGTCATTTTTGGTGTGCAGCCGTGGCGGCTGCACAAGAGGGAGTCTTTTGGCCGAAAATGAGAATTAGGGTTTGATATGTTCTTGATGATTTTGGACGTGGGGACTTTTTTTTTGGAGTTTTATGGGACAAAGAATATGACCAGCAACAAGACAAAGCTTATAGAGACACAAATTCAATTTAGCAAACCGAAACTAACAAATTGAAAGGCACAACGGGGTTTGGAAAGCGGAAATAAACTCTTTTTGTAGGGCAATTTTTACTGTACTATAGGACATAAAAAATCAATCTACTAACCAAAGATACAAGAAATCCTATCGGTCAAGTGAAGCTCTGGTACCACTTGATGAGTCGACGGGGTCCCGATCTTCCGATAGGATGATAACTTCGACTTGGAGGAGAACGACTTTGACGATGCGGCTACTAACCAGTCACGACTAGAACGCCAAGCAATCGCTAAACCACACTCTGAGTTGTTATCAACCGTGCCAAGAAGCGGCTGACCTGACCATGAAGGTCTATTCCAACATGCAACCGAAGTACACGCAAGAACAAGATAACAAGCAATCTCAAATTGCAAATAAGATTGAAATACTCAATGTGGTGGGATTTCGAATAAAGATCTTAACAGGTGGTCGTCCGAAACAACTGAAGATACAAGTTGCAACAATGGCAAACTAAATATAAACGAAATCCAAGAAAACTAGAGGGGTGCGGCCTCCTTAAATAGGGGAGTGGAAGCCACACAAAACTGAGAAAACAAGGGGTGGTACAATTTTACTGTTCATGTGAATAGTAGCACACCCATAAATTGTGGGGGTAGCACCTTCCTCTTTGGCCCATGCATTACGAGGCCATATTTGGCCCAAGCAAGTGGTGTAGCAATTTCTTTTGACGATTGTAGGCTGTGCAGACGGAATTTGAAGGTGAGACTGAATCCATTGGAAAGAGGATGAGGAAAGCTTTCTATCAAGTACTCATGGACCTCAAACGGACTCCGTTTGTAAAAGTTATGCTTGTTTGAAATTAGACCTATCATGCTGAATCGAATTGATCTGGAGGCCGAATTGGATTCTAAAACGTGTCCCACTTGAACTCTTGTTTGAATTGGTCCAAAAGTGACGTGGTGATAATAAGGAAGAGTTGGGGAAGTCATTGACTTGGTCTTGATATATTGGTTGGCTTCCCTTTAGGTGGACCCCAACCTCGAGCGCGTAGTGTTGATGTAATCCTCCTTGTATAGCTAGACAAATATACATTTTCATTTTTAGATAGCATCATATTCTCATTTAAAATAAATTGAAACCGAAGAAACGAATTCACCTTTTATTTATTCTTGGGAACTTTGGTCGTATGCGTATGTGGTGTGGTCACATCACTAGCCACCTTGCCAGCTGCTGCTCCGCCGACTCGTCACCCCCATCGACCCACTTGCCATGGTCTTGCCGTGCCGCCTCTACTCGATTCTGCATATTCTCCATTGATGAAGATGCTAGCTTTTATTGCAGTTTAGGATGGGAATGTTCTTGATGTAATGAACTAATTTCAGTTCTTATGTGTTCCTCCAAATGAATTAAGTTCTATGTTGATGTAATGAACCCAGTTCTATGTACCCATATGCTGTGTTGACGTAGTGAATTGAGACCAGTTCTATTCTTGCTATGCCTGTCCTCTCTTGTAGGAATTTCTGTTCACCAACGAGATTTCTTGAACGTTAGACTGTTATATTGTGCGTTGTCTCTAGCTTTCATTGCTTCAGGGCAAAAATGGATAAAGCAAGACTGGAAGGTAGAAGCAGCAATCAAGCAAGTACAACCAAACTCCATTTAGTTCTCAACTTGAAATTTGGCATTGCTACTTGCAAGTATCAGGCAGAAATCATTGTCTCTTTGCATCAGAAATTTTCTTGTGCATTTTGGTAGCTGAAATGTGTTGTACCAGAAATTTGTAGTATCAAGCACAGTTGTTGTGTGTTTTTGTAGATGTGCCCAGGAGTTCATCTGAGTAATACAAGTAAAAGAAAAATCAAATTTATAACAGTGTCAGGTGTCCAGGAGTACATCTTAGGGGCGTTCGGAATAGCGATGACTTTTAATTTTTGCTAGAATTTTACTGTAGCTGGTTGATTTTTTACTATAGCTGAGTTGGTTTATTAGGCATAATTAAATTTAAAAAAAATATAAAAATAAAAGTGGCATGCTAATTTAGAGTGAACAATGCAAAGGAATACGGAAAAAAACAAAATACAAAAAATACTAAAAAACAAAAAAAGAATAAAGACAAATTGCTACAGTAACTTGAACGCGCGCTACAGTGCACCTGGTCGCTCAACACCATCGCCCGTCGCTACTCTGAGTGTGGCCTTAATTTCTTTTCTCACTGCTACATGATGGATGAATGAATTTTTGCTGCGGTAAGGTTTAGAAATTTTGTGCTGCTATTGTGCACCAGGTGCTGCTGGCCTCTGCTATATGCATGGGGGCTTAAGCATCGGGTGCTAAACTTGTCTGATCGAATTGACACTTAGATGCATAGGGAGCAGACTGATCTGAAACTGTAGCAGCACTTGTTAATCATGCACATTACAATTTGTCATGTATTTTCTCGATATTCACATGACACTGTCTCATGTTCTTTGGTATAAACTCATCCATTTTGTCAGGCATTCACATGACATTTTCAGTTAACAGATCAACCACACACAATGCAATGAAATATTATCACGAAGCATAGAGATGCTTCCATTCATAAAAGATAAAACAAAAGTTCATACAACTTGTGGAATTCATACATCCTTGAGGGAACTACAAGCTTACACAAATGCTACGAACATTGCAAGCAATGGGCATCTTTCTTTCCACTTCGGGGTGTCCATCTGCGATCCCTTCTTTCTTCTCATCTATATTCAAGCAGAAACCGCTGGGGGACTGGCCGTGGATGGAGACGGAGGGGCCAGATGGAGGAGGCAGAGCTGAAGGGGAAGGTGGTGTTGATTAGATCTGTACGGATCCATATGGAGGAGGCGCCGTGGATGGAGGAGGCCACACCAAACGGAGGTCACGGCAGACAGAGGAGGCCGTGCTGATGGAGGTGAACTTGGTTTTTTTTTTGGGGGGGGGGGGGTGTTGTTTAGAAACTTGACCGTGGGAAGTGGGCAGCGCCTGCCTCGATCTTTTCCGCAGTCAGATCGAATGGCTGAGAGTGAGCTTATACATATATCCACAAATATGCCCTTGTGCACCTGCTACATTGCGTTTAAAAAATAGTTCTATGCTGAGATTGATAAAGGGCCTGTTCTTTTCAGCTTCTTAAAACAGCTTTTAGCTTTTGCTACAGTACCTAACTTTCAAACGGAGTATTTTTTTAAGATGAAGTATACAATTTAATTATAGTACACGTTAAAAACCCAACATCTGTACCATCCAAAATCACAAGCGAGTATCTCTCTCCGTAATCTCTGTCGTAAATAGCCAAAATTTAAAAATTTTAGCCAAAAAGAACAGATCCAAAAAAATAGACCCCAAAGTTGGTAAGGTTAGCTCATAGATTTAAAAAAAATAAAAATTAAAACTCCAATTTACCCCCTCTCAACTTTGAAAACCAATTCAACTTTCACTAGTGAATAGTCTTTGCTTACACAGTATCCGACCATGCTTGATTCTCTTAGTCAGCAAGCTACCCTCACGCAGTGAGTCATTGTAAATTAAAAAATAACTTCTCCATCTTCTTCTCTCCATTTCTTTTTCATCCTCTTACCTTAGATAAGGTCCACATTGGTAGCGAGATCTGGTGGGTAAAGATGCCATATAATTGTTATTTGCTTATAAGTGGTGTCGGATCCGTATTTGAAATCCAGAATTCTCTGTGATTCCACTGTACTATTCCTTGTATCAGTAGATAGTGCTTTATAGTACATTGCTGTATCAACTCATACATCACAAACATTCATAAAGCCATAATATATACATTAGAGTTTAAAATATGCCACGTCGGGCAATAGTTTTACATAACGGGCCACCAAGGCCAATACTTACAGATTAAAAGTATAGCAGCAGAAAGCGAGAACATAGCGGGATCATAAGCCACGGACAAGTGATCGAGGGGTGAATATGTGCAGACTATATTGCCTAACCATAGGCAGTATAGGTGCCCACTCTTCCAGTAGGCTAACTTGTCTAGGACAAAACATTTTAAAATTCGTCATAGTTGCAATCGTCAGTTCCTTGGCTTAGTACATCCTCATAGGTATAATGATCTTGACCTCCGGCTTCTGGATATGATGATGAGAGGATAAGCACACTAACCACCGTGCTCCGTGAGTCAATACACATAATGCAATTATTTAACATGCATGGCTTGTCAAAAGATAGGGTCAGGTTATTTTATTTACCGAAAATTTGCTTTTAAAAGACGTAACATACTTATATAAAAACTTCCTAAGACTTAGCCATTTGGACTAAAATCATAATATTTGAAAAAGGGTTGTGATGATAGTATTTTTACATATTACATCCACCTTTACATGTCACCTGCACCATATATTCACTTTTCAGCGTTATAGCCACTTACCTTATCACTGGGACGACACCTAGAGCAACGCAAACCAAGATAGTCCATCGTCCTTCATTTTTCTTCCAAGTCCCTTCTCGTAAAATTTGTTTTTGAATTAGAACTATATCTGAGTTAAGTTCCTATGTTCGCCCTTGACCGTGGGCACAACTATTTGAATAGTTTTGACTCTGCAGAGTGTGTACACTTTCACCACAAGAGACAATTCGCTCGTTGCCTCACATGATTCCTTTGTCATGTGGTTGAGTAGACCGTCACAATAACCTTTCAAACTACCTGGCCTCTTGTTCTCATCTCACCCTATGGGTTGCTCCCACTTGCGATGGGTCCCATACGTTGCACGGGATGTTAACCACTGATACTAGTACCTCCAGGCTCCACTCCTCATAGTGCTAGTATGGCAGGAAAACAAGTCACCCTCCACATGGTGTCCCTTTAGCCACAACAGGCCCTGGCATTTCCACACTTCCCTCCCCCAACCTGTGGATGAGTCTGAGGTTTGATAGGTTTACTTAGTCAAATTGCACTTTGCAGACTTGTGGCTGTACTGTTTTACAATAGGAGGTCCTGACCAGATTCAGTCCTCAAGGTTATCTGGGCGGTTCTACCACAAACCACACACTCATGCCCTCCAATGCACCATATATACCCTTGAACCATCAGCCCAGACGAAATAGCAATTGGGGGTTTTGGGGGCATAAAATAATGATCATTATAAAATTATACAACCACTTCCATTTACCAAGGTTCATTGTTTAATATGTCAGAGTGTATAATAGTAGCACTTAAGTAAAAGGACAGCTAACTAATGTGTTAAAACTAAATATAAAGTTACACATAAAATAACAGCATGCAAATTTTTAACTTAAATGTAAATAATTTGCTAAATTGGGAATTCAAAATGATCAAAGTATTGACTCACCTGGGTCAGAAGTGCCTTGGTCTTGCTGGTCTTGGTTTGCATTTGCCTCAGACTCTTTCTCTTGAGCATTGTATGCTAGTTTTGCGATAAACAGAATTTTAAAAACAATTAAAAAGAATCAATATAACCAAATAAATTCTCATAAAAAATTCAGACAAGCTCAAAAACTCATGATTTTGTTCCATTGGAAAGAGGGTGAATTTAGATAACTTTAGCAATTTTTCTCACTTTATTTGGAGTTAAAATGAATTAGTTATTAATTTTTAAACTTCTCAGCCAAATTAATTCAGAAAATAAAATCAGAAATCATTAATTAATCCCAAAAAGAGAGAGTATGGGAGACTGACAAGTGGGGTCCACTGGCTATAATATTTTTCTTTTTCTTACACTGACAGGTGGGACCCACTGACTTTTATTTTCTTTTAATTTACTAGAGACTGACACGTGAGGCCCACTGTGGGGTTATTAACTTTCCTTGGGTTTCACTGACAGGTGGGGCCTACAGGATTTAAAACTTTGGGTGACACTGACAGGTGTTGCCGAGTACTAGTTCAATTAAAACACGGCCCATATGTCAGTGACTCATTAACTTAACTGCTATCATTAGCATTAATTAAAGTCTTGCCAGCTGATTTGGCTGGAGCATTGGCCGGCGGCGAGCTCGGGTGGCAGCGAAATAGGACGGTAATGGCGACGGTGGTCTATCACATGAGAGTTCAATTTCTTGCTATTGGAGCATCTGAGAGTGGTCTTGAGGCTACCTTGGGGGTCGGTGAAGCTCGGGGAGGACTATGGTGGTCTGTCGGTGTGCGGCGACGGTGCTCCGAGGAGTGTGCACGGCGAGGTAGTAGCTCGGGCGATGGAAGCTTAGGCCGACGGTGGGGATGGTGTCGTCGAGCTCTATGGACGCTTTGGCCGAACGAAATTGGACGGAGGTGGCTTCGATCGGCGGCGAGCTTGATGGCCAGAATTGGGGAAGAAAATGGCGCTGATGAGCTATGGGGCACGAGAGTGCAATTGAGCTCGGCGGGAGGGATAGGTGAGTGCAAGGAAACGATTGAATGCCTCGGTGAGCTTTTATAGCCACTAGGGCGGGCTGTTCGCACATAGTTGAGCGCGACGGCCATGGCGATGATGGAGGGGTGGTGAGGCCATAGTGCGTCGGAGCTGGACTTAGCGAGGTGAGGGAACGGGCGATAGGGAGCATAGGGGATGGCGAAGATCGGACGTCATTGCGATTTGAAGGGGGATTGCTGTGGCTGATGGGGGGGAAGTGGCGCGGCCGTGCGATCGGGGTCGGGCCGTGCACGAAAGGAATGGGGAAGTTGGCAGCGTGCTACGGCGGGGGTGGAGACGGCATTGAGCAGGGGAACATGCTAAGGATTATCGGTCCGAGGGAGGCACAATGGTGGGGGAAGCCGTAGCAAGAATCCGAGGGAAGGAGGGTGACCGAGTGAGCGTAGAGGGAGGGGAGAAAGGGGAGAAGAGGGAAAGGGGCGAGGCCGTGGGCCGGTTGGGCCGGCCAAGCTCCTTCTCCCTCTCTTTTATTTTGATTTTCTTTTTATTTTCATTTTTGCTTTGAATACTGTTGGCATTTTGGGGACATATGTATGTATATATTTGTATACATAAAATTTCAGATGATGTTTTCTCAAGTATTATTGCTTCTTTTTCAAATTTACACTTTTATTTTTAAATGCTATTTATATTTTTAAGGCTTGTGTGTGCATATATTTTCACACATACTTCATGCATATGATTTCATGGCACCCATTTCAATATTATTGGTTTCTTTTTCTTTTATACTTTCTATATTTTGCATGCCTCCTTGTTTTTTAGACTTTTATTGCTAATTAAATTTTGTAAATTCTTGGGCCAAGGTGTGGATCATCTTTTCAGATTCGCATCTTAATTCAAAATTTTCTTTTATAAATATATTCCTTTCTTTTTGGTGTTCCCCTGGTTTTGTGCTTTAACCGAATTTATACATATATGTATGTATGTTTTCTTGTTATTTAATGGAACCTTAATCAAGAACCAAGGCATTTCAAGAACTTCAAAATATCAGAAAACGCTAAAATTCCAAATACCCATAACTTACACATTACCTCTAAAACTAAATTTGGAATGTCACAAGTCTACCCCCCCTTAAAAGGAATCTCGACCTCGAGATTCAGACTAATCCGAAAATAAGTAGGGGTAATCCTTCCGCAACTAGTCTTCGCGCTCCCAGGTGGCTTTCTCTTTAGTATGGTAGTTCCACTGTACTTTACACATCCAAATGGTTTGATTTCTGGTTTTGTTTTTCACCATGTCGAGGATTTTGATGGGGCGCTCCTAGTAGGTCAAGTCACTCTCGATCTCGATCACTTTTAAGGAAGTTTGGTCATTTGGCACCCAAAGACACTTCTTAAGTTGAGATACATGAAATACATCATGTATATGTGCGAGATTTGTGGGTAGCTCCAGCTAATATGCCACCTCCCCTTTCTTGGCTTTGATTAGGAATGGTCCAATGTAACGGGGAGCGAGCTTGCCTTTGACTTAAATCTTCTAACTCCTCTCAAGGGTGACACTTTCAAGTATACGTAGTCTCCAATCTCCAATTGCAACGGTCTTCATCTTGTGTCCACATAACTCTTCTGTCTGGATTGAGCAGCTTGCAGTCGGTCCCTAATCAGGTGGACTTTTTCTTCAGCTTGCTGTAGGGTCTCGGGTCCAAAAATAGAACCTTCTCCTACTTCTGACCAATGCAAAGGGGTCCGACATTTTCTTCCATATAAAGCTTCGAATGGGGACATCTTTAGACTAGCTTGATGACTGTTGTTGTAGGCAAACTCAGCATTGGGCAAGCATTTATCCCAATCTATAATAAAATCCAAGGCACAAGCCCAAAGCATATCTTTCAATATTTGATTCACCCTTTCTGTTTAGCCATCTGTTTGGAGGTGGTAGGTAGTGCTGAAATCGAGATGGGTGCCAAGGGCTTCATGAAGGCTGGACCAAAAATGAGAGGTAAATTGAGTACCTCGGTCTGAGACTATCCTTTTTGGCACACCGTGTAGACACGCGATGCGAGACATGTTATCTGCCAGCTTGTCTCCCTTGTAAGTGGTTTTGATGGGAATGAAGTGGGTGGCCTTGGTCAATCTATCCACTATGACCCATATAGAATCATATCCAGTTTTAGTTTTGGGTGAACCTGTGATAAAATCCATCCCTACTTCTTCCCATTTCCATTGAGGTACTTGTAGTGGCTGCAATAATCTTGCCGGCTACTGATGTTCAGCCTTTACTCTTTGACATACATCGCAGTAGGCAACATACTCAGCGATATCCCTTTTCATTCTTGGCCACCAGTACCATTGTTTCATGTCTTGATATATCTTAGTGCTCCCCGGGTGAAGGGAGTATGCAGAACAATATGCTTCTCTCAGTATTAAGTTCTTAAGGTCCTCTTGGTGGGGAACAAAAAGGCATATCCCATATCTTAATACTCCTTGTGGGTCTTCAGTCATCTTCGAAGCCTTTCCCTTGGCCATTTGGCTTTTCATCCTCAGGGCTGTTGAGTTCTCTTTTTGGGCAGCTATGATTAGTTTTTCTATACTTGGTTGGATCTCGATAGCTGCTATGGTGCCTTCCTCTACTATTTCTAGGTTGAGGGCCACTAGCTCCTTATGCAGCTCAAGTTGCTGTTCCTTAACCATAAGGTTATTACAATAAGCTTTACGACTTAGGGCATCAGCTACGACATTTGCTTTACCAGGGTGATAGTGAATGCCTAGGTCGTAGTCCTTTATTAGCTCCAACCATCTTGTTTGTCTTAAATTGAGGTCCGATTGCGTGAAGAAGTATTTAAGGCTCTTATGATCGGTATATATGTCACAGTGGTTACCGATCAAATAGTGCCACTAGATCTTCAAGGCGTGAATCACTGAGGCCAACTCCAAGTCATGGGTGGGATAATTTACTTTGTGTGGGCAAAGCTGTCTAGATGCATATGCCATAACTTTACCTCCTTGCATTAGCACACATCCAAGGCCCTGATGGGAGGCATCACAATAAACCTCAAAATCCTTGCGTATGTTTGGCAGGACTAGAACTAGGGTGGAAGTTAACTTGTTCTTGAGCTCCTGAAAGCTTTCCTCACAAGCCTTAGTCCATTCAAACTTCTGCTCCTTCTTAAGCAATTAGGTTAGCGGCTTGGCAATCCGTAAAAATCCTTCTATGAACCTTCTATAATACCCAGATAACCCAAAGAAACTACTTACTTTAGTGACAATCGTGGGCTGTTTCCATTCTACCACAGCTTCAATCTTTGCTGGGTCCACAGGTACTCCGCCAGCTGATACTATGTGGCCCAGAAAGCTAATATCATTTAGCCAAAATTCACACTTGCTGTATTTGACATACAACTGATGCTCCTTTAGCTTTTCCAGTACCATACACAAGTGTTCGGCATGCTCCTCAGCATTCTTGGAATAAACGAGAATATCATCTATGAACACCACTACAAACTTGTCCAAGTATTCCATGAATACTTTATTCATGAGGTTTATGAAATAAGTCGGAGCATTGGTCAGTCTAAAGGACATGACTATGAATTCATACAGCCTATATCTGGTGGTGAAGGCTATTTTTGGGATGTTCTTAGGTCTAATTTTCAGCTGGTGGTAGCCTAATCTTAGATCAATCTTGGAGAACATGGTAGCTCCTCCTAGTTGGTCGAATAGGTCATCAATCTTAGGGAGAGCATACTTGTTCTTGATGGTCACTTCATTCAGGGACCAGTAATCCACACACATTCGGACAGTGTCGTCCTTCTTCTTGACAAACAGTACTGGGGATCCCAAAGGAGAGGAACTGGGTCTGATGAAACTATTTTCCTGCAATTCTTGGAGTTGCTTCTTGAGTTCCTCCAACTCATCTACGGTCATCCTATAGGGTCGCTTAGCAATTAGGGCAGCTCTAGGCTTCAAATTGATGACGAACTCAAGGTCCCTATTTGGTGGCATGCCTGATAATTCTTCTAAAAATTCTTCAGGATAATCCTGAACTACCAGCATTCCCTCTAGAGGCACCTCTTCGAAATGATTAACCGCACGCCCCTAGCGATACGGTCGGTCCACTCTGACTGCTATGGTCAACCCTGGGCGCTTGGTCAAGCTTACTGTCGGAACCGGAATTAGTCATCCTAAATCCTCTGTGATTCCACCGCACTATTCCCTAGATCAGTAGATAGTGTTCATAGATACATCACTGTATATCAAAAACACATTATGCGGAAGCATAGTTTATAAAGTACTAACTTACACTTGGGCCGATTGGGCCAGAAACAAAGAATGCAGCATCAGAAACTTTCACACATGTGGAACCCTCAAGACTTGCCCACAGGCAACCAACTGGGGTTTCATGACCTAGTCTTGGCCTCCTTGGATACCAGATCTGTCGACCCTTTTGAAGCATTGTAGGGCCTTCTCTCCTTTTTTCTGACTGACTGGATGGTTGTAATTAAGTAAGAGTGAGTACAATCGTACTCAACAAGCCACCACATAGAATGCAATAATAATACATGCAGGGCTGTGAGAGGAAGGCTTAAGGTTATTTTAGTTGCTAAAGCATTATTTGGAAAGAACAATACATAAGAAATCTCTTGAGACTTAGCAGTTTTAATCAAAGCGGATTTTGTAAAATTGATTATGAGAATGCAATATTAATTGTAGCGCAGGTTACATCCACCTTTTATAGTGCATGGTTACCTCCACCAATGCTAGAATTTATCACCGTTGGAGTACGTCTCTCCAGGAAAAGTCAAAGTCAGAGTACCTCCCTCTGATAGATTTTTATCCCTCCCGAAAGAAAAGGTTTTTGAAATAGAACTAACTCAAGAATGTTCTCATGTTCGCACTTGACCGTAGACACGGCTATTCAAATAATTTTAGACTCTGTAGAGTTTGTACATCTTTACCCACAAGAGACAATCAGCCCAACAAGCCTGCGTGATTCCTTCGTCACGTAAATCGAGAGATCGTCACGAGGCCTTTACAATACCTTGCCCCTTTAGCATCTCACCCCTATGGGGTTGCTTTCGTAGGTTACGCGGGATGTCCCTTTATAGCAGCTGGCGTAGTCCAGACTCTACTCTTCGCAACGCCACTCTATCTAGAAAACCTCACCCTCCACTCGGTGTCCCTTTCAGGCCGGACCTTCACTGTCCTCCTACAAGTTCCCTTCTTTCCACTACCTGTGAGATGACTTCGGGGGTTCAGTAAATTATCCAGCCAAGTCTACACTTTGCCAGCTTATGGTTTGTACTGTTTTCATAAAAAGGTCAACATAGGATTAAGTCCTTAATTTTTCCAGACGGTGCCTACCACAAACCATAAGTTCTTGTGCTACATACACACCAACCAGTCTTACCAACAGCCCAGACAGGTAAAGCAAGTTTTAGGGTTTTGAGAAGCATAAGATAAGCTGTACCAAAATATCAGTCATCTACATCCAATGACTGCCTAGAAATAATTTTGAATGTTTGAAGAGTAATGAGCATGGCAGTTTGATGCCCTAGACTTAGACTTGCTTGGCATTAAATATGACTTAGCTAGTAAAACTATTATTAATTTCTAGAGTGACAAAGATTAGTCATATCAAGCGATAAGGAGTGTCGTAGTAATATTTACAACATTACGTAGGCAAGTAACTACCTTATGTTTGACATATTTTTGCATGATAAATTAAGCATGCAGTTTGATAATGTAAAAGAACATAATTTTCGTAAAGTGTAGGATTAATATGATCAAAGTGATGATTTGCCTTGCTTGTTTACCGCGGCCTTGGTTTAGCTCAAAGCCGGCATAATTAGTCAGTCATATTGAATCTCTGGGCTTTTTCTCCACTTGCACTTTGATTCTGCTGGGGCTTTTCACCTTTCGAGACTGCAGCTTCTAATATGCGACAAACGAATGAAACACTAGATAAATCCAAATAGCGACAAGAGTCCAGTTCAATTTAAATGAGCTTATTCGATATTGTTATATTTTGAGAGCAAAGAGAGCTGGTTGGGGATAGTGTGAAGTAGGCATTGAGTTGATGGTATTGAGCAAAGAAGGGAGGTGACTGGATAGTTTTACCGTCAGGGAAAATTTTAGGATTAGGAAGAATTAGAAATGAAGGATTACTCGTAGGATCCTTCTGTTGTTGAAGGAAAGTGGTTGGATATAGCCGAGTGGGGAGGGCTAAGGCTCGAGTCTTATTTATAGCTTTCTTTTTATTGATTTATATTTATCAAGGAAGTTCCATGAGCTTGACAGGACTTACGATAGCTTAAAGAGAGTACTTCAAGAGCTGCAGCTGCCACGCACTGGAATCCCTAATTCTTGTAATCTTAAGGCATGGAGTTGGCTATTTAATCATTTATGATTTAGAATGGGTTGGTTAGTTTGATAGGTAACAACTCATTAGAGATGATTGATGGCGGCGATCTACTTGAGAATGTAAGCTTTGAATTATATGGGTTCTTTTGATAAAGTGACACTTTATCAAGTATTGTTAATCATTAAATGCGGAGGTAATGGTTGGATGAATACTTTGGGGCAAAGTTGTGCTTTAGCAGGATTCTTTAGTTGAGAGTATTACTTGCACCAGATTTATCATTTTATGCTCTTCTAGCAGGATTGGGATTTAGGATGAATATTAAGAACTTAAAATCACCCTGAGGCCAATTATTTGGTATAAAGTAACAGTTCCTTAATTAGATTTTAAGTATTTCTTAATTCAAGAGAAGTTTGAATCTTTGTATTTTATAGATGAATATTGAAGATTATTATTTTAATTATTAACAAAAAAGGGACTCTTGTTGATTGTTGTGATGAACAATTTGTTATTGATATTTTATATGTCAAAATGTAGTTAAATTAATGAGCTTGCTTTGCATTAGCAGATTTAAATCTAGGGAGAAAGTCATGATGTAATTTAATCAAGTTTCTGGTAGGTTTTGGTGTTGGTTCATAACATCCTTCGATTAACATTGCTCATTAGTCTTTAACATCAATAATTAGTAAGACCAGGTTAATTATTTGCCAAATTGGAACATAGCCATGTACGCTCTTGTTTTAATGAATCTTTACTCAAAGATTAATTTTCCTTTGATTTGCATAAGTATTTTTGTTTAACTTTATAATTATATCCTTATTTCCAAAATTATTTACAAATCACATTTTATTTCATTACTTCATGGAAGACTCTTTAGATTTAATTTTCAAAAACTAGTCTTGCATGGAAGATTGCAAGTGATCCTCTTTAGCTAGATATCAATTCCAATGGGGCCCACTTGACATAAGGAGAGGGAACGGGGGCCAGACCAGAATAGGAGGGGAAGATAAGGCGCTTGGGTGGGGAGATAGAGCAGGGCAGGGAATTTGATGGCGCGCCGAGCGGCTGGGTTCGCCGGCGAGGTGACCGGAGAGAGTAGCTGATGGTGATTGAAATAGAACCCCAGGAGGTCCAGTGGACAAGAGGCGGCGACAGCGTGGTTCTGAAGGGGGCAATGCAGCTCAGGGGCATCTCTCGACGGTCGGAGCGAGGGGGCTCAAACGCTGCGGTGGCCGGGGAGGAGGGAGCAAAAAAATGAGACAAGCATGAGCAAGAGTGGGGCGAGAGGGTCTCACCTGTGGTGATGGCTCGGCCAGAGAGGTGGTGAGGCGGGCTGGCGATGGGCACAGGCGGTGGCGCGGGAGGGCTCACGTGGAGGGGTCATGCTGTCGGGGGAGAGCGTCGGCCGGTGGTTGAAAAAGCTTTGGGACGTCGAGGGGCTTCTCCCATGGTGAGGAATCGAAGGGAGGCCGGCTGTGTGGGAGAGGACGGCGGTAATGGCAACGGCTAGCCGGAGGCGAAAGAAGAGTGTGTGCGGCACGCTCAAGTGAAAGGTGCTCAATTCACTGAGAGGGAGGATAGAAGGTGGCCGGAGGCTCACCGTGACGCTGGTGGACTTGCGAAATCCTTGCCGGAGGGGCGGGAGGCATTGAGTGGCGGCAGCCGAAGTGGAGCAAGTGGAGGAAGGGGAAGGCTTTTGGGGAGTGAGAAGGTGAGCTCAGGGATTACTTATACACCGCGAGAGGTGGTTGGCCACTGGAGGTATTGAAGGCACTCGAGCGGTGGCCTTGAATGCGGCGACAGAGCAAGCAGAGGAGGAAGGGTGTTGCTAAGGAGTAGTCGATGGGCGATGGGGCAGAGGTGTAGGCGCAGGGCTCGGTGCATGGCGGTGGGAGAGGGTGGTGCTAGGCGACGAGACTAGGGTGCAAACGAGGCTGGTGGTAGACTGCAGCATCGGTGCCAGGCTAGAGGAGGGGTAGCGGGCGGTGTTGAGAGAAGTCGAGGCAAGGCCAGTGGAGGTGGACGGCGCTAGGCCGGCTTGGCATTGAAACCAGGGCGGGGTGGCCGGTGGGTGTGAGGGTGGCACTAGGCCGGTGCAGCATTGAAGTGAGGGGCAGAGGAGGGCAGCAGGGGAGTGTGGCCGGCGGCTAGTCGTATGAATGCCAAGATGAAACTGGGGGTGACTGTTTCTGAGGGGCGGCATGGGCGCAGCTGGCCTACAGGCTGGGCCGGAGAGAGGAGGAAGGAGGGAGGAGGCGCTGGGCTGAAGCCGAGTTGGCCTGGAGCTGAATAGAGGGAGGAGGAGGAGCGCAGAGGGAGGTGGCCAAGTGGGCTGGGCACAGTGGTTGCTAAAATGAA
Organism: Melocanna baccifera; assembly: GCA_036346265.1. Taxonomy (NCBI): domain Eukaryota; kingdom Viridiplantae; phylum Streptophyta; class Magnoliopsida; order Poales; family Poaceae; genus Melocanna; species Melocanna baccifera. The sequence continues at coordinate 4,911,285 of CM070696.1, read as the reverse complement.
GAGGAGAAGGGAAGAAGCGAAGGGGAATGGGAAGACCGAGGAAGAAAGATAGGGCGAGTGGCTGGATGGGCCAAGTGGGCCGAATGCCTGGGGAGAAAGGGGCCGGGGCCCAGAGAAGTTTTTGGGATTTTTTTTTGGAAATTTTGCCAATTTGATTCCTGGGCTAAATTTATTAGGTGGGGAAAACTTTAATATTAAAATTTGACTTTAGCTTGAGTCTTGATGTTTAAATTTCTAGTTTTCCAAAATTTGGATTTAGGATCTACAAAGGAGATTTGAGAATTTGAACTTCGATTTTGGAAACTGGGTCCTTGCTTTTGAAATTTTGTTTCTCTTAACTGGATTTGGCCGCCAGGAAATTAAATCAAGAGCTCAATAAAAGCAAAATTTTGGAACACACTTAAAAACAGTGAAAAGGTTTGTATTACTTTTGAATTTACATTAGATCCCTATTTTGGGATGTTACACTTACTTTCCTTGTGGCACAGTCTATCACTCCCTGGTGCTTTGCTAACCAATCCATGCCTAGTATAATGTCCGTGGTCTGTGAGTGAAATACTATTAGATCTGCCAAGAAGCCCCACTCTTCCATGGTGATCTCTACTTTTGGGCATACTAGGGTGACAGTAATAGTTCCAGCCGGTGAGCTAAATACCACTGGTTTCATTAACGGATATGTGGGTAATCCCAGCTTATCCACATACCGCCTTGCTATGCATGAATGTGAAGCCCAGAGTAAAAAAGAACATGCGCCGGGATAGTCTTGATAGAAAACTTACGCATCAAAACTCCAGCCACTTCTTGGGTCTCCTCAGCAGTGATGTGGTTCATCCGGCCACGGTTGGGGGTGGGAGCAGTCCTATTGGGTTGAGGGGTCTGGTATCCCTTGCCTGACGCTGATGCTTGGCCACGAACAAGAGTGGTCCCCAAGTTGAACTTCACCGGTGTGGTGTTCCGGTTTGGGCATCGACTAGCAAAATGCCCCTTCTCCCCACAGCTGAAACAGTTGTAATTTGCTAGAGGATTGGTTCCGGTGGACAGGCCACTAGGTCTAGGGACTTGGGGAGTATTGCCACGAGTACGGGGTGCCGTAGTGGAAGTTTGCTACCTGGTGTAGGAGGGGTTGTTGAAGAACTTCTAGATGAACCTTCCTTGTGGTCTCTGTACCACTTGCTTGCACTTGCGGCTGGCCTCGAGGTTCTTTCGTTCATTCTTTAGAATGAGGGCCTTATTTACCAGTTGGTGGAAGCTGGTGATGTCTTGTATGATCAGTTGCACATGCATCTCCTCATTCATTCTGTAACGCCTCAGGATCTACATTACCCTGGGATGCCACTAAACCACTCCACAATCTAGCCAATTTACAAGATAACATAAACTGGTGACAATTCCTAAATCACGATAAGCTAAGTGGAAGCATACTAAAACAAAGGTAATGGAACACTATTAATAAAAAAACTGCTAATAATTTTAACCAATTAAAGGAAACCACATCCTAACATTATTAATTATAAATGATCAACAATGAGAGAAAAGATGAATAACTAGAGACTGCACTTAATTATTACAGTATAAAACATGATATGATGTGTGACAATGATGTGTCGCTCTACCCTTCCCATGCATGCTTGAGAATCACCTGGAAGGGGGGAAAAGTAAGAGTGAGATAAAAATCTTAGCAAGCAAACTGTTTAACAAGCTAATTAAACTACAATAGTTTAAGCATCAACATTTATTTTTCACAATTTTCACTTTTATAACCTTAACCCAAATCACTATCAACAATGGTAAAACTTTGGCAAATAAATCTCGTTTGACTACTTCAAACCCTCAACCACTAATACTACCAATATCAGTTTAGCACTAACATAATTTTTCTCACTGACTTTATTAATTACCACACCTACAACCGCTAACAACAGTTACCACAGGAGAACCCTTCATGCCACTACCACAACTCCTACCACAACACAAGAGGTGGGTGAACCCCATTCCACGACCACATCCACATTCCTCACACCGTAAGTGACTCTCATGAGACAATCCCACATAAAAACTAAGAAGTTGCATTTGTTTGTAAATAATTCAACCACAATACATTGCATAAGTATGCAAATGATTTATCCACAATGTAAATGCATATGAATGCATATGATCCACTACACCCTTACCCAACAAGGTAAGACTGTGCATTGTACTACGGCAATGTACGATGCTGTACCGGTACGGTCGCGGCTATGTGCGGCGACATCCACGATGCAAATGACATGTCATGATATGAATGATTTGATAAACATGATTTATAAGAATTTAACTATAAAGAACAGCGACATATTCATCATGAATATTTCCTCACAATCCACTTATGCCTCAAAAGAAACCTCACCACACAGTCCACATTCGGTTCACCAAGACCAAAATCAATCTATTTAAAGGGAACACTACCACATGGACCTCAAAATATTCATTAAGAATACCACTACTATAACCACAGTAGATTCACTAAGAGTATTACCACCTACATCACAATATCCTCGTAAGGAATATTACCCAACAACCATATTTGTCTCATTAAGAACTATACAACATCACCACAATTAATCTATCAAGGCATAACCATTTGAATGCTAAATTGCTACCACACAAACCGCATTAAGGAAGCATGTAACAATGGCATAACATCTCAAATTAAGAGAATTAACTAGTGTGAATGTAGAATGATTAACGAGTTAAACAGTAGCACATCCGCTACGTTTACTTGCCTCTACCGTTGAAGCGAAGCGATTACGCGTGATCAGGAGCAAAACCACTTGTCCAAAAATTAATTCTTAGCACAAGTCCACAGCAAGGTAATCGTGACTAAGAAAATAAAGATGCCAGTAAAACCCCAAATCCGACAATCCCCACTCCGCTCGGCGATCCTACGCACTACCCACTGCAGTGGTGCTGTTTGTTATTTTTGTATCTTTAAAAATATTAAGTTGATTATAGCAAATGAGATATTTCTGTAATCTACACTTAAATACCTTCATTTTTTAAGTAGATCTCTTATTTTTATTTTGCTACTAACATGGTGTAATTTAACGCGCAAAACAGTGGATGTACTCTGTTCTGGAAATCTGGACAACCAGCTTCTAACGCACCCAAATGACAGTACAAAGCTCTAAAATTTATGATTTTTTTATGGAAACTAGATCTTTATATTCCCCGAAACTTTCGTTATTGGAAGGAAAAATATAAAAAATATCTTCTACTCCGAATCTACATCCGAATAGGAATCTGTCTCGGATTCCACCTATGCCAGACAGTAGTCTTCCCGACCCTACTGCGCCCAAACCCCTCAGGCAAAAAAAAATCTGAAAACAATACAGGAGATAGATTTCAACGTCCTCTACAGTTTTCCTTTTGGCCAGATCTACAGGAAAAATCATTTCGCAGGTCTAATCTACACAAACAGCCGCGCTGCGCGAATCAGCCTACGTGCAGACAGCAGAAAACCCTAATCGTTTAATTCCTCCATTAGAACTCTACTAATCCCGTGACAAGAACCCTAAATATACCTAAAACAGAGAGAATTGAGGTGACAAAAATTACCTTGGTGATCCCTCAGGATTACCCCTCTTCTCTCTTTTTCTTCCTCTTCCTTCCCGCCTTCTCCCTTCTCTTCCTCCTCTTCTTCCTTCTTCCTTTTCTTCCTTTCTTTTCAGCCTTGGCAGCCATGGGGGAGAGAGAGAGAGTAGGGAGGGGCGTCACAAGGGGTGGGGGGCAGCCAAGGGGTGGGGGAAGGGTGGCGGCTAGGGTTTGAGGGGGGTGGGAGGAGGAATATATGGGGAAGGGGGCTGCTGGGCCTAGTGGGCTGCTCTGGGCCCAAAAGTGGGAGGCCTCCCTCCCTCTAAAATATCTCACAACTTTTTATTATTAATAATAATATTATTTTCTCTTTTGATAATTACCATCTCCCGCAATTCACCGAAAAACCAAGAAACTCTGCGATTCTACTAAATACTCCGAGGGACGCCGTAAAGTCGTTCAGGGCATTACACATTCTCTCAAGGAACCGATGAATATTTTCCTCTTCGTCTACCACATCTTTCGGGGCATAGTGGGCAAGCTGATTGAATTTGGTGAGGTACTCGCTAACGGACATATTCCCCTGCTTCAGGGTGCGGAACTCATTCTTCTTCATCCTCATCACTCCGGCTAGAACAAAATTGGCCTTGAAAGCGTTCTTGAACTCCGCCCATGTGATGACTGAGCGAGCATGCCGGGCTCAGGGAGCTTGGTGGGCTTGGGTGTGTCCTTGGGGATCAGGACATTAGGACGATCAATGCACCGCCAATTGCCTCAACTATGACGAAGATCACCAAATCGAAGAATGCCCAATGAGCAAGGTCACGTGCTTTCGTAGCGAAGGACAAGATCTCTGCCCCAAGGACTGTTCCATGAAATTGTTGCTAATCAAAGCTACCAAGATACAACGGATGAGATTGCAAGTTGCTGTCAAGCTCGCGATGGCTAGAGCTGATAAAAGCAATTAGTATCGACTATCTGTCATTTTAGGGGGATAGCCAGAATAAGACAAAGAGTGTCGAAACACCACAGCAATGACCACTAGTACCATTCCAGCTCGAAAAAGGATCTTTTGACCAGGTATTAATGAGCAGCAAAGCACCTGGAAGATCAAGTACATTGCACAACCGCTGTGGACTCTACGTGGAAGAACAAGGTTTCCTACATGCCTCATTTCTCCAAGTGAACCCTCTTTTGTGCAGGCCTTCTCTCACTTGCACCTATTCCAAGGAAAGGACGGCTCGCCAAGCAGACCCTTGTAACCCACTGCTAGCCTGCTTGTCCCCACCTCTTTCATTCTACGCTACCTGAATCTCGGGGACGAGATTCCTTTTAAGGGGGGTAGGATTTGTAACATCCCAAAGTTACAGGATTAGTGTATTTGCAAAAATAATAAAATCTTTTCTTTGCTTTATGAGTATTTCAAAATTTTGTACTCGTTTGAGCTCTTGATTTAAAGTTTCTAGTGGCAAAATTATTAAGCAAAAGAAATTCTCAAAACCAAGAATTTAGTTTTCAGTCAAAATCCGAATTCCCAAAATTCTTGGTAGACCCTAAATCCAAATTTTTGAAAACTAAAAATTTAAACACCAAGATTCAAGTTAAAATTTAAAATTTAAATTCTTTTGCACTTGATTATTTGGCAAGGAAATTAAATTGTAAATTTCCCCAAATCCAGAAATCCCTTTCTCGGCCATGCCCATTTCTTTTTTGGCCCACTTGGCCCATCTAGTCTCCTCTTCCTTCTTCCTTCTTGGTTCCTATTTTCCCACTCCCCTCCATTTTCTGCAGCCGCCGCAACCGGTCCGTTCGGCCTCCTCCCTCCACGCCCCATCTCTAGCCCATTGCCCCCTTCCTCTTGTCCTCTCTCCGGCCCTGATTTCGGTCGCTCGCCCCAACGAGCCAGCTCCGCTCCAAGCACCTTGCGCCCACCACAAGCTCGGCCAACCTCCTCTCCTCTAGCCTTCGGCCCACCCCGGGCGTCCTCCACTCCTCCCCTTCCCCTCCCCCTGGCGCCCGCTCGCGGTCGGTCCAGCCCGCGCGCCGCATGCCAGCTGCGCCCCTCGGAAGCCGTCGCCCCTGGTTTTGCCTCAGCACCCGTACACCTAGTGCCACCCTCGCATCGATTTTGCCCTCTTCAATGCCGCACATCACATCGCTCTGCCGAGCTAGCTACTGCCCGTCATTACTCCTCAGCGACCCTGGGGGCTAGGCCGTCGCGTGCCTAGCTACCACCAGCCTCGTCCCAGCTTCAATGCCGCGCCGGCATGCCGCCTCGCTGAGTTAGCCGCCCCCTCTGCTCTAGTCCTACCATGACCCGACCATCTTACGTCTTCAATGCGGCATCAGAACTCTCTCCTTCCTCGAACTATAAAACCCAGTGTCCCCTTGGCCCCTTATCCCTGAAGCCAAGCGGCCTCTACGCGCACGCCTCTCGTCACCGCTCCACCCCGTCCTGCCTCTCTGGCAGGCTATGGGACAAGCCACCCTGTTGTAACATCCCAAAATTTTATCCCGTTATTTAAAATTAAATCTGGAATTTATTTGATTTTCTGGAGTTATGTCAAAGTCCTGATTTGAGAAAAATTATAAACTTTAATTTATAAAAGTCAAAAATGAATTTATTGCATTACTGAAAGTTAAAATAAATGTATTTCAGCTTCCTAAAGTCAAATATGAGGTTATATTAATTTTTTCCAGATTTTAGAAAGAATTAAAACTATCCCTTTTAAAATCAAATTGTGCCTTTGCAAATTATACTTGTTAAAATGAGTGGAAAATATTTTTATTAAATCTAGAATAGCTCCAGATAGTTCTCTGAGTTTTTCTAGATTTTTCAAAATTTATTTGGTATTTTTCTGAGTTTTCTAAAGCTTAATAGCATTTCAGGAAAATCAAAAAGAAAGAAAATCCTAAAACCCTCCTCGGGCTGACAAGTGTCGCCCATTGGAGCCCCTCCGCCCGCCGGATTCCCCCTCAGCCGTCCGATCAAACTTAAACCCTCTCCCCGCCTTCCCTCTCTCCGCGTGCGACGCGTGTCGCGCATCGGATCGTCCACTCCCGCGCCGGATTTAATCCTCGCCGCCCGCACCAACTTACCGCTTCACCGCTCCCCTCTCCGCTCCTGCCGCCACGTGGTTCGATCGGGACCGTTCGTCGTTGTCGGATTCTATCCCGGCCGTCCGCGTTCACTTAACCCTCCGCCCGAAACCCCAACGGCTAAGATCAAGTCTCCCTTGCCGGATGGGATCTCAGCCGCACCTCCTCACTTACCCCTTCGCGCATCACCCAACGGCCCCGATCTCCTCCTCCTGCCACGCATCGCTAATCGAACCACCGCCCGATTTCTTTCCCGTTTTTCTCTCTCGCTGACCGGTGGGCCCTCCGTGTCAGCTCCGTCTTCCCCGCCCCTTTCCTTTCTTCCTCGCGCGATCTCCGCCCGCTGCCGCCATTGAAGCCGCGAACCGAAGCTTTTAAAGCTTCGGTTTCCTTCCGAATTGATGCCCCGCGCCGACAGCAAATAGCCATTGCACCTCCACCGCGTCCATTGCGGGCATAATCGCGCGTAATTGCGGCTGTTACCACCGTCGCGTTAAACCTCCGAGCCGCTGCAACTCCGGCGAGATGGGCGCGACCGTTACTCCACTCCCCAGGCTATAAAAAGGCCTCCCCGGGCACCCTCTACCCACACCGCCTCCCCTGCACTCCTCAATCCCAGCGATCAAGCCCCGAAGGTCTCCCTGCGCCCGAATCCCCTCCGCGGCTTCAAGCAACTCCGGCGAGCAATCGCCGCGGCTCGAGCCCCTCCCCGCCGACGCCTCCCGACCTTGCTGGTGCCTAGGCGATCCTCGGCGACCACTCCCCCGAGCTGCTGCACCACCGGAGCTGCTCCGCCGCCGTGAACCCTCCTCCGACCACCGCCCCTCTCCACCGATTCTCCTCTCCGGTCACCCTCGGCCTCCGTGCAAGGTACCGATACAATCCCCGCGCCCTCCTCTTCATTTTGGTGCCTCGGCGTGCGCGCGCCGCCGAGCGCCGGCGACCATCGGTCCCGTGCACCACCGCCGCCGCCGCCGTCGTCGGCCGCCGGTGAGGTGGCAGCAGCGTGGCCGCCAATTGGGCGCCACGCCGCGCCACCCGAGCGCCCCCGCGCCACCTCGCGCGCGTGCCGCCACGTCGGCACGTTGCCGTGACGTGGCAGCCACGTCAGCGCCACCCCCCGCCCTCGAGCGCCCGTCTGCCACCTCAGCCTCTGCCGTCAGCCTGTGCCCGAATATATTAAACCTAGGGCTGACGTCATAATTTGCATTTTCCTTTAGGAAAATAATTCGTGCTGACGTCATAAATCCTTTTCGGTTTAAAAATAAATCCGGAAAATACCCATTTTTCTTTTATTTTGAATTTAAACTTTGGAAGGCTATAACTTTTGCATTTTAACTCCAAATTGACCCATTCAAATTTCTAAATTTTTTTAAAATCATGATCTATCCATTTCTGGAGTAATTTTGAATTTTTGAAATTTATTTAAATTTTGTTTGAATATATTTTGTAATTCCAAGATTTAAATTTAAATTAAAACTTCCAATTTCTTTTAAAAGCCTCAATTCCTTTTCAAGAATTGTTGACCCACATCCAAAATTCAAAATTCTGTCTTCCAGTATTTTATAATTTTTGAAAGTTATTTGGATTTCATTTGAATTTTGTTTTGAATTTTCTTTGAATTGGCTCTTTACGTTAGATTTCGACGATTCCGGAGACGCTGAGTTCGACGATTCCCCGCAGGGCTTCGATCAAGGCAAGTTACACCATTGACCATGTTGAACCTAATATTTGAAATTATTTATATTGTTTTACTGTATATGCATGCGTATCTTTACTCAAATATAATTCAAATTTGTTTTAAATTTAGTTATACCCATAATCCTTTGATTATAGCCCAATTTGAATCCCGAATTCCTATACCTTGTCACCCTAGCTGAAAACTAGTTAGTACCATAGTATTGACTAGAAATTTTATAGAATGCTTAGCCTGGCTTAGTATAATTTTAGGTGGGATTAATGTCTTACACAGGAAATGACGATTTAAAATTGAGTTCTTGACTTCGGTGAGTCAAGGATGGTTTATGAAAATTGTTTAAAAATGAAATTAGAAACTTATGTTTTGGACTTAGGCTAATGGTTAGGTGGTGGGTACCAGCATGCCTCGTGTTTGGTGACACCTGGTTGATTGTCGTGTACGGGGGAATGGGGATGGGCCTAAACCAACATAAGGACCGTTTCTGTGATTCATTTTACGAAGTCACTTCGTACTACCACAAGTCCGGTATGGGACGGACCTGGCTAAGTAATTTGTGAAGTTCCAAACATAGTCTCGCTAAAGGCTGAATATGAGCGCGGCGTAGGCTGTGGGAAGTCTCACATGGCACCAGAGGGGGCCCCAACTCGTGGATTCGAGTTGTGGTGAAACCTTAGTGGCGGCGTGATTATTTTGGCGATGGATCATCGGAACAGCCTTGTCATGAACTCTCCGCCGCACACCTAAGGCAGTGTGTTGATCGCGTGGCTCAAGTGAGAGGGAATGTCTTGTGGGTAAAGTTGTACACCTCTGCAGAGTTCAAATCTATCCTAGGTAGCCGTGTCCACGGTCATGGACATGCTGAGTAAAGTTGTCACAGATTAGACTTGGATTTTATAAACTTGGTTTTTGAGCAAACAAACAATGAGCCTTAGTTCGTCGGGTGGATTCCCGTGGATAGGTTAGTGTGGGCTGGAGCCTACACTAACGATAATACTTGTTAAAAACAATGTTTCACATACTGTAATAAAATTCAGCTTTTCGTATTTACGTTATTGTATTTAAATTCAAGTATTGCTTTCCGCACATTGCCCTATTAAGCTTTCCTTTGAAATCCCTTATGCATGCATCAACTCTGTTATAATTCCTGGTGTAACTTGCGTAAGCATTTACTTGCTTACCTTGGAAGTACTTCTGTACTCACCTTGCTAAATCTGTTGCCAGACTTCGAGGGCGACTACGACGGTGAGGACTACATCAGTGAGTAGGACGCGTCTTACGATCATTCGCTCGTGGGAGGTCGGATGGGTCGTGGCCGCCACCTTTGCTATCTTTTCCGCTGTTTTTGTTTATTTTGTTGGCCTGGTGCCCTTATTGTAAGACTTGGCCTTAAGGCTGTATTTTTTGTTTAATAATATCTCGTGGTTATTTTTGCATGATATACATTGTCATTAAACTGTGTGCACTAGCTTTTCCTGGGATAGTGCGATTTACACAGAGTGGCTCGGAGTTGTTGTTCCGGATCCTGACAGAAATGGTATCAGAGCAACAATGACCCTAAGACGTGACCTTAGCTAGAGACCAACCTTAAGAATATATTTTCATAAGAAATGCCCTTTTAAAAACATCTCTTCCATTTCTCAATCTCTTTACCAAAACTGATTACTAACTCCTCTCCTCCTCCAAAATTTTAGATGGAGCAACCCACCCGCGTCTCCCATGGAACCCTTGCCAGACTCTTCGCCGATGATCTGTACAACCTCATGCAAGAGCTCAACTTCCGCCCGTACCCCCTCTACCAAGGATATGTTGGCATGTATGGAGACGAGGAATGCTGGAGAGTGGAAGTGAAGATCTTCAAAGATTTCGGAGCAAACGGAGCCATTTACGTGTTCGACGCACCCCTACCTCGAGCTACCTTCTTCTACGGAGTGCAGGATGCAGCCCGAGAGGCCATTCGCTAGCTGCGGAACATCTACGCTTGAGACTTGCTGCGCGCCGATTTTCGCTACTTTCCCATGAAGACCCCTCGTGCTGCCGGCGACTTCGCCTCTGAGTATGAGAGCAACCCCTGGCTCGTACGACTGGTGGAGTTCACCAAGTCCATGGATCACATGTACCAGACCACCCTGGACGAGCTGCACACCGCACAGCAGAAGCTCCGCGCACGGGAAGAAGAGCTTGCCAAGATCCGCGCTGAAGATGCAGGCTCCACTGATTCCGGGCCTTTTCCGAGGAGACTCGAGTGCCGCGCTAGTGTCTAGACAACCCTGAGTCTTAGAACGCTATCCGTGAGCTGTAGTCCTTTGTAAACAGCCATGAGACTATTATAATAAAATAAAAAATTTTGTTTGGCTCTTATTCGTGTTTTCCTTGCTCTTGTGTGTTATTTTGGTGGGATTGTTACTAGAACCTTTCCTTTAGTTCTCTCTCTAAATCTGAAAGCCTCAATAGATGGTGAACACGAGAAGGAACTTCAGCATGGACAACACCAACCCCGGAGCACAAGGGAGCCAGTCAGCTCCGATTCCACCACCCCCGCCAGCAGCAGGACCGGATTGGGCACAATTAATGGCCAATCAAAACCAGTTGATCCAGCTATTAGCTCAGATGATCAACAACCCTCAGACTCATCATCAACCTGCCCAAGTACCTCCCAATCGTCTTTCCGAGTTCCTAAGGATCAAGCCACCCACCTTCGCCGGCAGTGCTGAACCAATGGACGCCGACGACTGGCTCAGGTCGATTGGCAAGAAGCTGGACATACTGCAGTGCACTGATCGGGAGCGAGTCCTGTTCGCCTCCCATCAGCTGAATGGGCCCGCGTCTCAATGGTGGGATACTTTCACCGCTTCGCACGCCAACCCGCAGACGGTGACGTGGAACGAGTTCGAGCAAAGTTTTCGCAAGGCTCACATCCCCACCGACACCATGGCATTGAAGAAGAAGGAGTTCAGGTCTCTGCGCCAAGGAGGTCGTACTGTCAATGAGTACGTGCAAAAGTTCAACCAACTGGCCCGCTATGCGCCGGAAGATGTGGCTTCCGACGAGGCCAAGCAAGAAAGGTTCATGGAGGGCCTGAATGACAACATATCAGTACAGCTGATATCGGGTGACTATACTGACTTCCACCAGCTAGTCAGTAAGGCCATCCGCCAGGAGGGCAAGCACATGGAAATGGAATCGCGGAAGAAAAGAATGGCGGACCAGAGGAACAGCTCTGGAGGTTCTTTCAAGAGTCGCACCACTCCTCCGCACACAAACAAGTTCGAGACCTGTGGCAGCAACTTCAAGAACCGCCAAGGTGTTCAAGTCCTTAACCACCGCCGCCTGCCTCGGGCCAACCGCCAGTTCCAAAGCAACCGTACCCCAACAACTGGTGGCCATGTGCAGAAGAGCAGTCCGCCAACTGACGGATTAACCTTCTATTACTGCAAGGAACCAGGGCACTTTGCCAAGGCGTGCCCCAAGAAGATTCAAGCGGCAAAGAACCGTGAGCCTCGGAAGTCGGAACTGTGGGCAGCAAAGCCGCAGACCTTTGTCAAGGGAGAGTGAACCACGTGGCGGTGAAGAAGCTCAGCCGCACCGACGTCGGCCGGGTATGTTCCTTGTCAACTCAGTACCAGCATCAGTTCTTTTCGATTCCGGAGCATCACATTCATTTGTATCAAAAACTTTTGTGGAGAAGCATGGGTTGGGTAGGGTAACCCTTAGCAACCCTATGATAGTTCACTCCCCTGGAGCAGAAATGAGAGCAGGGACCTTGTGCCCCAACGTGGAATTGCTCATAGACGGAACCCGATTCCTAGCCGATCTTTTGGTTTTGGAATCGCAAGGATTAGATGTCATTCTCGGGATGAACTGGTTAGCTAAGAATCAAGGACAGATCGATTGCGCTACCAGATCCATCACCCTCACCAATGACCAAGGCATAGAAGTGATCTTCTCTCCTCAAATCCCGAAGGCAGAAGAATGTGCCCTTTTCCATCTTCAAGTCTTAGAGGAAGTGCCGATAGCACGGGAATACCCAGATGTTTTTCCCGAGGAACTGCCAGGAATGCCACCGGATAGGGAAATCGAGTTTGTGATTGACCTAGTCCCAGGCACCGCCCCGATTTCCAAGAGACCATATCGGATGCCTGCTAACGAGTTAGCAGAATTGAAGAATCAACTCAAGGAATTAGAAGACAAGGGGTACATCCGACCCGGGCCACACCTTAGGGAGCACCCGTCCTGTTCGTCAAGAAAAAGGATGAGAGTTTGAGGCTGTGTGTGGACTACAGAGCACTCAACGACGTCACCATCAAGAATAAATACCCCCTCCCCAGGATCGATGACCTGTTCGATCAGTTGAAAGGAGCCGGTATCTTCTCCAAGATTGATCTGCGATCAGGATATCATCAGTTGAAGATTCGTGAAGAAGACATTCCCAAAACTGCCTTCTCCACTAGATATGGACATTATGAGTTCACGGTTATGTCATTTGGACTGACCAATGCACCAGCCTACTTCATGAGTATGATGAACAGTGTATTCATGAAATACTTGGACAAGTTTGTAGTAATCTTCATCGACGACATCCTCATCTACTCCAAGAATGAAGAAGAGCATGAGCAGCATCTCCGAATAACGTTGGAAAAGCTTCGAGAGCATCAACTCTTTGCCAAGTTCAAAGAAATGTGAATTTTGGCTAAAAGAGGTTGCCTTCCTGACATATCGTGACACCAAGGAATCAGAGATCCTTCCAAGGTAGAAGCAAGAATGGAGTGGAAGCCACCAAAGTCCGTAATGTAAGTCGAGCTTTCTTGGACTTGCGGGTTATTACCGTCGGTTCATAGCAGGGTTCTCCGAGACAGCCAAGCCAATGACCCAGTTGCTGAAAAAGGAAAAGAAGTTCGAATGGACGAAGGCTTGTGAGCAGAGTTTTCAAACCCTTAAGAAAAGATTGGTTTCAGACCCATGCTTGTTTTGCCGGACATACATAAAAGCTTCGAGGTTTTCGTGATGCCTCTCGCCTAGGCTTAGGCCGTGTCCCGATGCAAGAAGGCAAAGTGGTAGCTTACGATCCCGCCAACTCAAGCCTCATGAGTGCAATTATCCTACTCATGACTTAGAGTTAGCCGCAGAGTGCACGCCTTAAAAATCGGGCGCCACTATCTTATCCAGAACTGTTGTGAAGTATACACGGACCATAAGAGTTTGAAGTATATCTTCACCCGAGTGCAGTAACTCAACCCGAGGCGAAGATGGTTGGAGTTGATAAAGGACTACGACATCGGTATACATTACCACCTAAAAGCGAATGTTGTAGCCGATGCCTTGAGCAGAAGTCTTATGCAAACATGGTGATATCGGAAGAAGACCGCACCGACTTCGGAGGAGTCGCCTGCCTAAGTCTAAACCCGATGGGACCAAACATCCTCACCACCCTGGAGATACAACCTGGCTTGCCTGATCAAATTACGTAAGCTCAGAAGGATGACGAAGATATCCAGGAAATCGTAAAGAATATGAGAAGGGCAAGGCCCTGTGGTTGATGAAGACGAACATGGTGTGTTTGGTTCGAGAAGCGCATCTGTGCCGAATAATCGAAATCAAAACCCCGATTCTGAAAGAGGCCCATGACACCCCATACTCAATCCACCCAGGTCATACCAAGATGTACCAAGACCTAAGGGAAAAATATTGGTGGGTTAGTATGAAGAGAGAAATAGCAGAGTTTATTGAAGTCTGCGATACCTATCAACGAGTCAAAGCCGAACATCAGAGGCCAGTTGGACTCTTGCAACCCCTGCCTATACCAGAATGGAAGTGGGAAGAAATCGGTATGGATTTCATAACCGGACTCCCAAGAACACAATCGGGTTATGATTCAATCTGGGTGATCATAGACCGATTAACTAAAGTAGCTCACTTTATGCCAGTCAAGACCACTTACTCTGGGAGTAAATTAGCCGAGCTATACATGTCCCGGATTGTGTGCCTGTATGGCGTCCCCAAGAAAATAGTGTCAGATCGAGGAAGTCAGTTCACTTCTCGATTCTGGCAAAAGCTGCATGAAGAGTTAGGGAGTAAGCTCAGTTTCAGTACCGCTTACCACCCCCAAACAGATGGTCAAACAGAGAGAGTTAATCAAGTGCTCGAGGATATGCTGAGAGCTTGTACTCTGGACTTTGGGAACAGCTGGGACCGATCATTGCCCTATGTAGAGTTCTCTTACAATAATAGCTACCAAGCCAGTCTGCAGATGGCACCTTTCGAAGCCTTGTATGGACGAAAGTGCAGGACACCCTTGCTGTGGGATCAGCAAGGAAAACCTCAAGAAGCTGGGCCGAACCTGCTACAAGACGCAGAAGATAAGGTTAAGAAGATCAGAGACCGACTGAAGATAGCCCAATCTCGATGGTAACAGCTTATGCATAACCGTCGCGAGATTTGACCTTTGAGGTCGGGGACTACGCTCTATCTTCGAGTATCCCCACTCGAGGTGTAAAAGGTTTCAAGTTAGAGGGAAACTAGCACCACGATATGTGGGCCCTTTCAAGATTCTAGATCAAGAGGTGCGATCAGATATCGCTTAGACTTGCCGCCAAGCATGTCGGGGTGCACAATGTCTTTCATGTCTCACAGTTAAAGAAGTGCCTCCGAGTACCCACAGAGCAAGCCGCACTGGAAACCTTGGACCTCCAGGATGACCTCACCTACCAGGAGCAACCAATTAAGATTCTCGAGACAGCAGAACGTCAGACCAGAAGGAAGACCATCAGATTCTCCAAAGTTCAGTGGAGCAACCACACCAAGACGAAGCCACCGGGAGCGAAGAAGATTTAAAGACCAACCATCCCCATCTCTTTTGCTAGCCAGTGCAAATCTCGAGGGCGAGATTTCCTTTAAGGGGGGTAGGTTTGTAACATCCCAAAATTTTATCCCTTTATTTAAAATTAAATCTGGAATTTATTTGATTTTCTAGAGTTATGTCAAAGTCCTGATTTGAGAAAAATTATAAACTTTAATTTATAAAAGTCAAAAATGAATTTATTGCATTACTGAAAGTTAAAACAAATGTATTTCAGCTTCCTAAAGTCAAATATGAGGTTATATTAATTTTTTCCAGATTTTAGAAAGAATTAAAACTTTCCCTTTTAAAATCAAATTGTGCCTTTGCAAATTATACTTATTAAAATGAGTGGAAAATATTTTTATTAAATCTAGAATAGCTCCAGATAGTTCTCTGAGTTTTTCTGGATTTTTCAAAATTTATTTGGTATTTTTCTGAGTTTTCTAAACCTTAATAGCATTTCTGGAAAATCAAAAAGAAAGAAAATCCTAAAACCCTCCTCGGGCTGACAAGTGTCGCCCATCGGAGCCCCTCCGACCGCCGGATTCCCCCTCAGCCGTCCGATCAAACTTAAACCCTCTCCCCGCCTTCCCTCTCTCCGCGTGCGACGCGTGTCGCGCATCGGACCGTCCACTCCCGCGCCGGATTTAATCCTCGCCGCCCGCAGCAACTTACCGCTTCACCGCTCCCCTCTCCGCTCCTGCCGCCACGTGGTTCGATCGGGACCGTTCGTTGTTGTCGGATTCTATCCCGGCCGTCCGCGTTCACTTAACCCTCCGCCCGAAACCCCAACGGCTCAGATCAAGTCTCCCTTGCCGGATGGGATCTCAGCCGCACCTCCTCACTTACCCCTTCGCGCATCACCCAACGGCCCCGATCTCCTCCTCCTGCCACGCGTCGCTAATCGAACCACCGCCCGATTTCTTTCACGTTTTTCTCTCTCGCTAACCGGTGGGCCCTCCGTGTCAGCTCCGTCTTGCCCGCCCCTTTCCTTTCTTCCTCGCGCGATCTCCGCCACGCCGCTATTGAGCGCGAATCAAGCTTTTAAAGCTTCGCTTCTTCCGACTGATGCCCGCACGACAAACAAATAGCCATTGCACCTCCACGCGCCCATTGCGGGCATAATCGCGCTGTAATTGCGGCCGTTACCACCGCCGTTAAACCTCCGAGCCGCCGCAACTCCGGCGAGATGGGCGCGACCGTTACTCCACTCCCCAGGCTATAAAAAGGCCTCCCCGGGCACCCTCTACCCACACCGCCTCCCCTGCTGTAACATCCTGTTTTTCTAAGATTTTTAAAGCCTGGATTTCAAAAATGAATTTTCTGGAATTTTCTGAAATTAATTGAAGCTTCAAATGAATTTTTAAAGTTTTAAATGATTTAATGTGATTAAAATAAACATTAACATAAGTGGAAAATATTTTGTTTGTGTTCCTTGTGTCACAAGGAATTTTCTGGTATTTTTGGTGAATTTTTCGGATTTATTTGCTATTTTTCTAGAGCTTTTAGAAGTTTATTTGAATTTCTGGAAAAAGAAAAGAAAAGAAAATAATTCCCCGCCGCCCGATCTCCCTCTCCGCCACGCTGTCACCCATCCGCCGCCGCGCCGCCGCAGCACTCTTTCCCGCGCACTCCGCTCGCCCCGCCGCTCGATCTCGCTCAAGGCCACGCTGTCGCAAGATTCACGCTGACGCTGGCGGCACTAGCACGCGCTTCGCCGCTCGCCTCGGCCGCCGACGCGGCCGCGCGATCCCACTGCTCACCCCGCGCCGCGAACCCTAACTCCTAACCATTTCCACCGTCCGATCTCGCCGCGTGGCCCAATCCTAGCCGCCTAACCTAATCCGCGTCGCCTCGCGTCAGAATCGATCGGATTGCCTCGTTCGCGTGGATAAAACTCGCGCTCATCCTCGGTTCGCGTGCGTCGCCGCCCGAAGCTCGCCGCCGCCCTCGCCGCCGCGCCGCGCTGCCGCCGAGCCGCTCTTGCCCGCTGCCGCGCCCGCGGCACTCTCCGCGCTCGTCTCCTCGCCGCCGCCGAGGACTTCGCCGGTGAGCTCGCCGCCTCCTCGCTGCCGCCTGCCGCCCGCTCGCCGCCTCGCCGCACTTCGCCCGCCCCTCGGTCCTCGAGCTCGCGCGCGCGCGCACTCGCGCCAAGGCGCGCGGCGACGCCGCGCCAAGACGCCGCCACGCTGCCGCATCGCCACCGCGCCCGCGCCGCTTCCATCTCGCGCCGCGCGCGGCGACGCCGCGTGCCGAGCCGCCACGCGCCGGCAATCCGCGCACCACCGACACCGCCGCTCGATCCCGACCGCAGATTCAGACTCGATCCACGGCCGCGATCGCGCCACGTGGCTAACTCTCCGCCGTCGGATCTCTCGCTGCCGCCGCGCCGCGCCAAGGCGGCCGGGCCACGCCAGCCCTAGCCGACGTGGCATCCTACGTGGCATGCCACGCCGCCACGCCGCCCCTAGCCGCCTTCCCGAGCCACGTGGCAGCCACGCTACCGCCACGCCAAGACGCGCCACCACGGCAAGATATGCCGCCGCCACGCCGCCGCCGCCGCGCGCCCGCCGCCTCGTGCATCGTTACGTGGACCGGGTCCACGGTGAACTCGGAATTCGGTGCACCGGTTCACAAAGACAAGAGCCTTTTTCGTTTTTCCTGAATTAATTTTGAATTAATTTTCCGAGCCCGCTTCTCCTCCGTCCTAGCTCCGATTGACCTCGCTTCTTTTTCTAAATTCATCTAAAATCGAGCTCTAGCTGTTGGTTCTGGTTTTGTGAGTTTTTGAGTTCTTTTGCTTGTCATTTTATGTGTTTCTTTGTTTCCGGTCGCTTTCTCTCGTTAGATTCGATTCCGAGGAGCAGTGTTTCGCGCTGTAAGACCAGAGTACCTCACGAGCATAACGAAGGCAAGTCGTGTCCCTTGATCATGTTGAACCCAACTTTACAAACTATTATTTAATTATTTTGCTTTAAATTACATTGCATTGCTATTTTTATTCAAACCGCTGTACAGTGTAGTTATTGTCCCATTTGCAAATATACCTCCTTGACACTTTGAAATACCATGATACCTTTGTCACCATAGGTTGGGAAATTTATTAGTGATGCTAGTTTATTTATCACATGGGTTGGTACGATTAGATTGCTTAGCCGCTTTATATTTACGTTGGTCTCATCGCACATATTAAATTATTAATTTGACTTAATGATATATGGAATCGTGGTTGGTGCCACGTGTATTAAAATTTGTGCCACGGCATTGGTGTGACGCTGGCTTGGTTATACAAATTGGTTTTGCACTCAAGCAGTGATCGTGGCAAGAAAGGGGAAGTACATTGTACTTTGGGGATGTGGTAGTCTCGCCGGTAATGCTAAGGACTTAACTTTGTGCGCCATTGATCCGAGCTTAATCGCAAACCACATGTCTATTATGGGATGGACTCGCTGATTAATTTGTAATATTTCAATTCGATTCGCCATTGTGATGAACATGGTTGCTGATTTCCATGTGGCGCAAGGGGGGGTGTGATGCGAAACCCTAGCGGGCAGGATTGTATTGAGGTAGAGCATTGTAAAGGCCTTGTTGTGATTTCCTTAGGCCTAGGCTAATCACATCGTGTGGGTACAGCTTGTGCAACCTCCGCAGAGTGTAAAACTATTCGAATAGCCGCGCCTCTGGCCATGGATGTGCTCGGGATTTCACACGAGGGTTAGTGTTTCATTTATAACTTGGTGGTTTATGTTGGGAGTGGACAGGTAGTTCACTGTTGGTTTAATTTGTGAATTGGTGTTCACAAGTGGTTCATGATTATTCCTTTGTTTATCTATTATCACTATTTCAGTTAACTTTCGCTTTCAAGTTATTTAATATATTTCATCAATAAATGCCTTTATGCAAATTAACCTTTCAGCCTTCCTTTGGTAAGCCTTGCATATTATATTGCATTTATTGTTACAAACGACTTGCTGAGTACCAATGTACTCACGGCTTTACGCCTATGTTGCTCAGTTGAGGGAGAGGAGTACTATCAGCAGGAGGTGCCAGAAGGAGAGTACTACGACGACTTCACGGATTAGGCTTCGCTTCTCCACTCGATAGCCCGTGGTTTGTCGATTGGTCGCCACGCTTTATTTTGGATTTCCGTTGTTATTTTGTTAAGCCCTTCCGCCAGAGATATTGTAAGCTTGGCCATAAGGTCGCACTTTGATATTTTATCGATATTCTAGTTTTCCTTATTATTGTCGTGTGTATGATCGTGATGACATCTATGTTTGATCGTGCACTAGCGTGATCCTCGACTAGTGCAGTTTATACGAGAGACCGAGTTTGCATATTCGGGTCTCGACAGAGATGGTATCAGAGCCATATCGACTGTAGGACGAAGCCCTAAGTTAAATTGGTCGTAGCCCAAAAATTTATTTTCTAAATCCAACCAACTAAACTTGATATTTAGTAATATCTCTATCTTCTTACCTCATTCTTAAGGATTCTTGTCTCTCGCCCCAACTCTTGCAAAATTCGTTTTTCCTAAAATTATAAACTGATCTTTCCTTTATAAATGCATTAGATGTCCCAAACTTCCTACACCCGACATGAGGATGGAGGTCACTTCACGCGCTTTGTTGCGGTGCCTCTGATTTAAGAGATCGCCCGCCTACCTCACTAAGGATGAGAAGCAAAAGGTCAACGATCGGAGCATCTCCAGCTATACTTCACCACCCGAGTCGGCAAGCGTGTGCTACATCACGCTTTCAAGAACACCGTGCGGTGGGGAGATGTCAAGACAGGAGTTGCGCACAAAGCCATCCGCCGACTTTGCAAGCTATACAAGATCAACATGGCCGACTCGTCCGAAGTTCAAAGAGCGATGCGGAGCCACCCCGAGACTACCAGAGCGCCCGAGGAGCCCCGCCGCAGCCGCCAAGACTCTACCGCCGCCTACACCGCCGAGCCCGGAGGAGAGACGTCAGATCACCGGAGATCGTCGCGCTTACCTCGCCGGTTCACTCCACCTGGGCCGAGAGCGATGCGCCGATCCGCAACTCGTGGGTTGTCTACAGCGATTCCGAGGACGATAGCAAGCATGTACCTTATTTGTCAGACCCGAGTGGGAGCCTTGAGTAGATAGTGCGAGTAGACACGTTGGATTTTATTTGCGCTTGTGTGATGTGAGCTGCAAATATTGCCTTAAAAGCATTATATTGCGATCATGTCAAATCTTTTATTGGAGTTTATTTTTGTTCGGTTCTTAGTTAGCCTTTTGGCTAAGTGTTTGTTTAGTTAGGTCTCCATTAAGCAAAACCCCTTAGACGATTTACCTCTTATCTATGCTTTTCCTCTCGTCTTTCACCTTTGGTGATGCCAGCTTGTTTTCTTTTCAGAGCAAGATGGTTGACACCAGGAACTCCTCCAGCCGCAACCAGGGGAACCAGGACCCAGAGAACAAAGGTCGCGCAGCCGGTGCCACTGCCTTGGACCCCGCCTCGCCGCTTCTGATGGCCTGCATACGATGATGCAGACCATGATGCAGGGTATGCAGACTATGATGCAGCGACAGCACCAGGAGCCAGTACCACCGCCAGCACATCGTCAGCAGACCAGCTATGCAGAGTTTATGAGGACGAGACCGCCTGTTTTCTCCAGTTCATCGAGTTTTGAGGCCGACGATCGGGTCCGTTCGCTTGAGAAGAAATGAACTTGGCCTGCACCGACAGGAGAAGGTGTCAGATGCAAGACATCGCCTTGAGGGACCAAAGCAGCAGAGTGGTGGGAGAACCATCAGGCCGCCCATGAGGATCAAAGATAACATCACCGGAAGGAATTCGCTAAGGCTTTCCACACCGCTCATGTCATGGAGGGAGTGGTTGAGATGAAGAAGGATGAGTTTCGGAGTTCCAGCAGAGGAACTCATCAAGGAGTGAATATCTCAATAAATTCACTCAGCTTGGCTTCGCTACGCGCTGCAGGATGTAGCGGATGATGCACTTCGCGTAAGAGGTTCAAGAAAGGTTTGAACCCAGCTTTGAAGGTGCAAGTCGAGGCAACGACTATGCCGCCAGCAGCTGGTGGATAAGGCCATTCTCATCGAGGAGAGTCGCGCAGCTCGAGGAGTCTCGCAAGAGGAGGTTGATCCAAAGAGGATCACACCACACCGCCTCGAGGCCTCGCTTTGGTTCCTACCGGCCAGCACGAGTGCCACAAAGAAGAAAGCAGCAGCAGCAGCAGCGATCTTGGGATTCCGACCCCACTCGCACACCGCGCGCTGGGCCACCAGTCCGGCCCCGGTGGTTCCGTGGACAGCAGCAGCAGAAGAGCAATAATTCAGAAGATCCATCACTTGCTTCAAGTGTCATGAGGTGGGACACTATGCTAGCAAGTGCCCTCGCAGGCGTGCCCCGACACCGGCGCTTTGACTTGGGAGCCACACCCGGCCGCACTTCTACCCCGAGCAGACGAGGAGCACCCCGCCTCGGGAAGCCAGCAGACGCCGGTGGAGAGGTCGTGAACCACGCCACCGCAGAGGATGCCTGTGCAGCGCCAGACGTTGTGATCGATGACGTTTCGCATATCTGGCCTCGCCACCGCTTTATTTGATTCGAGCTTCGCATTCGCTTGTTTCTGAGTTTTGCTTTAAAGCAACAATTGAAAATCGTTGCTCTTGGATCTGTTCTTTAATCCAATCCCTGATCCGAAGTTGAGGTCCAACCTAGGTTGTCCAGGAGTTAGGATAACCATTCAGGGAGTTGAGTTCAGGGCCGACCTGATTTTGTTGGATATGCAGTCCCTAGATGTAATTTTGGGAATGGATTGGCTTCAGAAGCAGCAGACAGTGTTAGATTGTGGGAGCAGAGCAGTGACCTTAACCAATTCAGATGGAGTTAAGGTGCGATTCGCAGCCAGTGAGTGCCAGCCAGAGCCAGTCATGATTTGCCAGAGTAAGGTAATCCAGTTGGAGGGTGTACCAGTTGTCAGAGAGTACCCGACGATTTCGCATGATCTTCCGTATGCCACCAGAGAGGGAGGTTGAGTTTCTGATTGAGCTTGTGCCAGGTACCGCTCCGATTTCCAAGAGACCCTATCGGATGCCCGCCAATGATTTAGCAAGTTGAAGAAGCAAATTCAGGAGCTTTTGGATAAGGGTTACATCAGACCGAGTTCGTCCCCGTGGGGAGCGCCAGTGTTGTTCGTCAAGAAGAAGGATGGTAGTCGCGCATGTGTGTGGACTACAGAGCACTTAATGAGGTCACCATCAAAAATAAGTACCCTCCGCCCGTGATCGATGACTGCTTGACCAGCTCAAGGGAGCAGGAGTGTTCTCCAAGATTGACTTGAGATCGGATATCATCGATGAGGATACGTAAGGAGGACATACCCAAGACAGCCTTTCTCGACTCGCTATGGTCTATACGAGTTCACAAAGTGATGTCATTTGGTTTGACCAATGCTCCAAAGATATTTCATGTATTTGATGAATAAGGTGTTTATGGAATATTTGGACAAGTTTATCGTTGTGTTCATTGACGACATATTGATATATTCCAAGATCGAGGAGGAACATCAGAGCACCCGAGGTTGGCATTGCGTAAATTGAGGGATAATCAGCTTGTATGCAAAGTTCAGCAAATGTGAGTTTTGATGAAGAAAGTCGCTTTCTAGGGCATGTGTTGACAGCAGAAGGAGTCGCAGCTGACCCAGTGGAAAGTAAGTGATGTTTTGGATTGGCAATACCCACTTCAGCTACCTGTGTCGAGTTTTCTGGTATGGCAGATACTACCGCCGCTTTATTGAGGGATTTTCCAAAGGTGGCTAGACCCTCACGCAGCTTGCTCAAAAAGGAAAAGAAATTCACTTGGACGCCAGAGTGCGAGAAAAGTTTTTAAACTTAAGGAGAGTTTGACCACAGCCCGGTGCTTGTGTTGCCTCGATATTAATAAGGATTTTGAGATATTTTATATGCCTCGCGCAAAGGTTTGGGTTGTGTCTTGATGCAAGACAAGAGAGTGGTAGCCTATGCCTCACGCCGCTGAGACCGCATGAGGAGAACTACCCTACCCATGATTTGGAGTTGGCACGTGAGTGCATGCTTTAAAGATTTGGCGCCATTATCCGATGGGTAATAGATGTGAGGTTTACACGGATCATAAGAGTCCAAATATATCTTTACCCACCGAGCTTAACCTCAGCAGAGGAGGTGGTTAGAGCCGATAAAGGATTATAATGTGGGCATACATTATCATCCCGGGAAAGCTAATGTTGTTGCAGATGCCTTGAGCAGTAAAGGTATACCGCAATTCAGTGATGGTTCGAGAGAGTCACCACTTTACATGAGGAATTTTTGCTTAGCCTTGAGTTGGTTGAGCTGTGATTTTGGCACTATGGAGATGCAAACTTACTTTGATGGTCGATTCACAGCTTAGTCGATGATGAGGCATTTCAATGGATCGTAAAGAATTTAAGTGAAGGTAAAGAGTCGATTTTCAAGTGGATGACCAGGAACCTTGTGGTTCAAGCGGCGCTTGTGTGTGCCCAACAAACAAGAAATAAAGGATGTGTTGTTAAAAGAAGCTCATGAGTCATCAGATTCGATTCATCCAGCAAGACCAAGATGTACCAAGACATTAAGGATAAGTATTGGTGGCCAAGCATGAAGCGTGAGATTGCCGAGTATGTAGCCCTTTGTGATGTTTGTCGAGAGTAAAGGCAGAGCACGAGAGACTCGCAGTTTGCTACAACCATTAAAAGTCCCCGAGTGGAAGTGGGAAGAAATTGGTATGGACTTTATAGTCGGTTTGCCTAAACCAAAGAGGGTCATGATTCAATTTGGGTCATTGTGGACCGCTTGACCAAGGTTGCTCATTTCATTCCGCTTAGGACGACTTACAAGTGGTGACAAATTGGCGAGCTATATATGTCCAGATTGTCGGGCTTGCATGGTGTGCCCAAGAAGATTGTGTCGATCGTGGATCGCAGCTTCACCTCTCGGTTTTGGGGTAGTTTCCATAAGGCTATGGGAACCCACCTGAATTTCAAGATAAAGATATCACCCCTGCATGCATGGTCGACAGAGCGAGTTAATCGATTCGAGGACATGTTGAGAGCCCGTGTGCTTGATCATGGGTCTATGGGACAGCTTGTTTACCCTTTGCGAGTTCTCATACAACAACAGCTTATCGTGCCGCTTGCGATGTCACCGCTTGAGGCATTGTATGGCAGAAATGCAGGACCCTCTCAATTGGAAAGAGACGGGAAGGTCGTTTTGGCCCGCATTGTTTGAAAGAAGCCGAGGATAAGGTCCGTTGATTCAGAAAGGTTGAAAGCCGCCTGTGCCGCATGTAAAAGCTATGCGATATGCACGCACGGAGCCGAGTTTTGAGCCGATGATTTGTGTATTCGAGGATCACACCATTCAAAGGTGTGAAGAGATTTCAGCTAAAAGGGAAGCTTGCACCGAGATATGTTGGTCCGCTCGCACTCAAACGCAGGGAGAGGTTGCTTATCGCTTGAGCTACTCGCGCCCTTCTGGGGTACATGACGCCTTTCATGTGTCCCACCAAGAAGTGCTCGCGCGCACTGCAGGAGGTTGTGCCGCTGAGGCCGTTGACTCGCAGGAGGATCTGCTGTACAAAGAGCACCTACCAAAATCTTGAAGTGTCGAGCGAGTCACCCTAATAAAGCGGTCCGTTTTTGCAAAGTTCAGTGGAGCAACCATTCTGAGGAGGAAGCCACCTGGGAGCGCGAGGAGGATCTCAGAGCAGAGTTTCCGAACCTATTCTCTTAGTTGGCCCAGATCTCGGGGTCAAGATCTCGTTTAAGGGGGTAAGCTTTGTAACATCCTGTTTTTCTAAGATTTTTAAAGCCTGGATTTCAAAAATGAATTTTCTGGAATTTTCTGAAATTAATTGAAGCTTCAAATGAATTTTTAAAGTTTTAAATGATTTAATGTGATTAAAATAAACATTAACATAAGTGGAAAATATTTTGTTTGTGTTCCTTGTGTCACAAGGAATTTTCTGGTATTTTTGGTGAATTTTCCGGATTTATTTGCTATTTTTCTAGAGCTTTTAGAAGTTTATTTGAATTTCTGGAAAAAGAAAAGAAAAGAAAATAATTCCCCGCCGCCCGATCTCCCTCTCTCCGCCACGCGTCACCCATCCCGCCGCCGGGCCGCGCTGCAGACTTTTTCCTCGCAGACCCGCCGCTTCCGCTCGATCTCGCCTTCAGGCACGCTGTCGCAAGATGATCATACTGACGGCGGGCGGCACTGGGCGCGCGCGCTCGCCGCTCGGCCGCCGACGCGACGCCGCGATCCCAGCTGTTCACCGCGCTACGCAACCCTAACTCCTAACCATTTCCACCGTCCGATCTCGCGCGTGGCCCAATCCTAGCCGCTCTAACCTAATCCGCTGCTCGCCTGCGCCAGAATCGATCGGGATTGCCTCGTTCGCGCGGATAAAACTCGCTCATCCTCGGTTCGCGTTCGCCGCCCGAGCTCGCCGCCGCCGCCGCTTCGCTCGCGCGCGCTGCCGCCGAGCCGCTCGCCGCGCGCGCCGCCGCCTGCACTCCTCCGCGCGCTCGCCTCGCCGCTGCCGCCGAGGACTTCGCCGGTGAGCTCGCCGCCTCTCTCGCCGCTCGCCGCCGCGCTCGCCGCTCGCCGCACTTCGCTCCGCGCCGTCCTCGAGCTCGCGCGCGCGCACAGACGCGCCAAGGCCGCGCTACAAGGCGACGCCGCGCCGCGACGCCGCCACGCTGCCGCGCGATCGCCACCGCCGCCGCGCCGCTTCCATCCGCGCCGCCGCGCGGCGACGCCGCTGCCGAGCCGCCACGCGCCGGCAATCCGCGCACCCACCGACACCGCCGCTCGATCCGACCGCAGATTCAGATCCGATCCACGGCCGCGATCGCGCCACGTGGCTAACTCTCCGCTGCCGGATCCCGCTGCCGCGTCGCGCGCCGCGCCGCGCCGGCCACGCCACGCCCTAGCCGACGTGGCATCCCACGTGGCATGCCACGCGGCGCCACGCCGCCCTAGCCGCCTTCCCGAGCCACGTGGCGCCACGCCACCGCCACGCACGCACGCCGCCGCCGCACACCGCGCCTGCATCGTTACGTGGACCGGGTCCACGGTGAACTCGGAATTCGGTGCACCGGGTTCACAGCACAGTAGCCTTTTTCGTTTTTCCCGAATTAATTTTGAATTAATTTTCCGGGAGCCCGTTCTCCTCCGTCCTAGCTCCGATTGACCCGGTTCTTTTTCTAAATTCATCTAAAATCGAGCTCTAGCTGTTGGTTCTGGTTTTGTGAGTTTTTGAGTTCTTTTGCTTGTCATTTTATGTGTTTCTTTGTTTCCGGTCGCTTTCTCTCTCGTTAGATTCGGATTCCGGAGGAGAAGGTTTCGCGCTGTAAGACCAGAGTACCTCACGAGCATAACGAAGGCAAGTCGTGTCCCTTGATCATGTTGAACCCAACTTTACAAACTATTATTTAATTATTTTGCTTTAAATTACATTGCATTGCTATTTTTATTCAAACCGTTGCACAGGTAGTTATTGTCCCATTTGCAAATATACCTCCTTGACACTTTGAAATACCATGATACCTTTGTCACCATAGGTTGGGAAATTTATTAGTGATGCTAGTTTATTTATCACATGGGTTGGTACGATTAGATTGCTTAGCCAGTTTATATTTACGTTTGGTCTCATCGCACATATTAAATTATTAATTTGACTTAATGATATATGGAACCGTGGTTGGTGCCACGGTATTAAAATTTGTGCCACGGCATTGGTGTGACGCTGGCTTGGTTATACAAATTGGTTTTTGCACTCAAGCAGTGATCGTGCAAGAAAGGGGAAGTACAGCTTGTACTTTGGGGATGTGGTAGTCTCG
The DNA here is from genome assembly GCA_036346265.1 of Melocanna baccifera. Classification (NCBI taxonomy): domain Eukaryota; kingdom Viridiplantae; phylum Streptophyta; class Magnoliopsida; order Poales; family Poaceae; genus Melocanna; species Melocanna baccifera. Next base: position 4,884,187 of record CM070696.1, on the reverse strand, counting down.
CCTGTAATGCTAAGGACTTAACTTTGTGCGCCATTGATCCGAGCTTAATCGCAAACCACATGTCTATTATGGGATGGACTCGCTGATTAATTTGTAATATTTCAATTCGATTTCGCCATTGTGATGAACATGGTTGCCGATTTCCATGTGGCGCAAGGGGTGTGTGATGAAACCTAGCGGGTGATTGTATTGAGGTAGAGCATTGTAAAGGCCTTGTTGTGATTTCCTTAGGCCTAGGCTAATCACATCGTGTGGGTACAGTTGTGCAACCTCCGCAGAGTGTAAAACTATTCGAATAGCCGCGCCCTCGGCCATGGATGGTGCTCGGGATTTCACACGAGGGTTAGTGTTTCATTTATAACTTGGTGGTTTATGTTGGGAGTGGACAGGTAGTTCACTGTTGGTTTAATTTGTGAATTGGTGTTCACAAGTGGTTCATGATTATTCCTTTGTTTATCTATTATCACTATTTCAGTTAACTTTCGCTTTCAAGTTATTTAATATATTTCATCAATAAATGCCTTTATGCAAATTAACCTTTCAGCCTTCCTTTGGTAAGCCTTGCATATTATATTGCATTTATTGTTACAAACGACTTGCTGAGTACCAATGTACTCACGGCTTTACGCCTATGTTGCTCGGCTTGAGGAGAGGAGTACTATCGCAGGAGGTGCCGAAGGAGAGTACTACGACGACTTCACTGATTAGGCTTCGCTTCTCCACCGATAGCCCGTGGTTTGTCGATTGGTCGCTACGCTTTATTTTGGATTTCCACGCTATTTTGTTAAGCCCTTCCGCTAGAGATATTGTAAGCTTGGCCATAAGGTCGCACTTTGCTATTTTATCGATATTCTAGTTTTCCCTTATTATTGTCGTGTGTATGATCGTGATGACATCTATGTTTGATGTGTGCACTAGCGTGATCTCCGACTAGTGCAGTTTACAGAGACCGATTTGCACATTCGGTCTCGACACTGCACTCTCAATCCCAGCCGATCAAGCCCCAAGGTCTCCTCGCGCTCAATCACCTCCGCTGCTTCAAGCAACTCCGCGAGCAATCGCCACGGCCGAGCCCCTCGCCCTCGCCGACGCCTCGACCTTGCTGGTGCTCAGCGATCCTCGCGACCACTCCGAAGCCGTGCCACCGAGCTGCCCGCCGCCGTGAACCTCCTCCGACCGCCGCCTCTCCGCCGATTCTCCTCTCCGGTCACCTCGGCCTCCGTGCAAGGTACCGATACAATCCCCGTGCCCTCCTCTTCATTTTGGTGCCTCGCCAGCGCCGCCTTGCCGGAGCGCCGGCGACCATCGTCCTCGCGGCGCCATCGCCGCCGCCGCGCCGTCGCCGCCGGCCGAGGTGGCAACAGCGTGGCCGCCAATCGGGCGCCACGCCGCGTTCCCCAGCGCCCGCCGCCACTCGCGCAGCCGCCACGCCGCACGCTGCCGCGGACGCGGCGCCACGCAGGCAGCCACGGTGCCAAGTGGCGCCACGGTGCCACGCCGCCACCCCGCCCCTAGCGCCCGTCTCGCGACTCATCTCTCCTCGGTCCATGGACTCGGTCCATGACACCCGGGCCCCACCTGTCAGCCTCTGCCCGAATATATTAACCCTAGGGCTGACGTCATAATTTGCATTTTCCTTTAGGAAAATAATTCGTGCTGACATCATAAATCCTTTTCGGTTTAAAAATAAATCCAGAAAATACCCCTTTTTCTTTTATTTTGAATTTAAACTTTGGAAGGCTATAACTTTTGCATTTTAACTCCAAATTGACCCATTCAAATTTCTAAATTTTTCTAAAATCATGATCTATCCATTTCTGGAATAATTTTGAATTTTTGAAATTTATTGAAATTTTGTTTGAATATATTTTGTAATTCCAAGATTTAAATTTAAATTAAAACTTCCAATTTCTTTTAAAAGTCTCAATTCTTTTTCAAGAATTGTTGACCCACATCCAAAATTCAAAATTCTGTCTTCCAGTATTTTATAATTTTTGGAAGTTATTTGGATTTCATTTGAATTTTGTTTTGAATTTTCTTTGAATTGGCTCTTTACGTTAGATTTCGACGATTCCGGAGACGCCGAGTTCGACGATCTCGCAGGCTTCGATCAAGGCAAGTTACACCATTGACCATGTTGAACCTAATATTTGAAATTATTTATATTGTTTTATCTGTATATGCATGCGTATCTTTACTCAAATATAATTCAAATTTGTTTTAAATTTAGTTATACCCATAATCCTTTGATTATAGCCCAATTTGAATCTCGAATTCCTATACCTTGTCACCCTAGCTGAAAACTAGTTAGTACCATAGTATTGACTAGAAATTTTATAGAATGCTTAGCTCGGTTTAGTATAATTTTAGGTGGGATTAATGTCTTACACAGAAATGACGATTTAAATTGAGTTCTTGACTTCGGTGAGTCAAGGATGGTTTATGAAAATTGTTTAAAAATGAAATTAGAAACTTATGTTTTGGACTTAGGCTAATGGTTAGGTGGTGGGTACCGGCATGCCTCGTGTTTGGTGACACCTGGTTGATTGTCGTGGTACGGGAATGGGGATGGGCCTAAACCAACATAAGGACCGCTTCGTGATTCATTTTACGGTCACTTCAGACTACCACAAGTCCGGTATGGGACGGACCTGGCTAAGTAATTTGTGAAGTTCCAAATATAGTCTCGCTAAAGGCTGAATATGAGCGCGGCGTAGGCTGTGGGAAGTCTCACATGGCACCAGACGGGGCCCCAACTCGTGGATTCGAGTTGTGGTGAAACCTTAGTGGCGGCGTGATTATTTTGGCAATGGATCATCGGAACAGCCTTGTCATGAACTCTCCGCCACACACCTAAGGCAGTGTGTTGATCGCGTGGCTCAAGTGAGAGGGAATGTCTTGTGGGTAAAGTTGTACACCTCTGCAGAGTTTAAATCTATCCTGGGTAGCCGTGTCCACGGTCATGGACATGCTGAGTAAAGTTGTCACAGATTAGACTTGGATTTTATAAACTTGGTTTTTGAGCATACAAACAGCAGTCTTAGTTCTGGTCCGGGTGGATTCCCGTGGATAGGTTAGTGTGGGCTGGAGCCTACACTAACGATAATACTTGTTAAAAACAATGTTTCACATACTGTAATAAAATTCAGCTTTTCAGATTTACGCATCAGATTTAAATTCAAGTATTGCTTTCCGCACATTGCCCTATTGCTTTCCTTTGAAATCCCTTATGCATGCATCAACTCGTTATAATTCTGGTGTAACTTGCGTAAGCATTTACTTGCTTACCTTGGGAGTACTTCAGACTACCTTGCTAAACTGCTGCCGACTTCGAGGGCGACTACGACGATGAGGACTACTTCAATGAGTAGGACGCGCCTTACGCTCATTCGCTCGTGGAGGTCGGATGGGTCGTGCCGCCACCTTTGCTATCTTTCCACTGTTTTTGTTTATTTTGTTGGCCTCGTGCCCTTATTGTAAGACTTGGCCTTAAGGCTGTATTTTTCGTTTAATAATATCTCGTGGTTATTTTTGCATGATATACATTGCTGTTAAACCTGTGTGCACTAGCTTTTCCTGGGATAGTGCGATTCACACAGAGGGGCTCGGAGTTGTTGTTCCGGGTCCCGACACCTGTCACGGTATGCCGTCAGCCATCCTCTGTTCCCCCTTGCAATCAATCAAAAATCCATCGCATGAAGCACGCCGTGTCCACTCCTTCTTCGCCCCCGGCCGACCATCGCCATTTCCGCCGCCCTCTCCCACTCGGTTGGCCTCCCTCCGATTCCTCGCCATGGGAGAAGCGCCTCGACACCGTGAAGCCCATCCAACCACCGGCCGACGCTCCTTCCCACCGGTGTGACCTCTCCATGCGAGCCACCTACCGCTGCCCCGAGCTCCCGTCGCCAGCTTGCCTCGCCACCTCTCTGACCAAGCCGCCACCACAAGTAAGACCCCCTCACCACACTCTTGCTAATACCTATCTCGATTTTCGCTCCCTCCTCCCCTGTCGCCATCGCACCTGAGCCTCCTCGTTCTGGCCGCCAGACGCCCCGAGCAGCGTTACCTCGTTCCAAGTCACGCTGCCGTCGCCTCTTGCTCCCTGGACCTCCTAGGGCCCTGCTTTAATCACTGATGGCACCTCCCCCTCGACCATCCCTCGCTGGCGAACCCAGCCACCCGATGAGCCACCAAACTCCCCCGCTCTGCTCTGTTCTACCCCTCGGTCGAGCGCATTTTTCTTCCCCCTCCCACCTGTTCTGGTCGAACCCTCTCTCCCTCTTCTTATGTGTCAAGACCCGAATATACAAATCCGGACTCCCTGTGTATTCTGCACTAGTTCCAGGATCATGCTAGTGAACATAGTCAAACATAGATATCACCACAACCATATACACGATAAAATAAAGGAAAAGCTCAAATGTCAATAAATCTCAAAAGGTACGACCTTATGGTCAAGCTTACAATAGATTAGCCCGAAGGGCTTGACAAAACTAGCAACGGAAATCCAAAATAAAGCGTAGTGGCCAATCGACAAGCCCACAGGCTATCAAGTGGAGAACAAAGCCTAATCCGTGAAGTCGTCGAAGTACTCTCCTTCTGGAACCTCCTGCTGGTGATACTCCTCTTCCTCAGCTGAGCAACATTGGGCATAAAGCCGTGAGTACATTGGTACTCAGCAAGTCGTTTGTAACAAATGATTGCAATATAGTATGCAAGGCTTACCAAAGGAAGGCTGAAAGGTTAATTTGCATAAATGACAGTTGAAGGTAAATATAGTAAATAGATTGAAAGCGAACTTTAAGTAAAACAATAATAAATAATAATCAAAGGAATTGCAATAAACCGCTTATGGACCTCCCATCCATAAGCTGAACCAACAGTGAATTAACCATTCACTGTCTAACCGTAATTCACAAGTTTTCAGAAATAACTACCCCTCGTGTGAAATTACCGAGCATTGTCCATGACCGAGGACGCGGCTATTCGAATAGTTTTACACTCTGCAGAGGTTGCACAACTGTACCCACACGATGTGATAATCCCCACGTTAAAGATAATCACAACAAGGCCTTTACAAAGTTCAGTTACAACTCAATCCGCCCGCTAGGGTTTCGCATCACACCCCCCCTTGTGCCACATGTAAATCAGCAACCATGTTCATCTCAATGGCAAGATTAAAGTTGAAACCTCCCAAATTAGTCAGCCAGGTCCATCCCATACTAGACATGTGGTTTGCATGGTAAGGCTCAGATCAATGGCGCACAAAGTTAAGTCCTTAACATTACCTAGACGAGGCTGCCACATCCCTCGAAGTGCTCCAACACTTCCCCCTTTACTGCACGATCACTCGCCCGAGTGAAAACTAATTTTGTATAACCACACCAATGACACACCCATGTCATGGCATAAATTTTATAACTGTGGCACCAACCACGATCTGCTGTGACTCCGACCACGATTCAACCATGTTCATCTCAATGGCAAGATTAAAGTTGAAACCTCCCAAATTAGTCAGCCAGGTCCATCCTATACTAGACATGTGGTTTGCACAGTAAGGCTCAGATCAATGGTGCACAAAGTTAAGTCCTTAAGTCTACTCGGGCGAGACTACCTCATCCCTCGAAGTGCTCCAACACTTCCCCCTTTACTGCACGATCACTCGCCCGAGTGCAAAATCAGGTTTGCATAACCACCACCAATGACGCACCAACGTCATGGCATAAATTTTAATAAACGTGGCACCAACCACAGTTACATATCTCATTAAGTCAAATTGATAATTCACAGGTGATGATGAAACCAATCGTAACTATAAGCAAAGCTAAGCATTCTATCGAACCAACCCATGTGACAAATAATCTAGCATCACTAGTATGTTTCCCAACCTATGGTGACAATGACATCAGGGTATTCCAAGTTATCAAGGAGGGATAAATCAATTGGGACGATAACTACTGATACAAGGCTTTGTATAAAATAGCAATACAATGTAATTTAAAATAAAATAATTAAATAATAGATTACAAACTGGGTTCAACATGATTAAAGGACACGACTTGCCTTGGTTATGCTTAGTGAGGTACTCCTGGCCTTCGGGCGTAGATCCTGCTCCTCCGAAATCGAAATCTAACGAGAGAGAAAACGACTGAAACAAGAAAAACACATAAAATGACAAGAAAATGAACTCCAAAAATCATGAAACCAGAACCAAAAGCTAGAGCTCAATTTTAGATGAATTTAGAAAAAAGAACGAGGTCAATCGGAGCTTGGACGGAGGAGAATGGGCTTTCGAAAAATAAACCCTAAAGTTTAATCGGGAAATTCGAAAAACATACTTTGCTGTGAACTCGGTCCACAGGAGACCCGGTCCACACAGTAGTACACGCGGGGGCGGCGGCGCTGACGCAGCAGGGCTAGGGCTGACGTGGCAGCAGCTGGTGCTGCTACGTGGCACGGGGGTGACGTGGCGGCTGACATGGCTGCCACGTGGCACAGGCGGCGGAATTTCGCTGACGTGGCAGATGACGTGGTGCGACACGTGTCTGCCACATGGCAGGGGTGCTGACGGGGCTTGCCACGTCAGTTAGGGCTGACGTGGCACCGGTGCGGGCGCGGCGGCGGTGCGAGATCCGACAGCGGGGAAGAGGACGCGTGGCACGATCATCGCCGACGGATCGGATCTGAGCGGGCGGCTGCGATGAGGCGGCGCGGGAGCGGGAAGCAACCGATGGCCGACGCATGGTGGCACGTTGCGCGAAGCGTCGCGTGGATGCGGCGCGGGCGCGGGCGTGGCGCGGTCTAGCACACGGACCGATGTGGGAGAGCTCCGGTGAGCAGGGTCTCGCCGGGTGGCGGCGACGGCAGCGTGACGCGGTGGCGGCGACTCCGGCGACAAGCGTGCACGGCGGAGGGTCCAACGGCAGCGGCGAGCGGCGGGAGGGTCCGACGAGCAGGAGGGGAAGGGGGTTCCGGCGCCGCGGCTTACCGATAGTTCGGGATAGCGACGGACTTCGCCGGCAGACGGAGGCGACGAAGCGGCGGAGTCTCCGGCGGCGACGGGGGCGGGCGCACGGCGGCGGGGACTCCGGGACGGCGACGCGAGGCGAGGAAGGCGGTGGCGGCGGCGGAGGCGACGAGGCACGCAAACAAAGGAAGAACATCGCATTTATGCACGCGAACCGAGGAAGAACAGATGAACGCGGTGCGGCGCGGGGGAGACGAGTCCCGATCGAGGACGGAGGCACGAGCGGGCGACGCGTGGCGAATCGGACGGCTGGGGCGGGGTCCGAGCGAGGCACAGTGCGGACGCGCGGGATGCTTGACACGCATCCGAACGGGCGGAGGAGATGCGGCAGCGGGCGAGCGTGAGTGTGGTGCTAGGGTTAGGGTTAGCGGGGCGAGCGGGGCGGGTGCGGGATGGATGGCCGACGCGTGTCGACGGGCGGCATCGGGCGGCTGACGCGCGACCGAGCGGCGAGGGCGCCGGGCCGAGCTGGTGTTGCCGCGTGGCACCGAGGAGGGATTGGACGGCGGGGGAGCGAACGGGCGGACATGGGATGGCGACAGGTGGCGCGGGCGGGGATCCGGCGGTGGAGGGAGAGGCGGGGCGCGGGAGAGGGTGAGGCGCGGGGATGGCTGCCGTGTGGAGGGGAGTGGGGATCCAGCGGCTGAGGAAATTTTTCTTTTTCCAGAAATTCAAAATAAACTTCTAAAAGCTCTATAAAATAGCAAATAAATCCCAAAAATTCACCAAAAATACTAAAAAATTCCTTGTAACACAAGGAACCCAAATAAAATATTTTTAGCAAATGTTGAAGTTTAATTTAATTATATTAAATCTTTTTAAATTTCTAAAAAATTCATTTAAGCTTGATTTAAATTCCAGAAAATTCCAAAAATTAATTTGTAAATTCATGGTTTTAAAAAGCTCTGAAAATTAGGATGTTACATTATGACAGGTGGGCCCCATGGAAAGCAATAACTAGTTAAAGTTGGTCACTTGCATTCTTCCTTGCATGACTAATTTATGAAATTTGAATCTACAGATTATTCCATATGACAATTGAATAAGCCTGGTAAATAATTTTGAAATAAGAATGTAAATATGAAATGGTAATAAAAGTCTAAGAAAAATAATAATAGCAATAAAAATGACTAGACTTTAGTTAACACCGAAAGAGATAATTTCAAAGCTTTACCTCAGAAATTCGAAGAGCCTGCATACTACCTATCATGTCGATACCCTAGATCCATATCCACTAATGCACAACAAGTTTATTTAACTACCTTTTGACACATAAAATATCAATAGCAAATTATTCATCAATAAAATCAAAAAGACTCCCTTCTAATGGAGGATTAAAACAGATGAAATCTTCAATAAAATATGAAGATTCAAAATTCTTTTGGATTAAGAAATTCTTAAAACATAATTAAGGAATTATTACTCTTTATCCCAAGTAATTGGCCTCAGAATGATTTTAAGTTCTTAATAATCATCCTGCATTCCAATCCTGCGAGAAGGAGCATACAAGAATAGATCTTGTGCAAGTAAAAATCCTAACTAAAGAACCATGCTAAAACACAACTTTGCACCCAAAATAATCATCCAAACCATTATCCCATCACTCAATGAGTAGCAATAATTGATAAAGTGTCACATTATCGAAAGAACTCGGTTAATTCAAAGCTCGCATTTTCCAGCCAATCGCCGCTGATGATCATTTGTAATAAGTTTGTTAACCAACAAAATAATTAACTTATTCCACATTATAGATGATTAAACAGCCAACTCCATACCTTAAATTACAAGAATTTTTGGATTCCAGTGCCTGGCAGCTACAGCTCTCAAGTACTCTCTTTAAGCTATCGTAAGTTCTGCCTAGCTCATGGAACTTTCTTGATAAATATAAATCAATAAAAAAGAAAGCTATAAATAAGACTCGAGCCTTAGCCCTCCCCACTCTTTGCTCTTGAAATATAACAATATCGAATAAGCTCATTTAAATTGAACTGGACTGTTGCCGCTATTTGGATTTATCTGGTTTTTCGTTCATTTGTCGCATATTAGAAGCTATAGTATCGAAATGCGACAAACTCCAGCAGAATCAAATTGCAAGTGGAGAAAAAGCTCGGAGATTCAATACGACTGACTAATTATGCCGGCTTTGAACTAAACCAAGGCCACGGTAAACAAGCAAGGCAAGTCAAGATCTAGGTCACGAAATCCCAGTTGATTGCCTGTGGGCAAGTCCTGAGAGTCCCACCTGTGTGAAGTTTTCACTACTGCATTCTTTGTTTCCGGCCCAATCGGCCCATGTGTAAGTTAATACTGTATAAACTACGCTTTCGCATAATATGTTTTTGATATACAGTGATGTATCTGTGAACACTATCTACTGATCCAGGGAATAGTGCGGTGGAATCACAAAGGATTCAGGATGACTAATTCCGGTTTTGACATGCCCCTTGTCCTTCGGCTTCTCCCTCAGAGTCATCGCTGTCAGGACTCGGAACAACAACTCCAAGTCCCTCTGTGTAAATCGCACTATACCAGAAAAAGCTAGTGCACACAGGGTCAACAGTAATGTATATCATGCAAAAATCACCACAGAATATCATTAAACGAAGGTACGGCCTTATGGCCAAGTCTTACAATAATGTGGCACAAGGCCAACTGAAAATAAAAGCAGCGAAAAACAATAAAGGGTAGCAGATCAGCCCATCCAGCCTCCCACAGGAGAATGACTATAAGACGCGTCCTATTCACTGAAGTAGTCCTCACCGTCATAGTCGCCGTCGAAGTCTGGCAACAGATTTTAGCAAGGTGAGTACATAAAGTACTCCCAAGGTAAGCACACTAAGTGCTCACGCAAGTTACACCAGGAATTTTAACAGAGTGGATGCATGCATAGGGATAACAAAGGAAGGCTTAGCAAGTTATTTGTGCGAAAAGCAGTACTTGAATTGTAAATATAACCATGTAAGTATGAAAGCTGAATTTTAATACAATATACGAACCAAAATTTGAAACAAGTAATACTGTTAGTGTAGGCTTCGACCTACACTAACCTATCCACGGGAATCCACCCGGACCATTACCAAAACCACTGTTATTTGTCGAAAACCAAGTTTTATAAAATCAAGTCTAATCTGTGAAGACTCTACTCAGCATGTTCATGACCGTGAACACGGCTATCCAGGATAGGTTTTACTCTGCAGAGGTGTATAACTTTACCCTCAAGACATTCCCTCTCACTTGAGCCACGCGATAAACACACTGCCTTAGGCGTGCGGCGGAGAGTTCATGACAAGGCTGTTCCGATGATCCATAGCCAAAATAATCACGCTGCCACTAAGGTTTCACCACAACTCGAATCCACGAGTTGGAGCCCCTTCTGGTGCCATGTGAGACTTCTCGCGGCCTACGCCATGCTCACATTTAGCCTATAGCAAGACTATGTTTGAAACTTCATAGTTTACTTAGCTAGGTCTGTCCCATACCGGACTTGTGGTAGTACGAAGTGACTTCGTAAAATGATTCACAGAAACGGTCCTTAAGTTGATTTAGGCTCAACCATATACCCACATGCATGACAATCAACCAGGTATCACCAAACACGAGGCATGCTGGCACCCACCACCTAACCATTAGCCTAAGTCCAAATCATAAGTTTCTATTTTCATTTTTAAACCATTTCATAAACTATCCTTGACTCACCGAAGTCAAGAACAACATAAATAAATTTGAAATATTTGGTTCAACATGGTCAAAGGTGTAAATTGCCTTGCTCGAAGTCTTGTTGGGAATCGTCAAAGTCGAACTCTCCGGAATCGTCAAAATCTAACGTAAATAGCCAATTCAAAAGAAATTCAAAAACAAATTCAAAAAACTTCAAAAATTCAAAAGGATGCTAGAAATGGATAGATCATAATTTTAGAAAAATTTAGAAATTTGAATGGGTCAATTTGGAGTTAAAATGAGAAAGTTATAGCCTTCCAAAGTTTTAATACAATTAAAAAGAAAATACCCAATTTCTGAAATTATTTTTAAACCGAAAAATATTTATGACGTCAGCCTGAATTATTTTCATAAAGGAAAATAAAAGATTATGATGTCAGCTTATGAATTTAATTTCGGCCGATTTATTTTTATACTGAAAAATCGGATTTATTGCGACATCATGACGTCAGCAAGGATTTTCGGATTTTAATAAAAACCGGTAGGGCTGACGTGGCCTCCATGTGGTTGCCACTTGGCACCACGTGGCTGCCTCGTGGCTGTCACGTCACGGCAATATGCCGATGTTGCTGCGCGCGTGAGAGGTGGCGGTGGGGTGCTGGCGTGGACGGGCGTGCCACCCGACTGGCGCCCACCTGGCCACCACGCGGCTGCCACCACGGGCCGTCGGGCTGACGTGGCTTGCCGGCCGGAGAGGGGCACAGGACCCAATGGTCACCGACGCTCCGGCGGGTGGCGGTGCCAGCCGAGGGTACCAAACTGATGAGGGGGTCGAGGGGAGTTCACCGGTACCTTGCGCGGTGCACGGGGGCAGCCGGAGAGGGTGATCGGCGGAGAGGGGCGGCAGTCGGAGAGGGTCTCACGGCGGCGGAGGGGTTCCGGTGGCACACGTGCTCGGGGAAGAGGTGGCAGACGCTCGCTGAGGGACGAGGAGAGTCGGAGAGGCGTCGGTGAGGCTCGGGGAGGCTTGAGGCGGCGGCGATTGCTCGCCGGAGTCGTCGGAGCTGGCGAAGAGAAAATCGGGCTTGGGGGAACTTCAGTGCTCAAATGCTCCAATTGAGAGGCCAAGAAGGGGTGGTGTGTCGAGGAGGAGCTCGGGGTGCGGCTTTTATAGGCCGAGGAGGGGGGTAACGGCCGTGCACATTCACACCGGCAGCGAAACGGTCGGGAGCTTCAATGCGGCGGCGATCGGGGGCTTAAATGAGGAGATAATGCCAGAAACGGATGCGGTAGAGGGGGAATTTCAATGTGCATTCGGCGCGGGGAATCAATTGGGAAGGAAACCGAAGCTTTAAAAGCTTCGGTTTCAGCTTCAATGGCGGCAGCGGGGCGGGGATCACGCGGGGAAGAAAGGAAAGGGGGCGGGGAAGACGCATCTGACAGGTGGGGCCCACCGGTCAGCGAGAGAAAATGAAAGGAAAGGGGAGAGGCAACGGTTGGATCTGTGACAGGTGGGAAGGGAGGGTGATTGGGGCCGCTGGATCTGGGATGAACCGTTAAGTGAAAGGGAACGATCGAGATTCAATCCGGCAACGGAGGTTAGATCCGAACAGATCGAGTGCTTTAAATGATAGGGACGGCTGAGACTGAAATCGGCAACAGGGGACGGTGTGGATCATACCACATGTCGGGCGAAGGGGAGAGGGAAGCTGGCGAAGCGGTAAGTGACTTCGGGCGGTTGGGATCAGATCGGGCGGCGGGGTGACCGGTCTAATGCGTGACCGGTGTCAGCGCGAGGGGAGGGGAAGACGGTTGAAGGGGTAAGTGGGATCGGACGGCCGAGAAAGAACCCGATTGCAAGGAAGGCTCTGATGGCTGACACTTGGTGGCCGGGGGAGGATTTTGGTTGTTATTTTCTTTTAAAGATTTCTAGAAATGACTAGGAGGCTTTAAAATACTCAGAAAAATACCAAATAAAATTTGAAAATTCTAGAAAAATTCAGAGAACTTTCTGGGACTATTTTAGACTTAATAAAAATATTTTCAACTTAATTTGATAATTGATTTTTTACAAAAACACAAATTGACTTCAAAGGGAGGGTTTTAAATCTTTATAATTTCCAAAAAATTAAAGTAATTACAGATTGACTTTAGGAAAATGAAATACATTTATTTTGACTTTCATGAAATGCAATAAATTCATTTTGGCCTTTATAAAATAAATTTTTTTAATTTTCTCAATTCATGGCTTGGAATAAAATCCAGGAAACTTCAATAAATTCCAGAAAACACTTTAATAAAGGAATAAAATTTTTAGGATGTTACAATCGCCTATTGGTGCCTCATCCTAGCCTCGAGTAGACAGGTAATTTTCCCACCATGCTGCAGCTGCTCCCTTGAGCTAGTGGGTGGCGAAGATTACCCGATCTTCATCGGTGCACTTGGCCAGCCGAAGTTTCCTCTCAGTATCTCAAAGCCAATCCTCGACTTCAAGAGGCTTGTCCGCTGAAGAGAACGTCAAGGGTCGTGTTCTTAAGAAGTCACCCAACTTAGTGTTGTGGCTGCCAACGCTGTCTTGCTAACCGGTATGGATGGCTTGTAGAAGCTGGGTTTGCTGCACCATGACCTGAGCCAAGGTGGGGTGCTCCGGTGGGGGTAGTGGTAGAGGATTATCTTCTGGACCTCGGCCCCTGCCTCGGCCCACATGTGGGGTCTCTTGATTAGCCTCAGTCTTGGCCTATCTGCCTGGAGTAGCGCTGGCCTGGGCTCTTGTAACGCGTTGGGTTGCCATCTGTAGATATCAACTGCCCTTTTTAAACACATGGACTAAGTATGCGGGCTTTTGGCCCAAGCCAACTCATGCAAAAACCAACGAGAATAAGGTAAATGGCAAATCCAATTACAATACAAGGCCTATTTTCGGCCGCATCACATTCATAGTTAAAGGTTCATACAGCCAACACTCATATAGCACTTTGGCTATGTCGAGCATTTAGTTACATCACGTACTACACCTTAATACACATCTTGCTACTACAGGGCCAATGCTCACTATACCACACTGAGCATTACACAAAAGGTCTACTCCCCCACGACGCTAGCTCTCAAGAAGGACTGTAGTCTGGCGATTGGGAGCGAGAGCAGATACCGCTGAACTCTAATGAGTCTAAGCAGGAGTGGGAGTGGGAGCAGATACAGATGTAGATGGGCCCTTCAAGGGTGACTGTGTCACTCGGACCCGGAGGTTGCACGCTCTTACGTGCAGTAAGCCGGGTGCGGAGCCCATTTGCCTGTGGCTAGGGTGGTGCAGGATCCGGACCGACGATGGGTGATGCAGCAGGAGCTGGTGCGAGGATCTCCGTGGCTACTGCAGTCCTCTGTAGCTCGATGAGGGCGGTGGCCTTCTCCTTTTCCACCTCCACAAGGGCCTTTTCGCACTTGGTGAGCTGATCCCGAAGTGCCTACTCTCGACTGTAGCTGGAGAGCAGAAGCTGACGTAGGTCGGTAATCTCCTCTAGTGCAACAACATAGGTGGCCCCATAGCTCAAGTGAGGTGGACCTGATGGGAGAGCACGAGATTGTCCTCTGTCTCTGGAAGGAAGGTCTTATTATCGGTTGCCCCCTCCTGGCAGGACGGGTAGTCGAAGAACGACAACATCACCACAAGAGACAACATCACCATATATTCACTTTTCAGCGTTATACCTTCTTACCTTATCACTGGGATGACACCCAGGGCAACGCAAACCAGGACAGTCCATCGTCCTTCATTTTTCTTCCAAGTCCCTTCCCATAAAATTTGTTCTTGAATTAGAGCTATATCTGAGTTAAGTTCCTAAGTCCGTCGTTGACTGTGGGCATGGCTATTCGAATAGTTTTGACTCTGCAGAGTGTGTACACTATCACCACAAGAGACAATCTGCTCGTTGCCCCACATGATTCCTTTGTCATGTTGTTGAGTAGACTGTCACAATAACATTTCAAACTACCTGGCCTCTTGTTCTCATCTCACCCTATGGGCTGCTCCTACTTGCGGTGGGTCCCATACATTGCATGGGATGTTAAGCACTGATACTAGCACCTCCAGGCTCCACTCTCTATATATAGTGCTAGTATGACAGGAAAATAAGTTACCCTCTACACGGTGTCCCTTTAGCCACAACAGGTGTAATGCCCTAAATGTCTTTATGACGTCTCTAGGAGTATTTAGTGGAATCACGGAGTTTCTCGATTTTTCGGTGGATTGCGGGAGGTGGGAATAAAATTGTAGAATTGTCTAAAGTGAAAGAAATAAATAAATTAATGAAAAATCAAGTTTTGGGCTGCCTAGAGGGGTAGGCTGGCCACTTTGGGCCAGCCAGCCCAAAAGGGGCCCAAGCCACCCCCTTTTCTTCCCCCAAACCTTAGCCAAGCCCCCTCCCACCCCCTTGGCCGCCCCCACCCCCTCTTGGACATCCCTCCCTACCCTCTCTCTCTCCCCATGGCTGCCATGGCTGAAAAGAAAGGAAGATGTAGGACCAATATGGTAACAGAGGGGGGTAAATGGTGCCTTCAATTCGCCCCAAGTATTCATACTATTTCTTCTCCGATAGCTATGACAGCTATGAAGTAAGAAGAACACTGATTATTGAATGATATAATCAAAAAGAAGATACGAAGCTATGAGATGAAGCATTAGTCGGAGGCAAGTAATGTAGCATAAGCGCAACTCTGAAAGATTAATTACTGTCGGACTGACCACAAATAGACTGCTGGTCTGACTACGGAAATATTGCCATATCAACTAGGACAACGAAAATTTGAAACTGCACAACAAGGTCCGAAAGCTGGGGGCAATACAAAACTAGAGTAAATTTAGACAAGAGAACAGCGACCACAAACCAACAAAGGAAAAACTAGAGCAAAGCAAATTAAAGACACAACAGATGAATCGCCCGATTTTACCTAACTGATTTGTTGAAAATCTGAAACCCAAAAGAAAATGCAAGTCATGCTATTGCAGAATAACCTTAAAAGCATGCGACTTGAAATTGCAGAGACTGAAGACCTCATCGATCGAATGAATCACAGGAGACTCAAAACAGTCCGAAAAGAGAGAGTTGGCTACACACTGAAAACCGAAACAGTGCTGACTGAACATACTGCAGATGGTCGGTTTGATCCTACTAGCTACACTGGTCTAATTGCAATTGGGCTGCCATTAGTGCACATTCAATCTGAAGGAAGACAGGAAGAACAGCAGACCAACCTGAAATCTGCACAACTACACGCTGAAAACCGACAAGAAACTGACTGAACAACAAACAACAAACAGTGAATACTGCTGAAAACCGGACAGCAATGAAATTGTCAAAATACTGGTGTTTTTCATAGGCTAAATAAATGGAACTTTAAATTAAATAGCAGCTGCAGGAACTAGTTGACAGAGCCGATCGGCAACAACAAAAGAGAGTGCATATTGAAATTCAGAGCTGGCCGAAACCTCAGTGAACCTTCAAAAATAACTGAAACATCAAGCAGAATACATATGTTTTCTCAGGCAGACTTCTGGCCGCATGGTTCAGAAAGAAATCAGACTAAAAAAATAGTAACTACTGCAAGACTGAAGTAAAGAACAGAAGATCACTCAAATTAAAGCTATGCTCTTCAGGCCAGTGAACAGAAAAAACTACGACCATCTCACACAGAGAAAGAGCAGCTCAAAGATAGAACTTGAAATGGATGACAAGATATGAATGATTACATAGTGAAGCTTACATCCTGTTCATCCCATCCTCACATGTTAAGAACACACAACCAAAATGCACAAACACTCCAAAAGAGCAACAATAACACTGGTATATCTGCTGCTCCTGTAACATCCTGAATTTTAAAGCAAGCAAAATTTCAGAGAATTTAAAACTTTTCATTTGCATCTTTTTGGCATTCAAGTTTCCTTTGCAATTATTCTTGAGTTCTTCCCAAAATTTGTATTATGCCAAATTAGTATCAGGGCATAACCCCATAAAGATAAAATAATGGTAATAATAAAATCATATAATAAATAAGATATAGCAGATTTAAAATAAATTAACAGGCAAATAGCAAAGGTATAGACCAACTTTAGAATTATCATTAAAAATTCAAATCTGAATTGAGTATTAAAAATGCAAATAACATTTAAAAACAAAAGTGTACATTTGAAAAAGAAGCACAACTAATGAGAGGGAGCATTATCTGAAACTTTGTGTATATATAAGTATGCTTTAGAAATCAATCGGAGAAATCAAAACATAAAGCAAAAACTCAAATTTTTCCTATTTTGACAGACTCCCTAATTTCCTTCACTTCCATGCGGGCCCCACCCCCATTTTCTCTCTCTCTCTTTCTTCCCTCCTTTCTTTCACTGCCCACGAGCCCTGCGCCCCACCTCCTCTCTTATTCCTTGCGCGCGGCCCCCACCCGACAACCTCCTTCTTCCCTCACTCTGCCTCGCTCCTTCCTCTTCTTCTACGCGAGCACAGCTGCCGCCCCTAGTATTAGCGCTACCGCCCCTGGTTTCTCCTTCCTCCCCGTGCACTGCACCTCTCCCTGGAGACAACGCGCCGTTTCCTCCGCCCGGTTCCTCCGCCGCCGCCCCCGGGTCTCCCTGTCTCTTCCCCCACGCCGCCCCTACGCCGGCCTACCCATCCTGTCGCCGCCGCCCATGCCACGCCGAGCCCCGCCCCGATGATGTCGGCCACAGCGCGCATGGTCCCTCTCTCCCTTTCCCCGGCTATAAAAACCGCTCCCGAGCTCGCCTTGCCTCCCCTTTCTTTCTTCGCTTGGCCTCGCCCAAATCGCCCCGCCGGCCACCACCGCCCCTAGCCGCTCCGGCAAAAATCTCCACGATCCAACCCCATTCCGGCGAGCCACCGGCCACCCTCCACCTCCCCGCGCAATTAATCGAAGAACCGTCACCGAGGATCACCGTATTTGCTCCTTCCCCAATTTCGGCCGGCCACCACCATTATCGCCACCGACTCCTCCCCGGCCTTCCCCGCTCCGATTCCTCGCGGTGGGAGCATCACCCCGACGCCGTCAACCTTCCCCAACCGTCGCCCGGCCTCCTCGACGCCCGAGCTCTTCCCTCCACATGAGCATCCTCGGCGCCACCGTAGGCTCACGCCGCCGGAGCTGCTCGCCGTGCCTCCAGTCCTGCAGCCAGCTCGGTAAGCATCCTATGGCAGTACTCATGCTCGTATATGTGCCACTCCTTTCCCCTCTCCCCTCCGGCCACCACTGCTTCACTCCTCCCCACTGCCGGTTGCTTGAGCCACCGCCATTGGTTCTTGGTGACGATCTGGCCAGCGTGCCACCACCCGAAGGAGGTGTGAGCTGCCTCGAGCCCATCTTGGCGATGGCTTCCTTCCCGGTCTTTCCAGCGGCGCCGCCAAGACTTGCCTATCGCCGGCAGCCTCCTCTGCTCGGCTCTGTCAAGTCCCAGTCGAAGGCAATGCTCCTTCCCTTGTGTTTGCATTTCTGCTGAATGGGAGATACAACAATAGTTA
Source organism: Melocanna baccifera (assembly GCA_036346265.1). Lineage (NCBI taxonomy): Eukaryota > Viridiplantae > Streptophyta > Magnoliopsida > Poales > Poaceae > Melocanna > Melocanna baccifera. The sequence continues at coordinate 4,865,974 of CM070696.1, read as the reverse complement.
TTGGATTGTATAACATGTGGGCTCAGTCCCTCTAATTGTTGGACAATTCAATTGGCAAGGGCTTAAGTGAATGTGTAGTAGCATAAGCAATCTGGCTTGGAATATATATATATATATATATACACATAGATGTAAAATAAGGAGTGGGAAGAGAATGCATTGGACCAACATTTCATACAAAGGGGATTTGGTAATTTAAGGAAGACTATGTAAATTTTGAGCCTGAGAATGCATCTATAACATTTAATGTTGCATATGGAATCAATTTCAAAGTTCTGCATAAGAGAAAAATTATCTAATGTGGGTTTAAGCTATAAATGTTCTTTCTGGAAATTTGAGCTTAAGTGGAAGAAAGGTGACAAGTTAGTTCCTCTTCTAAAACAAATGTATGCCATGCTTGTACATTGTAAACTGCAGGTAGTTAAGAACTAAAACCCTAAAAGCTTCTTTTAAAATAACTAGTTCGAATAATTAGCATGAACCAAATAAAAGTAAAGTGGCATATAATCTAGTTGTAGGTTTAGAAATATATGTAGTAAGTAATAGGAAGGAATTGTAGAAAGATCTAATAAGATTTAATATTGTCTAAAGTCACATGTTAATTAAGACTAACAAACTGATAATGTTACAAGGCTTAAGTTATTTGAATACTAGGTCATATGGATTCACAAATAGAGACCATCCTGCGTATAGTTATTTAAGATCCAAACTTTAAAAGGTAGGCTTTATATAGATCATATGTAATTAAAGTATAAACGCATTGTAAAGGTAGCTGCGGGGAAACACCTAAGTGTCACAAAGTCATAACTAAGTGTACATGTATTATCGATGGCAAATAGTTAATAAGGCTTTACATTTAAGTGTAGGTCTAAAAGAAAATGATATTACAATGTAGTTTTGCGAATGAAAAATGATAATTTAATTATATAGTTGGGTTCCTAAGAAAAGATTCTAATTAAAGTTAACGATCGTGAAAGATAATAAATGCAAAAATATGCATATAAGCATCAATGACCTCAGTTCTCCAAGCATCGTAAACTATCATCATATCAAAGTGTAACTTTATACGTTTGTTAAAAAGGACCCATGGGTCGTTAATATTTAAAAATAATCCTACTAACCTACATCGTAATAATCAAGTTAATGTTAGAGCAAACTAAAATAATATGTCTTCAATTGCTAGAAATATACACTATAAGACTAATTTGGTAAATCACAATAATCGTGTACCTTATATATATATATATATATATATATATATATATATATATATATATATATATATATATATATATATATATATATGTGTGTGTGTGTGTGTGTGTGTGTAGCACATGCCTTAAATTCGTAAATGCTAACTCTGACAAAATGGTGCTCAGTCAAACTCATATATCTACCATAACTCATGGAACTTTCTTGATAAATATAAAAATTATAAAAAGAAGAGTGTTAGATAAACTGGGTCGGGCCATGGTATTCTATAGTCGGCTATGCCTAGCCATCTTTTAGCCCGGAGCAAAATATTTCGGCAAAGACCCTTTCTGCCATAAAACCTCACTCTCCTTTTCGCCATGCATTGCTCCGTTCCAACTCCGTTGACTTCGTCAATTCTTCGCCTCCGATTAATCCTACCCAAAAGTCACCCTTTAATTCATAATAAAGTTAATATGAGTTTATTTGGATTTTCTTGGATCTTTTTGAGTTATTTGCATTCTATTGCCTAGCGTGTAATTAGAGATTGGAATTCTGGAGAATTAGTAGATCCAACGAGACCAGGATCCAGAAGGCGGTAAAGAAAAGACCAGGAGCTCGAGAGCAACAAACGAGAAAGGTCTTAAGTGAGCTCAAGACCGCGGTAAACCGCGCCAGGCGAGTCAATACTTTAATCATGTTGAATACCCATTTTACAAAATTATTTAAATTCAAATTATCAAATGCATGCTGTTATTTTATGTATCATCTTATGTTAGATTTCATGCTAGCTATCCTTTTTACAGTATTACTATTATACATTCCCAGCACATTTATACTGTGAACATTGTTACCCTAGGAAAAACTATAAGTGTAGAGTTTTAAAAGAATCGGTTACGTCTATATTACTTGGCATAGCATTGCTTAGTCTCGGGGGTGTCTACAATGTTCCAATATCATATGCAAAGAGAAATTTTGGGAAAGGTGGCAGTTGGAAATGGTCGGGTATGTTTGAAATGATCATTATTTTATGCTCCCAAAAATCTCTAAAATTGCTAATACATTTGGGCGGATGGTTCAGGGGTGTGGTGCAGTGGTGCACGAGAGTGTGATTAGTGGTAGAACCGCCCAGATAAACAAGGACCGAATCGAGTCATGACCTCCCAAGGTACAACAGTACAACCACAAGCTGGCAAATTGTAGGCAGGGCTAACTAATCTGCATAGCTCTAGTGTGGTTACGTGAAGGTATGAATACGAGCAAAGGGATGGATGGTCTCATCCCCGCCTTTGCCCGTGATGGCTCATGAGGGACCCTTCTCGAGGGATGAACACATCCTACAGAAGATAGACCTTAGCGGGCGTAACCACAAGTAGGATTATGCATTGTAACAGCCTTGTGATAATCTACTCAACCACATGGCTAAGGAATCATGTGGGGCAATGGGCAGATCTATCTCTTGTGGGTAAAGTGTACAAACTCTGCAGAGTACAAAACTATTCGAATAGCCGTGCCCACGGTCAAGGGCGGACATGGAAACTTAACTTCGATATAGTTCTATTTCAAAATGATTTATATGGTTGGGTCTGTAATGGAAAAATGGAGGACGAAGGAATGTCCTGATTTGAGTGTCCTAGGTGTCATCCCAATGGTGAGTTAAGTGGCTATAACACTGAAAACTGGTTTATGGTACAAGTAACCTGGGTTGATGGATGAGATCTGTACTTATTCTATAAAATCTTTTATTCAAAGGCATTACAAATTTTGGTCCAAAGGCTAGGTCTAGGAATTTCTTATATATATGTTAAGTCTTTTAAAATGCAACTTCCGGTGAAATAAAATAAACCTGAGCCTATCCTTTGTCAAGCCATACATGTCATATACTTGCATTCTGTGTGTTGGCTCGCTGAGCACGGGGTTGGAGTGCTCACTCTCGCATAATCAAAAATCCAGAATCAAGTGTCGAATCGCTGCACTTCAGCAATGCGGCAAGCCATGATGAAGAAGAGAACAAGAAGGTCAAGAACTAGGTCACGAACCCCCAGTTGGCTGCCTGTGGGCATGTTCTGTGGGTCTCACCTGTGTGCTTCGTTTTCGTTGCTGCTTTCGTCGTTTTTCGGCCTGATCAGCCCTTGTGTAAGTATTCTATTATAATTACACTTCCGCTTGATATGTACTTTGATGTCCAGTACAGTAACTGTGAGCACTATCTACTGATCCAGGGAATAGTGCGGTGAAATCACAAAGGATTCCGGATTGAAAATCTAGGTCCGACAGCTCCCACCCTCAATTCACATACATACCAACCAAGTGCTATATCTACTCCCCACAGAACATATCACCAAAAGTAAAAACTCAAGCCCTACCCACACACGCAGACACAAGGAGAAGCCTGATAGCTGCTCTTTTCCACTCCTCTCACTGCTCCTCAGTCCAGAAAAGAAAAACGCCTATCAGACATTTCCCAAGATTATCAAACCAGCTGCTGCCCTCCTTTCCTCTTCTAACCGAGCCACTCCATCAGGGAGCGGACACAACCTAAAAAAAGGGGGGAAGCACCTACACTCCTGTTCGTCACCCCCTTTTTTCTTCATCTACATTCAAGGAAAAACCAAGAAGCCCTTTTTCTCTGCCGCTTGCACAGATCACTCGACTCCAGAAAACCAAGACCCCAGTTTTTTGCTGCACCACACAGATTACATGGCACACCTTTTTTTAGACCAAAGCAACCTTAAATGCTGCTGCTGCTCAATGTCATACGCACAGACAAAGAGAGGGAGCTGAAAATACTGCAGCCCCTATTTGACCCCACATGCAGCTCAGAGCAAGAAATCACAGAGGCTTGCTCTTCACCCCTCTCTCCAAATTTTTGGACTTGTCCAAAAGGGTAAACCGGCTGCAGCATCACCTGTTGCTTTTTGCTCACACGCAGACCTACGGAGTAAATCCTGTAGTCCACAGGAAACACAGCTTCCATTTTGCAGCCTTGCACATTTCACTGAAATGCCACTTCTGTATCTTCCGGGAAGCTTCCACATTTCTTGCCGCCCGAGCCTCGCAACCACCTCGAGTCATCGCCATCTTCAGCACATCCCGACCGCTCCGACCTCAGCATCGCCTGTGCCTAGTCCGGTCATCCTATGCCTCACCACGACTTCGCCTCGAAGTCCTGCAACCATCATATACAAGCAAACCATCACATAGCACCGCTCGAAACAGTATAAACAACAATAGCATTAGTCAAAGGTACTCAACCCTGGAATACCCAAAACAAACTTAGACTCTCTAATACAATCGTCAATTACTCATCACAAACATGGGGATACCTCCACATGGTCTCTCAGAAGAAAAGGAAGAAGGGAGGAAAGGGAGGAAGAGAAGGGAGAAGGAGGGAAGAAAAGAGGAAGAAGAAGAAAGAAAAGGGGTGATCTTGAGGGATCACCTAGGTAATTTTCTCAACCTCAATTCTCCCTGTTTTAGGTGTAATTAGGGTTCTTTGCACCAGATTAGTAGGGTTCTAATGGAGGCAACCGATTAGAGTTTTCTGCTATCTGCGCGTAGGCTGATTCGCGCAGCGCGGCTGTTTGTATAGATTAGAGTATCAAAATGAATTTTTTTGCAGATCTGGCCAACATGAAAGTTGTGGGCGATGACGAAACCTAGCTTTTGTAATTTGTTTAGATTTTTGGCCACGGGGTTTGGGCGCAGCAGAGTTGGAAACTTCGCTGTGTAGCAGAGGGGTAGTCTGAAACAAGTTGATGTTTGGGTGTAGTTTTAGAGGGGTAGATGATTTTTTTAATTTTGGCCACAATTATTAAAGTTTCAGGAAATCTTGCAATCTAGCTACTGTATAAAAATCATGAATTTTAGAGCATTTTACAGAAGGTGGGGTTCGTTAGAAGATTACTGGCCAGATTGCCGAAACAGAGTCTGTCCTCTGTTTTACGTGATATATTACTTGCTTTTAGCAGAAAAATAAAAATAAGTTGCCTACTTGAAAATTGTAGGTATTTCACTGTGATTTCTAGAAATATCTCTTTTGTTGTGAATGGCCTACTAGTTTTAAAGATACAATAAAAAGAAGTAGCGCTGCTGCAGTGGGCTGGGCGTAGGATCGTTGAGCGAAGAGGGTATTGTCGGGTTTGGGCTATAGTGGCGTTTTTATTTTCTTAAGTTGCAGATTTCTTGCTGTAGCCTTGTGCTGAGAGGTAATTTAGGACAAGTGGCTTCACTCCTAACCGTGCGTGAGAGCCTCGCTTCATCAGTAGAGGCAAGTAAACGTAGTGGATGTGCTACCGTTTAACTCGTTAATTATTCTACATTCACACTAGTTAATCCTCTTAATTTGAGATGCTATGCCATTGTTACATGTTTCCTTAGTGTGGTCTATGTGGTAGCAACTTAGCAATCAATTGGTTATGCTTTGATGGATTAATTGTGGTTATGTGGTATAGTTCTTAATGAAACAAATATGGTTATGGGGTAGTATTCCTTGCGAGAACATTGTGGTCTTCGTGCTAGTATTCTTAATGAATATATTGTGGTCATAGTAGTAGTATTCTTAATGAATATATTATGGTCTATGTGGCAGTGTTCCCCTTGAATATATTGATTTTGATCTTAGTGAACCGAATGTGGATTATGTGGTAATGTCCTCATTGAATCATATGTGGATTATGTGGTGGTATTCATTATGAATATGTTGCTGATCTTTGTGGTTAAATTCTTACGAATCATGTTTATCATATCATGATATGTCATTTGCATCGTGGATGTCGTCGTACATAGCCGCGATCGTACTGATACAACATCGTACATTGCAGCAGTACTGTAACACCCCAGGACCCACATTACCCTGGGATGCCAATAACCACTCCACAAATAGCCAATTTACAAGATAAAATAAACTGACAATAATTTCTAAAACATAATAAGCTAAGCGGAAGTATACTAAGATAAAAGGTAATGGGACACTATTAAAGAAAGAACAACTGTTCATAATTTTAATCAATTTAAGCGAACCATATCGTAGTATCATTAATAAAAAATTATCAACAATGAGTGAAAAGGATGAATAACTAAAGACTCCACTTATTTATTACAACATGAACCATGATAGGTGTGCGAAAGTGTTGTGCCACTCTATCCTTCCCATGCATGATCGAGAATCACCTGGAAGGGGAGAAACAAGAGTGAGATAAAAATCTCAGCAAGCAAACTGTTTAACAAGCTAATTAAACTACAATAGTTTAAGCATCAACATTTATTTTCTACAATGACCAGAACTTATAGACTTAACCACACTTACTACCAACAACAACCAAACTTTAGCAATTAGGATTTGAATGCCTACTTCTTAATCACAACCACCACTACTATCAACATTAGTAAAGCATTAACTTATTTTCCTCACTAACCTTATTCTTTCCCACAACCAGAACCGCTAACAACAGTTATCACAAGAGATATTCCTCCTACCATACCACAAGGTGGGTGAATCTTACTTCACGACCACAACCACATCCCTCATACCACAAGAGACTCTCATGAGCCAATTCCGCAAAAACAATTAAGAAGTTGCATTTGTTTGCAAATAATTCATCCACCACACATTGCATAAGTATGCAAATAATCCATCCACAATAAAAATGCATATGAATGTGTATGATCCACTATACCCTTACCCAACAAGATAAGAGTGTGTATCGTACTATGACAATGTACGATGTTGTACCGGTACGGTCGTGGCGATGTGCGGCGACATCCACAAAGCAAATTGACATATCATGATATGAATAATATGATTCACATGATTCACAATAATATAACTGCAAAGATCAGCAATATATTCATCAAGTATTCTACCTCATCATCCACATATGTTTCATCAAGAACACCACCATTATCCACAAGTAATCGATGAAAGTATAAGCAAATGATTGTTAAATTGCTATCACATAGATCACATTAAGAAATCATGCAGCAATGGGAAAGCATGTCAGATTAAGAGAAATATTTAATGTGAAGGTAGTATGATTAACGAGTTAAACGGTAGCACATCCGCTACGTTTACTTGCCTCTACAGTTAAAGTGAAGCGATTACGCGCGGTTAGGAGCGAAGCCACCTGTCCAAAATTACATCTCAACATATGACTACAGCAAATAAAGACGCCGCTATACCCCAAACCCGACAATAACCTCTTCGCTCAACGATCCTTCACCCAGCCCACTGCAGCAGCGCTACTTAATATTTTTGTATCTTTAAAACTATTAAGCCGATTACAACATATCAGATATTTCTAGAAACTACAATGAATTATCTTCAATCTTTAAGTAGGCCACTTATTTTTATTTTGCTGCTAACATGGTGTAATTTCACACGCAAAACAGAGGACATACTCTGTTTCGGCAATCTGGCCAGTTATCTTCTAACACACCCCACCTACTGTACAAAACTCTAAAATTCATTATTTTTTATAGCAACTAGATAACAAGATTTCCTACAACTTTTTTTATTGAGAGAAAAATCATAAAAATCATCTTCTACTCAGAATCTACACTTGAACAGTAATCTATGTCGGACTACACCTCTGCCAAACAGTAAAGTTTTCGACTCTACTGTGCCCAAACCCCGCAGCCAAAACTTCTAGAAAAATTACAGAAGATAGGTCTCGTCGTCCTCTACAATGTTCCTTTTGGCCAGACCCATAGGAAAAATCGTTTCGATACCCTAATCTGCACAAACAACTGCGCTGCGCGAATCAGCCTACGTGCAAACAGTAGGAAATCACTAATCAGATAATCGCTTTGCTGATCCCCTTCTAATCCTGTGCCAAGAACCATAATGACACCTAAAATAGGGAGAATTGAGGTGGAGAAAATTACCTAGGGGAATCAATCAAGATCACCCTTCTTCTTTTGTCCAGTCCTTCTTCTGCCTTCTCTTCCTTACCTTCTCCCTTCTCTCTTCCTTCTCTTCTCCCTTCTCTTCTTTGGTTTATTCTTTGCAGCAAGTAGCAGGGATGAGGCATTGGGGGAGGTGTGGAGGTGCAAGGGGAAGCGGGGTGTGAAGGATCGGAAATGGCAACAGAGGGGGGGGTGAATGGTGCCTTTTAAAAAATTCCTCCCCAAGTATTTACTCACTTTTCAGCCAAGAGCAAACTGAAAACAGCAATGAAATCTTATCAAAACAGTAGTAAACTGCACCCTAAAACAGCACTAAGAACTGCAGAAAATTGCACTACAAAACAGCACTACTGGCTAATAATAGAGCAGAGAAAACAGTAAAATAAATTGTTGTCCAAAGCAGCCAGAAAAGCATAAAGTAAAAGCTGAAAAGCACAAAGTAAAAGCAGTTCAAAGTAAAAGCTGAAAAGCACAAAGTAAAAGCATCTCAAAGTAAAAGCTGAAAAGCACAAAGCAAAAGCTGAAAAGCATAAAGAAATCAGCAAAAAGAACTAGAGATTGCAGCAAAGAAATTCATGGATACTGCTATTTTTCTTTCGGGAATGTGCTAGTCATGGGACTTTGAGAAAATTCCCAGTTCAAAGCAAACTCATGTCCACAGTTCCTCAAACAAGGACACACCTCAAAATAAAATAGATGAAGAACTGGAGAGGAGACTTTTGCTCTTAGGAATATGCTAGCCAACTGGCTTTGAGATGAAATCCGAATTAGAGCAAAAGAATCTGCAGCAAATAGAGCACAAGTATAACAAGGAGATTTTAGATTTTTACTCTCGGGATGATCTTAGCCAAATGGCTTTGGAGTAGATCCTAGTTCAAAGCAAATAAATATAGTAGCAACTAGAGCAAGAACTTTAAACCTAAAACAAAAATAATGGAGAGAAAACAAACAGCTAGCACAAAATAAAAACACAGAACATTCATATAGAGGAAGAGAGATACCCCGGATTAGATAAAAAAAATATTTACAACCATCTCTCCCATCTCTCATGTAAAACATACACACAAATGGAGAGAACAAGTAAACCCTAACTCTCAACACAACTTTCTCTCAAGGGCACAAGCATTAGGAAACTCTAACACTCACACCCATCTCTCTTTCTCTCTCTCTCAAGTGCACTTCTCCCACTAGAGAGCACCTCTATTTATAGCCTCCACTAATGGGTTTATAAACACTTTACCCATTAGGTCACAACAACTCTCCACTAATGGGTTTACACACCATTTTACCCATTAGGTCACAACAACTCTCTACTAATGGGTCATTTCCTAACCAAATCCACTTTGCCCATTCTTTCTTAACCCAATCCGCTTCCTTTGTGCAGCATTACGCATTTACCAAAATGCCACTCCTGCACCTTCCGGGAAGCTTCCTCGTTTCTTGCCGCGCACGCCTCGCAACCATTTCGAGTCATCGCCGTTTTCGACACATCTCGACCGCTCTGACCTTAGCACCGCCTGTGCCTAGTCCGGTCATACGTGCCTCACCACGACTCCGTCTCAAAGTCGTGCAGCCAACACCGACAAGAAAACGCATCACATAGCACCGCACAAAATATTATAATTAACTCATTAGCATCCATAAATAGCACAAAATGCTCGAAACAAACTCTAACTTTCCAGAACACGAGTCAATTACTCATCACACTGCTGGGGTTACCTCCACATGGTCTCTCAATCTCCCCCTTGATGAGTATATTGACAAACACAGAAAAAGCATATAAAGTTGAGTTTGTTTTGAAAGTCATACATGATCTAAAGAGAAGCAAATCGATGCAAGACCATGTAGACAGAAGGATCAACACAGAAAGAGCAAGTTTTCCTCAAAAGCTCCAGAAACTGGCTTTTTCTCCAATATTCTTGAAGGATCGGAATTTGCAACAGAGGGGGGGTGAATGGTGCCTCTAAAAATTACCCCCGAGCATATCCACACGATTTCTCCTTCAGTAGCTAAAAAGTTATGAAAAAGAAATTCTTCTTCGATAGCTACAAGGCTATGAAGAAGACCGAAATAAAGCTTTACTGAAAACTCAACAGACAACCAAGCTAAAGGATGAAAAACAAAACACTGAACTAAGGAAACCGCTGGCCAAGATAATATATATTAAGCACTAGAGAACTGAACTTAGGCTACAAGAAATTTCTTTTTGCTTTCAACTAAAACTAAACAATGCATAAAGCAAAAGAAGAGGCAGTAACTGAGAGAGACTTACTACCAAAAATGCACATACTGTAGGCTGAAAATCATATCAAGAGACCAATTAAAACTGGAGACAACCAGCTCCTAAAATCAGAATAAAGATGGGATGCTAAAAAGGAGAAACAATTTCCTAAAACTAGACAATGATGCATGCACTACTTTCCAAAAGTCACAAAGAGACCAACAAAACCGACTAGAAACATAGCAGCAAAGCAAACTGAAAGAGCAAATGCTTGACAACTGAGAGAAACAACTGCGATGCAATTGTTACTCGCTTAAAAGAAACGGTGATCACAGATCGAAGAGTCAAACTGAACAGAAAATAAATGGAAGATTAATCCCTTGCTGCTATTCTCGGGTATACTGGACCTTGGAGCAGTGGTCGAACACCTGGACTGCTGGAGTCTTCATAGCAGCAAATAAACAACACCCGAAATCAAAGACTAAAAAACAATTCTGGCAAACAAGGATCTGCACTTGCTTCACCAACAAACAAACAATTTAATGACTCACGTTGTTTGTAGATATACTACTGAACCGAATACCAAGGAGGGAACACAACCCACTGAATAAAATAGCAGCGGAATAGAGGACTAACTGTAGATCAAACAGCACCAATAAAGCAGTACAAGTACTAGCCGAACAGATAAAGAACTGCTGCTACTACTGAAAGCACTTAAAGCAGCAAACTGATTCTTGAAAGGCTGTTTCGGCAGACAGGAAAACAGGGAGACAGCACTAATTAACTGCTAAATAGAGCCTATCCTAGTCTGAATAGCAGAGCAGCACCAACACTAGCCGAACAGCACACAAGAGGACTGCAGACTACTGTTGCCAAAACCTGTTCACCCAGCAATACTAGAACCGAAAACAGTAGATAGATTGATTCATGCGGTTCTTCATTGGAACTGGGAGCAAAAGACTAGAACCTGTAGAACCAAAAAGGTGATACCAAAAGACCTTGCACTTTCTAACAGAAGCCGAAAGAAAAAAAAACAAGTTGCAAGCACTGATATTCAGACTAGAAGATCAAGAAGAATGCTGGCTGAAAATGGACAGGGAGAGGGAGATGCAGAGAAGCATTTGGCATAGCATAAAAAGATGAACACTAAAAATTGCTGCTCTTCTCAGGCCAATTCACCAGGACATCATCACAAACAACTAATCCATCCTATTGAGAAGCAAATGCAGCCACAAAGATCAATGACCCAATTCAACAAGAAAACTTGCAAACACAATGACTCTTGGGAACTGAACTGATCAACTGGATCTTGAAACAAATTCCCATTAAAGAGTACACCAAAAGATGCAGCTACTAGACAAGAAATCAACTAAAAATTAAATAGCCATAACAACACAAACACGAAAATTCATATTTAAGACGAAGAGCGATGAACGATTAATATAACATATGAATGTTTACATCAACTCTTCCATGTCTCATCCAAGAACACACACAAGGAGAGAAACACATAGAACCATTAAAACTTGCATACGAAATTTCTCTCCCAAGAGCACAAGCATTAGAAAACCCTAATACTCATACCCATTTCTCTTTCTCTCTCTCTCAAGTGCACTTCTCCACCTAGAGAGCACCTCTATTTATAGCCTCCACTAATGGGTTTACAAGCACTTTACCCATTAGGTCACACCACCTCTCCACTAATGGGTTTATACATCATTCTACCCATTAGGTCACAACACCTCTCCATTAATGGGTTTACACACCATTTTACCCATTAGGACACACCACCTCTCTACTTAATGGATCATTCCCAAATAAAATCCGCTTCCGTTTGTGCAGCCTTGTGCATTTATCAAAATGCCCCTCCTGCACCTTCCTGGAAGCTTCCTCATTTCTTGCCGCGAATGCCTCGCAGCCACTTCGAGTCCTCGCCGTCTACGACACATCCCGACCGTTCTGACCTCAGCACCGTCTGTGCCTAGTCCCGTCACCCATGTCTCGCCACGACTCCGTCTCAAAGTCCTACAGTCATCACCGACAAGAAAACACATTACATAGCACCGCACCAGATGGTATAATTAAATATCCGCATCAGTAATTATCATAAACATGCCCGGAACAAACTCAGACTTTATAGGACACGCATCAATTACTCATCACACAACCGGGGTTACCTCCATATGGTCTCTCAATCTCCCCCTTGATGAGTATATTGATAAACACAGAAAAAGCATAAAGTTGAGTTTGAGAGTCAAATATGGTCTAAAAGAAAATCAAAGAAACTCAAGACCATATCGACAAAAGAGAAAACTGGAGCAGAAATTGAAAGAGCAAATTTTTCTACAAAACTCCAGAAGGCTTTTTCTCCAAACTTCTCCTCCTTTTGGCAATAAATTCATCAAAATGCACGAGAGAATGAAATGACTATGTGTTCTTTATTTTAAGCATTCGGAGCCATGAAGATTATCCATAATGATTTTTCGAGTATTACACCAAGCCATAATTCATATGAATGCTATCAAGATCATGACAATTTATGTAGAGAAAAGCTAAACCAAATAAGGTTCAATTTTTTTTTAAACATGTCAAGTGAAACATGATTTTAGTCTAGCTAGAGGTATCCAAGGATGATGCAAGCCATGTCAAATAATCTAAGTGAAATCAAGAAGCTAAAATTGAGTAAATTTAGAGTGCTATAAGTTCAAGAATGACTCAATTGTTCATGTACTTGGTCTTTTTATAAATAAGTAAATTAGTACAATTGACTTTTTCTGAAAATCATATTTGTTTTTATCTTAGCAAAGCAAGTACTGGACTAGGAGCCATCCACAACTGCTTCCTAAGCTTCAACCATTTTTACAAATTTTAATTTCTTAGCCATGTGCTAGATCTCAAACCTTATGCGATCACTCCAAGCGAGAAGCTTAAGGAAATGATCTTGGTCAACCAAAACTCCTCCTGAGTTCATGCCTAGTGCAATGGCAAGCCGTCTCATGAGAGTGAATTGGTGAGATCAGTTTTTTCGCACAAAAAGAGATCATTTTGCTTTTGTTGCATTTAGTCCTTAGACCAAGGAGTTAATGATAATTCATGCTTCATAAAAGAACTAACATAGCTCAATCTAAAGCTCAACAAAGATTCAAGACTCAACTCAACTTATTTGACATGGCCGGAATCATAAAAGGATAACTAAAAATAGACTAGTCTCAAGAACTACCATGACATAAATTAATTCAAGTAAAGCATTTTTAATTAACTTATCATGGCAACGACTAGACTACACATATAAAGTCATGATAAATTTAGCAATTAAGCACAGATCATGGCAAGATGTAATGCATCGTAAACAGATCAGAATTGGATAATAATCAAGGCTCCATGTAGTTATATTACAATGCAAACTGAAATGCAAGAAAATCCAGCTCCCCCTCAACATGAGATGCACTTTTTAGTTCAAGTAGAGTTATGACAAAATTAAATTCTAGTATACCCAAATGAACTCTCCCTGAACCAAAGCAATAAAAACGAGAAGCTAGTAAGAAAAACAGAAAAGGCAGTCCTTAAAGCATAGACAAGATATAGAGAATATTATGGCTCAGACTGACTCTCATCTACCCCATATGACTCTAGGACTATCAGTTGGTCTTCTAACACACTAGGGAGTAAACACGTTCCCTGTCTACCCAAGGGTGGCCCGACCCTCGCTAGATCGATAAGAAGTGAGTAAAGTCAACCTAGTGTGAAGAGAGACAACTAATAAGCAGCATCCTAGCGTCACAAGATGAGAGGAAGAAGACTGAGAAACTAGACGAGAGAATCACTCTAATCTATGCTGGAAGGACTAATCCCGAATGCACCCTTATGCAATGTAATGAAGAAGGACAGAAGCAGTAAATATGATAGAGCAAAACGCACAAAGCTCCCCCTCACAACAGTCCATAAGGACAAACCACCCCAAGCTCTCTCCGCAAGGCTGAAAACCTAGAACTATCCAAAGGCTTGGTAAAGATATCAGCCAACTGGTGGTCACTCTCCACAAACTGGAGCACTATGTCACCCTTCTCCACATGGTTTCTAAGAAAATGATAACGGATATCGATGTGCTTGGTCCGGAAGTGCTGCACTGGGTTCTTGGCAATGTTAATCGCAGAAGTGTTATCACAAAAGAGTGGAACACTGTCGATAAATAACCCAAAGTCCCGCAGGTCGGCCATCCAGCACTGGCCGCAAAGAATCGGCAGCTACGTACTCGGCCTCTGCGGTGGACTGTGCAACACCGGACTGCTTCTTTGAAGACCAGGAAACAAGAGAAGTGCCAATAAATTGGCAAGTGCCAGAAGTGCTCTTCCTATCTATCCTACAGCCAGCGAAGTCTGCATCCGAGAAGACTCTCAAGGAAAGACAGGATTCGGAAGAGTACCAGATACCGAAAGATGCGTTTCACCACCTGACGGTGAGATACGCGAGGTGAAGCCTGAAATCGAGCACACAGACACACAGAGAAGTGTATGTCCGGTCTCGAGGCAGTGAGGTACAAGAGGGAACCGATCATGCTTCTGAACTCCTTCTGATCAACTGGCTCGCCATCCTCATCTGAATCAAGTGAAGTCGTCGTCGCCATCGGAGTAGATACTAGCTTGCCATCACTCATGTCAAAGCGCTTCAGGAGGTCTCGAGTGTACTTGCCCTGATGCAAGAAAGTACCCTCTCGAGTCTGCTTGATCTGGAAGCCAAGAAAGAAGCTCAACTCGCCCATCATGCTCATCTCAAACTCCGAGCTCATGACATCGGAAAACTGAGAAACGAGAGCATGTGAGGAACCGCCAAAGATGATATCATCCACATAAATCTGGACGAGCAGAAGATCAGTGCGATGCCGATGAATGAACAAGGTCTTGTCTACTTTACCCATCTCAAAACCATGACTTAATAAGTAGGACTTAAGCCTCTCATACCAAGCTCTAGGAGCTTGCTTAAGTCCATACAAAGCTTTTGAAAGCTTGAAGACATGGTTTGGGTATTTGGGGTTTTCAAAACCAGGAGGCTGTCGGACGTAGACCTCTTCCTCAATAAAGCCATTGAGAAATGCACTCTTGACGTCCATCTGGTAAAGCTTGAAACCCTTAGAAGCCGCAAAGGCAAGCGAGATTCTAATGGCTTCAAGTCAGCTCAGGGCAAAGGTCTCCCGAAATCTAGACCTCAACCCGAGAGAACCCCGAGCTACCAGTCTAGCCTTGTTCCGAATAACCACTCCATCCTCGCTCTGCTTGTTCTTGAACACCCACTTAGTCCCAATAATATTGTGACCTCGTGGGGGCTCGACAAGCGACCAGACCTTATTTCTCTCGAAATTTTCTAACTCCTCATGCATGGCATTGACCCAAGACTCATCAGAAAGAGTATGACAAACATACTTGGGCTCAAAAGTGGCAACAAAGGCAGAGTGGAGACAGAAAAGAGACGTGCCAGACTTTGAACGTGTAACGCGCTCAAAGAGATCTCCAATTATCTGCTCTGAAGGATGAGCTTTCTGGATATGACGGGGAGGTCCTGAATAAGAAGAGGTAGTGGCCTCTACCTCATGAGCTAATGAGGTAGGAACAGAGCCACTAGCTCCTGAGGATGCAGAAGGAATGGGTTGATCTCCTTGAGGTGCGATGGAAGAAGCAGGCACCTCAAGGGGAGGAGAGACTGGATCAGGTGGACAACTCTCACCGTCGTCCTCCTCATCATCCACAAAGATGGGCTTGGACTGCTCTACTGAATCTGAGATATCGGGCCTAGTCCCCGGACTAGCCTCATCGAAGGTCACTTCGCAGGTCTCTACCATTTTGCTAGACTCGCAGTTTCAAACCCTATAAGCCCGCGAAAAAGTCGAGTAACCCAGAAAAATTCCATCACAAGAACGTGACTCGAACTTATTTAGGTTCCAGACTTCAGAATAAAACACTTGCAATCAAAAACACGAAAATGAGATACACTGGGCTTTCGCCTGTATCTCAACTCACAAGAAGTGCGATGCAAGTGTGCCCTCAGAAAAACTCGATTTGAAACATGGCACGCGGTGGCTATCGCCTCAGCCCAAAACTTCCTAGGTGTAGAGTATTCATTGAGCATCATTCTGGCCATCTCAACCAAGGTACGGTTCTTCCTCTCCACAATGCCATTTTGCTGGGGGGACGTATGGAGAAGAGAACTGATGCTATACCTATCTCGTCGCAAAACCTCTCAAAGTAGGAATTCTTGAACTCCGTGCCATTGTCACTGCGGATCGCTCGTAAAGCACCCGGGAGCTCAATAGAAAGCCTACTAAAAAGACCCCGAAAATGGGTAAATATCTCATCCTTCGAGGCTAAGAAAAACACCCAAGAATACCTCGAGAAGTCATCAACCATGACAAGAACATACCACTTCCCTCCGCCGATCGCACTCTATTTGGTCCAAGCGTGTCCATGTGGAGCATCGTCACAGTGCATCGGTCATGGTGACTGTGACCGGGGGATGGGAAGCGGCGACCATCTTGCCGTGTCGGTAAGGAGCGCAAATAAGATCTTTGACCATCTTGAGCTTCGGCAGACCACGAATGAGATCGTGGCCGCTAACTCGGGTCAAATGGTCAAATCTAATATGACCAAGTCTCCTATGCCAGAAAGAAAGGTCGCGGGAATCAGAAGCAACTAAACACCTGAGAGAATCACCAGAAGACTCAGAAAAATCAACACGAAAGATCCTCCCAAAACGAGAAATCCCACAAACCAGACTACCCGAAGAATCAAGAATTTTGCAATTGTTTTTCTTAAAGCTCACCTCGAAATCGTCATCGGTAAGCTGAGAAACTGACAGCAAATTGTACTTCAGCTTACTAACCAAGGCAACATCTTTTAAAACAAAAGAATCATTAATTCGCACAGTACCTTTGGCGATGACACGCCTAGACGAAGCGTCTCCGAAGGTGATCGTCTCATCACCTGGAGCTCGGGCTAGAGAAGAAAACCAATGGGAGTCTCCGGTCATGTGTCGAGAACACCCGGAGTCTACGAGCCAAACCTCTCCCTTCCCTGCCCGACGAACCTGAGTCAACGAGAGAGAAATGGCTCAGTACTGGGATAAATCAAAAGCGATTTTGACTCCCAATACTGAGTCACTTGACGACCAGAAGAAGTAGTCACACACGACTGACCTCTAACTACCCTACGCTCTTCGTTGCTCAAAAGGTCAGTAGGTCTATGAACATACCTGAAGCTGTTGTTGGGCTTGACTGCTATGGAGGAGCGAGTCAATGTACCACCAACATGTTGATCTCACCGCGGGTAGATATCTCGATGGAAACGAGATCTACCCTCAGGACGGCGGATATCACGAACCGGGGCAAATCGAGGACGAAAATCAGAAGAACCAGAAAAACCAAGTCCTCAATGTTGTCCAAAAGCATCAACAGTAGCAAACCTAGACCTTGTGTTGGTCTTAGGTGCACTCAAAGTCTAGGGCTGACCCTGAATACGCCTAAAATCCTAAACACGGTCTCTCCGCGCGATTTTGGCACGCCTGAAGCATCTCTCGATCATGTGTCCATCCTTCTGACAGAAGGTACAATGAAACTTCGCCTTCTGGGAGGTCGAAGCAACCGGTGTTACCACCTTACTGTCAGAGATCCCTTAGACAAAACCCGCAGATTTGAACTCAACCTTTTCGGTTCTGGGCTTGACCTTGATCAGACCTGCTGCTTTGGATCTGAAAATAGCAGGTGGATACTTCCTACCATCCTCAAGAAAATCATATCCTAGACCTTGATTAAATTTACAAATCTTGGATTGGTCTAGAATAATATTTAGCTTCTTCTTGCCTCCTACAAATCTCTCAAGAGTGTTCATAAGATACTGACACTCCCGAAAAAGAGAGGTGCAAGAAGAACAGGGGAAGGAGAGACAGTAGAAGGTAAGGAAGTAGAAGAAGAACCAACAGCAGAGGAATGAATGGCATGTGCACGCACAGCCGCCTCAGAAGGGACAGTCCTACTGCTAGCCATTTGGTTCACGTCGCTAGGCGTCTCTACCTTACCCTTGGGCTTCTCCCCAATACCAGCACACACATTACAAGCAGATGGTTGCTTCTTCTCTAGAAGGTTCTTAGTTAGCTTCACACATTTTTCATCCAAAGCAATGAGTTCAAATTTTAGTTTTTCACAATTATTGCATGGTGAGCTAACAGAGTCCTTAGACACATATTGAGCCATTTTCTTGTTATGATCAATCATTTCTTGAAACTGTTTTGAGACAGATTCAAGCTCAGCAGTCAATTTGGGACAATTCAAGCAAGAGGCAATAGGCTCAAGCAAAGAGGCATGCAATTCAGCAATTTTATGATCTGCTCTTTTTAAGTTCATTTTTAAGTTATTGCAATTTTCACAAGTTTCAGGCAAATCAATAAGCATAGTGTAAAGACCTCTAAAAGCATTGTCCTTATCCTCACATGAGGTGCAAGAAGTAGTCTGAACAGTAGAGGAAATAGAAGCAACCCTACTCATCTCTAGTTCAGCAAGCAGACTAACATTCTCCACCTTAAGCAAATCAAGCTCAGAAGTCAAACTATCATGAGAGGTCCTTAGCTTCTCCATATCTCCAAGCAAGGAAGAGCATACATCACATTCGTCACGAGAGGGAACAGATATAAGTGAAGTAAGCTCCCGTAACAATCTCTCTACTTCCTTCTCAAGATCACCAACCCTAGCTCTATATCTAGCATAAAACTTGTCTAGCTTAAGAAATGCATCATAGAGCTAGTCGTAGGAGGGACCTACCTCATCGAAGTCGCTGTAGAGCTCGCTGTCGCTGACGTCGTTGTCGTTGGCCATGAAGCACATGCCGATGAAGTCGTCGCCGTCCTTGAGATCTTGATCATCCTTGCCGTCGTCGTCGCTCCACCCTTCCACGTCGCTGAAGTCGATGTCGTCAAAGGCGGTGAGGACGCGGTGGAAGAGTTTCTTAGCTTTGCCAAGGTTGCAGAACTTCTTCTTGCCTTGAGCATGAGCTGGGGGCTTCTTGTTGCGATTCTTGTCGATGTAGTCGTTCTTGCTCACACCGCCGTAGTCATTTTTGCCTTTCTCCAGCTTGGGGTAATTTGCCCGAATGTGGTTGGGGCCACCACACTCGAAACAAATTATCGGCCCACTCCTTTTTCTTTCCCTTACTCTCTTGTAGGTATGCGAAAACTTTCTGGCTAAAAGGGCTAGCTGGTCCTCTGGTAGCTGCTCTAATTGATCATCGGTTACATCATATAGAGCAGCTAGGGAGAAACCAGTAGCATTCACAGAGAAAACACCATAAGCAGGACTGGGATCAGTGACCAAAGCCATCGACTGAGACTTCGACTTGCGAGATACAATGTCAATCTCGTGAGTCTTGAGGCGTGAGTATAACGCATCAAGAGTCAATGTCGAAAGGTCAGTGGTGTCCTTGATGGTGGTCACCTTCACCTTCCAAACACGCAAGTCAAGAGCAGAAAGCATCTAACGAGCATTGTCCAAGTCGGAGTATGTGAGACCGATGGCTCGGAGATTGCTCAGAATCTTGTGAAATCTCGAAAAACACTCATCTAGGGACTCACCAGTGAGCATTTCAAACTTGTTGTAATCTCGCTTAAACTGGTCCTGTCGTATGGTCTAAATCTCGGTGGTACCCTCATGGTATGCATCGAGAGTCACCCAGATGTCATAGGCTGACGAAAGATGAGAAATGCGATCAAATTCTCTCCTGCTCAGACCCTGAATTATGATGTTCCTTGACTTAGCATTTGCCTCCACATCTGGCATGTTATTCGCAGTGATGTCTTCATCGGCAGGAACAACAAAACGGGTTTTGACTTTTTCCCAGATCGCATAGCCCTGAACCTGTATGTAAGAGTCCATCCTACTCTTCCAAAAGGGATAGTCAACCCCATCGAAGATAGGAGCTTGGTGGAATACCTGTCTGTTGCCATGGCTCGCAGACCGGTTAAGATCTATAGACGAGAACTAACCGGCTCTGATACCAATTGAAGGATCGAAAATGGCAACAGAGGTGGGGTGAATGGTGCCTTTTTAAAAAAATTCCTTCCTAAGTATTTACTCACTTTTCAGCCAAGAGCAAACTGAAAATAGCAATGAAATCTTATCAAAATAGCAGTAAACTGCACCCTAAAACAGCACTAACAACTGCAGAAAACTACACTACAAAACAGCACTACTGGCTGAGAATAGAGTAGAGAAAACAGTAAAATAAATTGCTGTCCAAAGCAGCCTGAAAAGTACAAAGTAAAGCTGAAAAGCACAAAGTAAAAGCAGCTCAAAGGAAAAGCTGAAAAGCACAAAGGAAAAGCTGAAAAACACAAAGTAAAAGTAGTTCAAAGTAAAAGCTGAAAAGCACAAAGCAAAAGCTGAAAAGCATAAAGAAATCAGCAAAAAGAACTAGAGATTGCAGCAAAGAAATTCATGGATACTGCTATTTTGCTCTCGGGAATGTGCTAATCATGGGACTTTGAGAAAATTCCCAGTTCAAAGCAAACTCATGTCCGCGGTTCCTCAAACAAGGACACACCTCAAAATAAAATAAATGAAGAACTGGAGAGGAGACTTTTGCTCTTAGGAATATGCTAGCCAACTGGCTTTGAGATGAAATCCGAATTAGAGCAAAAGAATCTGCAGCAAATAGAGCACAAGTATAACAAGGAGATTTTCAGATTTTTGCTCTCGGAATGATCTTAGCCAAATAGCTTTGGAGTAGATCCTAGTTCAAAGCAAATAAATATAGCAGCAACTAGAGCAAGAACTTTAAACCTAAAACAAAAATAATGGAGAGAAAACAAACAGCTAGCACAAAATAAAAACACAGAACATTCATATAGAGAAAGAGAGATATCCCGGATTAGATAAAGAAAATATTTACAACCATATCTCCCATCTCTCATGTAAAACATACACACACATGGAGAGAACAAGTAAACCCTAACTCTCAACATAACTTTCTCTCAAGGGCACAAGCATTACGAAACCCTAACACTCACACCCATCTCTCTTTCTCTCTCTTAAGTACACTTTTCCCACTAGAGAGCACCTCTATTTATAGCCTCCACTAATAGGTTTACAAACACTTTACCCATTAGGTCACAACAACTCTCCACTAATGGGTTTACACACCATTTTATCCATTAGGTCACAACAACTCTCCACTAATGGGTCATTTCCTAACCAAATCCACTTTGCCCATTCTTTCTTAACCCAATCCGCTTCCTTTTGTGCAGCCTTACGCATTTACCAAAATGCCACTCCTGCACCTTCCGGGAAGCTTCCTCATTTCTTGCCGTGCACGCCTCGCAACCATTTCGAGTCCTTGCCGTCTTCGACACATCTTGACCGCTCTGACCTTAGCACTGCTTGTGCCTAGTCCGGTCACACGTGCCTCACCACGACTCTGTCTCAAAGTCCTGCAGCCAAGACCGACAAGAAAATGCATCACATAGCACCACACAAAATATTATAATTAAATCATTAGCATCCATAAATAGCACAAAATGCCTGAAACAAACTCTAACTTTCCAGAACACGAGTCAATTACTCATCACACAGCTGGGGTTACCTCCACATGGTCTCTCAGGGTGGCGGCCAAGAAAGGGAAAAAGGGGGTGGTGGCCAAGGGAGGGGGGTTTTATAAGGGGGCGCTAGGGTTTGGGGGGTGCGGCCCCCTTTGGGTCAGCTGGCCCACCCCTTTGGACAGCCCAAAGTCCTCATTTTAATTATTTAATTCATATTTTTAATTTTTGATAATTCTGTAAATTTATTTTCACCTCTTGCGATTTACCGAAAAAGAACCGGGACTCCGCGATTATGCTAAACCTTCCCAGGGACGCTGTAGAGATGTTCAGGGCATTACAAGTACGATGCACACTCTTACCTTGTTGGGTAAGGGTGTAGTGGATCATATGCATTTACATTGTGGATAGATCATTTGCATACTTATGCAATGTATTGTGGTTGAATTATTTGCAAACAAATGCAACTTCTTAGTTTTTTATGTGGAATTGGCTCATGAGAGTCACTTGTGGTATGAGGAATGTGGTTGTGGTCGTGGAGTGGGGTTCACCCCTCGTGGTATGGTAGGGGTTGTGGTTGTGGCATGAGGTTTTCCTTTTGTGGTAACTGTGGTTAGCGGATGTGGTTGTGGGATATAGTAAAGTTAGTGAGGTAAAATATGTTAATGTTATACTGATATTGGTAGTAGTAGTGGTTGAGGATATGAAGTAGTCAAACGAGATTTATTTGCTAATGATTTACTGTTGTGGGTAGTGGTTTGGGTTGAGGATTTACATGTGGTCAATATGGAAAATAAATATTGACACTTAAACTATTGTAGTTTGATTAGCTTGTTAAATAGTTTGCTTGCTGAAATTTTTATCTCACTCTTGTTTTTCCTCCTTTCTAGGAGATTCTTGAGCATGCATGAGAAGGGTAGAGCGGCACAACACTATCACACACCATTTCATGATTTATGCTTTAATAAATATGTGGAGTCCCTAGTTATTCATCTTTGTTACTCATCGTTAATCATCTTTAATTAATAATGCTAGACTGTGGTTCGCTCTAATTGGTTAAAATTGTTAGTGGTTGTTCCTATTTAATATTTACCTTTACCTTCTGTTTCGTTATACTTTTGCTTAGCTTATTATGTTTTAGAAGTTGTTGTCAGTTTATTTTATCTTGTAAATTGGCTAGTTGTGGAGTGGTTTAGTAGCATCTCAGGGTAATGTGGGTCCTGGGGTGTTACAATAGGCTCTGGAATTTCCACACTTCCCTCCCCCAACCTATGAGATGAGTCTGAGGTTCGATAGGTTTACTCAGCAAGTTGGACTTTGCAGACTTGTGGCTGTACTGTTTTACAATGGGAGGTCCTGACCAAATTCGGTCCTCAGGGTTATTTGAGCGATTCTACCACAAACCACACACTCGTGCCCTCCAATGGACCATACCCCTGAACCATCCGCCCAGACGAAATAGCAATTGGGGGTTTTGGGGGCATAAAATAATAATCATTATGAAAATACATGACCACTTCCATTTACCACTTTCCCCAAAATTGCTTTTGTAATTGTATGGGGGTTTGGGGTATTTAGGCACCCCCAATATCTATGCAATACTAAACTTTACGCATATACTTAATGTATTTTCGAAAGATTAACATCATAATTTTTCCAAGGGGAATAACCAAGGTTCACCGTTTAATGTCCCAGAGTGTATAATAGTAGCACTTAAGTAAAAGGACAGCTAACTAATGTGTTAAAACTAAACATAAAGTTACACATAAAATAACAGCATGCAGATTTTTAACTTAAATGTAAATAATTTGCTAAATTGGGAATTCAAAATGATCAAAGTATTGACTCGCCTGGGTCACAAGTGCCTTGGTCTTGCTGGTCTTGGTTTGCGTCTACCTCGGACTCTTCCTCTTGAGCTTCGTGTGCTAGTTTTACGATAAACATAATTTTTAAAAACATTTAAAAAGAATCAATATAACCAAATAAATTCTCATCAAAAATTTAGACAAGCTCAAAAACTCATGATTTTGGTTCCATTGGAAAGAGGGTGAATTTAGATGAATTTAGCAATTTTCTCACTTTATTTGGAGTTAAAATGTATTAGTTATGAATTTTTAAAGTTCTCAACCAAATTAAATCAGAAAATAAAATGAGAAATCATTAATTAATCCCAAGGAGAGAGAGTATGGGAGATTGACAGGTGGGGTCCACTGGTTATAATATTTTTCTTTTTCTTACACTGACAGGTGGGACCCACTGATTTTTATTTTCTTTTAATTTACGAGACTAACACGTGAGGCCCACTACGGGGTTATTAACTTTCCCTAGGTTTCACTGACAGGTGGGGCCTACGGGATTTAAAACTTTGGGTGACACTAACAAGTGGGGCCGAGTACCGATTCAATTAAAACACGATCCACATGTCAGTGACTCATTAACTTAACTGCTGTCATTAGCGTTAATTTTTTACTCCGCTAATCATACAGCTGAGATGAACAGTGTCATCTTCCTCTGACCGCTTCTGGCGCGGCTCGTCGTCAGTGGTGAGGGCAGCAGCTGGCCATGGGCATTCGCAAAATGGAATGCTCATAACCATGCCCATGCCCACCTCCTGGCAAAGTCTTGCTAGCTGATTTGGCCAGGGCATTGGCCGGCGGCGAGATCGGGCAGCGGCGAAACAGGACGCTAATGGCGACGGCGGTCTGTCGTATGAGAGTTAAATTGCTTACTACTGGAGCATCTAAGAGTGGTCCTGAGGCTATCTCGGGGGTCGGTGAAGCTCGAGGAGGACTATGGTGGTCAGTCGGCGTGTAGCGACTGTGCTCTGAGGAGTGTGCACGGCGAGGTAGTAACTCGGGCGATGGAAGCTCAAGCCAACAGTGGGGATGGTGTCGTCGAGCTCTGGGGATGCTTTGGCTGAATAGAATTGGACGGAGGTGGCTTCGATCGGCGGTGAGCTCGATGGCCAAAATCGGGAAAGAAAATGGTGTCAACGAGCTATGGGACACGAGAGCACAATTGAGCTTGGTGGGAGGGAGAGGTGTGTGCGAGGAAACGATTGAATGCCTTTGCGGGCTTTTATATCCACTAGGGTAGGCTGTCCACACAGAGCTAAGTGCGACAGCCATGGTGATGATGGAGGGGCGGCGAGGTGATAGTGCGTCAGAGCTAGACTTAGCGAGGTGAGGGAATGGGCCACAAGGACCGTAGGGGATGGTGAAGATCGGACGTCATTGCGATTTGAAGTGGGATTGCTGTGGCTGATGGGGGGAAGTGGCACGGCCGTGCGGTCGGGGTCAGGCTGCGCACGGAAGGAATGGGGAAGTTGGCAGCATGCTACAGCGGGGGTGGAGATGGCATAGGGCAGGGGCACATGCTGATGACTACCGGTCCGAGGGAGGCACGATGGTGGGGGCGGCTGTAGCGAGAATCCAGGGGAAGGAGGGTGGCCGGGCGTGCACGGGTGCGAGCGAGCGAGCTTAGAGGGAGGGGAGAAAGTGGAGAAGGGGGAAGGGGCGAGGCCATGGGCTGGTTGGGCTGGCCGAGCTCCTTCTCCCTCTCTTTTATTTTGATTTTCTTTTTATTTTCATTTTTGCTTTGAATACTCTTGGCATTTTGTGATGAGGACATCGCTTTTACTGATATGAATACTCCTCTTACTGCTTTCATGAATGATGGGCAAGGTCCAATTACTCGGGCACATGCTCATCAACTCAACTATCATATAAACTCGTTTTTAGGAGTCAATAATATTTCCACTAAGAATTCGATACTTTCTAAGACTTGTGATTTTCTTGTTATTAGGAATCATGGAGAGGAAGAGATAACTCACGGCGACACCTAATTCATCCAATTCCACTAATTTGGCTGCATTTATCAAGTCTACTTCATCGGATTGACGAATTTAGGCTTATTATCCATAGTGCTGCGACACCTTTTGGGCCGAGGGCCTTGCATCAACACTTAGACTATTTGGGCCAGCACTATTTATGGGCCGGTACTGTTCACGTGATCTTCTGCTTCTTTGAGCGACAGAGAGCGTACGGTAGATAGAGGTCAGTCGTGTGTGGTTACTTCTTCTGCTCGACGTGTGACTCAGTATTGGGTGCCAAAATCGCTTTTGATTTATCCCAGTACTGAGCCTTCACTCTCTTCTTGACTCAGGTTCGCCGGGCTGGGAAGGGAGAGGTTTGGCTTGTAGACTCCAGTTGTTCTCGACATATGATCGGAGACTCCCGTTGGTTATCTTCCCTAGCCCAAGTTCCAGGTGATGAGACGATCACCTTCGGAGACACCTCATCTGGACGCATCATCGCTAAAGGTACTGTGCGTATTAATGATTCTTTCATTTTAAAAGATGTTGCCTTAGTGAGTAAGTTACAGTACAATTTGCTCTCGGTTTCCCAGCTTACCGATGACGATTTCGAGGTGAGCTTTAAGAAAAATGCTTGTAAAATTCTTGATTCTTCGGGGAGTCTTATTTGCGGGATTTCTAGATATGGGAGGATTTTTCATGCTGATTTTGTTGAGTCTTCTGGTGATCCTCTCAGGTGTTTAGTTATTTCAGAATCCCGTGACCTCACCTTCTAGCATAGAAGACTTGGTCATACTGGATTTGACCATTTGACCGGAGTTAGCGGCCACGATCTCATTCGTGGTCCGCCTAAACTCAAGATGGTCAAAGATCTAGTTTGTGCTCCTTGACGGCACGGCAAGATGGTTGCTGCTTCTCATCCTCTAGTCACAGTGACTATGACCGATGCACTGGGACAGCTGATCCACATGGACACAGTTGGTCCATCTAGAGTGCAGTCAGCAGGAGAGAAGTGGTATGTTCTTATCGTGGTCGATAACTTCTCGAGTTACTCTTGGGCGTTTTTCTTAGCCTCGAAGGATGAGACATTTACCCACTTTCAGGGCCTTTTTAGTAGGCTTTCTATTGAGCTCCCGGGTGCCTTACGAGCGATTCGCAGTGATAACGGCACGGAGTTCAAGAATTCCTACTTTAAGAGTTTTTGTGATGAGACAGGTGTAGAGCATTAGTTCTCTTCTCCATAAGTCCCTCAGCAAAATGGTGTTGTGGAGAGGAAGAACCGTACTCTGGTCGAGATGGCCAAGACAATGCTTAATGAGTACTCTACACCTAGGAAGTTTTGGGCACACTTGCATCGCACTTCTTATGAGTTGAGATATGGGCAAAAGCCCAGTGTCTCTCATTTTCGTGTGTTTGGTTGCAAGTATTTTATTCTGAAATCTGAAAACCTAGATAAGTTCGAGTTACGATCTTGTGATGGGATTTTTCTGGGTTACTCGATTTCTTCGCGGGCGTATAGGGTCTGGAACGGCGAGTCTAGCAAAATGGTAGAGACCTGTGAGGTGACCTTCGATAAGGCCAGTCCGGGGACTAGGCCCGATATCTCAGATTCTGTAGTGCAGTCTGAGACCATCTTTGTGGATGATGAGGAGGATGGAGATGAGGGTTGTCTACCCGATCCAGTTTCTCCTCCCCTTGAGGTGCCTGCTTCTACCACTGCACCTCAAGGAGATCAGCCCATTCCTTCCACATCTTCTGGAGTTAGTGGCTCTATTTCTACCTCGTCAGCTCACTAGGTAGAGGCCACTTCTCCTTTTTCTCATCAAGGATCTCCCCGTAAAATCTGAGAACATCATCCTTCAGAGCAGATAATTGGAGATCTCTTTGAGCGTGTCACCCGCTCAAAATCTGGCTTGTCTCACTTTTGTCCTCATTCTGCCTTTGTTACCTCCTTCGAGCCCAAGGATGTCAGTCACGCTCTTTCTGATGAGTCGTGGGTCAATGCCATGCATGAGGAGTTAGAAAATTTTGAGAGGAACAAGGTCTGGTCGCTTGTTGAGCCCCCTAGAAGTCATAATGTCATAGGTACCAAGTGGGTGTTCAAAAACAAACAGAGTGAGGATGGGGTAGTTATTCGAAACAAGGCTAGATTGGTAGCTCAGGGTTTCTTCCAGGTTTAGGGTTTAGATTTTGAGGAGACATTTGCCCCTGTAGTTAGGCTAGAGGCCATTAGAATTCTGCTTGCGTTCACGGCATCTAAGGGCTTCAATCTCTACCAAATGGATGTCAAGAGTGCCTTCCTCAATAGGTATATTGAGGAAGAGGTCTATGTTAGGCAGCCTCCAGGTTTCAAGAACCCCAAATACATAAATCATGTCTACAAGCTTTCTAAAGCCTTGTATGGACTTAAGCAAACCCCTAGAGCTTGGTATGAGAGGCTTAAGTTCTATCTGTTGAGTCATAGGTTTGAGATGGGTAAGGTAGACAAGACCTTGTTCATTCGCAGGCATGGCAATGACCTTCTACTCGTCCAGATTTATATGGATGACATCATCTTTGGTAGCTCCTCTCATGCTCTTGTTTCCCAATTCTCTGATGTCATGAGCACAGAGTTTGATATGAGCATGATGGGCGAGTTGAGCTTCTTCCTTGGATTTCAGATCAAGCAGACTCGGGAGGGTACCTTCTTGCATCAAGGCAAGTACACTCAGGACCTCCTAAAGCGCTTCGACATGAGTGATGGCAAACCAGTGTCTACTCCGATGGCGTCAACGAATCCCCTTGATCCAGATGAAGATGGCGAGCCAGTTGATCAGAAGGAGTTCAGAAGCATGATTGGTTCCCTCTTGTACCTCACTGCCTCGATACCAGACATACACTTCTTTGTGTGTCTGTGTGCTCGCTTTCAGGCTTCTGCTCGCGTATGATGGAGGCGGGGTGCCCAATCTTTCGATGAGATTGATAACTATCGATTTTCAGTGGAGGTGACCCTGGTGATCCGACTACACACGCACAACGTCGCTTGCGCCTTAGCAATCGCTGAACCAACTCCGAGATGTTATTGATCTTGTTGGAGGCACGATCAACCTGAACACGAAGTTCAATCCCTGCAAGCAATTGAAGAACTAGCAAGAATAAGATGTAGGCAACTGATATTGCGAATAAGATTGATGGTATTGAAAAACAAAGGTGGGATCCCGAAGGTAGTCTTGACAGGTGGTCGTCTGACACAACTGAAGAATAAAAGTTTGCGCAATGACTAAACCTAAACTCAACGAATTCCAAGTCCTAGCAGGGGCGCGGCGGCTCCTATATATGGAGAACGACCAGGGGCGGTGCCCTAGGGTTACAAGGCCCATGGGCCCAAGTGGTGGTGGCGCAGCACCCTTTTTGACTCGGACTCAGAAACCAATGTGGCTTGTTTTGATGATTGCGGTCGGCTCGTATAGAATTTGAAGATGAGGTCAAATTGGCTGGAAAGTAGACTTCATAAGCTTTCCATAAGTACAAGAACGCTTCAAATGGAGTCCGTATGAGGAAGTTATGCCCATTTGAATTTGGTACCATCGTAGCAGTCCGACTCTGATTCCAGAACGTGTCCAACTCGAGTTCTTGCTTGACTTGATCCCAAAGTGATATGGTGACCTCCATGATTCGTTCCTTGCATGTCCATGACTCCATATCCCTTTCCTTCATCCTTTCCCAGGTTCCTAACCATAATTAAATCACTTGCATTAAGTAGCGGTCTATTCTCAGTAATATATGAACCTAGGAATGAATTCACCTGGTAATTAAGTTGACGAGCACGAGCTCGAATAAGTGGTCCTTGTTGCGGAGGAGTTATATCCATGGAAGAGATGTCCTCATCATCCTCCCCTTCTTACATTTGAGTCGTCCTCGACTCAAGTTCATCTTCTTCTCCCAAATATGGTTTCAAATCTGCGATATTAAATGTGGGGCTAACCCCGAATTCTGTAGACACATCAAGCTTATATGCATTATCATTAATCTTAGCTAACACCTTGAATGGACCATCAGCTCTAGGCATCAACTTAGACTTTCGCAACTCAGGAAATCTATCTTTACGCAAATGCAACCAGACTAAATCACCAAGTTCAAAAATTAAACTCTTTCTACCTTGACTACCAGCAATCTTATACTTAGCATTCATGCGCTCTATGTTTTCTTTAGTTATTTCGTGCAATTTAAGGACAAATTCAGCACGCTTCTTAGCATCTAAATTCACTTTTTCAGAGATGGGGATAGGCAATAAATCAATAGGAGCACGAGGATTAAAGCCATATACTACCTGAAAAGGGCTCATCTTTGTGGTACAGTGCAGCGATCTATTGTTTGCTTGGAGAAAAACTTTAAGGTGTGGGAAAAACTTTAAGCTCGTGCTCGTCAACTTAATTACCAGGTGAATTCATTTCTAGGTTCATATATTATTGAGAATAGACCGCTACCTAATGCAAGTGATTTAATTGTGGCTAGAAACCTGGGAAAGGATGAAGGAAAGGGACATGGAGTCATGGACATGCTAGGAAGGAATCATGGAGGTCACCACGTCACTTTAGGATCAAGTCAAGCAAGAACTCGAGTTGGACACGTTCTGGAATCGGAGTCGAACTACTGCGATGGTACCAAATTCAAATGGGCATAACTTCCTCATACGGACTCCGTTTGAGGTGTTCTTGTACTTCATGTAAAGCTTATGAAATCTACTTTCCAACCGATTTGACCTCATTTTCAAATTCCGTATGAGCCGGCCATAATCATCAAAACAATCCATATTGGTTTCTGAGTTCGAGTTAAAAAGGGTGATGCGCCACCACCACTTGGGCCCATGGGCCTTGTAACCCTAGGGCACCACCCCAGGTCATTCTCCATATATAGGAGCCGCCGTCCTCCAGCTAGGACTTGGATTTCATTGAGTTTAGATTTAGCCATTGCGCAAACTTTTGTTCTTCAGTTGTGTCAAACGACCACCTGTCAAGACTACCTTCGGGATCCCACCTTTGTTTTTCAATACCATCAATCTTATTCGCAATATCAGTTGCCTACATCTTATTCTTGCTAATTCTTCGATTGCTTGCAGGGATTGAACTTCGTGTTCAGGTTGATCGTGCCTCCAGCAAGATCAATAACATCTCGGAGTTGGTTCAGCGATTGCTAAGGTGCAAGCGACGTTGTGCATGTGTAGTCGGATCGCCAGGGTCACCTCTACTGAAAATCGATAGTTATCAATCTCATCGCAAGATCGGGTACCCCGCCTCCATCATACGCTCTTATTCGTGGTTTTCCTTGCTTTTGTGTGTTCTTAGTTGTGGGATTGTTACTAGCACCCTCTCCTTTAGTTCTCTCTTTCCTCTAAATCTGGAAGCTTCAACAGATGGTGAACACGAGGAGGAACCCTAGCGACAGTACCAACCCTGGAGCCCAAGGGAGCCAGCCAGCCCCCATTCCACCACCTCCGCCAGCAGCAGGACCGGATTGGGCGCAGTTGATGGCCAACCAGAATCAGTTGATCCAATTATTGGCTCAGACTATCAACAACCCCGCACCTCAAGCTTTTCATCAACCTGCCCAAGCCCCTCCAAATCGGCTTTCGGAGTTCCTAAGGATCAAGCCATCGACCTTCACCGGTAGTGCCGAACCAGTGGACGTCGACGACTGGCTCAGGTCGATTGGCAAGAAGCTGGACATATTGCAGTGCACTGATCGAGAGCGAGTCCTGTTCGCCTCTCACCAGCTAAATGGACCAGTGTCTCAGTGGTGGGACACTTTCACCGCCTCGCATGCCAACCCGCAAACGGTGACGTGGAACAAGTTCGAACAAAGCTTTCGCAAGGCTCACATTCCCACCGGCACAATGGCCTTGAAAAAGAAGGAATTTCGGACCCTGCGTCAAGGAAGCTGTAGTGTCAATGAGTACGTGCAGAAGTTCAATCAACTGGCCCGCTATGCGCCAGAAGATGTGGCTTCTGACGAAGCCAAACAGGAAAGGTTCATAGAGGGCCTGAATGACAACATATCAGTGCAGCTGATATCGGGTGACTATACTGACTTCCACCAGCTAGTCAGTAAGGCCATCCGCCAGGAGGGCAAGTATATGGAGATGGAAACGCGGAAGAGAAGGATGGCAGATCAGAGGAACAACTCTGGAGGTCCTCACATGGTTCGCAGCACTCCTCCGCACGTGAACAAGTTCAGGCCTCAGGGCAGCAACTTCAAGACCCAGTCAGGCAAGTTCAAATCCTCAACCAGCCGCCCGCCGTTCCAGGCCAGCCGCCAGCAATTCCAGACCAACTGCACCCCAACGACCGGTGGCCAGGTGCAGAAGAGCAGTCCGCCTTCGGACAGAGTGACCTGCTTCTACTGAGGAACCAGGGCACTATGCCAAGGCGTGCCCCAAAAAGATTCAAGCAGCAGCAACCCCAGGAGCCTCCGGATGTCAAAACCAGGGGCAGCAGAAGCCGCAGACCTTCATCAAGGGAAGAGTGAACCATGTGACAGCGGAAGAAGTTCAGGCTGCACCGGACGTCATGCTGGGTATGTTTCTCGTCAACTCAGTACCAGCATCAGTTCTTTTCGATTCCGAAGCATCACATTCTTTCGTATCAAAAACTTTTGTGGATAAGCATGGGTTGGGCATGGTGAATCTTAGCAACCCTATGATAGTTCACTCCCCTAGAGCAGAAATGAGAGCAGGGACCTTGTGCCTAAAAGTAGAATTGCTCATAGATGGAACCTGATTCCTAGCCGATCTTTTGGTCTTGAAATCGCAAGGGCTAGATGTTATTCTTGGTATGAACTGGTTAGCCAAGAATCAAGGCCAGATCAATTGTGCTACCAGATCCATCACCCTCACCAATGACCAAGGCATAGAAGTGATCTTCTCTCCTCAAATCCCGGAAGCAGAAGAATGTGCCCTCTTCCATCTTCGAGTCTTGGAAGAAGTGCCAATAGTACAGGAATACCCAGATGTTTTTCCTGAGGAACTACCAGGAATGCCGCCGGATAGGGAAATCAAGTTTGTGATTGACCTAGTCCTAGGCACCGCCCCAATTTCCAAGAGACCATATCGGATGTCTGCTAACGAGTTAGCAGAATTGAAGAATCAGCTCAATGAACTGGAAGACAAAGGATACATCCGACCCAGTTCATCACCTTGGGGAGCACCCGTCCTTTTCGTCAAAAAGAAGGACGAGAGTTTGAGGCTATGTGTGGATTACAGAGCACTCAATGATGTCACAATCAAGAACAAATACCCTCTGCCTAGGATCGACGACCTGTTCGATCAGTTGAAAGGAGCTAGTGTCTTCTCCAAGATTGACCTGCGATCAGGATACCACCAGTTGAAGATCCGTGAAGAAGACATCCCTAAAACTGCCTTCTCCACCAGATACGGACATTACGAGTTCACGGTCATGTCGTTTGGGCTGACCAATGCCCTGGCCTATTTCATGAGCATGATGAACAGTGTATTCATGAAATACTAGGACAAGTTTGTGGTAATCTTCATCGATCACATTCTCATCTACTCCAAGAGTGAGGAAGAACATGAGCAGCACCTCAGGATCACCTTGGAGAAGCTTCGAGACCATCAACTTTTTGCCAAATTCAGTAAATGTGAATTTTTGCTAAAAGAGGTTGCCTTCCTTGGACATATCGTGACAGCCGAAGGGATTGCTGTAGACCCTTCCAAGATAGAAGCAGTAATGGAATGGAAGCAACCAAAGTCTGTGACCGAAGTAAGGAGTTTCCTTGGACTTGCGGGTTATTACCGCCGGTTCATAGCAGGATTCTCCGAGCTAGCCAAACCAATGACTCAGTTGTTGAAAAACGAAAAGAAGTTCGAATGGACGAAGGCTTGTGAGCAGAGTTTTCAGACCCTCAAGAAAAGGATAGTCTCAGCACCCGTGCTTGTTTTGCCGGACGTGCATAAAGGTTTCGAGGTTTTCTGTGATGCCTCTCGCCTAGGCTTAGGCTCTGTCTTGATGCAAGAAGGCAAAGTGGTAGCCTACGCATCACGCCAACTCAAGCCTCATGAGTGCAATTATCCTACTCATGATTTAGAGTTAGCAGCTGTAATGCACGCTTTAAAAATCTGGCGTCACTATCTTATCGGTAACCATTGTGAAGTATACACGGATCATAAGAGCTTGAAGTATATCTTCACCCAGGCAGAACTCAACCTGAGGCAGCGCAGGTGGCTAGAGTTGATAAAGGACTATGACGTCGGCATACATTATCATCCCGGAAAAGCAAATGTTGTAGCCGATGCCTTAAGCAGGAAATCTTATGCAAATGTGGTCTTATCGGAAGAAGACCAAACCCAACTTCAGGAGGGAGTCGCCCATCTAAGTCTAAATCCGATGGGACCAAGCATCCTCACCACCCTGGAAATACAACCTGGCTTGCCGGATCAGATTAAGGAAGCTCAGAACGTTGATGAGGATATTCAAGAAATCAAGAAGAATATGAGAAGAGGCAAAGCCCCAGGATTCGGTGAAGATGAGCATGACACTGTTTGGTTCGAGAACCGCATCCTGTGTGCCCAATAATCAGGATAGTAAAACCATGATTCTGAAAGAAGCCCATGACATCCCGTATTCTATTCACCCAGGTCGTACCAAGATGTACCAGGACCTGAGGGAAAGATATTGGTGGGTCAGTATGAAGAGAGAAATAGCAGAGTTTATTGAGGCATGTGACACCTGTCAGCGGGTTAAGGTAGAACATCAGAGACCAGCTGAACTCTTGCAACCACTACCAATACCAGAATTGAAGTGGAAAGAAATCGGTATGGATTTCATAACCGGACTTCCAAGGACGCAATCGGGTTATGATTCAATCTGGGTAATCGTAGACCGATTAACTAAAGTGGCTCACTTCATACCAGTCAAAACCACTTATTCTGGGGGTAAGTTAGCCGAACTGTACATGTCCCGGATTGTGTGCCTGTATGGCGTTCCCAAGAAGATAGTGTCAGATCGAGGCAGTCAGTTCACTTCTCAATTTTGGCAAAAACTGCATGAAGAGCTGGGGAGTAAGCTTAGTTTTAATACCGCTTACCATCCCCAGACCGATGGTCAAACAGAAAGAGTTAACCAAGTACTCGAGGATATGCTAAGAGCATGTACTCTGGATTTCGGGAACAGTTGGGACCGTTCATTGCCCTATGCAGAGTTCTCGTACAATAATAGCTACCAAGCCAATCTGCAGATGGCACATTTCGAAGCCTTGTACGGCCGAAAGTGCAGGACACCCTTGCTTTGGGATCAGTAAGGAGAACCTCAGGAAGCTGGACTAAATCTGCTTCAAGACACCGAAGATAAAGTTAAGAAGATCAGAGACAGACTGAAAATAGCCCAATCTCAACAGAAGAGTTATGCGGACAACCGTCGTCGAGACTTGACCTTTGAGGTCGGGGACTACGTCTATCTTAGAGTATCCCCACTCAGAGGAGTTAAAAAGTTTCAAGTCAGAGGGAAGCTAGCACCCAGATATGTGGGACCTTTCAAGATTCTAAACCGAATAGGTGAAGTCGCTTATCAGTTGGACTTGCCACCTAGTATGTCAGGAGTGCACAACGTCTTCCATGTATCTCAGCTGAAGAAGTGCCTCCGGGTGCCCACAGAGCAAGCCGTATTAGAAATTTTGGACCTTCAGGATGACCTCACCTATCAGGAGCAGCCAATCAAGATCCTCGAGACCGCAGAACGTCAGACCAGAAGGAAGACCATCAGATTCTGCAAGGTTCAGTGGAGCAACCACACCGAAGACGAAGCCACGTGGGAGCGAGAAGAAGATTTGAAGGCCAGCCATCCCCATCTCTTTTGCTAGCCGGTGCAAATCTCGAGGGCGAGATTTCTTTTAAGGGGGGTAGGTTTGTAACATCCCAAAAATTTTACTCCTTTATTAAAATCATTTCTGAAATTTATTGGATTTTCCTGGACTTTATTGCAAAGTCCTGATTTGAGAAATATTAAAAACTTTAATTGATAAAGGCCAAATTGAACTTGTCTTATTTCATGAAAGTCAAAATAAGTGTATTTCATTTTCTGAACTCAATTATGTAATTATATTAATTTTCAGGATTTTATAAAGATTCAAAAACTTCCCCTTTTAAGTCAAATTGTGCTTTTGAAAAATTTAAATATCAAAATGGGTGGCAAATATTTTTATTAAGTCTCAAATAGTCCCAGAAGATTCTCTGAATTTTCCTGGAATTTTCAAAATTTATTTGGTATTTTTCTGAGTATTTTAAAGCCTTCTAATCTTTTCTGAAATTCAAAAGGATTTTAAAATCCAAAACCTCTCCCAGGGCCGACACTTGTCATTCATCGGGCTGGTCCGATCTAACTTAAACCTTCTCCCCGCCTCCCCTTCCTCTCTGGCCGACACCTGGCACCCATCCGACCGGTCGCCCCTCCGCCCGACTTAATCTCAGCCGTCCGCGCCAACTTACCGCTTCGCCCCTCCGCTCTTTTCCCCGATCAACGCGTGGCCTAATCCGCGCCGTCCTTCATTGCCGTACCTAATCTCAGCCACCCCCTCCCATTTAATGCACTGATCGGCCCCGATCTGATCCCCGTTGTCGGATGAGATCTCGGCGGTCCCCGTTCACTTACCCCTTCGCCCGCACCCGACGGCCCCGATCTCTTCCTCCTGCCACACGTCGCTGATCCAACCACCGCCCGATTCCCTTCCCGTTTTCTTCCCACGCTGACACGCGGGTCCCGCCTGTCAGAACCTTCGTCCCCAATCAGTTTCCTTCTCCCCCGCGCGATCTCCGCCGCTGCTGCCGCCATGAATACCGAAACCGAAGCTTTGATTTCTTCGGTTTCCTTCTAAACTAATGCCCCGCGCTGGCAGCAAATATCAATTAAACCTCCACCGCGTCCGTTGCAGACATAATTTTCCCCAATTACACCCTCCTTCACCGTCGCGTTAAGCCTTCCGTCCGTTCTCACTCCGGCGAGATGTGCGCGACCGTTACTCCCCTCCCTAGCCTATAAAAGGGATACCCCGAGGTCCCTCTACTCACACCGCCTCTCCCTCACCTCTCAATCGAAGCTCCCGAGCACCAAAGATCCCCCGAGCCCAGTTTTCCCCTCCGCGGCTCCGATGACTCTGGCGAGCAATCGCCGTCGCCTCAAGCCGCCCCGAGCCTCACCGACGTCTCTCCGACCTTGCTCGTGCCTTGACGATCCCCGGCGACCATCCTTCCGAAAACGTGTGCCACCGGAGCCCTCCGCCGCCGTGAAGCCCCTCTCCGACCGCCGCCCCTCTCTGCCGATCTTCCGCTGCGGCCATCCTCGAGCGTCGCGGAAGGTACCCGAGCACTCCCCGCGTTTCCCTCTTCATTTTGGTGCCCTCGATCAGCGCCGCCGCTCACCGGAGCTCTGGCGACCATCGGGCCCCGAGCGCCGCCGCCGGCCAAGGCACATCGGCCCGTCGGGCCGAGCTGGAGGTGGCGTGGCAACCGGGTGGCGGCCAGATCGGCGCCACGCCAGCGCCACCGGGACGCCTCCCCGCCACCCCGCGCGTGTGTGGCCACGTCGGCATAAAGCCGTGACCTGGCAGCCACGCGGCAATCGCGCGGCAGCCACGTGGAGCCACGCCAGCTCCCCGCGCGCCCGCCTGCCACCTCACCCTTTCCTCGAGTCCATGGACCCAGTCCATTAAACCCGGACCCCACCTGTCAGCCTCTCCCCGAATATTTATATCCTAGGGCTGACGTCATAATCCGTTATTTCCTTTAGAAAAATAATTCAGGCTGATGTCATAAATGATTTTCGGTATAAAAATAATTCCAGAAATTGAGTATTTTCTTTTTAATTGTATTTAAACTTTGGAAGGCTATAACTTTGGCATTTTAACTCCAAATTGACCCATTCAAATTTTTAAATTTTTCTAAAATCATGATCTACCCATTTCTGGAATAATTTTGAAATTTTGAATCTATTTAAATTTTGTTTTGAATTTTCTTTGAATTGGTTCTTTTCGTTAGATTGTGACAATTCCGGAGAGTTCGAGTTCGACGATTTTCAGCAAGACTTCGATCAAGGCAAGTTACACCTTTGACCATGTTGACGCTAATATTTCAAATTTAGTTATGTTGTTTTACTGTATATGCATGCGTACTTCTATTCAAATTGAATGTAAATTCAGTTTTAACTTTAGTTATACCCATAGTCCTTTGATTATAGGCTATTTGAATCTCAAATTCATACACCTTGTTACCCTAGCTGAAAACTAGTTAGTACCATAGTATTGACTAGAAAATTTTATAGAAATGCTTAGCCTGGCTTAGTATAACTTTAGGTGGGATCAAATGTTTCACCTTGTCATGAACTCTCCGCCGCACACCAAAGGAAGTGTGTTTATCGCGTGGCTCAAGTGAGAGGGAATGTCTTGTGGGTAAAGTTGTATAACTCTGCAGAGTAACAAACTATCTGGATAGCCGTGTCCACGGTCATGGGCATGCTGAGTAAAGTTTTCACATATTAGACTTGGTTTAATAAAACTTGATTTTCGGGCAAACGACAGTGGTTTTGACAATGGTCCGGGTGGGATGCCCGTGGTTAGGTTAGTGTAGGTCGGAGTCTACACTAACGATAATACTTTGGTTAAAATAATGTTTCATATGATGTATTATAAACTCAGCTTTTGCACTTAAGTTACTGTATTTAAATTCAGTGCTGCTTTTCGCACAAATAAATATATTGAGCCTTCCTTTGTTATCCCTATGCATGCATGAACTCTGTTATATTCCTGGTGTAACTTGCGTAAGCATTTATATGCTTACCTTGGGAGTACTCTTTGTACTCACCTTGCTAATCTGTTGCCAGAGTTCGACGGCGACTACAACGGTGAGGACTACTTCAGCGAGTAGGACGCGTCTTATAGTCATTCGCCTTTGGGAGGCTGGATGGGCTGTTCTGCTACTTTTTCTGCTTTCCGCTGTTTTATCTCTTTTGTTGGCCTTGTGCCCTTATTGTAAGACTTGGTCTTAAGGCCGTATTTTCGTTTAATAATACTCTGTGGTGATTTTTGCATGATATACATTGCTGTTAAACCATGTGTGCACTAGCTTTTCCTAGGATAGTGCGACTTACACAGAGTAACTCGGAGTTGTTGTTCCGGGTTCCGACAGTTATATGAGGCTAGCTAGTCTATCTATTTAACAGGTTGAGATAAAGACTTGAAGTTAACCATCCAGTCATTCTCTCATTGTGATGAAGTATTCTCTGGTTAGGGTTTGAGAGAAATAAGTGTTGTGGTGTGCTCTCTTGTCCTCCGGGTGAAGTAGCTGTAAAACTTTAATCCTCAAGTAGCAATATATAAATCCTTATTAATCTCACACGGATTCATCTTGTGTTGATTTATTTGCTATTGATTTGGTTGGTTTTTTTGCTTTTCTCTCTTTCCTTCTTGATTTTTTATGCCAAGGATGTATAAGGGATGGAAATGATATCTGGAAATCATCTCCACCCATCTAGCAGCTTGGTTGGTAAGTTTATAAAGAAATCTTATTTTCGTTTTTTGGTGTCTCTGAGTAATTTCTTAATACAGCTATTTTTGCCTTGATTCATTTCGTGTTCTTACTTATTGTGACATGTGGAAATATATTCAGAGCCATATTGGCCATCATCCACCCATGAGTAAGTCATATTCATCATTTCTTGTTTTTGTCTGATTTTGATGCAATTTTCTTCAAATGAAAAAAGTCAAAATTTTGTTAATGATTTTTTTGATCGTTGATTGGAATATGTTCCTGACATCCTAGAGAAGGTGTGTGCTAAATGTCAAATGATTTGAAATCTGCATTTAAGAGTTAACTTAATTTTAGATTTTAACTTGATTTTGGTGCAGCAGAGCTTAATGATCCAAAATATCTCAATTTTTGTAAGTTTTTTTAAGATTTTTTTATTAGGATAGGTTCTTAATGTCATGATCTAATCTTGTTTCAAGTCTTTTAGATTTACGGATGAAAAGTTTTATGAATTTTTGGATTTAAAATGGTACTGTTTTGTACTGTTCACTGATCTAAAATTACTATAGTAGTGCTTTTTTGTATTGTTCTCATAGATATTAAAGTGAAGAAACATTAAATACTTGAAGAAAAATTTGAAAGTACCACTTACCCTCTTGTTGCCATACCGATCCACATCCTAGACCCAGTCACCGGCATCCTGCGTACTCACCGCCATCGACACCCTCGCGAACGACCTGCTAGAGAAGTGATGCTACATCGTGGACAAGGAAGACCTGGAGGAGGAAGGGTTTTGGGCATAAAGAGCCTCCTAGTGCCTCGACGGGCTCAGCAGGTTCCTGCTCATCTACTTTCGCTATCGTCGCACTTCTGGGGTAGGAGCACTGCGGCTTGGCTCCTAACGTCCCTCTGATCGACCCCTTCTCCCACTGAGTAGAGGACACCCTCATGGAGGAAGGTTGTGTCGTGGGTCGAATCTCCCTACGCCAAACACATTGATCTTGCTCCTCAGGAAGCAGGCCAGCAGGGAATGGCCGAACCGGCCCAAGCTCGTGCTGCTGCACATAAGGGTCAAGATTGCAAGATTCCACCATCCATGACAGTGGCGGACCCAGGAATTTTAGGATGGTTATTCGAAGTTACAAAAATATTGTGTAATAGAAAACATAAAGGTCCACAATAGCGAAAATTAAAGTACAATTATTCGTACTAAAGACAACAACTAAAATAATACAAAGAAATTACAAAATAATTAAGAACTAAATATTAACACGATGATACTTTATGCCTTGGAAACGAGATATAATGTCATCATCCTTAACTTGTAGAAAAAATTCTCGCTCAAAAAATGTAACCAAGCAATCATTCAAGTACTGCTCCCCCATTCTAGTTCTTAGCTTATTCTTCACGTAATTCATTGAAGAAAACATTCTCTAACCACTAGCAGTTGCTACAGGAAGAATTAGCACCAATTTGAGAAGCTTGTAAACAATTACGTAATTGATATTCTTCTTTGTTTCAACAAGCATAATGGAAAGCTCAGAAAGATTGTTCACTTTTTTAAACCTTTCATCTCTCTGCATATTAGCAATGAAGTGTGTAAGTTAAAATGGAAGATGCATCAATTCTATGTTTGAGAAATCTTTAGGATAAAACTGAGCAAGCCTAACCAAGTTATCCTTGTCATAAGTAGCGAATGAATCAGTAGGATTAAATAATGCCATGCAAAGAAACAAATCTATGTTTACCTCATCAAACCTGTCGTTAAGCTCTTGAAGCTGCCTGTCAATAACACTTCAGAACATTTCGACATGGAAGCGATGAAGATTTTTGACTTCTTTCAAGAATCTTTTAGATCTTGTAGCTGGCTTATAGAAATTGTCCATTTGAACAACTATCCATCATCTTCTGTGATTGGAGACAATGGGTAATCCATCTCAGGTTCCACGCCCACCTCAGGTTCTGTGCCATTGTCATCGTGTGTGTGCACTACTGGCTACAGCTCAGTGTCATTAGTCTGATTCCCAATCCCAACTTGGCTTTTATTAGAAATCAGTTTTGGCATCGAGGTGGAAGCTACCTTTTGCGTCTTTCTAGTTCTCTCCCATAAAGATTTCAAATTTACGGACTTCTTCATTTTGTAAAGCTCAAAGATCTACAAGAATTTGCTACACGTAGAATAGAAGACAAATTAAAACTCAACTCAACTCACATATCACAAAACTAGAGGATCACATGAAAAATTAACTACTGCTGCCAACAAAACTCACATCCACAAACAACAACTGACATGAACTAAACCGAAGAGAATCTAACAATTCACAAAACCTTAACCACATCAAGGGCAATTTTTTGGAGTAAATAAAGCAATTAAGAGGAACTATGTGGACACAATCAGATCTTACAATTTCAAGCTACTTGATGTGATCCAAGTGCAAAAATCTACTAATGTATGTATATGTTTAGATGACACCCTAAATGGCAATTGCACGCAAT
Organism: Melocanna baccifera; assembly: GCA_036346265.1. Taxonomy (NCBI): domain Eukaryota; kingdom Viridiplantae; phylum Streptophyta; class Magnoliopsida; order Poales; family Poaceae; genus Melocanna; species Melocanna baccifera. Next base: position 4,824,277 of record CM070696.1, on the reverse strand, counting down.
GATATATAATCCACTCCAGTTTCTCAATGCAATTACTGTGAGCAAATAAGCACTATCTTGAAAAAGCAGCTAGCCAGTCCCAATAGTCTTAGTGGTCAGCAAATGCCAACTTCTCAAGCTACTACAACCTTCTTAAACCTCCATGATAGCTAGCAAAAAATGGAAAATTTTGCATTCTTCCCTGTTAACAACGTCATCTGTGTGATAACCTGCCATATAATTTATAATTCCTTTGGAATCAAGCAAGTAATAAATGGAATGTGCAATTGCAAATCACTGACTTGTACTGATACCCAGATGTATCACAAATTTAAAGTTTAGGAATTTAAGCAAACAGCCATAATAACAATCAACAAGAATGATTGTGTTAATTGGTGGAACACTAGTTGTAAGATATATAAAGTGAAACTTAAAGAGGAAACCTAATACTAATGACAAGCTATCACAACATTTAAAAGAAAATATTTTGGAAAGTTCATAACTTCAAACTAAATATGTTACCATGATTTACCTCGACAGTAAAGCTCTGCACCAGAAGCGCGGCATCTGTCCGAGCATTGATGCACCGCCACTGCAAATACCGGTTGTCCAGCCATGGAGGCAAAGGCAGAGCAGACGAGCAGTGGAGATTGGCGGTGTGGAGGTAGTGGAGGCACAAGGAAGAGGGAGGAGTTCATGACAGCGGCAACCGATAGAGGGTGGCGACGCTGTGGAATCTAGAGAGGAGAGGAGGAAGGCACACTGGCGAGCCGGCACTGACTCGCGAGGGAGTAGATGCGGGCAGTGGCCGGGGAGCTGATGGAGAGAGGCTGCGGCCTGGGGTTTCAGTGAGAGGAAGTGGCGCAGATCTGAAAGAGGGCGAGGTGGTGATGGGATGGCATCGAGTGGATCTGAGGGCGGAGAGCCACTAGCGACTGGCCAGTCTGGCCTGGCCTCGCCGGCACTGGTGGTAAGAATTGAGGAAGAAGGGAGGGGAAGAGGAGAAGCAACCAGAGGCGTTGGGGTGAAGGGAGAGGAGTTGGGCGAGGGCGACTATGGGACCGAGTCTGGTGGCTAGGGTTTTGCAGTTGGATGGAGACGAGTCTGGGGAGTGGGGAGAGCACCAGAGCGGGCCGGACAGCTGGGGGTTGTGGGGAAATGCGGAAATGGAAATGGGGAATAGGCTGTGCGGTGACGCCTATGAGGGGATGGGCTATGTGGGCTAAATTGGTCTAAAAATAGTAAATTCGGCCTAACTAAGTGTATATATATGTATTATATATTATATATATTAGTTTTTTATCAAAAAACTTAGATATTCAATTAAATACCTTTGAATCACTGTAGATCCGTCCCTGATCTATGTGTTCTAGTAGAGGTGCTGTGTAGGCTGCCCAAGGAAACCGTCTTGGGCACGCACCACCGTGGCCTCCTGTTGGCAGGCCACAGCAACCGCCCTCATCGTCCGACAATATCGTCCTCAACTCTGTCTGGTACGACACTGTCTTCCCTCTGGACGAGAGAGACCCATGAAAGCTTGACATGCTTTGCACAGGCTGATCCAGATAGCGACATCCTCCATGTATGGCCTCGTTGGATCGCTACTGCTACCACGTCAACTTTGTCGTCTGCTGCACAGGTATTTCTGGCACTGACGGTGAGGCTGCAAGAGTGCAGGACCCATGCAAATGCTCTTCTTTGCACAGTTTTGGGAATGACGCCGTTGTGCTGTCCTGTGAACCTGTCGGCACATTTTGGCTGCTGCCCATTGTGCATCCAGCCTCCGGAGAGTATTTTGGGAGCCATGAGAAGTCTATTCTTGACCCATATAGTACTTACCATGTATAATGGCACTGAATGTGTAGTCAGCGCGTGTGACTCGTTACACGCAGAGTACTTTTCCTTCGACTCCATACGGGACACCGAGTTTGCTATGCGTTTGAATGAAAGGTATTGCCTCTTCAAATGAACTTGGTATAGCTGGAGCCACTTACAATTGCGTTTTACAATGTACGCTATGAAGATCTACGGGTAGGCTATGCAAGTATAATTTCAAAAATTCTACCGCGTAAAAGGGACCTCCTCTAGTAATAGATCACGGGATTACCTCTAGACGCACAAACTCGTAGCGGAAGTAGAGTCGATGTAGCGCGTTGATGCAGTTGTAGTCGTTCTTGCAGAACGTCTCCTCCTTTAAGTCCTTGCGTTCGTCACAAGTTGCGGATCGTCCTAGTGTTGAAGCTTCGCATCAACACCTCCAAGGTATCCACACGTACGGGGTAGGAACACCACGCGCCGGAGTGCTAGCGCCGGCGGCGCGGTATTAGATGGGAATGGTGTGGCAACTAGGGTTTCGGGAATTCCGAAATTCTCTTAGCAAACCCTATGCCACCTCCCCTCTATTTATATGCATCCATCATAATGGGTCTCGAATTGGAGGCCCATTAGGAACTCATGGCCCATAAGAATTCAGATCACTATCCGAATTAAGTCCCACCCTTTAAGTGTGCGACCTATAGGTTCACATACACTTAAACATAGCCCGAGTACTCCTACTGGCCCATTAATCGGCAATGCCCTTAGCAAGACATACCGACTTCTAAGTATATGCAAAGATCATATCGGACGAACCTCAACAAAACTTATGCATTTCTCTTTGCCTCACGATATCGGTTAAACTCAAGGCGAGTACGTGTCATCCTTGTTTGGTTAGCTCAACCACTCTTTCTCGATTATGTGACTTGAATTCCGACTACGCTTAACTCTTTAACCGTGAATAGCATGGCCATGCATTTCTGGAATCCAATCACTCGAGAGGCCTAGAGATATCTCTCCTGTTGCTTGGAGGGGCAAATCCTATCTTGATCGACGATGCCTCAATGCATGCATCATAACAAAATCCGAAAGCTACCTTTATGACTACCCAGTTACGGAGTAGTGTTTGGCAACCCCTAAGTCAGTCATTATGCATCTTGAGTACGTGCGACGATCTCAAGTCTTAAGGACATAGCATACGCTTTGTGAATGAAACCAACTGATGACGGTAAGAATGCAACATTCTCGCAGTGTTTCATGGTGGGTCGATCCAATCCCATGTTTGCTAACATGTGTCCATATTATTGGTTTAATATCTTTATATCTATGACCCGTGAAACATGGTCATCAACCAATACATATGCTAGTCTATTAATATGTGTCCTCATATGTTTGACTAGGGATCATCTAAGAATAATCATCGCAGCAATATAGAGTTTCACAATCAAGTCACACACTTGATAATAAATATTGACGATGTTATTCAAGGAACAAGATAAATTATCCAATAATTCATGAACATAATAAACAGAATCATCTCTATGATTATCTCTAGAGCATATCTCCATCACGCTATCTATGTATCAGTTTTGATGCTTCATTGTCCGTTCGTTTCAGAAAATGCTTCTTAGTCCATCTGACACACTGACAAGTTGTACCATGTACGTACTACACTAGGCATCATCTCGCCAGGCGTTCGAGGACACATCCGAGAACAGGGTACTGAGTGTGACCTCCCTATCCGGCGCACTCAACGGCACCACACGAGCCTTCCTCGACGGAATCTTCAATGTTCTTCACCCCTTTTTACACGACTCCGATCCTCTGCTCACACAATGGCAAGTCTGCAACGCCAACGTACGTGCATGCAGGCCAGGCCAGAAGACGGCAAGTCTCTCAAGCCCGTCTGCCTGCTCCAGTCTGCCGGGTGGGCTGCATCCTGTACCACTGGCTCGACGTGTGGGATACAGGTAGACTACACTAGCGTAAATTAAAATTTTTATCACGTAAACCAGGAAATCATGTGAGTAAGAGATCATAAATCATTACCACTAGACGCGCAGTGCAGCGGAAATAGAGTTGAAGTAGCCGATTCAACGTAGAGCGCGTCGATGTAGGCGAAAATAGTCAATCGTCCTTCCGCCAACCGTCTCCTCCTTACGATCATCCCAATAAGCGCCGCAGTCGTAGCAGCGTCTCTACTGAGGTCCACACGTCACGTCCAGGGAGGGAACACCGTGCGTCGGTGTGCTAGCACCAACACACACAGCAGGGGTTATCTCGGTGGCAGCTAGGGTTTTTTGGGATATCGCCCTTAGCCCCGCACCTCTCATTATATAGCTTCCAATCAGATCCATATCCGATACGAGTGGATATGAAAGCTCACTCGAAAACTATCATCCAGACTCTTATCGTTTCAGCTTATTAAGTGTGTGACCTTGTAGGTTTATATACATTTGGCCATGAGTCGAAAACTCTTTTCTGGTCCATCGGTCGGTAGCGGTCCCTTACTCCTAAATATACATAAAGATCATATCGGACGAACCTATATAATACTTATGTACCGATCTCTTTGCCTCACGATACTAGATTGAACTCAATGCGAGAAGCGTATCATCCTTTGATAGCTCGATTCTTTACTCGAACCTGTGATGGATTACTCAGTTATGATTGACTCTTCGACCATATTCGGTATGGCTATACACTTTCTTAATCCAGCCACATCGAGAGACCCAGAGATATCTCTCCTGTTATATAGGAGGAGTAAATTTCATCTTGATTGCTTATATTCCTCCGTGTGTTTTATAGTAAACCCGAAAGCTATCTTTATAACTATCCAGTCACATAGTAGTGTTTGGTAACCTCTAAACAAACTATTACACATGTAGGAAACAATGACAATCTTAGGTCTAAAGATCATACATACACTATATATGAGACTAACTGATGATACTTAAGAATATAACAATTCCCGCAGTATCTCATGGTGGTTCAATCTAACATCATGTTCTCTAACATATATCCACATTATTGATTTGATATCTCATATCGATGATCTATGAAACATGATCATCAATCAATACATATGCTGATCTGTAAATCATAACTGTCCCATATAATGATATAAAATGAGAGATAATTTAGAATAATATCAAAAACATAAATAAAGCTTTTCACGAACAAATCTCATACTTGTTGATCAATATGAAAGATATTTATTCAAGAGATAAAATAATATATTATTTAAAAAATCATAAATATAGAAATGATGCAATTATCTCTATGATTGTTTCTAGAGCATATCGCTAACACGACGTCCCGTGGCTCGCTCAAGTGCTACTACAACTTCGGCTTTGACCACTTCGGCATGTCGTGGCGCCGGTGGCCGGCGTGTCGAGCCTCGCCGGGCCGTTCGCCATGGGCGACTGGATCCTGCCCAAACTGACCATCTAGGCGCCGCGAGGATCAACGCACGGGTGCGCACGTTCTACTTCAGCTAGCCAGCAGGCGGGCTGCCAGGGTGAGGGGCGTCACCGTGCCCGTCCGGCGTGCTGCGGATCCACCCGCTGCCGTTCATCCGCGTCATGCAGATGTGCCGTGGCGCCACCCCGCCGCCAAGCCACCCTACAAAGGCTACAGGTCAGTCACAGTCTCGAGCGTAACAATGCCACAGTTTGCAGTACCGAGTACCAGCGGTAACAGGCCGGTTTCTTCAGCAGTATTTAAGATCGTATTACGGTACAGTGACTGAATAAGACTTTTTGACAAAAAAGAAAGAATCAATTTAGGAAACCTTTTGTGGTGGCAGGGACGAAGATTGGGAGGATAATGGTGGTGCGCTGAACACCATCTCGATGACTCATCCTCGGATTCCGGTGGAGCATCCGATCGACCCTCTTCGTCGAGAATGATTCGGATTGCCGTCCGCTTCAACCGGGCATCTGGTTTGCTCTCTCTCTGAGTAGATTCCCTTCTCTTCTCTAACGCGCAGCCATTTTCACTCGACTATTGTTTCAATGCGGGTGCAAAATCCGACACCACAAGATTGCGGAGGCTGATCACATGACGTTCGTCGTCAACCGCCAGAGAGGAGGCGTGCAGGTCGATCTCATATACGACAGCATCTTTCAGAACTGCAGGAAGCATGTCTTTAGGACCGCCTACACTTCCGAATCAAAGCTGGCCAGCATTTTCACGTGATGGATAATAGACATGGGATTCTTCTATTCTTTCAGCGATCCGATTGACGTGCAAGAATATTCTGGGGGTGACGAACTGAAACAATTCGTTTTTACCTACTGTACGTTCTCACACGAGTCTGAAATTAGAGAGGGTCATTTGAGATGAGATAGCGGTGGACATCATAGGATGCCCAAAAGTAGAGAAAGGAGGGAGGCGAAGTACATATTGGAAACACGATTCTAACTTTGTATGGATAGACCAAGAAACTTGGTGTATTTTGTTAATATTTTCCTTTGTTGCATATTTGGGAATTTAGTATATTATCGAATTAGTGAGTTTTATAGGAAAGGGAACGTCCACTATCATTGCTCAAACAACTCTCCAGCGCTTTCTTCTTAAGAAGTGTTTAGAATGATGATAATTTATAACTTTTTTTTACTGTAGTTAGCTTATTATTTATTATAATTAAATTTTAAAATTTTAAAATAGAAAAAAATATGTTAACCTATTATAAATAATACAAAAAAATACGAAAAAAAAAACTAAAATAAAAAAACCAACAGTGAAAAAACGCAGACACAACTGAGCGCTGCCTAAAAGAAGCTGAGAATCATGGGGAACTGGGTCAAACAAACACGAATTAGCACATTCGAGTTTTGGAATAAAATTAACCATCTCAATAAATTATTTTTGGCGCAGAAGCTTCTATAACTCAGGTGACATGAAGAATAATAGTTACATGATTTATCAGGTATTTGACTGCCAAGGGCTACATGTGTTAAGTTTTATTCAGATCTTGTATACCCTGGAACGCGAAAAGCGTCTTGTGACAAACCTGAGCAATGGTAAACTGGAACAGGAAAAGCAACAGCTAGTCACATCAAAATGATGCGAAACTCATCTTGATAAATGATCACGGAACTGCGGAAAGACAACTACCAAATCCAAAACGTTATCGTACCACAAATACAAAACGTTATCGTACCACAAATACAAAACGTTATCGTACCACCAGGCGGGACATACAGCTAACAGAATCACAAGGGCTGACAACTTGGATAACTGCTTGCATCTCAAAGGGGGCCATCCCCTCTTCACGCTACAGCCAATTTTATGTCGTGTCTGGGACCCCGGTCCAATTGGCCTTGGATTCAATGATGCTCCACGTCTAGTTGGCCTTGGATTCTATTACCCTCTTCGCGAAAGATGGCAAACAAAATGATGCTGAATGGATCTGAAAAACAACATGCAGTCAGATAACAATACCACAAGTTCAGACAAGGATGGTAGGAAATACAAGCAAAAACACACCTCGGAGTTGTAGAATTTTAGCGGTCCTTTCGATTTTGTAGAATACTCATCCTCCTCAATGTTAAAAACAGGGTGCTGGAAATCAACAGTGGGCCCCTCGGTGGAGCAAAGCATGAAACCAATCACTCCGCTACAATGAGAGCATTTTAACTCAAGAGACTAAAAGAAGGGAAAACCGGTTCAGTCACATGGACAGGATCAGTTGAGCATACCTAGGGTATGTAGGTACTGTTGTCCAAGCATAGTTAATTGAGCCTTTAAAAACTTGGCGACAATTGGCAACAATATCTTCAATAATATGCAGATGCAACCATATGCTCTCTGCCTGAGTACATACAACTCCACCTGGACGCAAAGCTCTGGCAACAGACTGGAAGAAAGGTTTCTCAAAAAGCTCTTGAGCCGGACCTGGTTAGGCAGGGGAATGTTAATGAATCATCAACAATGACAGGAGGTAAAAATATGCACATGACTTACAACAATCACCTATTGGGTCAGAGGAATCCACAATTACTGCATCATAGGTACCCTCTGGAACATTTTTCAAAAAGGCAACGCCTGCATGAACACAACAGAGAATTTAAACAAAGCATAAATATGTAGCGCAAAAGTATTTATCAAATAGATCTCAAAAAAATATTCATCAAATAAAACAAGTGAAAGAGTCAATTTTAGGCTGAAATTTTAATTTTTTAAGAGAAAAACCAAGGACATGATTCAAAAAAAAATATGCTGGGTGAACAAGAAATATGTTAATGCTCCATGGACATGACAAGCAGGTGCTTATCAGGGAACTTCCATATGCAGCATAGGACATCCCAACTATGTCAAATAAGGGGACTTCATTGTTTTCTGAACCGACTCTATGGTGAGTATTTGCAATACCACAAAAGTCAAAAGTTCAGGTATTTCACAATGATGTGATAAACAAAGGTATAGAATAATATTGATCATTCGAAAGTCCAGAAGTAATTCATTTAGGATGAGGCAACCACCAAAATATGTAAGTTAACATAAGTAGTAGTATTAGAATCAAAAGTTGCATATACAATTTATTTATTGTAATAAAATTCTAGCTATATTTTGAGTCAGGTGCAAGATAGAAGGCTCAGTCATTGCCATAAAACCAAAGTATGTTACAAACTAGTCTGCTTTCGAAGTGCACATGGTATAACATGCTCCTTACCATCTCCAATGTGTAATGACACACGAGAATCTTCAAATCCAACAGTCAGATGAGGAAAAAATTGCTTGGAGACCTGCAAAATTAAACATACAAAATTAACAAGCTAACAAAGCAAGACTAAACAATGGACTAGGTTAAATGATTGTTTTATAAATTAAAGTATTTAATTTGGTAAATCTAGAAAGAACATCTACAGGGAATATAAAACAAACTCCTGATCACTGCAATGACAATAACTATGAAATAGACAATACATAAAAATATGTTTAACGAATGTTTAAGTAACTATTTAACACATGTTGGTATTTATAAAATTATGGCAGATTACAAAGTTATAATCAATACAAGCATGTCCTCTTGACTGTTATCACATGCTTTTCATTAGTTTTCAGCACCATAAATAATAAGATGTGCAGGAAGAACAATGTAACACGTTACGGAATTGATAGCGAATAAATGTATTGGGGTGTCTGGCTGCTTGCTTAATTAGTGCATGACATGTTCAACATGATTAATAGTTTCATACCACAAAAGGATTGACAAATGACTTAGTCTATCAAAAACTTGATAGATTCACTGAAATCATGGTGGCGATTGCTGGCAGGAATGCAAATTACAAGTATGCTTTACAAGTTCCCAAGCACAAAGCATATATGACAAAAAGTGCATCTCACAAGTTGCAATGTGCCGACATAATATATAGATCATAAAAACCAAAATGGTTGTAGTAGTTCAAATGCAACACTTCTGTTTAGGCACTAGTGGCTTCAAATGCAACGCTTCTGTTTAGGCACTAGTAGCCCTAGAAAAAACAAACAAGCCCTATGCTTGATGCAAATGAACATATCAGAAGTTTTTAAATATTTTTTTCTGATGAGTTTTTTTTCTTGGGCTCCATGGAAATTCATCTCAGAAGAAAGCTCACACAGCATCAGTAAGGGAGCCTCATTACATATTACTGCTCCTAACCCACATGGCAACATGAGGTGAAGGAAAAGATCTGAAACTACACCAATGAAATCACCAGACAGCAGCCAGAATACACTTGTGAGTATAGCAGGGAACCTCCACCAAACAAGACACAAATCCACAAGGCACGTGAGTTTCAATAGAATTAGCATTATTTCACTTAACTGGTCCTGGATTTTTAGACAGAATAGCATAGCAAACAGTACAAGGGTATATAAATGAATGAATTTTCAAATACTGAAAATGGAATGATAGGAGCATGTCAATCAAACTTCAAGCAGCATCAACCAAACCAACTGTAAGACTCACATTTCAAGAAGAGGAAATATCAAATAATAGCTTGACTTTAGCCCTTCTATTACTCATTCCTTTGATTAACTAAGTCTATTGCAAACTTTATAAGATGGCAGGCAAACTACTGGTGCCTTTTCAAATTACACAGTTCAAAAAAGCACAAAAGAAAATATAGAAAAGGGCCATCAATAGTAGCAATCAAACCTACAGACTACCGAGCATGGGTGCTCTATGATATGTCAAAGCAGACATCTAAAGATCCTTAACCCAAGTTTGTTGGGATCAATAAATTGTTCCATCTACAGTCAACACAGATGCATGCACTGAAAGAGAGGGAGGGAGATAGGTATCTTACATCTACCACCATCTTATCAATTTCACAAATGTCAATTTGTTCCACTGAGGAATGTCGTGCAACCTCACGCAGAACACCACCATCTCCACCTCCAATAACTAACACCTGTACATCATGAAAAGATTAGAGATCAACTCCATTTATTTTAAAAACTTGATATATACATCATTTGACAAGTATGAATGACTAAAGTCACCTTGTAATGAGCTTGACATTACAATTGTGTTCTTACAAATTTGCACTAGGAACTTCTCCAAGCGTTACATGTTGAAACTATTTTTAAGCTAAAGTTGACCATAAAGAATTAAGCAAGGAACTTTTGTATTAAAGATGATTTAATCAATGCCAATAGGACCAAAGCACTTGTTTGAAAGCGACTCTTATGCACTGATTATCCTTGCTTTGGTTGCCAGTGCCAATTTCCTATTTTAAATTTGTTTCAGTGATGTTGTTCTAAGTTAATGATCAAACAAAAGTTCCTTGCTGTTCAATGAATAAATAAATGATGCAACTACAGTTATCAAGTTTTGAAATTGTCCAAACTAACTATGGAACCAAAATATTACAATGTTGATTCACTTTTGCTTCAAATAATGATGAATAGGTGTAGCATATTGCTGTTTATTGTATGTACCCAGTTATCCACAGTACTGTTTTGCTTCAATATATAGCTTATTTTGTTTTATAACTATAGGATGTACAAGGATTAACTGCAAAGAATGCTGGGGGAATACTACACAGGTATGAGGAGCTAGACCGCTAGAGTAACCCAAAAACAGGACAAGATTCTCTAAATGGACAGAGTTATACAGGTTTGGGTGACATAATCCAAGGGAATCACTAAAATTCATGGGTGTCCTATCCACAGGTGGACATTTTAACACACAAACAAAGCTTGAAGGCGAAAAGGGGTAACAAAAATGCTCTCACTTGTTCTTTTGTTATCAAACCTGAAGGGCACTACATTTCATCATAGGAAAATAGTAAAAAGGAACTATATTGCCCTTAAAGTTGTTCTTTGTCATATTACCATCAGATCCTTGCGGTGACATGATTAAGGTGCAAAAAAATGGCTCGTGAGCTTTTCCTCACAATGACAAAATACCATTTTGTTTAAAATATTCAACATATAACATATGCCTAATAAACCACAAACAACTATAAGAATAGTTGATTTTAGTACAGTATCCATGTTAGAACTTACAACCTGTAAATCCGGCTGCTGGGTAATAATTGCTCTAATAAAAAGATAAACAGTGAATAGTTACCTTCTTGGGATCTTTGATGGAGCAAAGGGGAAGGTGTGTAATCATCTCTTGGTATGCACACTCGTCCCTCTCAGTGACCTGAATCACTCCATCCAGGACAAGCACCTTCCCGTACGTTGAGGACTATAAAGCAAAACAATAACACAGTTTTTATCTTCCACTTTGAGCCAAGACGATCGAATGACAGATAACGTCAAAGGCAGGTACCTGAAAAACCATCACATTTTGGTAGTCCGACTTCCCTTGGAACAGCACCTTTTCCACCTTCAACGAGTGTGCCTCACCTACCGTTGACACAAAAGCATTCATGAAAAAAGAAAACAGCTAAAACACACGAAAATTATATGTCTCTAAACAAGCATACCTCAACAACATAACAATAAAATTAGTCTGTTAAATTGGTATAGAAATTTAGCTGTCCCCCTAATGACCCGTCCCTTAACCTAAGATGCCCAAACAAATAACCCCAACTATCTACTCCACGAATTACTACTGAAAAGAAGGAGAAATATGAAACGAAACCTGCAGTCCGTGTCGAGCGAATTAACAGAACAAGAGAGCAGCTCATAGCAGAGGAATGTGGTACAACAGGGGTAGGTCCTAGTTTGCAACGAATTACCAGGCCACATGGGGCTAATCTCGGAGAACCATCCGGGGATGACGGCGGAGATCCCCGCCTGCTCGCCGGCTCCGGCCGGCGCCGCCGCCACAGCGTCCTCGCTCTCCCGCGCCCTCTTCGCCGCCGCCTCGGCCTCCATCCCAGAACCTAAACGCACAACACAAAAGCCACACAAAGCATTACCCTGTTAGAACCACATCACAAGCCAAATTGCATCCAACAACACCATGTACGGCCCGCGAGCCGCCACCGAAAGACTAAAAACAGCGGCTTAGAGAGAGGGGGGAGGGGTACAAACCTAGAGCACGACGAGGAGGAGAGAGGCGAGCTCGGTGGCTGCCGGCGGCTGGGTGGAGACTGGAGGAGCGCTCGCAGCCGCAGCCGCAGCCTTCAGATTAGGGCCTTTTCCTCTCTCTCTCTCTCTCTCTATCTCTCTCTCTCTACCCTCTCTCTCTCGGGCTTTTTGGGGGGTTTTGGGCTTCGCGTGGTATAAAAACGAGCGGCGAAGCGCCACCGTTTGATGGGCTCGTCGGTACTTTTCGACATAGGAAGCGTGTGGAAGTCATCTCTGTGTAACCAATGACATGTGGGGTCAAGCTTTCTCGGGCCCACCTGTCAATTTCTGGCGTGCCATATATCTGTCTTGTGCTTGCGTCTCTGTTGTTTATTCGGCGCTGGGGGAGTAGGTGGGCTCCGCCCTCCGCGTGGCCGCCTCTGCTTGGGCCGACCCTTTCTTATTCGATGCCGGATTGATTGGCCTCCTGTCGTGTCGGGGGAGAGAGATGCTAAATTGCTAAGGTTCCTTTCAATTCGGTGATTTTTTTCTTGAGAAAACCAAGAACCCTATACCATTTTCCTCTAAACCAGCATGATAGGCATCAATGTTTGATCTAATTGTTGCAGTATGTCTGTAAAGCACTATAAACAATTCAATTAGATTTAAAGTTTCAGCCATCAGACCCAATCTTGACAATATACATTTGAGCTGTTAGATTTTTTTGAGCCGGTTTTCAATTCTACCGGTCAAAGTTGTGACCTATTGCCCACCGCCCACTCTCTCTCTCCCCCTCTCCAATCCCCACTTCCTCCCTAAAATTCAACAACGCAGAGTCGATTAGATGGGGTAACGACTGATCAAGCCATTAGTAGGCCTAATCCGCATCACGAGCTCATGTTGTTCATACCCCTTTGGTTTTCTCACCTGATTTGGTTGCTCGATAAAGGTGATGGCATGCATGGGCACAACTCGCCTGCGAAGGTAAGAGGGGCGACGGGAAGCAAACGTGACGAGATGGCCACGGTCTAACTTGGCGGTGGTGCACATGAAAGTGAGGGTTGTGGTGGCCATGCAGTGCAGGCCCTCATGCAAGCGTGGCGCTTGCATAGCCACCGGTGTCATCATCGTGGATGGGTTTGTCAAGGCTTCCTATGGAAGCTGCCAAGATGTTAGTAGTCCCTTCGAATTTTTATGAATTTTCATTGATTTTTTTGTGAAACTTCATTGAAACTTATCGGTTTTGTTGGGAAACTTTTTTCTTTTGTTGTGAAACTTCAATAAAATTCTCCTGAAACTCGCTCGAATTTTCGGTGAAACTCTCTAAAACTTAAAGTTTGTTTTTGAAACTCATTTCAAGCATATCTAAAACTTGAATTTTAATTGTTTTGAACTATGTAAAACACAAACCGAAACTCTACGAAACATAATGTAACTCTCTAAAACCTGAGTAAAATGTGAAGTTGAGCTCCAAATTTCATGGTATTTTATTAAGTTTCATAAAATTTCAGGAGGTTTCATGGTTAAATTGATTAAGTTTCATAAGGTTTTATATTTAAATTTCATGGTATTTCATGAGGTTTTATAAAATTTTTTATAGCAGATATATGAAGTTGAAAGTTTTTTGTAGCAGATTTATGAAGTTGAAAGTTTTATGTATCAGATATATAAAGTTGAATTCCAAGTTTTATGAGGTTTCATAAAATTTCAGTAGGTTTTATAACTAAGTTTTATGAAATTTTATGATGTTTTATTACTAAGTTTTTACGGTATTTCATTAAGTTTCAAGGGGTTTCATGCCTAAATTGACTAAATTTTATAAGATTTCATGTCTAAGTTTTATGGTGTTTCATAAAGTTTTAGGACGTTTCACATCTAAATTGACTAAGTTTCATCAAGCATGTTCAGAAACTCTCTGAAACTTTATGAAACTCATAAAACTTAGATAAAAAACCAAGGAAACTTGCCTATACCATTAGAATTCTTTCTAACAGTATACAATGCGCTAACACGACTCTTTTTTGTTTTTGTTTTTTACTTTTACCTAAAATGACATTATAGCGATTGTTAGTTTTGGGTAAGGCATCCAATTAAAGAAAAAAGAAACTAGAACCTAAAAGTCATTTGGAATAGGGCCTACCTAAACTCGTAATAGGATGCTGCCAAGTTGGCCGCATTGAAATGGTTTTTGTTATTGCCATTTGCAATTTGTGTTTTTCAAAAGTGTGGCAGGAGCGCCACTATAATTAATTAAAGGGGAGTAGAAAGGTCAAAGTTCAGAGGTGGCTAGAAAAGGCAAGGTACAAGGCCAGCTGTAGGTGTTGGGAAGGAGGTTAAGTTGTTACAGGATTGAGCGGTTGCTCCGCCTATCTCTTGGCTCCTGCAATGACCTAAGTTCTGGCCTCCTCTTTTATGCAAGTAATCAATAACGTCGGCATGGTCGCTATTGATTGGAAGATTCAAGCATTCCTTTCCTTCCAAATTTCCATATCACCAGCATGACGAGCATCGCCATTGCTTTTTGTGGAGCTCCAGTCGAAAGGATGGCCGCCTCCCACCATTGCCGAATAGAGGATAGGGTTTACTAGCTTATCGGGTTCAAGGAGGCGCTTGTTGTCCATTGCGCAATGGCTGCCAGATTCTTGTGGAATAATGGCATTTGACCAAAAGGTGGATAGCAGTCTCTGGTGCATGCCTGCATAGAGGGCATAAATGTTGGTTCGGCTACCCACGCGGGATATGCAGTCTGCTATCTAGATTCTATTTTGTATGGCTAGCTAGGCAAAGATTTTGCATTTTTAGGAGCCCAAGTCTTCCAGACAAGGGCGTTCACGGTAGTGCATGTTGTTCCAAGGAACGGTGCTCTGTACGCTGAGGTAGCACTATAAATTCCATTTGGAGTTAGCTTCCATGTTATGGTGTCCTCATGGCCGGCCTATAGGGGCATCGTGGAGAGAAGCCCCCAAATAGCAACAAGCTCGTGTATGTGTTTTGCCATGATTTTTGGCTGATAGGTTGGGATCCCATAGCCATTTATTATCCATCAACGTTGTCTGTAGCATGCATTTATTTCTTCTGGAGGCACTATAGTTGGCTAGTGCAATGTCACGCAATTTGTTTTCATGTGCCCAAGATGGATTCCAGAAGGATTCCCTTCTCCCATCACCAATCAGTACGCCGGTAGCCACCGCAAAGAGCTCCCGATCTTGATCATCACATGGTGTTTCCATCCCTTGACATGGTCTCTTTTCAGCAGCCTATTCGTGCCACAGCCATCTGAGTCTGAGGGCCCTAGCAAAACACTTTTGGTCCAAGAGATTGATTCCTCCCAGGTGGGTTGGTCTGCAGACTTTGTCCCATTGACCTTATATTTGCCACCCTATACTTGTTCTAATCCTACCCAGAGGAACTGACATGTATGCTTATTGATGGATTTGAGCACACATTTGGTGCTTTGATGGCCATAAGAAGGTAGGTGGACTGGGCTAGGACTGATTTGGTGAGGGTTTTCTTACCTACAAGGGTAAATAATTTGCCACGCCATCTAGCTAGGCGACTGGCATACTTGTCTTCTAGCACTTGGAAGTCTACCTGACGGAGTCTTTTATGTGCAAGGGGTAAGCATAAGTATTGTAACGGGAAGGATGTATGCACTATCGATAAGTCTTGTAGTGCAGCTTGTAGGTCAATCTATTCGCATCTAATCAGCACAACTTAACTTTTTTGTAGATTGGTTTGCAGCCCCATTGAGTTATCGAAGTTCTGCAGGATCCAGACCAAATTGTGGACGTCTTTTTGTTGTGGCACTAGAAAGATGGTTGCATTGTCTACATACAAGGATGTTCTCAGAGAAGCCGCTCGCCCATCTAGAGGTTGTAAGAGGCCAAGGTTCATTGCAAAATTTAGGATTCTTTGCAAGGGGTCAATTGCTAGGATGAAGAGGAAAGAAGAGAGTAGTCGCCTTGTCATAGTCTTCTGCGATGTTGGATATTGTTCCTAGGGATGCCATTGAGGAGGACTGTGGAGGTGGAAATGGAGAGGAGACATGAGACCCAGTCTCTCCATCGTGGAGGGAATCTTCGTTTTTGTAGCAGGTCTAAAAGGTAGTCCCAACGGACTAAGTCAAAAGCTTTTACTATGTCAAGTGTCAGGAGCAGGACCGGTGTCTTGTTCCGGTGGTATCTTTTCACCAGATTTCAGATATATAAGAAGTTGTCCTAGATGCATCTGCCCTTTATAAAAAACGCTTTGGTTTGGGGAGTCCAGCTCATTCATAAAGGGTGCGAGTCACAGAGCTAAGATTTTTGTGATGATTTTGGAGAAGCTATGGATGAGACTAATGGGTCTGAAGTCTGTTGTAGATCAAGCTCCCTGCTTTTTTAGCACCAAGACCAGATTTGACGTATTAGAGCGTGGGAGATTAGTTGCTCTCAAGTTGAAGAAGCCATGCAGTGCTGCCATGAGATCTCTCTTTATGATGTCCCAGCAGGTATGGTAGAAATTTCCACTGATCCATCGTGTCTTGGCGCTTTGCCCGTGGGCAGCTCAAGGATGGCGGCATGGACCTCTTCTTCTATGAGAGAACCAGCTAGGGCATGGAGGATGAGTTGTGGAGTTGGAAGCTGTCCTAGTTAAAGGTGGTTGTTCTAAGCGATGATAGCCCGAGGATGCTGTCAAAATGTTGGAACAACACTTCCGCTTTGTCGTCGTGTATCAGGACCATACCTTGATCCTTGGACAGCTAGTGGATAAAGTTCTTTCTATAAGAATAAACTTTAATTTTGAGGAACTTTGCAGCACTTATATGATTCAACAATACATCATTTCTTCTATTAGAAAATGCACAAACTGACCTTGCTCGGTGTTTGAAATCTGCATGATGTCTTTCTTCTTCTCTCTACCTTTCCTTTTCTGTATTCTCTCGATGGACTGAGATTTGATGATGTGTGTTTCTTTGCTGTGTGTTATATCTACTAAAAATATGACAGAGCAGTCCATTTATAGCATACAAAATAGTGCCATGAACAGACACGTTCTTTGATGTTTGCTGCGAACAGTCGTGTTGCCATTCGTCACGTGAAGCAGACACTGTGGTGCTACATGCATACGCGTTACGCTTCAATTTGTTGCATGCAAAAGGTACTGACACGCTGCTGCCCTGTTGTTGCATGCAAAAGGTATTGCTTTTGGCTGTTAAGCATGAGCCATGCACAACTAGAAAAAACTAGCAGACCAAACTACTAGTTCTCTTATGTATGCATGCACCATTCAATAAACACACGTGTATACACTTTAAAATTTACTTAACAAAGGGAGAAAAGAGGGATTAAAACCCAATAATTCTAATATTTTAAATCTAGCAACCATCATACTAGATCTTTTATAATTAGAATTAATCTCATAAAATTACATAGGCTATAAAAGATTAAATTAATCTTACAATCTCCCACTTTGGCCTATGTAATGGTTTGATAATTTACCAATAAATTGAAGTGCACACTATACAGTAAATTTACCAAGCCATCCTTTTAATTAATTTAAATTTAGAGGATCATGGCAGTCTCAAGTCTATATTGACAAGATTCCTTCCATGTATCACAAACAGCTTAAATCAATATATATATATATATATATATATATATATATATATATATGTGTGTGTGTGTGTGTAATTAAGGAAACCATAATCCTTATACTTTTATATTATTTCACTAAACAACAATGTATACACCATCATGTGAATAAAAGAAGCACAAAATGCAATCTTTATTGAATTCAAAATGTTAGGATAAGCAACAACTATACATACACACATATATATCAAGCTAACAAGGACTTATCTATGGTGCCCATTTCATTGACATGACCACAAAAAATCTTTGGTGGTAAACCTTTTGTCATCGGATCTGCTATCATCAATTCTGTACCTATGTGTTCAATTGTTACCCTTTGTTTTTGCACTTCTTCTTTGACAGACAAGAACTTCAAATCCATGTGTTTTGCGCCCTTCGAATACTTGTCATTCTTTGGGAAGAAAACAACAGCGAAGTTGTCACAATAAATTTTCAAGGGCTTTGATATTGTGTCAACAAGGCTGAATCTTGAAACAAAATTCTGTAGCCATAATGCTTGAATTGTGGCCTCAAAACATGCCACAAATTCAGCCTACATAGTGGAAGAAGCAATGACAGACTGCTTCGCACTTTTCCATGAAACTACTCCTCCAACTAACAGAAATATATAGCCAAACGTAGATTTTCTTGAGTCAATACATCCGACATAGTTCGAATCAGAATACCCTAACACTTCAAGATGATTCGATCTTCTGTAAGTGAGCATGAAATCTTTGGTGCCTTGTAAATACTGAAGAATTTTCTTTGCAACTTTCCAATGATCCATACCAGGATTACTTTGATATCGGCCAAGCATTCCCACAGCATGTTGAGGCATACATTAGACTCCCAACAACCGATGCATATAGAATTAATTCCATCGCCTTTCATTCCATATCATTTTTGGGACACTGTAATTCATTAAATTTATCCCCTTTCTGAATTGGAACCAATCTTGCAAAGCACTTGTCCATTATAAATCTCTCCAAAACTTTATTAACATATCCTTGCTGAGACAATCCTAATAGACCCTGCTTTCTATCACGGAATATTTCTATCCCAATCACATAGGATGCCTCTCCCATATCTTTCATTTCAAAATTTTTAGAGAGATATTTCCTAACATCATATAACAAAGATTTATCATTAGCAGTAAGAAGAATATCATCGACATATAAGACTAATATAATAAACTTGCTCCCACTGTTCTTCATGCATATACACCGATTAACAATGTTTTCTACAAAACCATAAGATGTAATGGTATCATTGAACTTAATATACCATTGTCGGGAAGCTTGTTTCAAACCATATATTGATTTCTTTAACTCACACACTAAATTCTCCTTTCCCGGAGTTATGAAACCTTCTGGTTGGTCTATATAAACTTCCTCCTCTAAATCACCATTTAAAAAGGCAGTCTTTACATCCATTTGATGAAGCTCTAAGTCAAAATGTGCCACCATTGCCAAAATAATTCTTAGAGAATCCTTCTTAGAAACAGGAGAGAAGGTCTCTTTATAGTCAATGCCATCTTTTTTAGTGTAACCCTTAGCGACAAGTCTGGATTTAAATCTTTCAATATTGCCTTCTGAGTCGTGCTTGGTCTTAAAGACCTATTTACACCCGACTTGTCCTGCATTTTTAGGCAATTTGACCAATGCCCAAACTCTATCATCATCCATCGATTTCATTTCTTCCTTCATTGCATTAAACCACTTTTCAGAATCATCACATTCCATAGCTTGCTTAAATGATACTAGATCTTTATTAATACTCAAATCACATTCTTGTTCAACTGAGTATACCACATAGTCATCTGAAATGGCAGATCTTTTCTGTCGTGTTGACTTACGTAATGTGGTTTCTTCTTATTGAACTTCTTTATTTCCGAGTTGAATATTATTATCCGATTCTTGAAATGGAACAATATCAAGGGATACATTAGTTTCTAAAATATTCTCCCGAATTTCTTTAATATCCACATTTCGTGGTTTATCACTCCCACTAAATTGACCATTTTCAATGAACCGAGCATTACCAGATTCTACAATTCTCATACTATGGTTTGGACAATAAAATTTGTATTCTTTAGACTTATCAGAATAGCCAATGAAATTACCACTAATGGTTCTTTCATCAAGCTTCTTTTCATGTGGACTGTATATCCTTACTTCTGCTGGGCAACCCCAAATATGAAGATGTCTTAAACTGGGTTTCTTTCCTGTCCACAGTTCATAAGGAGTCTTAGGAACTGACTTACTAGGAACTCTATTAAGTAAATATGTTGCAGTCTTTAATGAATGCATCCACAAGGATAAAGGTACAGAACTGTAACTTAGCATACTCCTAACCATTTCCATAAGAGTACGATTTCGTCTCTCGGCTACACCATTTTGTTGAGGTGTACCTGGCATTGTGTATTGTGCACAAATGCCTTTACTTTCAAGGTACTTTGCAAACGGACCTAGACACTGTCCATTTTCATTAAATTTTCCATAATATTCACCACTCCTATCGGATCTCACAGCTTTAACTTTCTTATCATGTTGCCTTTCTACCTCAGTAATGAATATCTCTAAGACATTTACTGATTGAGATTTTTCATGCAACAAGTATATATAACAATATCGTGAGAAATCATCAATAAAAGTGATAAAATACTTTTCTCCACTCCATGATGGAATATCAAAAGGACCACATATATCAGTGTGTATTAGCTGTAAAGGTTCACTGCTTCTTGTGGCTGGATATTTTGATATATGTGAGGTTTGTTTACCTTTAATACAATCCACACATACATCCCAATCATCAAAATCCAATTTAGGTAAAATTTTATTTTTAATTAGCCTCATTATTCTTTCCTTGGATATGTGACCAAGTCTTTGATGCCATAAGAAAGCAGAACGTTCATTATGCATACTACGTTTATTACCTACAATTTGTTCCACAGAAAACAAGGATCCAGCAAACATAACATCAAGATTAAAGCGATACAAGCCTTCTATTAAAGTACTAGATCCATAACAGTACTTATTCTTACATAAGGAAAACACACCACTTGCAATCTCAAACTTAAAACCTAATTTATCCAACATACTAACAAAAATTAGATTTCTAGCACATTGAGGAACATATAGACACTTTTCTAAATCTAAGTTGTAGCATGTATCCAGGATTAAGCGATATGTCCCAATTCCTTCAATTTGTGCCTTCATTCTGTTCCCCATATACAAGAATCTTTCATTTGCACTTATGGGTTGGATCGAAAGTAATCCCTGAGTAATATGCGAAACATGAGTAGTAGCGCCAGAATCTAACCACCATGTATCATTTGGAACTTCCATAATATTAGATCCATGACATACAGAAATATAATACATACCTTTCTTTTCGAACCAAGTTTTTCTTTTCGGACAATCTTTCTTGAAATGACCAGTCTTCTTACAGAAGTGACACTTCAAGTCTTTGCGGATTTAGCCTTCTTTAACCTTTATTGGCACCTTATCCTTCTTCTTACCCTTCCATGATTTACCCTTGTTGCTAAAGGAATACGCGTAGGCTACGGAAGCAAAAAACAAAACTTTTCTATCGCGCACCCAAGAACATCATGCTAAGGAAGGATCATGGATGGTTACCACTTAGACGCGTAGCGCAGCGGAAGAAGAATTGGAAACCGATCCAATCACGCGCGTCGAGGTAGTAGTGGAAATAGCCGATCGTCCCGAACAGATCGTCTCCTCCACGCACGCCGATCAACACTACAATGAGCAGCGCCTCCACCGGTATCCACACGTCCGGGGCTGGAACGCCGATCGCGAGTGTACTAGCACTCGTGAGCAGCTAGGGTTTGGCTCGGGAGGTGGCGGCTAGGGTTTTGCTAGATGTTACAGGGACGAATCCTCTCGCCTCGCCTCCATATATATAGACCTCCTCACGTGGGCCTCGTGGACCGAGGCCCAATAGGAGTCTATTCGGATCTCTATCCGAATTGAGCCTATATCCGAATCATATTCGAATTAGTGTTCCAACCCGTTAAGCGTGCGACCACAGAGGTTCACGATACTTGGTCGTGACCGAAACGCCTTTCCGGTTACCATGTTAATAGCGCCTCTAGTAAGACATATTAACCCCAAAGTATATGTAAAGATCATATCATTTGAACTCGTAATATTCTCTCATGTACGAATCCCTTTGCCTCACGATATAGATTGAGCTCAAGGCGAGACCTGTGTCATCCTCTTAATAGCTCAATCACTCTCTCGATTCCGTGATAGATTATAAACTTATGATTGACTCCTCAATCACCTTGGCATGGCCATGCACTTTCATAATCCATTACATCGAGGGGCCCAGAGATATCTCTCCCATAAGGAGGGGCAAATTCTATCTTGATCATTCACATCCCACTACATGTTTCATGGCAAACCCGAAGACTACTTTTATGACTACCCAGTTACGGAGTAGTGTTTAGTAGTCCCAAAATAAGCTACTACTCATAATGGAAACCATGATGATCTCAAGTCTAAAGATTCTACATAAACACTACTTGAGACCAACTGATGACATATGGAATCTCTGCAGTGTCTCATGGCAGGTCTATCCAACATATGTTCACTAACACATGTCCATATTATTGATTTGGTATCACCATACCATGATCCATGAGACATGATCATCAATCAATACATATGCTGATCTTTGTCTTTGAATCATATTTGTTCCTCATATGATATACGATCAGGGATCATTTAGAAATAGCAACATTTTAGTATTTAAGAGTCTCATGAATAAGTCACATACTCATTGATCAATAATGATGATGTCTATTCCAAGGAACAAAGTAATGTATCATAAACATAGTATGTGATATACAACATCTCCATGTTGCCTCTAAGGTATATCACTAACAGTCTCCCACTTGCACTAGAGTCAACCATATAGGTATCTAATACCCATTGCCCTAGTGTGAGCATCATGCTTTGGCTGGGGAAGTGGCTTTGTCAACGGATCTGCAATGTTCAAATCCGTTTGTACTTTGCATATCTTCACATCGCCTCTCTCCACTATCTCGCGGATGAGATGAAATCGCCAAATGTGCTTGGACTTCAGTGCGATCTAGGCTCCTTAGCTTGTGCAATGGCCCCACTATTGTCACAATAGAGGTCCATTGGGTGGAGGCACTAGCCATCACACCAAGCTCGTAAATAAATTTCTTGATCCAAACAGCCTTTTTGGCGCCTTGAAAGTCGCTATGTACTCGGCTTCGTTGTAGAATCAAGAACCGTCTGTTGCTTGGAACTCTTCCAGCTTACCGCACCGCCATTCAGGCAGAACACAAATCCAGATTGCGATCTAAAATTATCTTTGTCAGTTTGGAAGCTAGCATCGGTGTAACCATTTACAATGAGCTCTTCCTCACCTCCATAGACAAGGAACACATCTTTAGTTCTTCTCAAGTACTTCAAGATGTTCTTACGCAATCCGGTGACTTTCACCGATCTCGATCGTATCTACTCGTAGCACTTAAAGCATACGAAACATCTGGACGTGTACAAAGCATGGCATACATAATGGACCCAATAGCCGAAGCATATGGAATCGCATTCATTTTATCCCGCTCATCAGGTGTACTAGGACACTGATTCTTGCTAAGATTTATACCATGTGACATAGGTAGAAAACCTTTCTTGGAATCATGCATGTTGAACCTTTTCAACACCTTGTCAATGTACGTATCTTGGCTTAATCCAATTAGCCTTTTGATCTATCTTTATAGATCTTGATGCCTGAATATATCTTGCCTCTCCTAAGTCTTTCATAGAGAAACTATTTTTAATGAAGACTTAATAGATTCGAGCAAAGGAATGTCATTTCCGATCGGTAATATGTCATCCACATATAAGACCGAAATACGAGTGCGCTCCCACTAGCCTTTTTGTAAACACAAGGCTCTTCTTCGTTCTTGATGAAACCAAACCCTTTGATTACTTCATCAAAACGAATGTTCCAACTCCGAGATGCCTGCTTTAATCCATAAATGGATCTTTGGAGCTTGCATATCTTTCCAATCGACATGGATCGACAAAACCCGTGGGCTGTGTCATGTACACATCCTCACTTAGATTTCCATTAAGGAAAGCTGTTTTGACATCCATTTGCCATATTTCATAGTCGAAATATGCAGCAATCACTAGAATGATCCGAATAGACTTTAGCATTGCGACGGGCGAAAAAGTTTCATCATAATCAACACCTTGAATTTGTTTGAAACCTTTGGCCACCAATCGCGCTTTATAGATGTGAACATTTCCATCAATGTCTATCTTTTTCTTGAAAACCCATTTGCACTCAATGGTTTTAACACCATCAGTGGATCAACCAAGTTCCAAACTTGATTTGTGCATGGATTCAATTTGGATCTCATGGCTTCAAGCCATTTCTCGTAGTCCGTCCCACCATCGCTTCTTCATAGGTCTTAGGCTCATCGTTGTCTAACAACAAAATGTCCCGTTGTTGAGTAGTCAAGAACATGTACCTCTCGTGCACGACGTGACCTTTCGACCTCACGTGGTCTGGTGTGTCCACAACGAGTTCTTCAACGGTTTGTTCATCCTGTTGTGGTTCAGAGGAGCTGAAACGTTATCGTGTTTCTTGAATTTCTTCAAGTTGCACTGTGCTCCCACTATCCCTTCTTGAGAGAAACTCTTTCTCTAAGAAGACACCATGCCAAGGCGACAAACACTTTGCCTTCTCCTTGATTATAAAAGTAATATCCTTTTGTTTCCTTAGGATACCCGATAAAGAAGCATTTATCGATTTAGGAGTGAGCTTATCGATTGTAAACGTTTTACATAAGCCTCACATCCCCAAATCTTAAGAAAAGACAAGCTAGGACGTTGTCCTGTCCACATCTCATATGGTGTCTTTTCTCTCGATTTTGATGGAACCTCTGTTTAGTGTGAACGCGGGTGTTTCAAGAGCGCACCCCAAAAAGACAACAGAAGATCACTTTGGCTCATCATGGAGCGCACCATATCTAATAAGGTGCGATTTCTCCGTTCAGATACCCCATTCCATTGAGGTGTTCCTAGCGGAGTCAATTGTGGAATAATTCCACAATCCTTTAGATGATTGCCAAACTCATGGCTCAAATACTCGCCTCCACGATCAGATCGTAGAAACTTGATTGTCTTGCCTAAATGATTTTGCACTTCATTTTGGAATTCCTTGAACTTTTCAAAGGATTCAGACTTATGTTTCATCGGTAGATATACCCATATCTACTAAAGTCATCAGTAAAAGTTATGAAGTATCGAAAACCACCTCTGGTCGTTAAGCTCATTGGTCCACATACATCGGTATGTACGAGTGCCAATAAGTCATTTGCCCGCTCACCTTGACCGTGAAAGGTGCCTTTGTCATTTGCCAAGTAAACAAGATTCGCATGTCTCTAATAATTCAAAATCAAATGAGTGCAGAATACCATCTCTATGGAGCTTCGCATGCGTTTCTCATTTATGTGACCTAGCGGCGAGTGCCAAATAAACGTGGGATTCAAATCATTCGGATGTTGCCTCTTTGCATTAATGTTATAGACCGTTGACCCTTCAAGAGTAAGAACGTATAACCCATTCACCAATGGAGTATGACAATAGAACATATCTTTGAAATAAAGAGAACAACCATTGTCCATAGATTTAAAGTCATAACCTTCGCTTGCAAACATGAAGCGTAAATAATGTTCTTTGAAAGAGATGGAACACAATAACAATTATTCAATTCCAAAACTAATCTCGAAGGTAAAGACAATGGCATGGTGCCAACAACTACCGCAGCAACTTTTGCTCCATTGCCAACGCCAAGATCCACTTCGCTCCTCCTCAAACTTCTACTTCTTATTAGCCCCCGCAACGATTTGCAAATGTGAGCAACCGATCCGGTATCAAATACCCAAGAATCGTTGATGAAGTAGCAAGATTGATCTCTATAACATTTATACTGGAGTGGAAGTCGATTTCCTTCTTCTTCTCAAGATCCTCCAAGTACTTTGGGGGTTCCTTTTCCAATGTCACGATTGCTTACAGAGAAACAATCGCATCGGGATGAGCATCGCCCTTCTTGTCTTTCTTGGCCTTAGAACCGCTCGCGATCGCATCAGAGCTTTCTTTCTTTTGACCGCGCTTCTCTTGACATAGGGCTTGCCCTTACCTTTCTGCATAATCATCACATGATTGCTTTGCTTTTCTTAATGCTTTCCTCGCAGATTTTAGCATCCCATGCAACTCGGCCAGGTCTTGTCCAGTTGTTCATGTGAAAGTTCATTATGAATGGCTCAAAGCTCGGGAAGCGGCGGAGAATCACATCGATGAGCCAACTCTTGGCTAAGGGAAAACCAAGCTTTTCCGGACTCTCAATGTAGCCAATCATCTTAATCACATGAGGGTCGACGGATTCCCTCTCGCAAGCTCGCACGCAAATAAGGACTTTGAAGTATTGAACCTCTCACCCTTGCTTGGTTCTCAAATATACCACGTAGCCCCACAATGATATTGTAGGCATCTGTGTTCTCATATTGCTTCAAGCTCAGAGGACATTGTGGCAAGCATGAGACAGCTCACATCAAGGCAATCATTCGCTTGCTTCTCATAAGCTCTCCGTGCGATCCACAAAGAGCATTATCGTGCAAGTCTTCGGGTAAGGAGACTCAAGGACAACTCCTTGCGCTCTTGCTTGAGAACAATTCTCAAGTTGCGATACCAATCCAAAAGTTTGTTCCATTGAGTTTTTCTTTCTCAAGAACAGATCGCAAATTAAAAGTATCTTGGATGCGGCAAGTTAATGACATGATCTACAACATAAGAATATGCAAAGTTTAGCACTATGTTTATGTTCATCTTTTATTAAACTATTTAGCAAAAGACTCCCACTGTGAGTTTTGCAACAAAAACTCCCTCTAAGTTATATAGTGGGTAAAGATCCTCATTTCACTAATTCCTAGTGAGCTTTGGCATCACGGCTAGAAAACTAGTGACATGGGTAAGCAACATCTTGCTAATCACATCCCTATGTGACTCTACTTTGGGTGACATCAGTATGCCTCGGCCCCAATCTATGCCCCAAGGTCCAAAACTATTTTGATAACCTTGTTAAGTAAACCAAATGCTTCCGCATGTAGATGTCCGACATCTACCCCAAATGATGATGATAACCGATGGCACTCTACTTTGGTAGACCTGCCATGCGGTGATCATTATCTTTTGGTGCAGCATATGGAAGGGCATTAACACCTAATTTTAAGAGGGATTCTATCCTACCAAAGCAACATATCACATATATCATTGCATAAGAATAAGATAGATATCATCATAGATAAACACATTTAACTGTGAAGTAGTATGGCCCAAAAATGGTGATATCCATCTCCAAGTAGGTGTAGACGATCTCCATCATCCACATCACTCCTTTAGACCACCATGCTTAAAAGCTTGTAACCTCAAAACTAGGCTACTACCTATAATAGCTAGAAATTGAAGATTACAAAGATAGATTCAAGCATTAAGGTCGACACGTAGGTCGTTAAATACAATATATGCAGCTAACAATAGCTGAAATAATCATGACACGCAGGCCATGAACGAATGTTACATGCATCACATACATCTCATACATTCAAATAAGCTATAGGGCCATACTATTCACATCATTCCCTGCAAAAACAAGTTAGACGTAGAATCGTATTCTACCTAACGATGTGAACCCAAGACGCTATACAAGGGGATACACGCGCGTCCCACTGACCGGTCGGGCGCGGGGTCGAGGGGGAGCGCCGCGGGTTTCGTGGCAGCTCAACACCCTATGAAATTTACAGATCCAATCTATAAAATCGCTATGAAAATCTCATCGAGCCGATCAAATCAACCCAAATCCGAGCCATTCCAAATGTCTCAATTTTCATTAGATCAATCATATTGATCATCGCGATCGGTATACTTGAGGAGACCACAACACAAGACCTCGATCTGTTGGCTCGATCTACTGATTGTGTGCGCAGTTAGCCCCGATGGTGATTCCAGCCGGTAGGGGCAAGTCGCGCGTACATGAAAGAAGGAGCACGAACTAATCTTTTTGGCCTTATGATGCTATCAACTCATACCTATTTCAACCCCTTATGACCGATTGATCTCATCAACCCGTGCTACCACCGATTCATCATATGAACCACCTGATCTAGACTATAATAGATCCAATCTACTACTACCGCATATCTACATATGCGCTAATCCAGATTCCAAACTAAGCAAGATGGCTCTGATACCACTAAAGGAATACGCGTAGGCTACGGAAGCAGAAAAACAGGGACGAATCCCCTCTGCCCCTCGCCTCCGTATATATAGACCTCCTCACGTGGGCCTCGTGGACCGAGGCCCAATAGGAGTCTATTCGGATTTCTATCCGAATTGATCCTATATCCGAATCATATTCGAATTAGTGTTCCAACCCGTTAAGCGTGCAACCCTGTAGGTTCACGTATACTTGGTCGTGACCCGGAAACGCCTTTCCGGTTACCATGTTAATAGCGGCCTCTAGTAAGACATATTAACCCCAAAGTATATGTAAAGATCATATCGGCTGAACCTGTAATGTTCTCTCATGTACGAATCCCTTTGCCTCACGATATAGATTGAGCTCAAGGCGAGACCTGTGTCATCCTCTTAATAGCTCAATCATTCTCTCAATTCCGTGATGGATTATAAACTTATGATTGACTCCTCAATCACCTTGGCATGGCCATGCACTTTCATAATCCATTACATCGAGGGGCCCAGAGATATCTCTCCCATAAGGAGGGGCAAATTCTATCTTGATCATTCACATCCCACTACATGTTTCATGGCAAACTCAAAGACTACTTTTATGACTACCCAGTTACGGAGTAGTGTTTAGTAGTCCCAAAATAAGCTACTACTCATGTTGGGAATCATGATGATCTCAAGTCTAAGGATTCTACATAAACACTACTTGAGACCAACTGATGACACATGGAATCTCTGCAGTGTCTCATGGCAGGTCTATCCAACATATGTTCACTAACACATGTCCATATTATTGATTTGGTATCGCCATACCATGATCCATGAGACATGATCATCAATCAATACATATGCTGATCTTTGTCTTTGAATCATATTTGTTCCTCATATGATATACGATCAGGGATCATTTAGAAATAGCAACATTTTAGTATTTAAGAGTCTCATGAATAAGTCATATACTCATTGATCAATAATGATGATGTCTATTCCAAAGAACAAAGTAATGTATCATAAACATAGTATGTGATATACAACATCTCCATGTTGCCTCTAGGGCATATCACTAACAGTTGCTGCTAGTTCCATTATGATCCATGAAATGAACAGACTGTTCTTTCATTTTCTTTAACCTTCCTTCCTCTTGAATCAACATAGCCTTAATCTCCTGAAGATTCCACTTGTCTTTAATGGTATTATAGTTCACCTGGAATTGGCCAAACTCAGGAGGAAGTGAGTTCATAATAAACTACACTACAAAAGAATCACTCACATCCATTCCCATTGATTTTAACTTTGCTGCAAGGTTAGCCATGCTAGTTACATGATCATGAATGGGACATGACCAGTTGAACTTCTTGGTCGTGAGCTCACTCATAAGACTTCCTACAATGGACTTATCTGCGATGTCCGATTGAGAGTACTCTTTGATCTTCAACATAAACTCCTTTGCATTTCCAGTCTTGCGCATTGATGGCTTGACATTTTCAGTGATCATCATTCGCATTAAGTTCAAGCTCAATCTATTAGACCTTTCCCAAGCTTCATACATAGTTTTTTCTTCATCGGTACTTTTATCAGGAAGTGTTATGGGCTGCTGATCCATAACTATTGCCAAGTCTAAGTTCATAACACCCAGTTGGAACTGGATTTGTTTGGCCCATTCGGCATAGTTTAACCCATTGAACTTAACAAAGCCACTGCTCTGAGTGTACAAGTTAATAGTGGCTGCAAACATTAAATATGCTCATTTGTTAATAAGCAAGAAGAATTTAATTTGAACATAAAACTTTTAATTGCATATTTAAGAACATCTTTGGATGATACTTAAACATGCCATTTAACAATAATGATACGTATGTAATTTTATGGATGATTAAACATACTCAAGATAATAGAGATGTCATCTTTGGATAAACAAATATATCTCTTAAGCATGTCATCATTCCCTTTTATTCTACTAAATTATTTGTAGTGGCCCACATTTGGGTGACCTTCTAACAAAATAATTTGTGATCCATAATGTCATTTTATTACAGTACCAAAACAAACATACACAATTAAATATTTAAACTATTATAAGCTAGGTCACTTTGGTGACAAACAAGCTTTGTCATTCAATAAATATTTAACCGGCAATATTATAGTATAATTAGACCAACGTGCATATCCACCGTAATATTAAATGCCATTACTGGACATGCATGCAACTTGCGATCTAATTAATTAAGAAACCAGAAAAGAAATCCAAATAATATTTCTTTAATGCAAACCATACATGCAACACCAAGATATTAATATAGTGATTCTTGTGTCCATTAAAATATTTGAATAAAAAGAAAGACAAGATGTTGCCTTAAAATAGGATCCCCTGAAATATATATAATGGGTCATGAAACCCTTCTGTTATCGGGTAGACATGTACACATATGCGAATAATGGGTCATGAAACCCTTCTGTATAAAACAGCCGCGCATATATGTACGAATAATGGGTGCATCAACCCTACTGCCAACCAATATCATTATATTCAGAGATCATAAAAAACAGCAATAAATCTGTTAAGAAAAACATCTGGAAGTGACAAATCATTCAAAAGAAAGAATCCAACTATAATGTGAATCATAAATACTGCTATAACCTGCTCTGATACCAATTGTAAGAATAAACTTTAATTTTGCGGAACTTTGCAGTACTTATATGATTCAACAATACATCATTTTTTCTATTAGAAAATGCACAAACTGACCTTGCTCGGTGTTTGAAATCTGCATGATGTCTTTCTTCTTCTCTCTACCTTTCATTTTCTGTATTCTCTCGATGGACTGAGATTTGATGATGTGTGTTTCTTTGCTGTGTGTTATATCTACTGAAAATATGACATAGCAGTCCATTTATAGCATACAAAATAGTGCCATGAACAGACACGTTCTTTGATGTTTGCTGCGAACAGTCGTGTTGCCATTCGTTCGCTGTGAACAGACACCTGTGGTGCTACATGCATACGCGTTCTGCCCAGCTGTTGCATGCAAAAGGTACTGACACGCTGCTGCCCTGTTGTTGCATGCAAAAGGTATTGCTTTTGGCTGTTAAGCATGAGCCATGCACAACTAGAAAAAACTAGCAGACCAAACTACTAGTTCTCTTATGTATGCATGCACCATTCAATAAACACACGTGTATACACTTTAAAATTTACTTAACAAAGGGAGAAAAGAGGGATCAAAATTCAATAATTCTAATACTTTAAATCTAGCAACCATCATTCTAGATCTTTTATAATTAGAATTAATCTCATAAAATTACATAGGCCATAAAAAGATTAAATTAATCTTACACTTTCGCCTACTCGAGTTAATTTGGATGTGGAAGAATTTTGTGCTTGCATATTGTTGGCTCACGCGATAATTGATTGACTGACCAAACGTGAGTATAAGTAGTGCAGCACCTTCCATATCCACTCTCCTGGTTTATAGCAACAGAACCAAAGGAGGGATAGAGGGCCAGCAAATATAAAAGGAAATACATGGAAAATACATATGGCTAACACCCCCCCCCCGCAGTCTGTACGTCGGGCGGACGAACGTGTAGACTGGAACGAAACTCGGAGAAGACCGATGTAGGCAGGCCCTTAGTGAAAATGTCGGCGAACTGAGAAGTAGTAGGCACATGGAGAACTCGAACCACGCCAAGAGCAACCTGGTCCCGAACAAAGTGGAGATCAAGCTCAACATGCTTTGTGCGTTGGTGCTGGACCGGGTTAGTGGACAAGTAGACGGCACTGACGTTGTCGCAATAAACCAATGTAGCCCGGGAGGGAGGCGACTGAAGCTCCTGGAGGAGTTGCCGAAGCCAGCATGTCTCAGCCACAGCATTAGCAACCGCACGGTATTCGGCCTCGGCAATAGAGCGGGAGATAGTTTGTTGACGCTTAGAGGACCAAGAAACAAGATTGTCACCAGGAAATACCGCATAGCCAGACGTAGACTTACGAGTATCGGGATAGCCTGCCCAATCAGCATCAGAGTAGGCAACCAAATTAGTGGAGGAGGACCGCTAGAGAGAGAGACCATAGTCCAAGGTACCCTGAAGATAGCGAAGAATCCGCTTAAGGGCAGCAAGATGAGGCTCCCGTGGATCATGCATTGGAAGACAAACCTACTGAACAGCGTAAGCAATATCAGGCCGAGTGAAAGTGAGGTACTGAAGAGCACCAGCCAGGCTGCGGTAATCAGAGGCATTGGCAACAGGAGCACCAGCAACAGAAGATAACTTAGCATTGGTGTCAACCGGGGTGCTGCAGGGCTTGCAATCAGACATGCCAGCCCGCTCCAGAATCTCCAAGTAGTACTGCCGCTGACAGAGAAAGAGACCACCAGAGCGAGGTGTGACACTGATCCCAAGAAAGTGGTGTAGAGCCCCTAAGTCCTTCATGGAGAACTCAGACTGAAGAACAGAGATGGTCCAGTCCAGTAGAGCTGTGGTAGAAGCAGTAACAACAATGTCGTCCACATAAAGAAGAAGATAAACCACAGCAGTGCCTCGGTGATAAAGGAACAGTGATGTATCAGACTTGGCCTCGGTGAAACCAATAGAGAGCAGATAGCTAGCAAATCGACTATACCAAGCACGGGGGGCCTGCTTGAGACCGTACAACGACTTGTTAAGACGACAAACCATGTCAGGGCGAGTAGAGTCAATAAAACCGGGCGGCTGAACACAATAGACCGTCTCCTGAAGTGTGCCATGTAGAAAAGCATTCTTGGCATCAAGCTGATGAATAGGCCAATCCCGGGAGACTGCAATACTGAGCACAGTGCGGACTGTAGCCGATTTCACTACCGGGCTAAAGGTCTCATCATAATCAATCCTGGGCTGCTGAGTAAAGCCACGAAGTACCCACTGAGCTTTATATCTGTCAAGAGTACCATCAGCCAGAAATTTATGACAAAATATCCACTTCCCAGTGACGATGTTGGCACCAGATGGCTTGGGGACAAGATCCCAAGTGTGGTTAGCCGCAAGAGCAGAGAACTCCGCTTCCATAGCTGCTCGCCACATCGGATCGGCAAGCGCCGCACGGTAGGTCCGTGGGATAGGAGAAATAGCTGTAGCGTGGAGACTGGTCTGGTATTTCAGTTGCCGAATGCCATCTTTTCCACGAGTAATCATGGTGTGGCTGTTGAGTATTGGAGAAATGCCGATACTGGAAGGCGGTGCAGTCCCGGCGACACGCGTGCTCCGGGTGCGAGTCGGTATTGCGGTAGGGGATAAGAGCGCCCCGACTCTGGCCTGCTCGTCTGAGGCGGAAACAGCAGGCGGCCCAAACGATGGCCCATCCAACAAGGCCAGCAGGAGTGTTGGCGGCCCGACGGAAGAAGGCCCAGCAGAAGGTGGCCCATCCAGGGAGGCCCCATCAGGCACGTGTCCAGCGGGAACAGGAGGCGCCGATGCATGGGCCGAGCCACGCGCAGGGACATTGACGTGTACAGCGCCATGCACACGTGAGGCGGTGCCAGGGCCAGCATTCGTAGGGGCGCCGACGTGCACGGTGCCATGCGCACGGGAGACGACGGCAGGGCCGACAGGAGCAGTAGGCACCGGGGGAGCTGCTGTAAATTCCTCCAGAAAATCAAGATTAGTAGCACATGCATCAGTAGAAGATGACTCGGCAAAAGGAAACGAGTGCTCATCAAACACCACATGTCGTGAAATAATAACCCTGTTAGTAACAGGATCAAAACACCGGTACCCTTTGTGCTCGGATGGGTAGCCAAGAAAAACACACATGGTGGAGCAGGGAGAGAGTTTGTGGGTGGCGGTGTAGGAGAGGTTAGGGTAACACTTGCAGCCAAAGACACGGAGGTGCTCGTAGGTAGGATGAGAACCATAGAGGGAGAAATATGGTGTGTGAAATTGGAGTGTTTTGGTAGGATGTCGATTAATGAGGTATGTAGTAGTGTGAAGGGCTTCAACCCAAAAGGAGCTAGGGAGGCTTGCTTGAAAAAGGAGGGATCGCAAGATATTGTTGATGGACCGGATCATGCGCTCGGCCTTGCCATTTTGGGAAGATGTATAAGGACAGGACATGCGCAAGGTGATGCCATTGGTGAGGAAAAAGGTGCGAGACGTGGAGTTATCGAATTCACGACCATTATCACATTGGACACTACGAATTGTTGTGGAGAATTGAGTTTTGACATAGGCAAAAAAATGCAAGAGAGTAGGAAAAGTGTCAGATTTAAGACGAAGAGGAAAGGTCCAAACATAATGAGAGCAATCATCAAGAATAACGAGATAGTATTTGGAACCAGAAACACTAGCAACAGGCGATGTCCATAAATCACAATGAATTAAATCAAAGTTGGAAGTAGCTCTAGTAAAGGAGGAAGTAAAAGGAAGACGACTGTGACAACCAAGTTGACAGGCGTGACAAATGGAAATATCGTTGGATGTAGGTATGATGGAGGAGCTGGCTAGACAAGAGAGGGCGTTGTGTCCAAGGTGGCCGAGCCGACGATGCCAGAGGGTGGAGGTGTCGCGAGCGGTAAGAGCGAAGTGAAGGGTCGTTGGGCGGAACGGGTAGAGGTCACCGGAGCTACTGCACCTGGCGATCTCTCTCCTGGAGTGAAGGTCCTTCACAGAGAAACTAGAGGGATCAAACTCAATGGAGCAGTTATTATCAGAAGTAAAGCGACGAACAGAAACAAGATTTTTAATGATAGTAGGAGAGACTAGAACATTATTGAGTGAAAAGGAATTGTTATTGTGGGAGAGAAATGTATGGCCAGTAGCTGTGATAGGAAGAAGGGAACCATTACCAACTATAATGTGAGATGGTGTAGAGGGGTTGGGTGTATGAGAAAGGGAGAGGGTACCGGCATCCGACGTCATATGGGAAGTGGCACCTGTGTCCATATACCAATCATTTGTGGCAGGCGGCGTGAGAGTGGCGGTGTTGAAAGCATGGATCAGTGCCTGCTGATCCCAAGGTGGCGTCGTGTTCCAGGAAGGCGTCGGGGACGGTGCTTGCAGTGAAGCCGGCTGGGGTGGAAACCCTCCTGGAGCATGACCTGGAGGAGCAGTAGTGCCGGTAGCCATACCAGCGAATGGAGGAGCAGCAGTGGGACGTGGCCCCAGCAGGCTGGGTACAGCAGGAGGCCGGCTCACTAGGCCAGACCACATGTGGATTGTGCCGGCCCAAGGATTGTGAGGGGATGGCCAGCTTTGTACGCCGCCGAAACTTGGACGCTGCTGTTGCTGTTGATTGCCGCCGTTGTTACCGTGATAGCCGCCATTGCCATTGCCGCGCTTGCGGCGGTTGCGCCAGTTGCCGTTGTTGTTGGTGTTGGTTCCGTCGGAGTGCTGTCCACCGAAGCCATAGCCGGTGTTGTGAGCGGGGTGGAAACCACCAGTCGCACCCCCAGAGCCGCCACCGCCCGGGCGAGCGCTGGAGCCACTGTTGCCGCCAGAAGCAAGGAGCACAGTGGGAGTT
Source organism: Melocanna baccifera (assembly GCA_036346265.1). NCBI lineage: Eukaryota > Viridiplantae > Streptophyta > Magnoliopsida > Poales > Poaceae > Melocanna > Melocanna baccifera. The sequence goes on along the minus strand of CM070696.1, from coordinate 4,788,605 downwards.
GACGATGACCAGCCACCCTTTGTAATCTCTTCCAGTAGCAATTGGGAGCGGGCTTCCACAAAGGTCGGGAAGGGTTTTTGCATTGGAAGAATAGTTTGCAGATGATCGTACTTTGCATTCAAACCTTTGAGCATGGCGAGGACAAGGGTGCGGTCGGTGACGGGTTCACCAAGGTCGGAGAGGCCGTCCGCCATGCTTTTGAGCCGGCGGCAATAGTCGGTGACGGTGAGATCCCCTTGGACGAAGCCATGAAATTCAGCAGAGAGATTCAATGCATGGCGTTCTCGGTTGCCCAAGAATTGGTGTTTGATGCCGCGCCAAGCGACACGAGCCGTTGCATCGAAGGTCATCACGATTTCCAATAGCTCGTGGAGATGGACCCGTAGATCCAGGCAAGGACGACGCAATCCATGCGCACCCAATCCGGCCAGTCCGGGTGGGCGCCGTTGGAGAGGACATGATCGGAGAGTGCATATTTGCCGAGGGTGACGAGGAACAAGCCGCGCCATTTGGTGTAGTTGGAGGAAGTGAGGTCCAAGGTGACCGGCACCAAGGCTTTGATGTTGAGGACTCCGATCGCCTGGGAGTGCAGAGATGCAATTGCATCAGTACCGAGGACGGCAGGAGGGACACTGCGCGGGACGTCGCCGATGGTCGGAGCAGAAGGAAGGATCCCGGCAGAGGAGTTGTCGGCTGCCGGTGTGGTCTGAGAAGGAGATGCCGCGGCGGTTGACGATGCAATGAGGGCAGAGAGGGCCGCACGTACTGCGTTGGCAGTAGTGGCGGCCAGGGAGTCAGCGAGGGCCGTGGATGCCGTGGCGTTGGTCTCCACAGCGGCCGCATCGGACTGGAGGGCTGTCCGGACAGCGGCTGCAGCCGCATCTGCAATGGCGTCTGGAGAGAGGGCGCCCAGGGAGGGTGTAGACGCGGCATCCATGGGAGACATGGGCGAAGCACCAGAGATCGTCGGCGACAGAAGTTCGCACGAGAAGGTTGGTTAGGCGGAAGCGAAAAAAGTGGATCGCTCTGATACCATGTTGGCTCACACGATAATTGATTGACTGACCAAATGTGAGTATAAGTAGTGCAGCACCTTCCATATCCACTCTCCTGGTTTATAGCAACAGAACCGAAGGAGGGATACAAGGCCAGCAAATATAAAAGGAAATACATGGAAAATACATATGGCTAACACATATCCCTCTTTGAGCCAGTTAATTCATGATGCCTGTTTCTTCCTGGATTTTACAACCACCGATAGGCCCATAATCCCTTTTTTGAGGCATGACTCTCCCACTGAGTGCATATGGTTTTTCTGCGCTATCTCAAGGCGTAGGGTAATCTCTTGGGCCATATGGAGCTGAAGCCTGGTATGCGGGAATAGATATTTGCTCCAGGCCCTTAACCTTTTGGTGGTGGTTGTCAATTTTTTTATTTAGGTAAAGGATTGGGTCTCGGCCATACATTGTTTCCATCCAAGCTTGTTGGACTGCTGAGCTTTGTGGCTGCTCTTTTGCTCAGTCAAGTGTGAAATGGTGATGAGTTCAAAAAGAAAGTATGAAATGATGATGCATCTCTGATTGTTGTAGAGTTTTAGTTTGGTTCTTTCCATACTGTCTTCATTCTTTGAACAATTCCATGTATAGCGACTCGCGGAGGAAAGTATGACTTGCATTGGCACGGCTTGACTATGCGAATCCATTTGACCATTGAATTGAAATGCAAATAGATTTGTATTCTAAATTGGGGGTATAAAGGTGTTTGGAGTGTAATCTAACTTGTTAAGCTTGAAAGGACCAACCCTCCGAATGGCAATAGAAAATGGTATTCAAGTATGCGTTTGAGATAAAAGAAAATCTATTTACTACGTAACGTAGTGTGTTCCTAGTAGTACATTCATAGAGAGTGGCAACCAGAAGATAACACCAGTCAGTGGTGGATCTACAACCAAATTTTAAGAAGAGTTAGTGGGATATGACTAACAAAAGATAAATAAACTAAACATAAATCAAACTGTCTTTTGCAATCTAAAATCATACATAATTGAACAAGAACATTGTAAAATATAAAATATATTGAAGATTGTACCTCGGTAATAGGTAATGTGCCTCCTAAAGCCCGTAAATCAGAAATTACGATTGTAAATAGTTATAAAGATTGAGAAAAGAATGAAACATACCCTTGTTATCTCTTAATGTAGAGCCACAACGGACAGCCTCCTCAACGGTCAGGATATCATAGAGCAATAGTCCATATCTAAGACAACAGTTAAAAAGGCCCCCTCACAGCCGGCTCCCTCCGTGGCTTCTTTTGAAAGGAGGAAACACAGACAAAAACAGAAAAGTAACAATTAAAGCATGCTCTAATCATCTAATCTTAATTTCTTTCTTTCATGGCTTGTCTTGTTAATTTAGCTACGGTTATCGACGACAACTAGAATTATCCTCTTCAAAATATCTCTTACGCTCAACTCAACTCAATCTTAGGCATGATTGAAATATATAGGAATTTTTTTTAATCAATTTCGCAGGCAACAATGTAGTCTGATGAGGACATCCCTTCCATGGATACAACTCCTCCGCAACAAGGACCACTTACTCGAGCTCGTGCTCGTCAACTTAATTACCAGGTGAATTCATTCCTAGGTTTATATATTACTGAGAATAGACCGCTACCTAAGACAAGTGATTTAATTGTGGTTAGGAACCTGGGAAAGGATGAAGGAAAGGGACATGGAGTCATGGACATGCAAGGAAGGAATCATGGAGGTCACCACGTGAAGGATCGAAAACGGCAACAGAGGGGGGGGGTGAATGGTGCTTTTAAAAATAGCCCCCGATATTCACTTTAAATTCTTCTTCTCCAATAGCTAAGAGAGCTATGAAGACCGAAGAAAATCACTTACTAAAAACTGAACCCAACTTTAAGCAAAGAACTTGAAAACTGAAGAACAAATGCTTGACCAAGGCTGCCGTTCTTACTAAAAGAAGAAGCTGAAAAATAAACCACATACTGCTCTAAATAACATGCAAACTAACTTCTGGAAAGAACAAAGCTAGCCTAAACAAAAGGACTTTAAAAATATTTTCAACAAACCAAACTGCAGAGGACTAAAGGAGAGATCAAGCCAGAAGTAAAAACAAGACTAGGTGCTATGAACTAATAGCAAAACAGCCACACATGCTGCACACATACATCAGAGAAAAAAAACTGCTACTGCTGAAACCTGAAAAGGGACCAAACCGAAAATCAAAACAAAATAAATAAATAAAAAAACAGATTTGCCGAACAGAAAGGAAACAAAGACTGTCCTGCCTAACTGGAAAGCTGAAACCAGAGAGCAACCAAACCACAGGGGAGATAGTTGCTGACTGTTACACAACTGAGAGAACCACAGCCTAGCAGCCGAAACCAACAGGAGACAAGAAGCTATTTGCTGCAGCCGAACAGGGGACAGGGAGACATCCTGCTGGCCGAACACTTACATGTGCAGACTGCAGCAGAAAAACAACTAATAAAGAAGGTGCAAACTGCTGTCCAAAGGCTGAGAAAGAGAAGCAATACATAGGTTTGCTGTCCGAACAGAAAGTAGAGAAAAGAAAACACAAGGGACTGCTGCCCAGAACAAATAAAAACAAGTGCTGGCCGGAACTAAAAACTGGAAATAAGAACCAAATACTAGTAAGGACTTGCTGAACCGAAAGAAAACAGCACTACTGTTGCTGCAAAAGATTGCTGAACCGAACTAAAAGACGAGATGAAGGTACTGCCCGAAAATACAGAGTGCTGTTGCAAACTGGGAACTGAAACAAAAATGCAGTCTAACTAGCAGCAAGAAGCAGCACAAAAATCAATCAAACAGGGACTGTAGGACTGCACAACAGTCGAAGGGATTGGAAGGTCCTGGAGTACCACTGACCGAACTGCAGATAGAACCTATAGCTGCCAAACAGCACCACAAAACACAACACAAGCAGCAGCCGAACCAACACATGCAGCAGCCGAAATAAAAGGCTTAAAGATCCTCTCGAATCTGCTTCTTGGCTGCAAGATTTACATGCTACAAGCAGAGAACAGAAGAGGACACAAACAACAACTAGACGTTGATCGACACTTGGACTGGCTTGGATGTTCAGAAGGAGAACATATAAACAAGAAAGCTCATATCATTGCTGATCTCCCCAGGAAACACATGACCTCAAACCTCAAGTATAGCGGCTTCAACAAGATTAACTACTGCAGAAAAGAGAACCAAACCAGAAAACCTTTCTTGGCCTAAGAACAGGAGTCATATTTGACGAAATAAACTTGGCCGAAAATTAACAAAGAAACTGAAAGAACTGCTCCTAAACAAGGATGTAAACGAAGATAGCTCTTTACTGGTAAAATGCCTTCTTAGGATTTTGCTCTTGGAAGCATACTGATCAAATGATCCTGAGGCTGATTTCTAGGCATAGAGCACAAAAAGAAAATATACTTCCCAAGAAATCAACATAAGCTGAGAAATAGAGGATCACAGAACTAAATAAAGAACAATAAATCTAAAGAGAACAAGGAAATAGCACAAGATATAAAACAAGCATGTTCATATTGAGACGAAGAGCGATGAAAGTTTATATCAACTCTTCCATGTCTCACTCAAGAACACCCACAAGGAGAGAATGAACTCTTAAAACTTGCATACAAACTTTCTCTCCCAAGAGCACAAGCATTAGGAAACCCTAATACTCATACCCATTTCTATTTCTCTCTATCTCTCAGTGCACTTCTCCACCTAGAGAGCACCTCTATTTACAGCCTCCACTAATGGGTTTAGAAGCTTACTTTACCCATTAGATCACACCAACTCTCTACTAATGGGTTTACACACATTTTACCCATTAGGTCACAACACCTCTCCACTAATGGGTTTACACACATTTTACCCATTAGGTCACAACACCTCTCCACTAATGGATCATTTCCAAATAAAATCTGCTTCCTTTTGTGCAGCCTTGCGCATTTACCAAAATGCCCCTCCTATACCTTCCTGGAAGCTTCCTTGTGTTTTGCTGCACACACCTCGCAGCCACTTCGAGTCCTCGTCGTCTTCGACACATCCTGACCGCTCTGACCTCAGCACTGCCTGTGCCTAGTCCGGTCACCCGTGTCTCGCCACGACACCGTCTCAAAGTCCTGCAGTCATCACCGACAAGAAAACACATTACATAGCACCGCACCAGATGATATAATTAAATATCTGCATCAGTAATTATCATAAACATGCCCGGAACAAACTCAGACTTTATAGGACACACGTCAATTACTCATCACACAACCGGGGTTACCTCCACATGGTCTCTCACCACGTCACTTTGGGATCAAGTCAAGCAAGAATTCGAGTTGGACACGTTCTGGAATCAGAGTCGGACTGTTGTGACGGTACCAAATTCAAATGGGCATAACTTCCTCATACGGACTCCGTTTGAGGCGTTCTTGTACTTCATGGAAAGCTTATGAAGTCTACTTTCTAACGGATCTGACCTTATCTTCAAATTCCGTCCAAGTTGGCCGTAATCATCAAAATAATCCACATTAATTTCTGAGTCCGAGTCAAAAAGTGTGCTGCACCACCACCACTTGGGCCCATGGGTCTTGTAACCCTAGGGCGCCGCCCCTGGTCGTTCTCCATATATAGGAGCCACCGCCCCCCTGCTAGGACTTGGATTTCGTTGAGTTTAGGTTTAGCCATTGCGCAAACTTTTGTTCTTCAGTTGTGTCAGACGATCACCTGTCAAGACTACCTTTGGGATCCCACATTTATTTTTCAATACCATCAATCTTATTCGCAATATCAGTTGCCTACATATTATTCTTGCTAGTTCTTCGATTGCTTACAGGGATTGAACTTCGTGTTCAGGTTGATCGGGCCTCCAGCAAGATCAATAACATCTCGGAGTTGGTTCAGCGATTGCTAAGGCGCAAGCGACGTTGTGCGTGTGTAGTCGGATCGCCAGGGTCACCTCCACTGAAAATCGATAGTTATCAATCTCATCGAAAGATCGGGCTCCCCGTCTCCATCAAGTGGTATCAGAGCTCAAGGTTGCTCGGTGAGAATTTTCAGTTATCCATAGATTAGATTGCTTTTCATTACCTACAGCACAAAAAACAAAAAAATAGTAGTAGATGACCCTGTCCAAACCAATATTTGCCTCGCAATTTTTCTTTTCAGTACATTGCATTGTTGAACTTTCGGTTGCATCGTCGTGTCCTTTGCTGGTCTTAGTGCCTAGTTGCTCTAGAGTTTCGAGTTTTGTTCACGTCTTGGTTTCACCGTTGCGGTTGGTTTCGAACTGCCATGTTGAGGGAAGGAAAGAGGGGGACTCGGTTTCTAGGGAGGCTTTGCCCTAGTTGGACTCGGAATAGGACACGGTTTCAGATTCAACCGCGTCGTGTGTTTCCTTATCCGAACTCCTTGGTGGGATTAGAGTCCGAATCAACATCCAGCTCCAACATAATCGGAGTCTAGCAGGCCGAACCACATCTGGAGTCTTCCACGGGGAGCAAAGCAGACAGACGAGAAAGAAAAGGCAGCCGCAGATAGAAAAGAGCCGCGGCAAAAAAAGAGGAGAGAGAAACCCCTAACTTTTGCATACGACCTCCGATTGAGGCGTTTCTTGATCCGTTGGAAAGGAAACGCGAAGATAGAGCCCAAAAAAATGAAGTCTGGGAAATCTGAAGATTTTACATCCGCGTGCGCAACGACTTCGACCCCAAAAAAGGTCGTTTAGGCCCTCAAAACGGGCCCGCAAAGTCAAGAAAAGTCAACTTTCTCGGAATTCACTCAAAATTGACAGGGACCTTCTACAAGTGATTCTAAGGTTTCCCATGTAGACGACATCCTTTTCAAGCTCCTGAACTCCGTGGGCAACGTCATCTAGATTCTTTCTATGCGGTGTACTCGTTTGTGTTCTAGGCTCGCGTCTCTAGTACGGTCTAGCCTAGGACCAGCACCAACCGGCGTTGAGCGATTTTTCAGCTTGTATTTTCTGATTTGATTATTGCTAATCCTTGCTACCAAACTTGAGCCTTCCCAGCTACACCTTTCCTACACCGTGCAGGCTGAGCTTCACCTGGCAATCGCTCCATCCAATCTTCAGAGATACGTTGACATCGCTGGGAACCGATCACCCCTGTTTGCTTGGTAAGAATTGGTAAGAGTTCGATAAAAGGCTTAAGTGTGAGCGACTTTTTGAACCTCCTCATCCTAGTAGTTGCTGTTAGGGACATATTCTTGTGTTTTGCTAACTATGGCAGGTCCTACTGCGGATGAGGATCAATTTCATACTCCTCGTACTAAGGCAATTGTACAGCATTTTCTACGCCTTATGAACCTTCGTGCAGAGGGTCTTGAGGAGGATGTCAGAGTGACGAATGAGCAACTTGCTCAACTTGAGGGCACCCAGATTGAGACCAATGCCACACTCGCTGCTATGGAGAAAGCGCAAGGCGTCACTAACACTTCTTTAGCGGGCATTATGGTGCGCCTTGAGGAGATTGCCCAAGCATCCTCTGCTGTGCCTCTGCTGTGCCGGTAGATGGACAACAAGATGACATCGATGGCGTGGCTGATTCTGAGGCCGATGACCGCCGTAACCACAATAATGATCGAGCTCGTCGACAGTTGCATTTTAATCGACAAGGTATGCGACGAGAACCCCCACGGCGTGAGGTACGTGACCACGACGATTCTTTTGCTAAGGTTAAATTCACTATGCCTTCTTTCAATGGTAAATATGATCCTGATGGCTATCTTAATTGGGAACTAGCTGTTGATCAAAAATTTGCTTGCCATGAATTTCCTGAGAATAGACGAGTTAGGGCTGCTACTAGTGAATTTACCGACTTTGCTTCTGTTTGGTGGAAAGAACATTGTCGTCAAAATCCCAATAACATTCCTAACACCTGGGAGACTTTAAAATTGCTTATGCGCCATCGATTTGTTCCTTCATATTATGCTCGTGATCTGTTAAATAAACTGCAACATCTACAACAGGGTGCAAAATCTGTGGAAGAATATTATCAGGAATTACAAATTGGTATGTTGTGATGTGGGTTAGTTGAGAATGAGGAGGCATCCATGGCTAGGTTTTTGGGAGGGTTGAGTCAAGAAATTCAAGACATCCTTGATTATAAAGATTACAACTTCATTACTAGATTGTTTCATCTTGCTTGCAAAGCTGAACGTGAGTTGCAGGGATGCCAGACGAGAATATGATCTAATTCTTCTACAGGTCGCACAAATTCATGGACTTCGCGTACCCCTGCTCTCTCGTCCATTGTGGCGCCATCACACTTCAACAACATGCAGCGCCCTACTACATCAATTTCGGCGCCACGAGTTTCTGAAGCATACAAATCAGCACTACAATTTCCTGCAAAAACCTCCTCTTGAGTTACTTCGACCGGACGAACAAGGGACATTCAATGCCATCGTTGTAAAGGCTATGGACACATGATGCGGGACTATCCAAGCAAGCGTGTATTGATTATACGCGATGATGGTGGGTATTCCTCTGCTAGTGATTTTGATGATGAAACATATGCTATACTTGCAGCTGACCCTATAGGATATGAAGAAGAATCTGATCATGAGGAGCATGTTGGCGCCGAAGATGCCGACAAGTATTTGAGCATTATAGTGCAACGCGTACTAAGTGCTCAAGTGTCTCATACCGAGCAAAACTAGCGCCATAATTTGTTCCAAATCAAGGGCGTTGTCAAGGAACGCTCGATTCGTATAATTGTTGATGGTGGGAGTTGCAACAATTTGGCAAGTATGGACATGGTAGAGAAGCTTGCTTTGCCGACTAAACCTCATCCTCACCCATACCATATTCAATGGTTCAACAACAGTGGTAAGTTGAAGGTAACATGGATGGTGAGAGTACATCTTTCTATGGGTTCATACTATGATTATGTTGATTGCGATGTTGTTCCTATGCAAGCTTGCTCATTATTATTAGGAAGACCTTGGCAATATGACACTGACAATCGATAGTTATCAATCTCATCAAAAGATCGGGCACCCTGTCTCCATCAAGTGATACTGAATGTGTATAATCAATACTCTCTCATGTTCAAAGGAAAGAAAATTGTGCTGCATCCTATAACTCCAGAACAGATTGTTAAAGATGAACTTGCTAGAGCTAGTAGAGAGAAGAGTCTAGAAAAATCTAAGAGCGAAAATCAAATTGTAGCAAAAGAGCTTGTGCAACATAGGAAGAAAGAACTGAAATCTGCTCATGTGAACAAAAAAGAAATACAATTGAAAGGTGCTAGTTTTCTTACTACTAAATCTGATATGACTGAATTGGATGCTAGTAATTCTGTTTGCTATGCATTAGTTTGCAAAGCCACTTTGTTTTCATTTGATGAGATACCATCTTCTTTGCCTCCTGCTGTCACTAACATTTTGTAGGAGTACAAAGATGTCTTTCCGAAGGACATACCACCGGGATTGCCACCGCTTTGAGGGATTGAGCATCAAATTGATTTAATTTCCGGTGCATCACTACCCAACCGCGCACCATACAGGACAAACCCAGAAGAAACTAAAGAAAATCAGCGCCAAGTTCAAGAACTGCTTGATAAAGGGTATGTACGTGAATCTCTTAGTCCTTGCGCTGTTCCAGTCATTTTAGTGCCTAAGAAAGATGGATTATGGCGTATGTGTGTTGATTGTAGAGCTATCAATAATATTACCATTAGATACCGTCATCCTATTCCTAGGTTAGACGATATGCTTGATGAATTAAGTGGCTCTACAATGTTTTCTAAAGTTAACTTGCGTAGTGGATACCATCAAATTAGAATGAAACTTGGAGATGAATGGATGACGGCATTTAAAACAAAGTTCGGATTATATGAGTGACTAGTGATATCTTTTGGATTAACTAATGCCCATAGCACTTTCATGAGGTTAATGAACGAAGTTTTACGTGCTTTAATTGGTAAATTTGTGGTAGTTTACTTTGATGATAGATTGATTTACAGCAAGTCACTAGATGAACATCTTGAACACTTACGTGCTGTTTTCATTGCTTTGAGGGATGCATGTTTGTTTGGTAACCTCAAAAAGTGCACCTTTTGCACCGATCGAGTTTGTTTTCTTGGCTATGTTGTTACTCCGCAGAGAATTGAAGTAGATGAAGCCAAGATTGAAGCTATAAAAAGTTGGCCAACACCACAAACGGTCACACAAGTGCGGAGTTTTCATGGACTTGCGGGATTCTATCGCCGTTTTGTGAAGGATTTCAGCACCATCGCTGCACCACTTAATGAATTGACAAAGAAAGGTATTCCATTTAAATGGGGAAAAGCGCAAGAAGAAGCTTTCAACCTTCTCAAAGAAAAGCTCACAAATGCACCATTGCTCCAACTTCCTGACTTTGGTAAGACTTTTGAACTTGAGTGTGATGCTAGCAGAATTGGAATTGGTGGTGTGTTGATACAAGAAGGTAAACCTGTTGCTTATTTTAGTGAAAAATTGAGTGGATCTAGTTTGAACTATTCTACTTATGATAAGAAATTACTTGCCCTTGTTCGAATTTTAGAAACATGGCAACATTATTTATAGCTCAAAGAATTTGTTATCCATTCTGATCATGAATCATTGAAACATATTAGAAGTCAAACTAAACTGAACCGTAGACATGCTCGTTGGATTGAATTCATTGAATCTTTTCCTTATGTCATAAAATACAAGAAAGGGAAGGAAAATGTGATTGCTAATGCCTTGTCTAGACGGTATACAATGTTGTCTCTACTTGATTGTAGAATTTTTGGCATGGAGACAATAAAAGAACTATACACCTCTGATGATGAGTTTAAAGATGCCCTGTCCAATTGCAAAAATGGTAGATGCTAGAATAAATTTGCTTTCAATAATGGATTTTTGTTTAGAGCTAACAAACTATGCATTCCAGCCAGCTCTGTTCGTCTTTTGTTATTACAGGAGGCACATGGGGGAGGACTAATGGGTCATTTTGGTGTCAAAAAGACGGAGGACATCCTCACTGAACACTTCTATTAGCTAAGGATGAGGCGCGACGTTGAGCGCTATGTATCTCGCTGCACTACCTGCAATAAAGCTAAGTCCCGACTTAATCCACATGGTTTATATATGCCTCTTCCTGTACCTAGCATTCTTTGGGAGGATATCTCAATGGACTTTATTTTGGGATTACCTCGCACAAAGAAGGGGAGAGATAGTGTTTTTGTGGTGGTCGATAGATTTTCTAAAATGGCACATTTTATACCTTGCCATAAGAGCGATGATGCTACAAATGTTGCTGATTTATTTTTTAGAAAGATTGTTCGACTACATGGAGTGCCCAATACAATTGTTTCAGATCGAGATGCGAAGTTTTTGAGTCACTTTTGGCGCACATTATGGGCTAAATTGGGTACCAAGCTGCTGTTTTCTACTTGTCACCCCCAAACAGATGGACAAACTGAAGTTGTCAACCGCACGCTATCAACTATGTTGAGGGCTATCTTGAAGAAAAACTTGAAGGTGTGGGAAGAATGTCTACCTCATGTAGAGTTTGCTTACAATAGATCACTTCACTTTACCACAAAGATGAGCCCTTTTCAGGTAGTATATGGTTTTAATCCTCGTGCTCCTATTGATTTATTGCCTATCCCCATCTCTGAAAAAGTGAATTTAGATGCTAAGAAGCGTGCTGAATTTGTCCTTAAATTGAATGAAACAACTAAAGAGAACATAGAGCGCATGAATGCTAAGTATAAGATTGCGGGTAGTCAGGGTAGAAAGAGTTTAACTTTTGAACCTGGTGATTTAGTCTGGTTGCATTTGCGCAAAGATAGATTTCCTGAGTTACGAAAGTCTAAGTTGATGCTTAGAGCTGATGGTCCATTTAAGGTGTTAGCTAAGATTAATGATAATGCATATAAGCTTGATCTGCCTGCAGAATTTGGGGTTAGCCCCACATTTAATATCGCAGATTTGAAGCCATATTTGGGAGAAGAAGATGAACTTGAGTCGAGGACGACTCAAATACAAGAAGGGGAGGCTGATGAGGACATCCCTTCCATGGATACAACTCCTCCGCAACAAGGATCACTTACTCGAGCTCGTGCTCGTCAACTTAATTACCAGGTGAATTCATTCCTAGGTTCATATATTACTGAGAATAGACCGCTACCTAATGCAAGTGATTTAATTGTGGTTAGGAACCTAGAAAAGGATGAAGGAAAGGGACATGGAGTCATAGACATGCAAGGAAGGAATCATGGAGGTCACCACGTCACTTTGGGATCAAGTCAAGCAAGAATTCGAGTTGGACACGTTCTGGAATTGGAGTCGGACTGTTGTGATGGTACCAAATTCAAATGGGCATAACTTCCTCATACGGACTCCGTTTGAGGCGTTCTTGTACTTCATGGAAAGCTTATGAAGTCTACTTTCCAATGGATCTAACCTAACCTTCAAATTCCATCCGAGTAAGCCGCAATCATCAAAACAATCCATGTTGGTTTCTGAGTTCGAGTTAAAAAGGGTGCTGCGCCACCACCACTTGGGCCCATGGGCCTTGTAACCCTAGGGCGCCGGCCCTGGTCGTTCTCCATATATAGGAGCCACCGCCCCCTGCTAGGACTTAGATTTCGTTGAGTTTAGGTTTAGCCAATCCGCAAACTTTTGTTCTTCAGTTGTGTCAGACGACCACCTATCAAGACTACCTTCGGGATCTCACATTTGTTTTTCAATACCATCAATCTTATTCGCAATATCTGTTGCCTATATCTTATTCTTGCTAGTTCTTCGATTGCTTGCAGGGATTGAACTTCGTGTTCAGGTTGATCGTGCCTCCAGCAAGATCAATAACATCTCGGAGTTGGTTCATCGATTGCTAAGGCGCAAGCGACGTTGTGCGTGTGTAGTCGGATCGCCAGGGTCACCTCCACTCAAAATCGATAGTTATCAATCTCATCGAAAGATCGGGCACCCCGTCTCCATCATAGTGTAACATCCCAATTTTTGCATTTATTTTGAAGAAATAGTTTTAAATTAATAATTTCCAATTATCTGGAATTTTCTGAAGTTAAAGTTTCTGTTGAAAAGAAAATTTAATATCAAAATAAGTTGGAAATATTTTTAATATGTTTAAAACATTATCAGTGAATTATGTGAATTTTTCTGGAATTTTTGGAATTTATTTGGTATTTTTCTGAGTATTTTAAAGTCTCCTAATGATTTCTGAAATATATATAAAAGATTTAAATATCAAAATCTCCCTCGGGCTGACACTTGTCATGCATCCGAGCCATTCCTCCCCGGCCCGAGTTAATCCCCGCCGTCTACGCCTCATCCCGCCTCCCCTCTCTCTCGCAGCGCTAAGTGTCGCAAGATCCGCAAGAGCCCGGCCATCCCAAATGACTAATACTCAAAAGGATTAATCACCCTTATTGGGTAGGTTGATCCTCCCCGCCCGACTGGTTACCGCCGCCCGCTCTCTTCCCTCCCCCGCTCCCTCGGCACGCGTTCGAGCCCCGCTCCGCGCGCGAGGTTGAGTTTCTTTTTTTCGATTTGCGCTGACAAGCGGGCCCCACCTGTCATAGACCGGTCTGTGTGGACTCACCGCCTGGTCCCACTGTCAAAGCCGCTCGTTCTCGACGCGTGTCGTCATCTTGACCGCTCATGATTGCCGATTAAATCGCAGCCGCCGCTGCCACTTAGTACACCCCATCGGCTCGAGATCTAACTCGTGTTGTCGGATTGAATCTCGATCGTTCCTTTCACTTACCCTTCGCCCGTGATCCAGCGCCCCGATCTCTTCCTTATGCCACACGTCACTAATCCAACCGCCGCCGATTTCCTTCTCTTTTCTTCTCTCACCGACGCGCGGGCTCGCTCGTCAGTCCTCCGCCCCCGATTGTCTTCCTTCTTCCTCGCGATCACCGCTGCGCCGCCGCCATTGATTAGAAAACCGAAGCTTTGAAAGCTTCGGTTTCTTGCCGATTTATTTCCCCACACCATTGCGCATTCAAATTAACGCCTCCCCGCACCCCTCTGAGGCATAATCACTCCTAATTGCAGCCGTTATCACCTTCGCGTTAACCTTCCCCGTCCGTTGCACTCCGGCGGACTTCGCGCGACCGTTACACCCCTTCCCGGCCTATAAAACCCACACCCCGAGGTTCCTCTACGCTGCGCTCCTCCTCACCTCTCAAGCGAATCACCCGAGCGCGAGCCCTCCTACGCCCGATTTCTTCCCGCGGCTTCAAATACTCCGCGAGCAATTCCGCCGCCTCGGGCTTCCTCATTCCTCGCCGACGCCTTCCCGACGTTGCTTTGGTGCCAAGGCGATTCCCGCGACCCTTCCCGAAGCCGCCGCGCCATCGATCTCCTCGCCGCCGTGAGGTTCCTCTCCGACCGCCGCCCCTTCTCGCCGATTCTTCCTTCGGTCACCTCGGCCTCGCGCAAGGTACCGATGCATTCCCGCATCCTCCTCTTCATTTTGGTACCCTTGGCGCGCGCGCCGATCACGAGCTCGGCGACCCTCGGTCCCCGTGGCGCCACCACCGCCGCCGGCCCCGCCACCGTCCGGCCGAGGTGGCGCGGCGTGGCGGCCAGATCGGCGCCACGTCAGCGCCACCCGAGCGCCTCCCCGCCACCTTGCGCGTGCGCGGCCACGTCGGCAAAAAGCAGTGACGTGGCAGCCACGCGGCGACCACGCGTCAGCCACGTGTGTGCCACGTTGCTTCGCCGGCCTCCCCGCAGATAATCCTCAAGAGGATTACCTACCCATTAAGGGTAGGCAGTGCCTCCCCGCTCACTTGGCTAGCGCCGCTCTCCTCCCCCTCCCACTCCTCGGCTGCTCGAGCCCGCTCCCGCTACCGAGGTTGAGTTTTCTCCGTTTTATTCCACGCTGACAGGTAGGCCCCACCCGTCAGCGACCACCCCTCTGCGCTAACCACTGACAAGTGGGTCCCGAGTTCAGTGGGTCCCACATGTCAGAGACTTATTCTAAATAAAATTTCTGACCAGTGGACCCCACATGTCAGAGATTTCCGAATTTCTGGATTTATTCAAATCTGAGATTTTCAAATAGCCATATCTTTTTCATTTTAGCTCCAAATTGGTCCATTCAAATTTCTAAATTCATCTAAAATTTCAATCTTTCATTTGGTATATTTATTTTCAATTTTTTTTTGAATTTTTATTTTATTTATTTGGAATTCTCGATTTACGTGTAGAGACCGATTTGTCCGAGCAACCTCAAGAGCAAGTTGTGGAAGATTTCAACCAGACACAGGAAGGCAAGTCTCCTTTGACCATTTTGCTCCTATGTTTTGCAAGTTTCCTTTGATCAACTTGCTCCAATGATTTATAAAATGAGTAGGTAGTTATTTTAAAATTAATGCATGCTTATGTTATATCAAGTGATAATTTGATTTAGAAAATTTAGTTAAATACCCAATTTGCTATACCTTCCATTGAAAATTGTTTATCTTGTACCATTGTCAACTTAGGATATCCCTTTGACTCAATAATGAGTTAGTGTTACAATTGTTGAATGTTTAAATACTAGCAAATGCTTAGTGTAGCAAATTAATGTATTAATACTCAAATGAGTAGCATGTTTATCAAATGTTTTGATGAATGATTTGTTTGAACATTGGTAATGGATGTTACCATTGTTAAATACTTTGTTTGAAAAGTGGCAATGGGTGTTATCACTGATAATTTAAAAGTAAAAATGGATTTCAAAGGGAAAAGTTGACAAGGGTGGATGGAAGGTTTGGCTGGTGCAGTTAGCACGAGAATGTTTGGAATTGTGAATGAGCCACCAGTCGCTTAAGGACCGACGCTTGTGTTTGTCCAAACTAAGCAAAACAGTACAACCACAAGTCTATATGGGTACGACCTAGCTAACTACCCTATAATAGTGTAGTTTAGATATCACCGTGGTGTATTGAGTGCCGTGGTGTCTTGGTTACTCATAGTGAGGGACACGGGGTTTCATTGTACTCATATGGCGCAAGAGGGGCTCCAACTCGTGGATTCGAGTTGTGGTGAAACCTTAGCGGGTGGTATTTAAACTATAATCGAGTAGGCGAAAGGCTTTGTGATAATTTATCCGGTCTCATGCCAAAGGAAGCGTGTTGACTATTAAGATAATTAATCTCTTGTGGGTAAAGTGTACAACCTCTGCAGAGTAAAACTATTCGAATAGCCGTGCCCACGGTCAAGGGCGAGCAAAGAATGCATTCACATGGTAGAAGTTTTGGTTTTGATTTCAAAACAAAATGAATTGGAGAAAAACTCGGGAGTAGTATAACTCTCGTGATGTTCAGATCAGGGGGTGTAACCTGAGGTTTTGAAAATTGGCTGTGATAGCCTGAGATATTAGTGTTGGTAGTTTAACCTTCACTAAAGTACTTATCCAATTTCGATTATTAAAAACAAGTTGTTTTAAAAATGGCTTTTAAAGTAATTATGTACATTTGAAATAAAATGCTGATTGTTGCAAATAAACCATATAACCTTCCTTTGTGAAACCTTACATCTATGCATTTTTCCCAAGACTTGCGGAGTACATTTTTGTACTCACCTGTTGCTCTATAAATATAAAAGCAGAGAATGAAGAAGATCAAGCTGGTGAGTATGACTTCTGCGCCGAATGTGGATGCGGTGGTTTATTCCCGGATGCCTAGGATTCGCTTTCCCACCAATTGCCTGGTGCATTGATGGGTCGATCAAGTTATCTTTGCTTCATTGTGTTTATTTTTGCTTGTGGTTCTGTGAACCTTAGTAAGGCAATGGCCTTTGTAAAACTTCAGTTACTATTGTAATAAAGCGTTGTTGGCAATATATCATCTTTTCTGTTTGAACTGTGTGTACTAGCATTGATCTCTGGGACTAGTACAGTAATACACAGGGGGTCTGGGAGTTTCTACTCCGGGTCCCACACATAGTCCCATAGGATTCCAAATGAAAATTTCATGTTCCAAACTACGCCGTTGACTAATCAAGCCCGTGTTTGGGTTTGTAATAGACTAATAGTGCTACATACGAGAAATAAGTATGAACTCAAAAGTCAAAACTATGGTTATCTTTTAAATCAGTAACAGCAAGCACATAAGCAGTTAGGCTACACAAGCAAGCATAAGGCTTTGGCCTAACGGCCTCCATCCCTCGTAGACCCAGCAGGTGGGCTGCAGTGCAGCCTGGAGGCATGACCGCATGACAGCATGAAGCAGCATAAAGGTGGGTATTGGGTTGTGCCGTGCCGGCATGGTCTGTGCCCACCGTGTTGTTGGCCACATCATGCTATGCCTGCTCAGCCCAGTCACCCCACCGTACCGTACCGGCCCATCTCATCTCTGGCCTGGCCCAGACATAGCCCAAAGCCTGCCGCGTCGATGTTCGTGTCGTGCTAGCCTGATGTAACTATACATGATAAAGTCGGTGATAACAATGGGGGTGGCGGCCGCTATCTTCATTTATCTCGTACTAGCCTCGTTAAAAACTAGTTAAAATTGAATTAGTTGCGTAAAAACATAGACATGCAATGACATATATATTTTGGAGAAAAGTGAAATTTTCTTGATATTTTAAAAATACAATGCTATTGCCTTACTAAAAATCTTGTTCCCAGAGTAAGGAAAATAGTACAGTAACAATATACATACATAGTAAATATAACAACATGCAAACATAGTATCTACTCATCAATGTCTATGTCGTTCATGCGTTCAAAGTCAGCATACGTCTGCACAATTTCAGGATCCTCTAGTTGATGTTGTTGCCGCTCTTTAGCTAATTCCCAATCTTTAGCATATGTGATTGCCTCCACTATTCTGGGCGTGAGGGATAACCTCCTTTTTTCGATTATTCTCCCTACTGTGATGAACGTCATTTCTGCAAAGATGGTGGACACAAGCACTAAGAGAGCATCCCATGCGAAATATGACAGTATAAGAAGTATCTGCTTGTTGTTTTTTCACCACTCGAATAAATCTATCTTACCTCCACCAGTAAGATCAGGATTAATATTTGCAAAATCATGTTCCAAGTAGTGGTTCAGTTCTGAGACATAATTTCACTTGGAGGCCGCTTGATGCTGAGAGGACGAAAAAGTAGACTTGCACTTTAGTTTCTTCCATAAGTATGATGTCAAGCTTGTCTTTCCTTGTCGTGTCTATTATGAGCCCTTCGATCTCGCGCTGCTACTAAATTTGTTATGATACATTTGGAAAACATGAAAAATCTCCTCTTTGACATGTACGAAAGCTTTCGAGTAATCAAGGCTGAGGCTTTCACCTATTCCCTTTATACTAACCTGCCAACTTTTTTATAGAATAAAAAATGATAGCAAAGCAACACGAGTATGAAATAGAACCAAAATATTTAATAAATTTTTCTCAATTGCTACAATAGCATGGTCTAAAAGGGAATCTTCCCTAGATTTGACAATCTTGTCTGCAATTAACCAAATAAATTCTATAACTAAGCAATATGTAGGATAATAAATACTATATAGAACATTTGTTGCTTTATACAAGGTCTTAAAAATTCTCAAAAAAGACTAGCAATCCGCCAATCTGAATTAGTAACTACCAATTCATTATTTTGAGCGTTAGCATTGATAAAAATGGATATGACATGTTCGTACCCTTATAACTTCTTTAACATGATGTATATCGAGTTTCACCCCACCTTCATGTTAAGACCGAATTTTCTTGACTCTTTTCTATTAGTTGTGCAGTACTCCATGAACCTGGCTACCACTTGTAGGAAACTTGTGAGGTAACTGTCGAGACCCGGAACAACAACTCCGAGTCCCTCTGTGTGAATCGCACTATCCCAGGAAAAGCTAGTGCACATAGGGTTAACAGCAATATATATCATGCAAAAATCACCACAGAATATTATTAAACGAAAATACGGCTTTCAGGCCAACTCTTACAATATAGGGGCACAATGCCAACAAAAGAAATAAAACAGCGGAAAGCAGTAAAAGTAGCAGAACAGCCCATCCAGCCTCCCACAGGCGAATGACTGTAAGACGCGTCCTACTCGCTGAAGTAGTCCTCACCGTCGTAGTCATCCTCGAAGTCTGGCAACAGATTTAGCAAGGTGAGTACAAAGAGTACTCCCAAGGTAAGCATATGAATGCTTACGCAAGTTACACCAGGAGATATAACGGAATTGATGCATGCATAAAGGATTCCAAAGGAAAGCTTAATAGGGTAAATGTGCGGAAAATCAATACTTGAATTTGAATACATTAATGTAAGTACGAAAAGCTGGACTTTGATACAGTATATGAAACAATGTTTTTAACAAGTAATATCGTTAGTGTAGGCTCCGACCCACACTAACCTATCCACGGGAATCTACCCGGAACAAAACCAAAACCATCGTTTGTTTGCTCGAAAACTAGGTTTTATAAAATCCAAGTCTATTCTGTGAAGACTCTACTCAGCATGTCCATGACCGTGGACACGGCTATCCAGATAGTTTGTTACTATGCAGAGGTGTACCACTTTACCCACAAGACATTCCCTCTCACTTGAGCCACGCGATAAACACACTGCTTTAGGTGTGCAGCGGAGAGTTCATGACTAGGCTGTTCCGATGATCCATAGCCAAAATAATCACGCCGCTACTAAGGTTTCATCACAACTCGAATCCACGAGTTGGAGCCCCCTCTGGTGCCATGTGAGACTTCCCGCACCACGTGGTCGCAACGTGGCTGCCACGTCACGGCTTTATGCTGACGTGGACATCCGCGCGCGAGGTGCCCGGGTGGCGCCCGGGTGGCGCTGGCGTGGCACCCAACTGGCGGCCACGCCTACTGCCACCTCAGCCCAGTGGCTGACGAGGAGTGGTAGCCGGCGGTGGCGCACAGGGACCGAGGGTCACCGGCGCTCTAACGGGTGGTGGCGCCGGCCGACGGTACCAAAATGAGGAGGGGAACGCGGGGAGTGCATCGGTACCTGGCACGGATCTCGAGAGTGATCGGAGAGGGGAATCGGTGAGAAGTGGTGGCGGTCAGAGGGGGGTTCACGGCAGCGAAGAGGTTCCGGTAGCGCACGAGCTCGGGAAGACGGTCACTGGGGATCGCCTGGGCACCAGCTACGTCGGGGAGGCGTCAGTGAAGCTCGGGGAGGCTTGAAGTGGCGGCGATTGCTCGCGCGGAGTGCTGGAAGCCGCGGGGAGGAAATCGGGCGTAGGGAGGGATCCGGCACTCGGGTGATTCGATTGGGAGGTGAGGGAGGGGCGGTGTGAGTAGAGGGACCTTGGGCTATCCCTTTTGTAGGCTGGGGAGGGAAGTAACGGTCGCACACATCTCGCCGGAGTGGGAACGGACGGAAAGCTTAATGCGATGGTGAAGGGGGGTGTAATTGGGGGAAATTATGCCTACAACTGACACGGTGGAGGTTTAATTGCTATTTGCCGTCGGTGCGGGGCATCAATTCAGAAGGAAACCGAAGCTTTAAAAGCTTCGATTTGCGGCATCAATGGCGGCAGCGGGCTGGGATTGCGCGGAGAAGAAAGGAAAGGAGCGGGGAAGACGGACCTGACAGGCGGGGCCCAAGTGTCAGCGGGAGAGAAAACTAGGAAGGGAACGGGCGGTGGTTGGATCAGCGACGCGTGGCAGGAGGAGGGGATCGGGGCTGCTGGATCCCGAGCAAACCGTTAAGTGGAAGGGGAGGGCCAGGATTTAATCCAGCAACGGGGATGAAATCTGGGCCGCTGGGGTCTCGGGCGAGGGGTTAAGTGGCTGTGGACGGGCGGGATGAAATCCGACAATGGTGAACGGGCTCGATCACACCGCGTGTCGGCCAGAGAGAGAGGGAGGGCGGATGATGCGGTAAGTTGGCGCGGGTGGTGAGGATTGGATCGGGCGGGGGAGCGGACGACTTAATGCACGACACGCGTCGCACGCGGAGAGAGGGAGGGCGGGACGAAGGGGTAAGTGGGATCGGACGGCTGGCAAAGAAACCGGCGGCGCAGATCGTCCCAATGCTTGACACTTGGCAGCCCGAGGAAGGTTTTGGATTATTAATTTCCTTTTTGATTTCCAGAAATGATATTAAGCTTTAGAAAACTCAAAAAAAATACCAAATAAATTTTGAAAATTCCAGGAAAATTCAGAGAACCTTCTGGGACTATTTGGGATTTAATAAAAAAATTTCCCACCTAATTTGATATTATATTTTGCAAAAGCACAAATAGACTTAAAAGGGAAGATTTTAATTCTTTATAAAATCCTGAAAATTAATATAATTACATATTTGACTTTAGGAAGATGAAATACATTTATTTTGACTTTCATGAAATGCAATAAATTCTTTTTTTGGCTTTTATAAAATAGAACTTTTGAATTTTTCTGAAATCAGGAATAAGATCGAGGAAAATCCAATAAATATTTTAATAAAGGGATAAAATTTTTAGGATGTTACAAACCTATCCCCCTTAAAAGAAATCTCACCCTCGAGATTTGCACGGGCTAGCAACAGAGATGGGGATGGCTGGCCTTCAAATCTTCTTCTCGCTCCCTAGTGGCTTCGTCTTCGGTGTGGTTGCTCCACTGAACTTTGCAGAATCTGATGGTCTTCCTTCTGGTCTGACGTTTTGCGGTTTCGAGGATCTTGATTGGCTGCTCCTGGTAAGTGAGATCATCTTGAAGGTCCAAGGTTTCCAATGCGGCTTGCTCTGTGGGTACCGGAGGCACTTCTTCAACTGAGAGACATGGAAGACGTTGTGCTCTCCTGACATGCTTGGCGGTAAGTCTAACTGATAAGCGACTTCACCCCTTCGGTTCAGAATCTTGAAAGGTCCCATATATCTTGGTGCTAGCTTTTCTCTCACTTGAAACCTTTTGACTCCCCTGAGTGGGGACACTCTGAGATGACGTAATCCCCGACCTCAAAGGTCAAGTCTCGATGACGGTTGTCCGCATAACTGTTCTGTCGAGATTGGGCTATTTTCAGTCTGTCTCTGATCTTCTTAACTTTATCTTCTGCGTCTTGCAGCAGGTTCGGTCCAGCTTCTTGAGGTTCTCCTTGCTGATCCCAAAGCAAGGGTGTCCTGCACTTTCGACCGTACAAGGCTTCGAAAGGTGCCATCTGCAGACTGGCTTGATAACTATTATTATACGAGAACTCTGCATAGGGCAATGAACGGTCCCAGCTGTTCCCGAAATCCAGAGTACAGGCTCTTAGCATATCCTCAAGTATCTGGTTAACTTTTTCTATTTGACCATCTGTTTGGGGATGGTAAGCTGTACTGAAACTGAGCTTACTCCCCAACTCTTCGTGCGGCTCGCGTAATCGAAGAAGTGAATCGATCGCTCGATCTGACACTATCTTCTTTGGGACGCCATGCAGGCACACAATTCAGGACATGTATAGCTCAGCTAGCTTACTTCCGGAATAAGTGGTTCTGACTGGTATGAAGTGAGCCACTTTAGTCAACTGGTCTATGATTACCCAAATCGAATCATAACCCGATTGCATCCTCGGAAGTCCGGTTATGAAATCCATGCCGATTTCTTCCCACTTCCATTCTGGTATTGGCAATGGTTGCAAAAGTCCAACTAGTCTCTGATGTTCGACTTTGACTCGTTGACAAGTGTCGTAGGCTTTAATATATTCTGCTATTTCTCTTTTCATACTGACCCACCAGTATCTTTCCCTCAGGTCCTGATACATCTTGGTACGACCTGGGTGAATTGAGTATGGGTGTCATGAGGCTCTTTCAGAATCATGATTTTGATTTCCTGATTATTCGGCACACAGATGCGGTTCTCGAACCAGACTGTGCCATACTCATCTTCACTGAATCCTAGGGCGTTGCCTCTTCTCATATTCTTTTTGATTTCTTGAATATCCTCGTCAACTTTCTGAGCTTCCTTAATCTGATCAGGCAAGCCAGGTTGTATTTCTAGAGCGGATAGAATGCTTGGTCCCATCGGATTTAGACTTAGACGGGCGACTCCCTCCTAAAGTCAGGTCCGATCTTCTTCTGATAAAACCACATTCGCATAAGATTTCCTTCTCAAGGCATCGGCTACAACATTTGCTTTTCTAGAATGGTAATGTATGCCGATGTCATAGTCCTTTATCAACTCTAACCATCTTCGCTGCCTCAGGTTGAGTTCTGCCTCGGTGAAGATATACTTCAAACTCTTATGGTCCGTGTATACTTCACAATGATTACCGATAAGATAGTGACGCCAGATTTTTAAGGCGTGCACTACTGCTGCTAACTCCAAGTCATGAGTAGGATAATTGCACTCATGAGGCTTGAGTTGGCGTGATGCGTAAGCTACTACCTTGCCCTCTTGCATCAAGACACAGCCTAAGCCTAGGCGAGAGGCATCACAGAAAACCTCGGAGCCTTTATGCACGTCCGGCAAAACAAGCACGGGCGCTGTGACTAGCCTTTTCTTGAGGGTCTAAAAACTCTGCTCACAAGCTTTTGTCCATTCGAACTTCTTTTCCTTTTTCAGCAACTGAGTCATGGGCTTGGCTAGCTCGGAGAATCCTGCTATGAACCGGCAGTAATAGCCCGCAAGTCCAAGGAAGCTCCTGACTTCTGTCACGGATTTTGGTTGCTTCCACTCCATCACCGCTTCTATCTTGGAAGGATCCACAGCAATTTCCTCGGCCGTCACGATATGTCTAAGGAAGGCAACCTCCTTTAGCCAAAATTCACATTTACTGAATTTGGCAAACAGCTGATGCTCTCGAAGTTTCTCTAAGGTGATCCTGAGATGCTGCTCATGTTCTTCTTCATTCTTGGAGTAGATGAGGATGTCGTTGATGAAGATCATCACAAACTTGTCCAAGTATTTCATGAACACACTGTTTATCATGCTTATGAAATAGGCTGGTGCATTGGTCAGTCCAAACGACATGACTGTGAACTTATAATGGCCATACCTGGTGGAGAAGGCAGTTTTAGGAATATCTTCTTCACGGATCTTCAACTGGTGATATCCTGACCGCAGGTCAATTTTGGAGAAGACACCGGCTCCTTTCAACTGATCAAACAGGTCATCGATTCTGGGCAGAGGGTATTTATTCTTGATGGTAACATCATTGAGTGCTCTGTAATCCACACATAGCCTCATACTATCGTCCTTCTTCTTGACGAATAGGACGGGTGCTCCCCAAGGCGACGAACTAGGTCGGATGTATCCTTTGATTTCCAACTCCGTAAACTGCTTCTTCAATTCTGCTAACTCGTTAGCAGGCATCCGATATGGTCTCTTAGAAATTGGGGCGGTGCCTGGGGCTAGGTCAATCACAAACTCAATTTCCCTATTCGGCGGCATCCCTGGTAATTCTTCGAAAAAAACATCTGAGTATTCCTGCACTATTGGCACTTCTTCCAAGACTTGAAGGTGAAAGAGGGCACACTCTTCTTCTTCCGGAATTTGAGGAGAGAAGATCACTTCAATGCCTTGGTCATTGGTGAGGGTGATGGATCTGGTAGCGCAATTGATCTGACCTTGATGCTTGGCTAACCAGTTCATTCTGAGAATGACATCTAGCCCTTGTGATTCCAAGACCAAAAGGTCGGCTAGGAATCGGGCTCTATCTAGGAGCAATTCTACTTTCGGGCACAAAGTGCCTGCTCTTATTTCTGCTCTAGGGGAGTGAACTATCATAGGGTTGCTAAGAGTCACCATGCCCAACCCATGCTTATCCACAAAAGTTTTTGATACGAAAGAATGCGATGCTCCGGAATCGAAAAGAAGTGATGCTGGTACTGAGTTGACAAGAAACATACCCAGCACGACGTCCGGTGCAGCCTGAGCTTCTTCCGCTGTCACATGGTTCACTTTGCCCTTGATGAAGTTTTGCGGCTTCTACTGCCCCTGGTTCTGACTCTTGGAGGCTCCTAGGATCGCTGTCGCTTGAATCTTCTTGGGGCACGCCTTGGCATAGTGCCCTGGTTCCTTGCAGTAGAAGCAGGTTACTCCATCTGACAGCGGACTGCTCTTCTGCACCGCCATTGGTCGTTGGGGTACGGTTGGTCTGGAATTGCTGGCGGCTGGCCTGGAACGGCGAGCGGCTGGTTGAGGACTTGAATTTTCCCGACTGGGTCTTGAAGTTGCTGCCTTGAGGTCTGAACTTGTTTGCGTGTAGAGGAGTGCTGCGAACCTTGTGAGAACCTCCAGAGTTGTTCCTCTGATCCGCCATTCTTCTTTTCCGAGTCTCCATCTCTATGTGCTTGCCCTCCTGGCGGATGGCCTTACTGACTAGCTGGTGGAAGTCGGTGTAGTCACCCGATATCAGTTGCACTGATATGTTGTCGTTTAGACCCTCCAGAAAACCTTTCCTGCTTGGCTTCATCGGAGGACACATCCTCTGGCGCATAGCGGGCCAGTTGGTTAAACTTCTGCACGTACTCGTTGACGGTACGGCTTCCTTGGCGTAGGGCTCTGAACTCTTTCTTCTTCAAAGCCATGGTGCCCGAGGGAATGTGAGCCTTGCGAAAGCTTTGCTCGAACTCGTTCCACGTCACCGTCTGCGGGTTGGCATGTGAGGCGGTGAAAGTGTCCCACCATTGAGATGCTGGTCCATTTAGTTGATGAGAGGCGAACAGGACTCGCTCTCGATCAGTGCACTGCAAAATATCCAGTTTCTTGCCAATTGACCTGAGCCAGTCGTCGGCGTCCATTGGTTCGGCACTGCCGGCGAAGGTTGGTGGCTTGATCCTTAGGAATTCTGAAAGTTGATTGGGAGGTGCTTGTCCGGTTGATGATGAACTTGAGGATTGTTGATAGTCTGAGCTAACAACTGGATCAACTGATTCTGATTGGCCATTAACTGAGCCCAATCCGGTCCTGCTACTGGCGGAGGCGGTGGAATGGGGGCTGATTGGCTCCCTTGAGCTCCGGGGTTGGCATTGTCGCTGGGGTTCCTCCTCGTGTTCACCATCTGTCGAAACTTCCAGATTTAGAGGAAAGAGAGAACTAAAGGGGAGGGTGCTAGTAACAATCCCACAACCAAGAACACAAAAGCAAGGAAAACCACAAATAAGAGCAAAATAAAATTTCTTTTATTTTATTAAGATAGTCTCGCGGCTGTTAACAAGGGACTATAGCTCGCGGATAGCGTTTTAAGGCTAAGACTCAGGGTTTTCTAGGTACTAGTGCTACGCTCGAGCCTCCTCGGGAATGGCTCGGAAGTAGTGGAGTCTGCATCCTCGGCACGGAGCTCAGCTAGTTCTTCTTCCACTGCGCGGAGCTTCTGCTGCGTGGTGTGGAGCTCGTCCAGAGTGGTCTGGTACAGGTGATCCATGGACTTGGTGAATTCCACTTGTCGTATGAGACGGAGGTTGTTCTCGTATTCCGTAGATGAGAAATCGTTGGCAGCACCAAGAGGAGTCTTCATGGGGAAGTAGCGAAAATCTGCACGCTGCAGGTCTCCGGCGTAGATGATCCTCAACTGGCGAATTGCTTCCCGGGTTGCATCTTGCACTCCGTCGAAGAAGGTAGCTCGAGGTAGGGGGGTGTCGAAGACGTAAATGGCCCCGTTGGCTGCAAAATCTTTGAAGATCTTCACTTCCATCCTCCAGCGCTCCTCGTCTCCGTACATGCCTACGTACCCTTGGTAGAGGGGATATGGATGGAAGTTGAGCCCCTGCATGAGGTTGTACAGGTCATCCGCGAAGATTCCGGCAAGGGTTCCGTGGGAGACGCGGGTAGGTTGCTCCATCTAAAATTTTGAAGAGGAGAGGAAGTTAGTAACCAGTTTTGATAAGAGATTGGGCAAAGGAAGGAATAATTTTAAAGGAACTTTTCTTATCAAGATATATCCTTAAGGTTGGTCTCTAGCTAAGGCCACGTCTTAGGGTCATGACCGCTCTGATGCCATTTCTGTCGAGACCCGGAATAACAACTCCGAGTCCCTCTATGTGAATCACACTATCCCAGGAAAAGCTAGTGCACACAGGGTTAACAACAATGTATATCATGCAAAAATCACCATAGAATATTATTAAACGAAAATACAGCCTTCAGGCCAAGTCTTACAATATAGGGGCACAAGGCCAACAAAAGAAATAAAACAGCGGAAAGTAGTAAAAGTAGCAGAACAGCCCATCCAAATCTCCCACAAAGCGAATGATCGTAAGACGCGCCTACTACTGAAGTAGTCCTCACCATCGTAGTCGTCCTCGAAGTCTGGCAACAGATTTAGCAAGGTGAGTACAAAGAGTACTCCCAAGGTAAGCATATGAATGCTTACGCAATTCACACCAGGAGATATAACGGAATTGATACATGCATAAAGGATTCCAAAGGAAAGCTTAATAGGGTAAATGTGCGGAAAAGCAATACTTGAATTTGAATACATTAATGTAAGTACGAAAAGCTGGACTTTGATACAGTATATGAAACAATGTTTTTAACAAGTAATATCGTTAGTGTAGGCTCCGACCCACACTAACCTATCCACGGGAATCTACCCGGAACAAAACCAAAACCATCGTTTGTTTGCTCGAAAATTAGGTTTTATAAAATCCAAGTCTATTCTGTGAAGACTCTACTCAGCATGTCCATGACCGTGGACACGGCTATCCAGATAGTTTGTTACTCTGCAGAGGTGTACCACTTTACCCACAAGACATTCCCTCTCACTTGAGCCACGCAATAAACACACTGCCTTAGGTGTGCAGCGGAGAGTTCATGACAAGGCTGTTCCGATGATCCATAGCCAAAATAATCACGCCGCCACTAAGGTTTCATCACAACTCGAATCCACAAGTTGGAGCCCCCTCTGGTGCCATGTGAGACTTCCCGCAGCCTACGCCACGCTCACATTCAGTCTATAACGAGACTATATTTGGAACTTCACAAATTACTTAGCCAGATCCGTCCCATACCGGACTTGTGGTAGTACGAAGTGACTTCGTAAAATGAATCACAGAAACGGTCCTTAATCCGACTTAGGCTCAACCACATACCCACATGCACGACAATCAACCAGGTGTCACCAAACACGAGACATGCCAGCACCCACCACCTAACCATTAGCCTAAGTCCAAATCATAAGTTTCCACTTTTATTTTTAAACCATTTTCATAAACCATCCTTGACTCACTGAATTTAAATTAAATTGGAAGAGAAGTACGCATGCATATACAGTAAAACAACATAAATAAATTTGAAATAATAGGTTCAACATGGTCAAAGGTGTAACTTGCCTTGATCGAAGTCCTGCTGGGAATCGTCGAGCTCGAACTCTCCGGAATCGCCAAATCTAACGTAAAGAACCAATTCAAAGAAAATTCAAAACAAAATTCAAATAAATTAAAAATTTCAAAATTATGCCAGAAATGGATAGATCATGATTTTAGAAAAATTTAGAAATTTGAATGGGTCAATTTGGAGTTAAAATGAGAACGTTATGGCCCTCTAAAGTTTTAATACAATTTAAAATAAAAATACTCAATTTCTGGAATTATTTTTAAACCGAAAAAGGATTTATGACGTCAGCAAGAATTATTTTCCTAAAGGAAAATCTGAAATATGACGTCAGCAAGAAAAATAGGTTTTCAACCGAATTATTTTTATAAGGGAAAATCGGTTTATTGCGTCATCTTGACGTCAGCCCTGGAATTAATAGAGGCTGACAGGTGGGGTCGGTCTATGGTGGATCTGGTCCACGGACCGAGTGATGCTGAGGTGGCACGTGGGCGCGGGGAGCGAGGTGGCGCTGGCGTGGCTTCCACGTGGCTGCCACTTGGCACCACGTGGTCGCAACGTGGCTGCCATGTCACAGCTTTATGCCGACGTGGACAGCCGCACGCGAGGTGGCGTGGCGGCGCCCGGGTGGCGCTGGCGTGGCGCCCAACTGGCGGCCACGTCTGCTGCCACATCAGCCCTACGGCTGACGGGGAGTGGCGGCCGGCGGTGGCGCACGGGGACCGAGGGTCGCCGGCGCTCCAGCGGGCAGCGGCGCCGGCCGATGGTACCAAAATGAGGAGGGGAAAGCGGAGAGTGCATCGGTACCTGGCACGGATCCCGAGAGTGACCGAAGAGGGGAATCGGCGAGAAGGGGCAGCGGTCGGAGGGGGGGTTCACGGCGGCGGAGATGTTCCGGTGGCGCACGAGCTCGGGAAGACGGTCACCGGGGATCGCCTGGGCACCATCTATGTCGGGGAGGTGTCGGTGAAGCTCGGGGAGGCTTGAGGCGGCGATTGCTCGTCGGAGTGCTGGAAGCCACGGGGAGGAAATCGAGCGCAGGGAGGGCTCCGGCACTCGGGTGATTCGATTGGGAGGTGAGGGAGGAGCGGTGTGAGTAGAGGGACCTCGGGGTATCCCTTTTATAGGCTGGGGAGGGAAGTAACGGTCACGCACATCTCGCCGGAGTGGGAACGGACGGAAAGCTTAATGCGACGGTGAAGGGGGGTGTAATTGGGGGAAATTATGCCTGCAACGGAAGCGGTGGAGGTTTAATTGCTATTTGCCGTCGGCGCAGGGCATCAATTCAGAAGGAAACCGAAGCTTTAAAAGCTTCGGTTTGCGCCATCAATGGCGGCAACGGGCGGGGATTGCGCGGAGAAGAAAGGAAAGGAGTGGGGAAGACGGACCTAAGAAGTGGGGCCCAAGCGTCAGCGGGAGAGAAAACTAGGAAGGGAATTGGGCGGTGGTTGGATCAGCGACGCGTGGTAGGAGGAGGGGATCGGGGCCGCAGGATCCCGAGCGAATCGTTAAGTGAAAGGGGAGGGCCAGGATTTAATCCGGCAACGGGGATGAAATCTGGGCCGCAGGGGTCTCGGGCGAGGGGTTAAGTGGCTGTGGACGGGCGGGATGAAATCCGACAATGGTGAACGGGCTTGATCACACCGCGTGTCGGCCAGAGAGAGTGGGAGGGCGGGTGAAGCGGTAAGTTGGCGCGGGCGGTGAGGATTGGATCGGGCGGGGGAGCGGACGGCTTGATGCACGACACGCGTCACACGCGGAGAGAGGGAAGGCGGGACGAAGGGGTAAGTGGGATCGGACGGCTGGGAAAGAAACCGGCCGTGCAGATCGTCCCGATGCTTGACACTTGGCAGCCCGAGGAAGGTTTTGGATTATTAATTTCCTTTTTGATTTCCAGAAATGATATTAAGCTTTAGAAAAATTTCCCACCTATTTGGCAGCCCGAGGCAGAGAACCTTCTGGGACTATTTGGGGTTTAATAAAAAAATTTCCCACCTAATTTGATATTATATTTTGCAAAAGCACAAATAGACTTAAAAGGGAAGATTTTAATTCTTTATAAAATCCTAAAAATTAATATAATTACATATTTGACTTTAGGAAGATGAAATACATTTATTTTGGCTTTCATGAAATGCAATAAATTCTTGCCCTCTCCTCCGGCCTGGCCCTTCCTCGCCCTGCGCTCGCCCGGCGGCCCAGCTCCCGCTTCCCCCACACCACCTCGGCCCAACACGCGCACCAGTGCCCCGCCGACATGTCTTGCGCCCCTTCCCCGGTTTTGTTCGTCGCCCCCGGATTCATTCGTTGCCTCCGAGCTAGCTACTCATACCACCGACCTGCGCCGCACCCTATGCCTAGCACCACCTCTTGCCGACCTTGCCCCCCTGCTAACCCCTCCTCTAGCTCTGATAGGCGCGTTCAATGCCATCACTCTTGCATTACTCCTCAGCGGCCCTCGTGTGTCACCTCACCGAGCTAGGCGCTGGCCTTGCCTGCATCTCGCCCCACCGCCTGTGCGCACTCAATAACGCACCGGCCTAGTCTCGACTGCGCCCAACACCGTCTGTTGCCCCACTCGACATTTGCTTCGTCTTCAACAATCTTCAATGAAGCCCACTTGCCGCTGCTCCTTCTGGCTATAAATGGAGGTCCGGCTACCTCCCCTACTCAGTGCTCTCCCCTTCCTTCACCAAGCAAAGCTTAGTCCAGGCCGCCCCTGGGCACAACACTCCGTCCCGACCATCTCCGGCAAGCTCTCCTTCAGCCACCTGCGTCACGTGGGCCTTTAGCCATCCTCGAGCCTCCCCCAAAGTTAATTGAAGATTGGCCGCTGGAAATCGCCGCACAACCATTCTACCTCACCTCCGGATGGTATCACCTCCACCATCGCCATCGCCATCTTCTCCACAGATGATTTCCCCTCAATTCCTCAAGGTGGGAGTAGCGCCTCGACGCTCCGAAGTCACCCTAGCAACCGGCCAGCGTTCTTCGCCACCGGCGTGACCTCCCCGCATAAGCCACCCCGCATCGCCAGTGGTCATCGCCGCCAGGCCGCCTCCACAGCTTTCCAGCCAAATCACCACCTCTGGTAAGTTCACAGTGGTTTCCTCTTGCTCACGCTCGTTCTGATTCATTTTCTCTCCCCTTCGCCCTTCGGCTGCTCCGTGACTCCCCTTGCCCGGCGCACACTACCGCCGTCCGCCGCTCTAGACCCTGCCCCAAGCTGCGCATCCCCTAGCCCTAAAGGGTCCCATTCCCACTGTGTTGAACGCCAATGACCGCCCCTTGCCAGCGAGCTCCGCTGCCCGAGCAGCGCCGGACTCCCCTCTGTTCGCTGTGTGCTTTTCCCGAACCCGAGTGCCTCTATCCAAGTCTTTTTCCTCCCCTCAACTCCTTCCCTCCCCTCGGGTGGCAAATGGGTCCCGCTGGGACTAGTGTTCAGCTAATAATTTCTGGCAGAATGTCGCTCATTACCAAAAATGTGAAGTTTAATTCTGTAGGTTAATCCTCGAGCAACTGAATAAGGCATGTTTGGTAAATGATTTTGGAAGTAATAATGTGATGAAAAAAATTAAATGTTTTGCTTAAATAAGCCAAATGAAAATTTGTTTGTGTGCAAATAATTACTCATGTATGACAAACATTTCAACTGGCAAGAAGTTAATATAGATTCACTAAAATACCTTGCAATGCTATAACCGAAAGAGGAAATTGTTTATGGATAATGAAACCTGCAACATCCTTGCTAAAAAAAAAACCTGGAGCTAAAATTTCATAACATCTCTTGTACCTTTATCCTGAGCATATGTTGGCTAAAGCAAGCTTAGCTCATTAACTTAATTGTATTTTTGGCGCATAAAATGCCAATAGCAGATCATTCATTTCAAAAACCAATAAGACTCCCTTTTTAATTAATACATAAGAAAAACCGTAAATCGAATCTTCAATCAAATACAAAGATTCAAATCTCCTTTGGATTAAAAGATTCTTAAACCTAGATAAAGGATTATTGCTCTCTACCCCAAATAATTTATCTATGTAAGATTTTAAAAATGCATCCTAAGTCCCAATCATACAAGAAAAAGAGCATAAAACAATAAATCTTCAGTAATTAGCACCCTTATCTTGGAATCTTGCCAAAACCTATCTTTGCACCTATGGTACTTATACGATCATCATCTAATAGTTAAAGAATAAACTCATGTGTGCAAGCTCATCAACTCAAACTTGTCAATTCATAACTCACACCATAATTAATTAAAACCTTCAATCATCCCTAATAGATTTGTTAATTATCAAAATAATCAACCCTATTCCTAATCAAAAGTTGGATAAATCACCAACTCCAGACTATAGTTAAATTTGGGAAAAATACTTAAATTCAAGTATCTGGCAAATCCCTCTCTTAGGCAATCTTTCTAAAATACCCATAATTCCTGCTTAACTCATGGAACTTTCTTGATAAATATAAAATATTATAAAAGATGTTATAGAGAAAAAGATCAAGCCCTTTATCTTGAACCCAGCAGAAGGATCCTACGGGTAATCCTTTATTCAACTTCTTTCTGTTTCTTAAAATTTTCCCTCATGGTAAAGTTGTCTAAACAACTCCTTCCTCCACTCAAATCCGTTTCAACCTCTCCCTCTCTACTCTCAATTCTTAAGCAACATTAAATGAGTTCAATTAATGTGAACTAAACTTTTGTCGCTATTTGGATTTATTTGGATTGCCATTCTTTTGCCGCATATTAGAAGCTGCAGTTTGAAAACGACAAGCTCAAGCGAGTTCAAATTTCCAAGAAAGAAGGATTCAAGATTTAATACGATTGACTGATTAAATCGGCTTTGCGCTAAAACAAAACCGCGGTAAATAAGCAAAGCAAGTTATCACTTTGATCATATTGATCCTACATTTTACAAAAATTATGTTCTTTCAAATTATCAAAATGCATGCTTACTTTGTTATGCAAATTTATGTCAAATATAAGATAGATATTGTCCTTTATGATATCAGTATTATCATGACACTTTTTACCATCGATTTAACAAATTCCTTGTCACCTTAGATAATATTGGTATCTTTACTAGTTAAGTCATACCTAATGCCAAGCAAGTCTAAAGCCAGGGCATTTAGTTGTCCAGCTCATTACTTCAAGCATGTGAAATTATTTTGGGCAGTCATTGGACATAGATGACTGATAATTTGGTATAAATTATCTTATGCTTCTCAAAACCCTAAAAACGTGCTTACCTGTCTGGGCAGTTGGTAAGAGTGGCTAGTGGAGGTAACAATTGGGGTGGTGGTAAGCACCGCCTAGCGAATTAAGGACTTCATCTTGTATGACCTCTTCATGTAAAACAGTACAAACCACAAGCTGGCAAAGTGTAAGCTTAGCTGAATAATTTACTAGACCCCTGAAGGCATCTCACATGTTAGTCAGGTGTATGAAGTGGGGTGTAGGAGACCAAAGAAGGTTCTGCTTGAAGGGACACTGAGTAAAGGTGAAGTGCGACAAATAGGGTGGTGTTGTGGAAGAAGTATCCAGCTGCGCCAGCCGCTATGGGTGACATCCCGCACAACCTATGGGTTCAACCCCATGGGGGTGAGATGCTTAGGGGGAAAGCTATTGTAAAGGTTAAGTGATGATCTCTCGATCTATGTGACTAAGGAATCACATAGGCCAGTCGAGCTGATTATCTCTTGTGGGTACAGATGTATAAACTCTGCAGAGTCTAAACTATTCAAATAGCTGTGCCCACAATCAAGGGCAGACATGAAAACATCCTCGAGTTAGTTCTATTTCAAAAACCTTTTGTGGGCGGAATAAAAATCTATCAGAGAGAGGTACTCTGGCTTTAACTTTTTCTGGATGGACGTAGTCCAGTGGTTATAAAATCTAGCATCGGTAGAGGTAACCATGCACTGTAAAAGGTGGATGTAGCCTGCGCTATTATTACTATTACAATCTCTCTTTACAACTTACATTTTGGTTAAAATTGCTAAGTCACAGGAATTTTATTTATGATATTTGGAAATGCTACTTTAGCGAATAAAATGACCTCAAGCCTCCTTTCACAGCCTTGCATGTAGTATTATTGCTACTGCATTCCGTGTGATGGCTTGTTGAGTACAATTTGTGCTCACTGTTGCTTAATTACCATCCTCCAGTCAGTCAGGAGTAAGAAGAAGAGGTCCTGCAGTACTCCAAAAGGATCGACAGAGCTTGTATCCATGAAGGTCAATAACTAGGTCGCAAAACCCCAGTTGGCTGCCTGTGGGCAAGTCCTGAGGATCCCACTTGTGTGAAGATTTCCGCTGCTGCATTCTCTACTTTTCAGCCCAATCGGCTCATGTGTAAGTTATTACTGTATAAATTACACTTCCGCTTAATATGTTTTTGACATGCAATGATGTATCTGTGAGCACTAGCTACTGATCTAGGAAATAGTGCAGAAATCACAGAGGAATTTGGAATGAATAATTCTGGTTCCAACAAAGCTAGAGAAGAACTAGGAGAGCGATGACGGGAGTTTACACTAAGTCATCCTGGTGCTCTTTTTGTGCTACGACTCCTCTATATATCTCTCAGGAGATCCTTGGTGCTTCGTGTCGAGACCCGAATATGCAAATTCGGACTCTCTATGTAAACTGCACTAGTCCAGGATCACGCTAGTGCACACAGTCAAACATAGATGTAATCACAACCATACACATGATAAAATAAAGGAAAAACTCAAATATCGATAAATTTCAAAGGTACGACCTTATGGCTAAGGTTACAATATCTCTAGCCGGAAGGGCTTTAAAACTAGCAGCAGAAATCCAAAATAAAGCGTAGCAGCCAATCGACAAGCCCACAGGCTATCGAGTGGAGAACGAAGCCTAATCCGTGAAGTCGTCGAAGTACTCTCCTTCTGGAACCTCCTGCTGATAATACTCCTCGCCCTCAACTGAGCAACATAGGTATAAAGCTGTGAGTACATTGGTACTCAGCAAGTCGTTTGTAATAATTAAATGCAATATAATATGCAAGGCTTACCAATGGAAGGCTGAAAGGTTAATTTGCATAAAAGGCATTTCACAGTAAATATTATAAATAGATTGAAAGTGAACTTAAAATGAAAACGATAATAATAAATAATCAAAGAAATGAACATAAACTACTTGTGAACATCCCATTCACAAGCTGAACCGACAGTGAACTACCTGTTCACTCCCAACATAAACCACCAAGTTTAAAAGACAACACTAACCCTCGTGTGAAATCACCGAGCATAGTCCATGACCGAGAACGCGGCTATTCTAATAGTTTTACACTCTGCAGAGGTTGCACAACTATACCCACACGATGTGATTAACCTCGATCTCAGGAAATCACAACAAGGCCTTTACAAAGTTCAATCCCAACCTAATCCACGCCCGCTAGGTTTCGTGATCACACCCCTTGCGCCACATGGAAATCAGCAACCATGTTCATCTCATTGGCAAGATTAAGTTGAAACATCCCAAATTAGTCAGCCAGGTCTATCCCATACTAGACATGTGGTTTACACGATAAAGCTCAGATCCATGGTGCAAAAGTTAAGTTCTTAATTTCTACCCAGGCGAGGCTACCACATCCCCCGAAGTGAACCTGCACTTCCCCATTTACTGCACGATCACTCACCCGAGTGCAAAATCAAGTTTGTATAATTACGCCAATGACACATCAATGCCATGGCACAAATTTTAAGAAACATGGCACCAACCACAGTTCCATATATCATTAAGTCAAATTAATAATTCACATGTGATAATGAAACCATTCGTAAATTTAAGTAAGGCTAAGCAATTCTATCGTACCAATCCCATATGACAATTAACATAGCATCATTAAATAATAACCCAACCTAAGGTGACAATGGCATAAGGGTGTTCCAAATTATCAAGGAGGGATAATCAATCTGAGACAATAACTACCAATTACAAGGTTTGAATAAAAATAGCGATGCAATGTAATTTAAAAAAATAATTAAATAATAGATCGTAAACTGGGTTCAACATGATACGACTTGCCTTGGTTATGCTCAGTGAGGTACTCTTGGTCTTCGGGAGTAGCTCCTGCTCCTCCGGAATTGGAATCGGCGACGTCGGGGACGGCGGCGAGAGGGGACTACGGCGACGGGGACGGGCTCCGGCGACGGCGCGGACTCCGGTGACAGCGCAGGCGTGAGGTGAGGGCGGCGGCGTTGGCTTGCACGCGAACTGAGGTAAGAACGTGGGTTTTATCACACGAACCGAGGAGCTAGATTCAGGGACAGCGCGAAGCGAACGCGAACGCGGTTGGGCGCATCGACGGCTGAGATGCGAGCGCGGGAGGTGATCGAACGGCGCGGAGTGGGCAGGGGTGCGGGCTGAGCTGGTGCTGCCGCGTGGCCGATCGGACGGTTGCGCGGTGGCGGCGCTAGGGTTTGCGCAAGGGCGCGGGCGCAGGTGCGGGATCGGTCGACATGTAGCGATGCGGCCGATCAGGCAGCTCGGCGCAAGCGAAGGCGGAGCGGCGCGCGTGCGGACCGGGCTGGCGGGGAGGCGATGCGTGGCGGGGAGGGATGGCCGACGCGTGGGAAAGGGCGGATCGGGCGGCTGAGGAGTTTTTTCGATTAAATAATTTTCAGAAACTCAAATAAAATGCCAAGAGCTCTAGAAAATAGCAAATAAATCCCAAAAATTCGCCAAAAATACCAGAAAATTCCTTGAGACCTGAAGAATCCAAATAAAATATTTTCAACTTATGTTAATATTTATTTTAATTAGATTAAATCATTTTAAATTCTAAAAATTCATTTGAAGCTTGAATTAAATCCAGAAAATTCATTTTTAAATTCTGGGCTTTATAAAATGCAAAAAAATAGGATGTTACACTCCGACTCCTTAGTAGCATAATGGATGGATGGATGGTGAATAAATGGAGAGAGTAGATGAATATTGAAGAAATGAGGAGAGTAGATGAATGGTTGAAGAAATGAGGAGAGTAGTGGATGGTGAATAAATGAGGAGAGTGAATGGATGGTGAAGAAATGAGAAGATGTGTTGAATTTATAGTCATCAGGAACTTGAACGTTGCTCTTGAACATTGCTCCTGACCGTTGCCTGCACCTTTCAGAGACCGCACTCAGATTCTTTCTTAGATTCTCTCTACTCAACTCTCATCTCTCTCCAACTTTTATCTCTCACTCTCATTCTTTATCAGATTCCCTCACTCATTCAATCCCTTACCCTTACTCTCATCTCTCTCTCTTACTCTCTCACTTCGGCTGGTCGATGCGGAAGCATGGGAGGCCGAGTGCTTGAATGGCGCAGCAGCGTAGGAGGTCGAGCGCCCGAGGTGGGATGCAGTATGGGAGGCGGGAGGCTGCGTGGGAGGCAGAGCGGCGTCGAGGCAGGGCGGCGCGGGAGGGCAAGTGGTGTGGGAGGCAGGAGGCTGCGTGGGAGGTGGAGCGGTGCCGATGCGGGAGGTAGCATGGGAGGCAAAGTAGCTCTATGGCAGGAGGCGGCACCAAGGCCGAGGCGGGAGGCAGAGCGGCTCCGAGGTGGGAGGCGGGACGCAGGAGCTGACGAGATCTGCAGATATTATAGATCAGCAGATAGGCCGCTAGCACCCAGGCCGCCAGGCGCCTGGTGATGGTCGGTTGCCAGTTACCGCCAATTTGGCGCCCCACCGGCCATCAGCACTCAACCACCTCCAAGCCGCCCACCACCACTTGCCAATGCTGTCGGCCCATCGCCCGTCTGTCACCAAGACCGACGCCAACCAAGCACTTCACTTGGATTAGTCGATTAGGGATTTAGCAAATTTAGGGATGAACTTGCTTAGCTTCAATGGCTTGCTGAGTTGACTGTGGGACTGGGCTGGGCTTCACTACTTGCCCACTGCCATGTTTGGCCGATTGGCCCAGGCGGCAGCCGGCAAGTGCCCAGGCCCAGTTGCATGGCAATACTTGCTAGAATGCTAGTTACGTGTGTGTCTTCAGTCTTCCTTCTTCCTCTTAGAGCCTTGGACTCCCGCCAAATTTCGACGACGACTGGCTGACCAGGCATGGCAATAGGCCTGGGCCCATGGGCGTGCGAGCCATACGATCGTACAGGGCCTCAAAAAATCCAGCTCGTCGAGTCCGTGCATGCGTTTGCGTGGAGCTTCGCCCATTCGCCGCTTGGCTTGCCCGCTCGCTTCGTATTCTCAGGCTCTCGGCTGGCACTTGGCAGGCGCGGGCGGTAGAACAAGGGCGCGACTCGCGAAGCGTCAAGAGTCAAGACTCAAGCCGTCAAGCGCCGCGGAAGCAGCGCTGCTGGCCTGCAGCACCAGCGGGTGCGGGTGGAGCGAGAAGCGGCGAAGCGCAAGCACTGCAGCGGGAGCGAGTTACTTGTTCCAGAGAAGGAAGCCAGCAAGTATTTGTTGAAAATGTAGGCAATATTTTAATTCCAAGTTTTAGTAGGAGACAAAAACAATATACTAGTGATGCACAACTAACTACTAACAGTAGGCTACTCATCATACTTCGGAATAAACACAAGAAAAATATAGTATCAAAGTCGTACGATCACACGAACGACTTAATTGTTGGGCTTGATGAAGAACAGAAGCAGCGAGGCGTGATGCAGTGAAGACTTGACGCAGGTGCAGGATGTAGTAGGAGCGGTCGCGCAGATGCGCGCGCCGAAACCTTATTGCCGCCCGTGCGAGTTCTCTCTGCGACAATGGTTCGAGATCCCGCTCTCCTCTCTTCGGTGCACGCCGAGAAGAAAGGTCGACGAGGTTCGATAGCTCAACACTTCGCACAAGAGTGGAAGAAGACAATGGGAGAAAGGAGTGAAGGAGATCCGCTCAAACACGGACGTCTCTGTGCCTTTTATAGACGCCTCAATTACTCTCTAGTAATCGACGCTATTATTCACCGTAATCGGTGCTATTATTCACCGATAATCGACTCCATTATTCCTCGTAATCGACTCTATTATTCATCGTAATCGCCGTATTCAAACCGAAAAATAAACAGTCTCATGACCAGAAAAAGAGAGACGGTACAAGGTTTAGCAAAACAAGGTGGACATGGTTCGCCAAGTGGCGCACCACGCCACGCGCGCGTCGCGCCGCAAGTCACAAGTCACGCGATTTTCACGCGAAAATACGCGAATCACGGCAGGCGCGTGCAAGCGCGCGCGTGTATTTAGCCAAAGCCACCATCCACTTCCATAATTCAAGGAGTGGGATGGACTCCACCTTATAAATTGGTCTCCCACTTTGCCTAAGCAATATGGTACTAAACCTTGCGTGCTTTGGAATTATAGAAAATAGGCCTTGGGCCTAATTTCAATGATCCCCACCAATTCCAAAGCAAGAAGCACAAATATGTCGAAAAATTTGTATCAAGTGTTGTTTAATATACCACTCTTATAATGTAAGTCCCGTATGGGTTGAACTTACACCTAGATTAGCAAGATTCATCTTCTCACAGCTAATGAATGGACTATGCCTTGAATTCACACTTTTCAGTAATCGACTTCACTTGAAACCTCAAGCGATACTAGGCTATCAATGAACCACGCCTAAACGGAGCGTTATATGGTCTTGCTCCTTATCCGCTCATGAGCTTTCTAGAGAATGCCCTGCTCTCGTGAATCTGCACCAAACAGTTAAGCTCAAGTAGGTGTATTCTTTCTAGGTATCCTGCAGCTAATACCTTTCCTCATGAATACATTAAGGTTTTGTACCAACCTTCCATACAGCTTGAGAGTACTTTATTTATTTTGGATATGGGTACAATTAATATGTACTCTCTTGTTACAATATCAACTTGTTTTTCCCATTACCTAAGTCACGGATCTCCGCTCATGAAGGCATGGGTTACCATTGTGATGTAACTAAATGGGCCTCATTCCCATATCCATAGAAGCAGCAATGAAATCGCTCTCCGTGCTAATCCCTTGGTAAAAGGGTCTCGCGATTTTTCTCGGTGTTAATATAATTCACGGCTATTACTCCGAGTTTCTCAATTTTCTCGATGATTTAAGCCTACGCTTCACATGTCTAGAGGACTTCATATTATCCTTTGTACTTGTGACTTTGGCCAACACAGTTTGATTATCACAAGACATCAGATTGCGGTATTGGTTTCTCAACCAACGGTAAGTCCATCGAAGCTCTCTTAGCCATTCGGCCTCAACGATGGTCGTGTCAAGTGCTACAAGTTCCGCTTCCATGGTTGACCTCACAATATAGTCTGCTTACAAGACCTCCATGAAACCGCAAAGCACCGGCTAAAGTAAACACATAACCACTTGTAGCTTTGATCTCATCAAAGATCGAGATCCAATTGAGTCACTGCACTTCTAATACGTATGATATCCAAGATAATGAATTCCAAAAGATGTTGTGCCTCTCAAGTAGCGCAACACTCTTTCAAGTGCCTCCAGTGATCATCTCCTGGTTAGAAGTAAACCGACTTAATTTGCTCACAAAGAAATGAAATGTCAGTCTTGTGGCACCACTAAATACATAAGTGACCCAATAATTTGTGAATATTTCAATTGATCTTTTCCTAACCCTTGATTCTTTCAAGCTTAATACTCGCATCATAGGGTGTTGGAGAAACTTTACAATTTTCAAAGCCGGCGGCTCAATATTTTCTCAAAGATAATGAGATTGGCTCAAAGTAATCCCATTCTCATTCTTGATCAATTTAATATTCAAAATAACATCTGCCTCTCCTAAATCTTTCATATCAAAACATCGGATAGGAAAGATTTGACCTCATCAATTACGGTAGTGTTTGTTCCAAATATAAGTATGTCATCTACATACAAACATAAAATTACTCCTTGACCCCACCATAGCGGTAATATACACATTTATCGCCTTCATTCACAATAAAGCCAGCGGTTGTCAAAGTCTTATCAAATTTTTCGTGCCATTGTTTAGGTGCTTGCTTTAAACCATACAAGGATTTTAATAGTCTCAGATACCTTATTTTCTGTCCAGAAATCACAAAACCATCGGGTTGATCCATATAAATTTCTTCCTCCAACTCTCCATTAAGGAAAGCTGTCTTTACGCCCATTTGATGAACATCTGCACCATAGGAAGATGCTAATGCAAGGAGTACTGATGGTGGTTAATCTAGCGACAGGAGAATAGGTATCAAGAAATCTTCTCCTCTTCTCGGTGTAACCCTTAGCTACAAGTCTTGCTTTGTACTTCTCAATAGTACCATCGGGTCTCAGTTTCTTTTTAAAAATCCACTTACATCCAACAGTTTGCACCCAATAGGAAGATTGGTGATCTCCCAAGTCTCATTAGCCATGATTGAATCCATCTCGCACTGATCGCCTCTTTCCAATACTCAAGATCGAAGATGCATAAGCTTCCAAAGAGTTTTTGGCACATCATCCACGAGGTATACAATAAAGTCATCACCAAAGGTTTTTCAACCCTTTGTCTCTTGCTTCTTCGAGGAGCTTCGTGACTAAATTGTTGTCCTCCTCGGGG
The DNA here is from genome assembly GCA_036346265.1 of Melocanna baccifera. Classification (NCBI taxonomy): domain Eukaryota; kingdom Viridiplantae; phylum Streptophyta; class Magnoliopsida; order Poales; family Poaceae; genus Melocanna; species Melocanna baccifera. Next base: position 4,746,838 of record CM070696.1, on the reverse strand, counting down.
ATATCATAAAATGGTTCGAAATGGTGGAAAGTTCGAAGTTTGATTGTTCTCATTTTCGATATTATCGATGTGAACATTCTCATCCGTGTTGAAGTATCGCCACTGTTCTCATAGGAAAGATATTCTCAAAAATGAAGCATCTCTAGACTCCATTATTGTATTAACAATAATCTCGTGAGTTTCGATTTAACTACTAACAATCTATAGGCCGTGCTATTTTGAGCATATCCTAGAAAAATACAATCGATCGCTTTTGGTCCAAGTTTTCTTTTCTCGCAATGGTATATTGACTTTTGCCAAACACCCCAAGTTCGCAGAAAATTAACATTAGGTTTTCTCCCTTCCATCCTCATATGGAGTAATTTCACTCCTTTTAGTGATTACTCTATTTAGGACGAAAGTTGCTGTCAATATAGCTTCCCCCCACCATGCCTTAGGCATACCGGAACTCTCTAACATGGCATTGACCAAGTCCGTTAGTGTCCGGTTTTTCCTCTCAGCTATCCCATTTGATTGGGGTGAGTATGGTGGTGTGAACTCATGGATTATTCCATGCTCGTAATGAATTGGGAGAACTCATGAGAGACATATTCTCCTCCACGATCGATCTCAATCTTTTATTTTCTTTTCTAGTTGGTTCTCAACCTCACCTTATAAGTTTTAAAGTAGTTTAAAGCTTCATCCTTAGTTTTTAGCAAATACACATAGCAAAGAGCGTGTTGCATCATCAATAAAAGTTAAAAAAATATCTTTTGCCTCCTTTTGTCAATAGTCCATTCATTTCACACAAATCTGAATGAATAAGATCTAATGGTGCCAGATTCTTTTCATCCTCTAATCCCTTAAAAGGTTTTCGAGGCTGTTTTGCTTGCACACATGACTGGCATTTTGATCCTTTGATAATTTCACATTTTGGAATTAAATCTAATTTGGACATTCTCACAATACTATCAAAACTAATATGTGAAACGGAATGCCAAATATTTGCCTCACATTTATTTAAATTTGTTGCAACATTCAGATTATAACAATACTCTAAAGTACTTAGGCGGAACAAGCCTCCGCTCTCATAGCCTTTACCAACAAAATTTCCAAACTTAGACAATACAATTTTATTCGACTCAAAAACTAGCTTATAACCATTCCTACATAGAAGAGAACCACTAATGAGGTTCTTATTTATTGTAGGAGCATGTCGCACGCTCTTTAAGTGGACAATCTTCCCAAGTCACTTCAGATCCACCGTACAACACCAAGAATGAAGCATGCGAGCCGCTTCCCATTAGGACGGAGGAAGCCCTCGCTGCTGGTAAGAAGAAAACAAGGAAATATCGAACATACGTGAACATTAGCACCAAGATCCACCCACCAATCGGTGGATTGACATGCTGAAAAAACAATGTGGATTACCATACCCTCCCCGGTTGAGGCCTCGCCTATTATCACGCTGATGCCTTCTTCTTTGGTCGCTCACCATCTTCGATTTTATGGAATCGATAAATCCTTCGCCATATGACCATCTTTTCCGCACACAAAGCGGTGATGTCCTTGAAATCCTTTTCTCGCTTTTCTTCTTCTTAAAGCTAGTTGTCTTGTTCGGTTTGTTGGATTTGTACTTCTTTGCTATAGTCTTTTTCTCAATGAAGTTTGCATTGTTCTGGCCAGATGTGCTTGGTGCATCCTTTGCTCTAGCTTTTTCTTCCACATCGAGGGCAGCAATGAGATCTTCAACAGAAATCTCTTCCCTCTTGTGTTTCAGGCTAGTGGCAAAATCCCGCCAAGAAGGTGGGAGTTTAGCAACAATGCCCGCAGCCACAAACTTAGGAGGTAACACACAGCCCAGGTGCGCAATCTCACCGACTAGTAGCTGGAGGTCATGAGCTTGTCCAACTATAGACTTAGTCTCATCCATGCTAAAGTCAAAAAATTGCTCACACATGTAGAGCCAGCGACCACCTCTGCCTCTGCATATTTGTGCTCTAGTGCATTCCACAACTCGTGGCGGACTTATAGTCCATGTACACATCGAGAGCCGATCCGCTGAAGCAGTCAAGATGCAACCAAGAGCAGATTGTTTGCACTATCAAATTGCATGTCTCGCTCAATCAGAATGGATCTGCGGATGGACAACCCACCACAGTCCCAAAGACATGAGCCAAAACTTGACTCTAGTCTGCCATCTACGAAAGTTCTGACCACAAAACCTCTCAGGTTTCATCGCATCAGAAGCGCTAACCATTTCTGTATTGCAACAAATTCCACAATAAGGTTTCTGGATTGTTGAAAATGTAGGCAATATTTTAATTCCAAGTTTTAGTAGGAGACAAAAACAATATACTAGTGATGCACAACTAACTACTAACAAAGAGGCTACTCATCATACTGGAATAAACACAAGAAAAATATAGTATCAAAGTCGCATGGATCACACGAACGACTTACTGTTGGGCTTGATGAAGAACAGGAAGCAGCGCAGGCGTGATGCAGTGAAGACTTGACGCAGTGCAGGATGTAGTAGGAGCGGTCGCGCAGATGCGCTGCCCAGAAACCTTATTGCCGCCCCGTGCAGGTTCTCTCGCGACAATGGTTCGAGATCCCGCTCTCCTCTCTTCGGTGCACGCCGAGAAGAAAGGTCGACGAGGTTCGATAGCTCAACACTTCGCATAAGAGTGGAAGAAGACAATGGGAGAAAGGAGTGAAGGAGATCCGCTCAAACTCGACGCTCTGTGCCTTTATAGACGCCTCAATTACTCTCTAGTAATCGACGCTATTATTCACCGAATCGGCGCTATTATTCACCGAATCGACTCCATTATTCCTCGTAATCGACTCCATTATTCACCGTAATCGCCGTATTCAAACCGAAAAATAAACAGTCTCATGACCAGTAAAAAAGAGAGAGACGGTACAAGGTTTAGCAAAAACAAGGTGGACATGGTCTGCCAAGTGGCGCACCACGTCACGGCGCGGTCGCGCGTCGCAAGTCACAAGTCACGCGATTTTCACGCGAAAATACGCTGACACGCATGCATACGCAAGCGCGCGCGCGCGTGTGTATTTAGCCAAAGCCACCATCCACTTCCATAATTCAAGGAGTGGGATGGACTCCACCTTATAAATTGGTCTCCCCCACTTTGCCTAAGCAATATGGTACTAAACCTTGCGTGCTTTGGAATTATAGAAAATAGGCCTTGGGCCTAATTTCAACAGTATTTAATTTCTGAATTCCGAGTGCAAATACGTTGATGCGTCCACAGTAATGAAGTTCTTTACTTCCTTTTTGGCTGATGTACAGGCAGCTGCCTAACCTTCTTTGACCGTAGTGTAGTGCCGTGCTGCACTGCTGCTGCTGCGTAGTGGTAGTGCGTACGACCGTACGGGGCTACAGGCACCAAGCTGCAGCGGCCGGCCAGCGGTATTCGTATTCTCGCCTCTCGGTTGGTATTCATTTTTTTTCAATTCTAATTGTATTGTACTAATTAAATCCTTCGTATGAAAGTCTAGAACTGTTTGTATAATTTTAATTTTGTTCTTTTCATCTTTTGAAGCCATGTCTTCTGCAAATCGATTTAGAAAATATGAATCCGGTTCCCAAAAACGTAAGAAGAAACAAAGAATTGAGGTCATACTTGCTGGATATTGAAGCTATTGAAGTCATACTTACGTTCTACAATGACACAAGAAAGACTTAATAGTTTGGCTACGATAGCACTTGAGAGTGGATTGCTGGAAAAGATTAATTATGAGCATATTATTGAAGATTTTATTTCAAAAAACACTAAGAGAATGATGTTATTCAAGTAAAGATTATGCAAACCAAGAGTTCAAAAGGTACTATTCTTGATATATCGCATTTGCTCTGCAATACATACATTATTTTGGCTATATTTAGTACTTTGGTTTAGGCCTCACTTAGAACTTTGTACAGGGCCTCCAAATTTCACGGCACGGCCCTGGTTACGCTCGAGACTGTGACTGACCTGTAGCCTTCGTAGGGTGGCTTGGCAGTGGGGTGGCGCACGGCACATCCGCATGACGCGGATGAACGGCAGCGGGTGGATCCGCAGACGCCGGACGGCGCATGACGCCACACCGCAGCAGCCGCTGGCTAGCTGAACTAGAACGTGTGCACCCGTGCGTTGATCCTCGCGCGCCTAGATGGTCAGTTCGGGCAGGATCCAGTCGCCCATGGCGAACGTCCCGGCGAGGCTCGACACGCCGGCCACCGGCGCCACGACATGCCAAAGTGGTCGAAGCCGAAGTTGTAGTGTTGGAATAAACCACGCGAGTTCTGCGTGTGTGCGTTGCGGAGTGCGTTGAGTGCACGTGCGTCGCGAGTTCTGCGCGTGTGCATTGCGGAGTGCGTTGAGTGCGCGTGCATCGAGGCGTTAGTTGCGCATGAGTTAGTTGCGCATGAGTTAGTTGCTCAATTCCTTTATAAAACACATGTAAGCTTTGTGCTCTGTGTGCGTTGAAAAAAAAAGAAAAAAAACAGGGCGTTTCGTCGCCTGGAAAAAAAAGCTTGACGTTGTGTCGTCGGGAGGGCGTTTCGTCGCCTGCATGGCAAATGACGTGGTGGCACCCTAGGCACTACCGAATATGGAATACCTACTCTCCGGCCGGATATGGAATAAATTAGCCACTACCGAATCATATCAGACCTGTGATAGAAACACTTGATTGTTCGTACTAAAGTTTAGCGTTTAATATACCGAATAAAGCTTTCAACAACTCTGCCTGATCAAATATATGCTGTAAAATGGTGTACTGTACTCTAGCAAATGTCATCGCAATTTGACCATTGACCCTATGGCTGCTCTGCCACATGATGATGCAGCTTTCATTGCGTGAGAATAGTTTTATATGTTTTTGAAAAGGAGATTAGTTTGATACACCATCGTGCTTTTAGCCAACTTATCATACAGCGATTTCCTGCAAATCATGACTAACTGTTGCAAGCTAAGTATGTAGTAATAGTTCCCAAAAGATCAAATCAGCTTGTATATGTACCCGCATGATATATCGTGAACGTTTATTGTGTTCCGGGATTCATGCACTTCACCTCTCTCCCCCGGTCTCCACTCCAAAGTAAGGAGAAGCGAACGTGAATCTCAAAGCACGTTGGATGGCCGGAATAGCGTATACAGGTGCATGCATATGTGGGAAAACAACACTATAGTACTTCTATTGATCTGACCGTTGAATTGAACAACATAAAAAAGTGTATTTGCTCTGGGGGGGCATTTGGCAATGTTTGTGACTTTCAAATTATTAACATTTTTATTGTTTTCAATAATTTAACAAAGAGGACATCCGGCATCCCTCCCTTTGTTGTTTTAACCCTTCCTGTTTTAAAATACCGTGGACATATCCTTGAAATATTCTATTTAAAAAATGAGAATGTTGCACCCAATCCACCGATCTTGTCATAAAATCTTAAATCTAAATTTGGTATATACGAGTAGAACTTTCATTTTTTTAGTTAAATGACAGATGGGCAATGGTGCTATACATATGACTCATGAATTTTTCAAGCAACTGTGCACCAAGGACCCCATGGTGCAGCCGATGGGAGTATTGCAGTCTGTCCAACAGAAAGTGACAGACCAGATGAACAAAGCTTATGCAGGGCATTCTCTCTTCTAAATCATCCCTTGCTATATGTTGTTTCAAAGGAATTGTTGTGACAACCCAAATTTGGAGGTTTTTGCCAAATCTGAAAATTCTAGCAAAAAAACCCGCTTCCTTTTTCAAAATTACACCTTCCATCTTGAGGAAGAAATTATTGTAGCCTATTTTCTCCTTTGTTCTCGCTTGCCTGGCGTTGCGCCACCGTTCGCACACGCCCACACCGTCTCAACCCATTGTCGTCTTTGCCCATGCCAAACTACATTGGCACCTATGCCACCTTGCCCACCACCTCATGCCGGCAATAAACACTGCTTACACCAGCACCACACCGTCCTTACCATCGATTGGCACCACCGCCAAACCATGCCGCCAACTGCTCGACATGCTGCACCACCGCTATTTTTTACCGCCACCTTGCACGCCGGCTCTAGAGAGAAACGATGCCTCGTGCACTGCCAGCACTGCCCGCTCACCCACAAAAACCGCACGACCATTCACGTAGCTACCCACATCCGAGCTCGTCTCGCACCGCTACTGGTGCCATGGCCTCTCATCGCTTTTTAAGCTAAGTGTAACATCCCAATATTATGGGACTTTTGTATTTGCGAAAATCTAAAATCTTTTGTCGATTTTCCTAAGTTATTTAAAATTTTCAAAGTTCATTTGATTTTCTTGTTCGATTTTGTACCGAGTAATTCAAGCATTCAAACTAGTCAATTGACCGAAAAATTTTAAAGTCTTCCTTGACCAAAACAGAAATCAAAAACAAAAATATATATTAAAAACTTCTTGTCTAATCTTTATATCCAAAAATATAAACTTCTAGAATTCGAAATTTATATCTCGAAGTTTAATAAAACTTGGTTCAAATTCTAAATCCAAGATTGAACTAAGGTTCTCAACTCAACCTAAGAGCAAAATTGAGGCTAGAATTCAAAATTCAGAAATCATCAAAGACTCTTTGGGCCCCGGCCCACCTTTTCCTGGCATGTTTTCCCCTGGCCTCCGGCCCAACTAGCCCAACCGACTTTTTCTCCTCCTCCCCATCTTCTCCCTCCCCTTCTTCCTTTCTTCCGCATCCTGCTACTGCCCGAAGCAAACGGCCTAACCCCATCACCGCCCCTCCTACACTCCTACGCCTAGCGCCACCCTCACAACAGCCTCGCCCCGGCTTCAATGCCGCGCGCCAACCCGCTGAGCTAGCCACCCCTCTCCTCTAGCCCTACCATGCCTCCGGCTACGACATCAATGCGACACCAGTCCTCTTCCCTTCCTCAAGCTATAAAGCCTCGGCATCCCCTTGGCCCCTCCTCCCTCAAGCCAAGCTCGGCCAAGCGGCCCCTGCGCTCATACTAACTGTCACCGCTCCACGTCGTCCCGCCTCTCCGGCAAGCCCAGGGACAAGCCGCTCATGTCACAGTGCTCCACCAGCCACCATTTACCTTCCCTCTTAGTCAATTGGACATCTGTCGCCCAAGTACGCCGTTTCCATTCCTTCTTCATTTCCGACCGGCCATCGCCATTTCCGTTGCCATCCCCTCCTCGGCTGACTTTTCTTCGATTCATTGCGGTTGAAGCATCTTCACGCTATCCCAAAGCTTTCCCAACCATTGGCTGGAGTTCTCCCCCACTGGAGTATCCTCGCCACAGTGACCACCAACCACTGCCCATGGCTCCCATCGTCGGCTTGCCTCGCCACCTCCCCGGCCAAGCTGTCACTGCAGGTATGTTCTCCTTGCCACACTCCTGCTCATGCCCACCCTAACTTTCCTCTCCCTTCTCTCTAGTCATCGTCGCCCCTGAGCGACTCAATTTGGCCACCGAGAGCCGCCCCGAGCCACTTTCGCACTTCTAGGAGCCGCGTCGCCACTGTATTTTGCTCCCTTGACATTCCAAGGTCCCGTTTTGTAGGTCACTGACACCTCCTCGGTCGTCCCCCGCCAGCGATGCCACCACCCGCTGTGCGCCGAGCCCGCCCTGTTTCTGCCCCTATATCTGCCGATGCCCCCTCCTCTCTGCCTTCCTCCGTGGCTCCCCCTCTGAGTCAATGACTAGTGGGCCCTAGCTAGTTGAGGAGTATAACTAATAATTGCATACTTCTTGTATCTCTTGAAGTAGTTAAGAAATGTGCAAATGAGCAAGTAATAATAAAAAAATATACATGATGTATAAATAACAATGGGAATAAGAATTTGAATATGAAGTTATAACAAAGGTTCATACGAATAAATTAAAAATTTTAACTTTGATTAATTGCACGACAGTAAAGATTATTAAATTGATCCCCTCGTAGGACTTATAAAGCAAAAATTATACCTTGAGTTGTGGATTACCAGTAATTATCATATCTCCAATAAAAAGAATATTATGAAAAAAAGATCTAATTTTGAAGCATAATACAAAGATTTATACACATTTAATTTTACCTAAAGTTCATGCCGACCAAGGAATTATTAAGATAATTAATGCAAGGATTTACATTGTAAATTTCCTCAGCTAAAATAGGAAGCCTCACAGAATAACTCTTAAAAGGTCTCAAGCTTGGTTCTAGAAACACTAAGGTTAATCTTAATATCCTATCATGTCCTTTTTCCCCAAATCTAAGTCTAATCAATATAAATTAAGGCTTGATGATATGACAAAACTTGGCCACGCAAATAAGAGCCTTGACCTACTCATCGCTAGAAATCATGAGGCCTCTCCTTTAAATAATGCTTAGAGTTTTGATAAACTATTTAAAGTAAGTCTCCAGAAATTACATGTAAAATGCCAAGGACTAAATCAAGGATCACCTTATAAGTGTTTAAAACCTTCCGAGACATCAACAAATCCTTGCCTTGAAACCTATAACCAACCAAATATTTCTTAAAGATAAATTGAAGCCCACCAATGATTCTCCTAAAACCTGACTCATCCACCAAGATGCATAAAATAACAACTCCTCTAATGCAAAGTCGAATCCTACCAAACTAATAACCATCTCGCCTTATTTTGGAATTTAAGATTTAGCAAAGACACTTGAGAATATTTGGCATGCCAACAAATCCATACAATCCCCAAAAGAAGGCTCGGTTTAACAATTAAACCTCTCATCCAAAAAAGCGCAGACCGCTAATCATCCCATATCTTAATTAAATCACTAATGGTTTAATTAATCTGGTAGTGGCAAATCTTAGATAATATTGCATGTCAAACTATACAGTTAATTCAATCAATTAAACAATACCCAGTGTCCCTGATTACACTCTCCCATCCATCCATAAGTCCTTCCTAACTCACGGAACTTTCTTGATAAATGTAAATTAATAAAAAGAAAGCTATAAACCAAAGGATCGAGCCTTAGCACTCCCTGATTGGTTATACTTGCTGATCTTCCTTTATCACAACAGAAAGGTTCCTACGGGTATTTCTTTACACTTAATTCTTCCTTATCTTAAAATTTTCCCTCACAGTAAAACTGCCCAGTCACCTCATTCTTTTTCCCAATCCTACTAACTCAGTGCCTACTTCGCACTAGCTCCAACCCTCTCTCTACCTTCGGCCTATAACAGAAATAAATGAGCTCAATTAAAATTAAACTGGACTTTTGTCGCTATTTGGATTTATTTGGTCTTTCATTCAGTTGCCACATATTAGAAGCTACAATCTGAAGGTGACAAGCTCAAACGGGATCAAATTTCAAGTGAAGGAAGAGTCTAAACATTCAATACCACTGACTGATTAAGCAAGCTTTGAGTTGAATCAGGGCCGTGGTAAACTAAGCAAGGCAAGTCATCACTTTGATCATACTGATCCTACATTTTGGGCAAAATTATTTTCATTTAAATTATCAAAGTGCATGCTTAATTTGTTATACAAATGTATGTCAAAACTTAAGGTAGCTACATGCCTATTTGATGTTGTAACTATTATTACGTCACTCCTTGACACTTGAATTTACTGATCCTTGTCTCACTAGATGACAATAATAATTCTATTAGCTATAAGTCAAAGCTAATGCTATGCTAGTTTTGTTAAGTTCAGGGCATTAAGTTGTCCTACTCATTATTCATCAAATATGAAAACTTATTTTGGGACAGTCACGGGATGTAGGTGACTAATAATTTATGATAACTCAGTTTATACTTCTCAAAACCCCTGAAAACTTGCTTTACCAGTCTAGGCGGAGGGTAAGAGAGGTTGGTGTGGATGCAACACGAGAATTTGTGGTTTGTGGTAGGCACCATCCGGACGAATTAAGGACTTAATCTTGTGATAACCTCCTCATGTAAAATAGTACTACCACAAGTCAGCAATGTGTAGGCTTGGCTGAATAATTTACTAGACCCCTGAAGTCATCTCACAAGTAGGGGAAAGGAGGGAACTTTGCAGGAGGACAGTGAAGGTCCAGCCTGAATGGGACACCAAGTGGAGGGTGATGTTTGCTAGATAGGGTGACGTTGCAGAAAGTGGAGTCTGGACTGCGCCAGCCGCTATGATGGAACATCCCGCATAACCTATGGGACCCACCCATGTGGGAGCAGCCCATAGGGGTGAGATGCTAGGGAGCAAAGTATTATAAAGGCCTCGTGATGATCTCTCGATCTGCGTGACTAATGAATCACATAGGCCTATCGGGTTGATTGTCTCTTATGGGTAAAGATGTACAAACTCTGCAGAATATAAACTATTTGAATAGCTGTGCTTACGGTCAAGGACGGACATGAGAACTTTCTTGAGTTAGTTTTATTTCAAAAACCTTTTCGGGCGAGATAAAAATCTATTAGAGGGAAGTACTCTGACTTTAACTTTTCCTGGAGGGAGGTACTCTGGTGGTGATAAAAACTAGCATTAGTGGAGGTAATCGTGCATTGTAAAAGGTGGACATAACCTATGTTACCATTACTATTGCATTCTCGTAATCAACTTTAGAAAATTTGATTTAGTTAAAACTGCTAAATCTCAGGAGTTTTTCTATTTATGGTACTTTCGAATCAACGCTTTAGCAACTAAAAGAACCTCAAGCCTTCCTTCACAGCCTTGCATGTATTATTATTGCATTCTGTGTGGTGGTTTACTGAGTACAATTGTACTCACTCTTACTTAATTACCCTCATCCAGTCAATCAGGAAAAAAAGATCAAGCCATGCGACGCCTCTGAAAGGGTCGATAGAGCTGGAAGTCGATGAGACCAAGAACTAGGTTGCGAATCCCAGTTGGCTGCCTGTGGGCAAGTCCTAAGGGTCCCATCTGTGTGAAGTTTCCGCTGCTGCATTATTTGTTTTCGGACTAACCGGCCCTTGTGTAAGTTATTACTATATGAACTACGCTTCCTCATAATATGTTTTGATGTACAGTAATGTATTTGTGAGCACTATCTACTGATTTAGAGAATAGTACGGTAGAATCACAGAGGATCTGAGTTGCTAACCCAGGGTCCGACACTAAGCACCTCGACTATCTCCACCTCTTTTAGTATCGCCACACAACCAAAGCTACCACCTTCTCCCTATCTACGATCACACCACATTGTCATGGCCGATGGCTTGTTTTCGCCTCCGGTGAGCTCTACTCCCAATTCCCCATGTCCGTCCATACCCTCTTCAAATTGGTCACGTCCTTAGCATATCCTCACCACCACGAAGCTATCCACTAGCTTCCCGCCTAGCCTCGCTGCTCATAGTGCACCACCATTGTGAACCTCCACTGTACCATCTATGGCCGTTGATGCCATGCTTTCCATAGACCTCCTCGAGTCGAGCCACAACCACCATGCTCCCCTCACTCCACAGATGCTCAAATTGCCACCAATTTGGTCGAAGCACCGATGTAGCTCCACAACAACCCTCCCTTGTTATGGCCATGTGCCGCTGCCACCACTACCCACGCATGTGCCCAAAATGGGTTGTTCACATCTTGTTGGTGCTCACCTGTAATATGCTGGTTTTCAGAGTCTTTTTGAAGCTTTTAAAATAAAATTAAACATTTGGATTTTTCTTGAATTAATGAAAGATTAATTTGAACTTTCAGAAATTAAAAAGATTTAATGTGACTAAAATAAACTTACAGTATCGGAGTCATATCAACCGTCGGATGAAGCCCTAGTTAGAATGGTTGATTTAGCAAAATTTTTAAAATCTATTTTTGAAATCAAATCAACAAAATGAATATCTAGAAATTCTCTATTATTTCGTCATTCTTAAGGTTCTTACTCTTTGCCTTTTTAAAATTTTGGTTTTTAGTTCTTAATGTAACTTCTTATCCCCATAATGCCATAGTGTCTAAAGTTTCCCATAACCAAAGTGGAGGTTAGCCTGGAATTCTTCGAGCTTTGTTGAGAAGTTTTGAATCAAAGAGGCAACTGTTGTAGGGGTGGCCCCCACCTAAACCCAGCTAGCCTGTTGAGAACTATGTACTAAGGAAGGTTTCGTACTACAGTCCTCATTGTAAAGGTGTACGTATATATATGATGATATCAAGTCTTGGGAAGGCCCAAGAGGTCATTTGTTTACCTAACTCTCCACCACCACTCTCTCTGCTTGGTGCAGAGCCGCAGGACGGGGATCTTGACACACGATCACCCCGTCGCAAGACGCTCAGCAGCCACCGGCCGCCCTTGAGGATTTGCGACAGAACCGTAGCCTCGGAGGGCCCCGGTGGACACAAGCCGTGCACAAGCAGCCTCAAAGAAAGCCCCCGCGGATCCACATATCGGAGGCGCCCGCGCAGGTCATCAACGCCATCTCCGTGGCTCCTCCTGAGTTTGCCTCGAGCGGCGGCAAGAAAGCATACGTGACGGAGGCTACACCACGTGGCAAGATACCCGCCCAACCGCCGCCAGAGTGGGCGCAAGACGACATCACCTTCACGCCGGCCGACGCCAAGGTGTGGAGTTCCCATCGAGATCCCCTAGTCATCCAGTGTCGCATCGCTGGTGCGATGTCGCGCGCACCGGTCGACGGGGGCAGCTCCGTGAACGTCCTGTTCGCACAGGCCTTCGATCAGATGGCGATCCCTCGGAGTCGCCTAGGCCCCTCACGAATCCCATTGCAGGGCTTCGGAGGACAACCCCTATTGGCTTTGGGTCAAATATGTTTACAGGTCTCCTTCGGCTAGGACGACAATGTGGCGACCAGGGACGTCACCTTTGATGTCGTCGACATCCAGTACCCCTACAATGCCATCTTGGGGCGACCAACTCTTAACTCCTTTGAGGCAGTACCGCACCATAGCTTCCTATGTGTAAAGCTTCCGGGCCCGCGAGGTGTCATCACCATTTTCGATGATCAGCAAGTGGCCCGCACTGAGCATGGAACCCGGCCCAAGCTCGAACTCACCGCGACCCTAGGCCGACGCACCGCATACACCTGCGCGCAGCCCAAGCACAAGAGGCTTCAGACTCATTGCCACGGTAATAAGTCCGGTGGTTAGTTCATATCCCGCTTGTACTGCCACCCGCGCAAACGGGAATTTAATAAAGTTCACCGTTTGCGAGGTTATTCGTGGCCCCCCCACCTCCACAAATGTGCGAAGGCTCGCCCCCGCACGCACTCCACGGAGTATAAATAAGACGTAGCGATGAGGTCCGCCTCCGCACACACTCTACGGAGTATAAATAAGACGTAGCGATGAGGTTCGCCTCCGCACGCACTCTACGGAGTATAAATAAGACATAGCGACGAGGTCCGCCTCCGCACGCACTCTACGGAGTGTAAATAAGATGTAGCGATGAGGTCCGCCTCCGCACGCACTCTACGGAGTATAAATAAGACGCAGCGGGGGAACGCCTCCGCGCGCACTCTGCGGAGTATAAATAAGACGCGGATGTTTTCCCTGCGCACTCTACTGAGTCTAAACAAGACGCGGAAGTCCCGCGCACGCGAGGGCGTACCCTCCGGCATTTGAATAAGTCGTGGTTGATAGTCCCACGCATCCTCCGGAGTACAAATAAAGACGCGGATGTTTTCCCTGCGCACTCTACTGAGTCTAAACAAGACGCGGAAGTTCCGCGCACGCGAGGGCGTACTCTCCGGAATTTAAGTAAGTCATGGTTGATAGTCCCACGCATTCTCCGGAGTACAAACAAAGACGCGGATGTTTTCCCTACGCACTCTACTGAGTCTAAACAAGACGCGGATGTCCCGCGCACACGCCGATGTCCTCGCCGCGCGTACTCTCCGGAGTCTAAATAAGACGTGGACGATATTCCCACGCACTTGCCGGAGTCCACATACAACGGAGCACGGACCCCCGGGCCGCCACGCGACCTCGGCAAGCCGTGCGAGCCGCACGGACGGGTGGCCGTGAGTACAGGAGCGAGGCGCCGGAGCTCAACGTGGGGCCCGCGTTTCGCGCTCGCATGCCGATCAGCAGCGGCACGAGGCTCGGCACCCGCACCCCACCGCAGGGCCGAGCAACCAAACGCCCAAAGAAAGCGCACGGCGGACCTGCACCCTCAAGACCGAGTGCCCGGGCGGCGCGCCCTCGGCAGCGTGGGCTCTGTAGCACCACAAGCCGCCCCCTCCCCTTCCTCACCCTGCCGCTCACTAGCTAGGGAGGAGACGGGGAGAACGGTGCCCGTGCGGGACAGCAGACAAGACGGCCTCGCCGCGGCGCCATAACAATCGCTCCCGGTTACGAGCGCCCGGATGAAGTACAAGTGAATTGCCCACCACCTCGCACCACCCGCGCTCTCGCACGCGGGTGGAGGGAAACACATCGTGGCGACGATCCCCAACAGAGGTGGACACCGACCCGTGATCGCCTAAGCGCATCGGGCATATACAGAGTCCCCTACGCTATTGAGCGAAGTTGGAACAAAATGAGTATGGGGTGCGGCGTATGGAAGGCGAGTGCCGCTCCATTTGCCCACCCGCCCCTTTTAAAGAGCCCCAGGGCCAAGACCACGGGCAGTGCACCGAAGAGTCCCATCGATGCCCCAGGAGCACGTGGTGCGGCAAGGCTGCCCCATTCCACGCGTCCCCCCCACTCTACGGGGCCTGGCGCGAGGTACGATGGCCAAGGGACACCTCCATTGCAGCTGTACTGCACCATGTGTGGATATCAGGCGATCCTGCCTCAGCTGTCCCATCAACGCTCGAGAATATAGCGAAATAGCGTCGCCCGTGAGGTCCTCCATTGGCCACCAGGAAGTCGGGGACAGAACCTACGCGGCTAGGCCCCAATCCCTCCTCAGGGGACGGAGCGCTCACGCGTCTACATCGACTAAGGCGCCAGCTCCGCTGCCACCACTTCGGAGGGTAGGGGACGGAGCGCACGCGCATCTACATCGACTAAGGCGTCAGCTCCGCTGCCACCACTTCGGAGGGTAGGGGACGGAGCGCGCACGCATCTACATTGACTAAGGCGCCAGCTCCGCTGCCACCACTTCGCAGGGTAGGGGACGGAGTGCGTGCGCATCTACATCGACTAAGGCGCCAGCTCCGCTGCCACCACTTCGGAGGGTAGGGGACGGAGCACTCGCGCGTCTACATCGACTAAGGCGCCAGCTCCGCTGCCACCACTTCGCAGGTAGGGGACGGAGCGCGCGCGCATCTACATCGACTAAGGCGCCAGCTCCGCTGCCACCACTTCGCAGGGTAGGGGACGGAGCGCATGCGCATCTACATCGACTAAGGCGCCAGCTCCGCTGTCACCACTTCGGAGGGTAGGGGACGGAGTGCTCGCGCGTCTACATCGACTAAGGCGCTAGCTCCATTGCCACCACTTCGCAGGGTAGGGGACGGAGCGCTCGCACGTAACAGCAGCCACGCCTTACCTCTACCCCTACCCTAGGCGCCTGCCCCAACTAGCAAACTCCACCACGAAGAAGAAGCAAAGCAGGCGCATCCATGAACAGCAGAACGATGCATTTCCAATTCGTCCACTACAACGCTGCTATATTCTTACAAAACCGGCCGGGCCGGCACTACTCGTCTGGTTCCGCGGGGACGGCCCTTCGCGCCGAAGTCTCGCCCGCCGAGGATCGATTCGCCCAGAAGTCCAGGGAGTCTTCGGCCCGCCACCAGCAATGTAAGCGGCGCTGAGTTACAACGTCAGAAACCAGCAGCAGGTCCCCATCAAGCAGCTGTTCGTAGCAAAGTGGCAAGATCGATCAACAAAGCAAAGCGAAGCGATTTTGCAATTCATTCCCGGCATGACATACGTAAGGTTACAACACACACCAAGCGTACGAGAGCCCGGAGTCACACCTGCTTTGGACCGTCGGTCCTGCCATCATCGCGCCGCGCAACCTCATCAAGCCACTCACCCAGGTTCCCCTCACCATACATGTTCCGCCGCAGCTCCACCTTCGCTGCGGCCTCCCCAATATACTCCCAGATCCGCTTGTGAAAAAACTGAATGGCGGGCATAACGGCGCGCACGGCGCCGGGCATTACTCCGGCTCCAGCGGGCATCTCCAGCAGGGGATCGCCCAATTCATCAAAATGGCGGCAGCCCCGATGCCGGAGCAGAGCGCATACGCATGTGCAACACGAGGAGCGAGTGGTTGCCAAAGGACGCCGCAATGGCCGAGCAAGATCGGCCGCTTCCGCAATCCGCCGGAGAGTTCGGGGAAGATCTTCGGGTCCGAATGAGCGGGGCGGCACCTCGGTAACAAGATTCTCAAGGGCACCCTCCAGGACCAGCATAGCCTCCCATGCCATTGCCGAAGCGGCCCCCAACGCCTCGTCCCGCTCCCTCAGAGTTGCAGCGAGGCAGTCGTTCTCTTCCTCCAGGGAAGCAACCTGCTGGAGCAGCCCGCCACGCCCACCACCGCCGCTGCGCGCCGATGCTACGCGCCCGCGCACATGAGATAGCCGCGCGGCCTCGCAAAGAGCAAGACGCGCTTGTCCTTCGCAGAATGTGCCTCCTCAGATGCACAAAGGGCCCCTTCGGCACAAGGCAGCCGCCCTCCGTGGCCTCCCTGCCTCGCGCATGGGCTGTCAGAGTGCTCGGCTGAGGGCAAAAGTCTACACAAGGAAGCAATCAGCACACCTCCAAGAAAGCCATGGGCTGCTCGGGGTTAGGCGCTTACCCTCAGTTGGGAGACCTCGAGCACCCCTTCAAGCAAATCAGGCCCGCCAACCTGCAAAGCATCGCGATCCAAGCTCGCGGCCGCGTCATCGACGGCCCCCCGCCATGCCGCCAACACCCCTGCTTGAGGAACGAAGTCCGCTAGACATCGGGCGGCTTCCGCAGCAACAGCCTCACTGGCGCCAGGCGCCCCCCCAACAAGTCACCTTCGGGCTCCATAGGCCCCCCGTGCTCGAGAAACGACGTGACTACCAAGGCACATGAGGGTCAGCTCTGTGAATATCTACCAGCCACGCTTATGACATTCTACCTTCAGCCGCGCTCAACCGCGAGGACCTTCGGCGCCCGCCCGCCTCGCCACCGGGAGCTTCGGTGTTAGAGCTTAGCTCCATCAAGCCCTCGCCGCTGGCAGCCGCAAGCTCGGTCGGGGCCGCGAGGGCACCGGCAAGACTCGGTCTCGAGTCGAATCCCATAGGGCCCCGACCGGCTCGGCGCAACAAAACCCCATCCGACCGGCAACACGCGCGCGCGGGCTGTTTCGCCTTCGGGGAGCTGGAAGACGGTTCTGTGTTGGAAACTGCTGCAGACGGAGGTCCCACGGCCGCGGGCACTGGCTCCACCCCAACACCTTCCGCGGGCGCTGGCCCCGCTCCAACATCCCCCGGGAGTACTGGTTCCGTACCAGCGCTGGCTGGTGGCGACGCGGCACTCACTCTTACCTCCAGCTCTGCATGCTCCACCAAACGGGAACCCGCCTCCGCTACAACCCCCTCCCCCGCGGCATCCCGTAGAGGTGGGCTGGGAGCTAGAACAACGCGCGCCGGCACCCTAATGCCTAGAGCCTCGCACACGCGATTCAACCGCCCTAGGCCCGCCTCCGCGGTTGCGGCCTCGCGCAGCGTGTGCTCCCTGGCCATGTACAGCCTAAGGAATGCACTCACCGCACGCTACGCGGCCTCCAGCGAAATACCTGCGAAGGGCACCGGGGCACATTGTCAAAAAAACATCCTCCACGAGCACGACACGAAAACGAGCTTCAGCACAACTTACGCGGACCAGAGGGCCCCATCAGCGAAGACACAGAGGGACGGACGTTGTCACGTCGAAGCCCCCTAGGAACCAGGCGCCAATCTGCAGCAAGCGGCGCTACACCATACATGATGTACTCCTCAGCGAGGTCACGCATATTGAAGCGGGCGGTGATCCCGACAAGTCTCCGTGCTATCCGCTCGTCATCAGCATCTAGGGGCCTACTGGGCATGGCGCTAACTGCCACCGGTCGCCCCGAGCACTCAAGGCCACTACCGCTCGCCACGCGGTGGTAAAACCACCGCTGTGTCCAATCTGACCCCCACTCGGCCCGACCCAATTCTGCGGGAAATATCTTACGCATCGCGGGCGCAAGGCGAGGTCGACGCATAGGCGGGCAGCGCCCCATCTCCCTGATCCTCTGCCGCGCATCGGATATCATGAAGAAACATGAGCAGTGATACAGTCGGCCAGCACGCCTCCGTACGCGCAGCCCAACTATACGCAGCAAGCCGGGCAATCACATTCAGCGCCACCGCGCTACCGAGTCCAAAGCCCGCAGACGCCCCCGGCAAGCTCGGGCGGCGGGATACGCAATACGCCTCCGGTAGGCGGATTTAACACGACGCCTCCGGCGCTCGTGCAGTTCGATCTCGCCGCCAGCGGCAGCCGCGACGCCCCGCGGTCCGACAACTTCCTCTCAAGAAGGCCGCGATCGTCTCTTCCGTCACCGCCGAGCCCAGACGTGGGAGTACCGCCCCCTCTCTCTAGCGCCGCCCACCACTGCCATCGCGGGGCAGCGCCGAGGGTGTACGCCACCGAGCGCGATGCCCGCCGGAAGACGGCGCCGCTGCCACCGCCCGAGTGCGCGCCCTGCGGTGTGCCGCTATTCTCCTGGAACTCTGGGATGACGAAGGAAGAGAGAACTCGAGATAAGAGATGGGGACGCGCGGTTGGGAGATGGAGGACAAGGCGATGAAAAGGCAAGTGGCCTAATGCAAGGGGTACTTAATACCCCTCTGCCCCCCCGCGCCATTGATAGGCGTAACTGCCGAGAGACGAACCGTCCACATCCCCACGATAGCGGCCGTACCAGCACACACATGTGCGCACGGAGCCCAGTCAACCGGTGGCCACACTAGGGGCCCCGCCAGGGCACGGAGCGCCAATCGCGCCTCGCTACGTGTCTGCTCGGCAGTTTAGGCAGTATGACCGGCAGCATCTCTGCCTTCGCGGTGCAGCATCGGCTCCACTCCCGGCACCGACACGCACCCGCGCGAGGCCTCCCGCACGTCCGGAAGCGCCATCGCCAGAGGAGCCCGCCGCAGCACGGCCGCTCGCACGTGTACAACATCCCCACCAAGCCGCACGCGCGCGCCTGGCTACGCTGGCCAGGCTTCCACCCACGCAGGCCACATGCGACACCGCCAATGGCCCGCCTACCCGCCTTCCGTGAAGCCTTCGTCTCAGCGGAGCGACTTCGACTCCACCCTCGACACCATTTTCGCCGCCACAGCGCAGTCATGACCACACAAGCCACGTCACAAGGGCGCCCCTTTTGCTCCAATGGCTCGGGACAACCCCGGAGTTTCCTGCACTCTATACTTCTTCGATTTTACTATAACCGTTTTGCTATTCTAATGTGTCATGTGCCTTTGTACGGATGCCAGGTTGCACGCAGCGCTGACGCGGTGAGTCACTTGGTCCAAGTACGCGCTGGTCACGGCATGGTCAACCGGCGGCCGACGAGGCGACACAGGAAAAATGCGCACCCGGCGCACCCACCAGGAATACGGGACAACACAGGACACGTCGGAGTCGACCCCCCGTGCTGCCACTGCACATCCGTGGCCCGACGAAGCACGATCGCCCCAACTTGCGCCGGCAACACGCCCCCACAAACATATTGCTCCAAGCTCGGAGACGATCTTGTTCTCGTAAATAGGCGCCGGAATCGACGAAGCCCTATTTATGAGAACAATACCATCGCAGAGCATGGAAGCACGGCGCGCAAGTCTGGGAAGCACAGTGCTTCACCACAGCCATCTATATACACCAGCTTTCCTGTTGGGAAACGCAACCGACGGGAGTCGGACCGGCACAATCATGGCGCGTGCCGTTTCAACTTGCCACTCCCGTATATCACTCCCGCAACGGCAACATCCTCGCCTTCGTGAAGCAGCCTAGCCCCGTCTTCGGCGAGGTCTCCGCACCCTCGCAGCAGCCCAGCTCCGCCCTCGGTGAGGTTGCAGCAGGCATCGGAGCCCCACATCGGAAGGCGGGCATCCACACCGACCACCGCAAGCCTAGCCGCTCGACCCGCGCTCAACGATGTGGAACACGGCCCCGGGCTTCGAGGACGTTACACAGCCCAGTGGTCCACCCCCCTTCACGCGAAGAGCTGTAAATCTTCTCGCCAGCTTAAGAACATACCTTCTTCCTTCCACAAACATGCACAGAGCCGCTCAATCGACGCCAAAGCCCACAAAGATGTTCGTGAGAGGAAGAGGCACATTCTTGAGACGACTTCAAAGAATGGTTCATCAGATCGCCGCGGGTCAGATATATACGCCGCTTCGAAGTGCAATCGACGGGCGTCCAACCGACGCGGCCGCACCAACGGAAGTCCAACTGACGCGGCCGCACCAACGGAAGCCCAACCGACGCGGTCGCTCACCACAATCGTCGAGCTCTCAGCCTTCGCAGCGCAGATGTGACTCGCCGCGGCTGTCGGCGCAAGACTCGGCAGTGGCTTCGCACGAACCTCGGTTTCGCCCGCCGCCCACAAACACACGACGCCACAGCCGCAGGACGGAGGGGGCCAAAGGGCTCGGCAGCATGGCTTTGGCCTGTGAAGCCCTTCACCATAAGAGGCTCCTGTTGTAGGGGTGGCCCCCACCTAAACCCAGCTAGCCTGTTGAGAACTATGTACTAAGGAAGGTTTCGTACTACAGTCCTCATTGTAAAGGTGTACGTATATATATGATGATATCGAGTCTTGGGAAGGCCCAAGAGGTCATTTGTTTACCTAACTCTCCACCACCACTCTCTCTCTGTTTGGTCTGTAGCCACAACAGCAACCATTTTATTTTATAGAGGATGAGACCGCAATGGGCCAATGCATTGAATTTAGGACAAGACTGTACTTTACTAGAAGGATTGGAAGCCAAGTTCTTCATCATAGTTTGAAGTACAATAGTTCTCATAAAGGCTTGTCTATGCATAGAGCCGCTCAAAAAGCTATTCAATGTCTGTACATGCTATATAGAATCAGTTTATCCAAGCTAATATGGAAGTTTGAAGAGCAGTACGCAGCAGTGTCCAACACTCCAAAGCAAGAAGTTATGGAGGAACGGCCACCATAGTCCCCAGTTCCACTACCTTCATCGACTCCTAGTCAGGAAGAAAGATGGTTCATAACCGATAATCGTCAGGAGTACCTTCATCGCTTTATTCCAGTCAGAGCAAGAGCACCATCACCACAAGTTTGCAACCCGTGGGTGTTCTACAGTGATTCGAAATAGGAGTCAAGTGACAGTGATTCGAAATAGGAGTCAAGTGAGCCTTATTTAGTAAAGGCAGAGTAGGGATTGTGTAGATAGTCTTGCCTTTTATTTTGCAGTTATGTGTGATGTGAGCAGCAGTTTTGCCTCTGGCATTATGTTGTGGACATATCAAAGATCATTATTTGTGTGGATTTATGCATTTATGCTAGCCTTTTTTAGTTAAGTGGGTGCTTTTAGTCTAGGATTGTCCTTGGTTTATCACCCTTATATGAGTTTACCTCTTATATTTGCTTGTTTCTCTTTCCTTTGTAACATGTGTTGTCAACTTAGCAGATGGTTAATACTCAGAATTTAGCTGGTCGCAGTCATATGCCTACAGAACCTAGTAGCAGTGATGCAAATCCTTCAGCCCCGGGTTAGCTTGGATCCAACTTTGAGTTAGTTCATGGCCGCCTAAACCAAACTCATGAATAGGATGATGCAGAACTTGAACAACCCAATGAGTCAGTAGAATCAGAAAGCCACAGCATCTCAGCCAGCTCGCCTGCCATCGAGATTTGTAGAGTTCATGAGAACTAGACTGCCTACTTATTCTAGTTCATCAGAGCCTTTGTAGGTAAATATTGGCTTTATTCTATGGAGAAGAAGCTAAACCTTGCTTAGTGTACGAATCGGGAGAAGTTCCCTACGCTGCTCACCAACTAGAAGGTACTACATTGAATGGTGGGAGAACTATTTATGTCACTCATGATGATCAAGAGGATATCACTTTGGCAGAGTTCACATTAGTTTTTTCACCATACCTATATCTTGGATGGAGTGGTTGAGATGAAGAAAAAAGAGTTCTAAGAACTTTAACAGAAGAACATGTCAGTGAGTGAATATCTCAATAAGTTCACTCAGCTAGCCTGCTATGCCTTAGAGGACATTGCCACGGATGATGCACATTAGAAGTGCTTAAAGAAAGGACTCAATCCTGGTTTGAAAGTCCAAGTCGTTGGCAACTACTATGCCAGTTTCCAAAATATGGTGGACAAGGCCATACTTACTAAGGAGTTTTACCATGAGTTGGAAGAATATTGCAAGCGAATGATGATGTAGCAAGGAGCTCAGTTGCACTAGTCTTAGAGAGATGGCTTTAGCGTATACCAGCCAACACATTTACTTCAACAGTTAGAATTTAGGACTCAAATACCAGTGCCATGTCAGAATGTTTTAGGACTACGCCCTATTAATGTTAGCAATCAGCCTTAGCATAATGTTAATCCTGCAGCATCAGTTACTTGCTTCAAGTGCCATGAGTTTGGTCACTATGCTAATAGGTGTCCGCAGAAGCAAGCTCCCATGCCAGTTCGTTTCAACTTAGGAATGACACTAGACAGAGCTCCTGTTCTAGGAGCAATACATGGAGCACCCCAAGCGTCAAATCAAGTTACCTGGATGTTGCAATCAGTTGTCAAAGGTCAAGTGAACCATGTTATAGTAGAGGAGGCCCAAGCAGCTTGGGATATCGTGATGGTTAAGTTTCTAGTAAATTTAGAGCCTACCAAAATTTTATTTGATTCTGGAGTTTCATATTCTTTTATTTCTTGGAGTTTTGTTATTAAGCAATAGTTGGGAACTGTTGTTCTTAGATCTGTTCTTTTAGTTCAATCTCCTAATTCTGAGTTGAGTACAAACCAAGGATGTTCTGAAGTTAAGATGACTAGACATGGTTTGCCAGAGTAGAGGAACTGTTTTGAAGGATGTTCCTGTTGTCAAAGAATTTCCTTATGTTTTTTAGATGAGCATCTAAGAATGTCGCTAGACATAGATGTTGTGTTTTTGACTGAGTTAGTTTTTGATACTCCGCCTATTTCCGAAAGACCTTATCGAATGTCTGCTAATGAGTTAGTGGAATTGAAAAAGTAGATTCA
Organism: Melocanna baccifera; assembly: GCA_036346265.1. Classification (NCBI taxonomy): domain Eukaryota; kingdom Viridiplantae; phylum Streptophyta; class Magnoliopsida; order Poales; family Poaceae; genus Melocanna; species Melocanna baccifera. The sequence continues at coordinate 4,723,740 of CM070696.1, read as the reverse complement.
GAAATTGCAAGACAAATGTTATGTCATCACCATAGGGAGCCACAGTGTTGTTTGTTAAGAAGAAAGATGGTAACTAGTGTATATATGTGGACTAACATGCACTCAATAATGTCACTATCAAGAATAAGTATCTTTTACTTAGGATCGATAATTTGTTTGATTAGCTTAATAGAGCCAGAGTGTTTTCTAAAATTTATTTGAGATCAGGATATCATCACCTAAAAATTCACTCAGAGGATATACACAAGACTGCATTCTCTACTCGCTATAGTTTGTATGAGTTCATAGTGATGTCTTTTGGATTGATCAATGCTCCTGTCTATTTTACGTACTTGATGAATAAGGTATTTATGGAATGTTTGGACAAGTTTGTCATTGTATTCATCAATGACATTTTGATTTACTCCAAGGATGAGAAGGAGTATGAGGATCATTTGAGGTTAGTGTTATAGAAGCTCAGGAATCATAAGATCTATGATAAGTTCAGCAAGTGTGAGTTTTGGATGAAGGAAATTGCTTTTCTAGATCACATTATGACAACAAAAGGTGTTGCACTTGACCCAGGAAAAGTGAAAGATGTGCTTAACTCGAAGTCACCCACATTAGTACCTCAAGTTAGAAGTTTTCTTGGTATGGCAAGATATTATCGCTGCTTTATTACAGCATTTTTCAGTGTAGCCAGGCTACTTACGTAGTTGTTGAAGAAAGAAAAGAAGTTTGTTTGAACGTTCAAGTGTGAGAAGAGTTTTGAAAAGCTGAAGTAATGTTTGAACACTGCACCAGTGTTTATTTTCCAGATATCAACAAGGATTTTGAGATTTCTTATGATGCTTTGCGTAATAGATTGGGGTGTGTTTTAATGTAAGATAGAAAAATAGTAGCTTATGTTTCGTGTCAGTTGAGACCCCATGAAGAGAATTACCTATGCATGACTTGGAGTTAGCTGTTGTTGTGCATGCTTTAAAATTTTGGCGCTATTATATCATACGTAACCATTGTGGGATTTATATAGACCATAAGAGTTTAAAGTATATCTTTACTTAGAATGATCTTAATTCAAGGTAGAGAAGATGGTTAGAGCTGATAAAGGATTATAATGTTGAGATCTATTATCATCTAGGTAACGCCAAAGTGGTAGCAGATGTCTTGAGTAAAAAGTGTTACTGTAATACCATGATGATTAAAAAAAGTCATCTAACTTTACATAAGGATTCAAAAGTTTAGTCTAGAATTAGTTGAAGGATTTTCATCTACGATGGAGCTACAACCTACTTTGGATGCTCAAATTCGCAAAGCACAAGTTGATGATGTGGATATCAAGACTAACATGAGAACAGGTAAAGCCTCAGGTTTTATAGAGGATGAACAAGATACCATATGATTTGAAAAGTGTGTGTGTGTGTGTACCAAATTAGAAAGAGCTTAAGGAGTTATTGCTCAAGAAAACTCATGAATCTTTGTATTCGATTCATCATGGTAGTACTAAAATGTATCAGGATATCAAGAAAAAGTATTGGCGGCCTAGCATGAAGTAAGACATTGCAGAGTATGTTGCTTTCTATGATGTGTGTCAGAGGATTAAAGCTGAATATCAAAGGCTAGTAGATTTGTTGCAACCATTGATAATCCATCAGCGGATGTGGGAAGAGATTGGTACGGATATTATCACTGGATTACCTAAGACGAAGGAAGGATTTGACTTAATTTGGATAATTGTAGATCATTTCACAAAAGTTGCTCATTTCATTCTAGTCAAAACAACTTATGCAAGTGAAAATTTGGCAGATTTGTATGTCTCAAGAATTGTAAGTCTGCATGAAATGCCTAAGAAGATAGTGTCAGATCATGAATCGTAGTTTACTTCTCAATTTCCATGAAGAAATGGATACTAATTGGAATTTCAGCATAGCATATCATCCTTAAATGGATGGACAGATTGAGCATGTGAATCAGATTCTTGAGAATATGTTAAAAGCCTGTGTGCTAGATTATATAATTTGGGATAGATTTTGGCTTCTGTAGAGTTTTTCTACAACGACAACTATTAATCTAGTTTCCAAATGTTGCCACTTGAAGGTTTCTATGGGAGAAAGTGCAGAATCCTTCTCAATTGGAAAGAGGCTAGGGTGAGTCAAGTTTTTTGGCCATAATGTTTGAAAGAAGTTGAGGAAAAAGTGTGCTTAATTTAGGAACAGTTGAGAATAGCTTAGACCAGACAGAAAAGTTATGCAGATAATTATTATCAAGATTTGAGTTTTGAGCCAGTTGATTACGTGTATCTCAAGATTACACCATTTAAAGGAATCAAAAGATTTCAGATGAAAGGAAAACTTGCACTAAGATATATTGAACCATTCAAGATTTTGAAGCGTAAAGGGGCAGTTACTTATCAGTTAATGCTGCCTTCGTCTTTCAATGGGATACATGATGTCTTTCTTGTGTCTCAGTTGAAGAAGTATTTATGTGTGCTAGAGAAGCTAGTAGCACCGAAAGCCATCAATCTTTAAGAGGAGCTCACCTACAAGGAAAGCTCACCATCAATCTTTATAACATCCTAGTTTTTAGAGTTTTTTTTGAAGATTTTAAAATAAAAATAACCATTTAGATTTTTCTTGAATTTATTAAAGCTTAATTTTAATTTTTAGAAATTAAAAGGATTTGATGTAACTAAAATAAACTTCAATTAATTCAGAACCTATTTTATGTTACAAGGAATTTTTCTGTATTTTCTTGTATTTTTTAGAGTTTAATTGCTATTTTTTAGAGCTTAAATTCCTTTTTTCTATTTTCAAAAATTTTGAAGAAGTTGGAAAATCCTTAGTCTCTGTGGGCCAAAATCCCTATTCCTGGCTGTTGGACCCAGATTTTTTAATACAAGATTCTTTGTAATTCCACCGCACTATTCTCTAGATTAGTAGATAGTGCTCACAGATAAATTACTGTATCATTTCATACATCGTAGACCATACATTAGTATTACATATCAGAGTTTGAATACACCACATCAGGTAATTGTCTATATAAAAGCTGATCAGGCCAAATACTTATAATACAAAAGCGAAAGAGAAAGTGGTAAACCAAAAGGTAGGACCATAAATATCCACAAGCAAGCGACTTGGGGTAAAATCTGAACAACAGATATTATCTAAGCTTAGATAATATATGTGCACATAATCACCATCAAAGTCTGCTTAACTGGGACAATAGACTACATAAGATCATCCTAATTCCTATCATCTTCTCCTCCATCAGGACCGGGTGTGTCATCGTAGGCATAGTGAACTTGCTTACAAGCTTCTGATTATATTGAATGAGTGTGAGCACAAACCACCGTGTTCCATGAGCCAACACACAGAATGTAATTACATAGATGCATGGTTATTCAAAGGATGGCTCAGATTATTTTATTTGCCAAATGCCCAAGTTGTGAATTACCATAATTATGAATTCCTAAGACTTAGCAATTTTAACTCAAAACTGGTTTTATAAATGCATAAAAGATTGCAATATTAATACATATGCTAATTTTCTAGTGTTACATTTGCTTAACATTATCACTGGAACCTACCGCCTAGGGCAACTCAAATCAGGGTTTCAAATGCTTGACACTTTCCATTTTACCCTCAAGTTCATTTTGTATATAGAACTATATCAAAGCAAGTTCCCATACTCGCCCATGACCATGGGCATGGCTGTTCGAATAATTTATACTCTGCAGAGGTTGTATACTTTACTCCCAAGAGACAATCAACCCGATATGCTCCACATGATTCCTTGGTCATGTAAATCGAGTAGATCGTCACGAGGCCATTTAAGATACCTTGCCCCTTTGTCATCTCACCCATATGGGCTTATCCCTCACACAATGGGTCCCATAAGTTGTGCAGAATGTTTCTCCCCAACAACTAGCACAATTGGACTACAATTTTCCAGAATGACTAGCGCAACGGGCAAACATCACCTTACGCAGCGTCCCATTCATGCCAGATCTTATCCATACATGCACTACTTCACTCCCCCACTAGCGATATGACTTCGGGGTCTGGTATATTTACTTAGCTAAGTTATACTTTACAGTCTTATGGTTGTACTATTTTAATTAGGAGGTCATTCCCAGATTCAGTCCTTAGGATTACCCGAGCAATTCTACCACAATCCATACATTCTAATGCATCCACTGCACCAACCCCCTCGTACGATCCAACTAGATATTAAGCATGCTGGGGTTTTTGGAAGTATAAAATAATTATATTACAACATACTAGCCACTTTCCATTATTGACAACACAAATCAAATTTTCATGTTAAAATGATGATGGGGCAGGTTAATACCCCCGAGTATCCAAGCAATAATACGCATGGCATTTAAATATAGACTTATCACTAGTATGTTACTATTATAGTTTCTAGGGTGGGGACTGGGCAGTATAGCCACAGTGATTCGGGCCCACATGTCAGTGGCTTATGTTCACTTAATCGGTTTTAAATGAGGTTTTAGTTAGTGGGGGCTACTTGTCATAGACTCATTAATCTTAACTAACGATGGTGGCCCACAAAACGATGACATATTAACTTAATTAAGCAACAATCTTTAACTTTAATTATGCATTTAAATTAATCATGCGTGTTACAGTGTTTTTCTCCACAGAGGACAGACAAACTCGTTGCTGGTGAGGGAGTGGATGGTGGTCTGTGAGCATGCTCAAAATGGACTCCCATCATTGTGCGCACCTCTGGGCCAACTCTCATGAGCCAATTCGAGCGGTGTGAAGGTTGACAGCGAGCCCAAGCAGCAGCGGAATAGGACACATAGCACCATGGTGATCTACGTCAATATAAGGGTTAGTGGAGCTCAAGGAAGATTGAGGTAGCATGGCGACATGGACCCAAGACGACGTGAAGGGAAGCATGGCACCGGAGGTGTATAGGTGATGGTAGCCCAACCCACCGATGGGGATGGGTTAGCAGCGCTGTTGTGAAGCTCCAGACAATGGGAATTGGCCGGAGATGGCTCCAATTGGCCGACCCCTATTCGGCCAAAGTTGGAGAGAAGGTTGCTCTGATGAGTTAGGGGCCTGCAGAGGATGATTGCTTATAGTGAAGTGTGGTGATGCTGCTTGGATCTTGCCTTAGTACTTATAGGCGGCGAGGAGGCCAAGCGGTGTGGGCCGATTATGGCAGTGGCAGTGAGCTGTCTTGGTGAACTTTAATGGCCGATGCAAGCAAGGGAATGGCCATAAGGACTCAGAGGCGATGATGTGTAGGTGATAAGATGGCTGACGAAAGCTTGGTAGAGTGATTGAAGGAGTTCCTTTCACTGCTGGCCTTCGACTCGATTATCAATCGATGGGATGGTGGTGCAGCGGAAGGCCAGCACGGTAGAGGGCATAAGGGTGCAGTTTAATGTAGTGGACAACATGGCCAAAGTCGTCTAAACATGAGTGGGGTGGTGGCACTTCAGTCAAGAAGTGTGGTAGGCATGTCAGGACATGGCCAACACGACACACGCACTACTACAGAAATCATCATCACAGACGGTTCTAAAACATCATCACAAACGGTTTTTTGAACCGTCTGAATTCATGAGTCAGTGATAATCGAAAGTTATCACAGACGTTTTCTGAGCCGTCTGTGATAAATACAATACAGATAGTTTGTAACTAGAACCGTCTGTGAGAAACACTATCACAGACGGTTCTATATATAGAACCGTCTGTGATACTCGCACATCGCGAGCGGTTCTAAGTTTAGAACCGTCAGGATGTGTCGAAGATCACGCAGCGGTTCTATTTTAGAACCGTCTATGATACTCACACATCACAGACGGTTCTAAACTTAGAACCGTCTGTGATGTGTGATCACAGACGGTTTATACTACAAAACCGTCTATGATAGTTCACTCTATACCTAAATTTTTTTTCTATTTTTCAGTTAGCATCAGGAAATGTTAGCTATGTTTTTTTAAAACAAGCAAATATGATATCAAACATAGTAGAGAATATTTTATTTCCATTACAATCCACATTTCCATTACAATCCACCATTAGGACATCACAAGATTACAAACCATCATTACAACATCATAAGATTACAATCTACCATTACAACATCACAAGATTACAGTCCACCATTACAATAGCAGAGAACATAGCAAAAAACAATGGAAGTAACAATAGAGGCTACGATGAAGAGAACAATGAAAGCACATAGCAGAGAACAATCCACCATAACAAGCTCGGATAGGCCTCACGTAACAATGGAGGCTACGATGAAGAGAACATAACAGCTGCCTCATTGTAAGCTCCCAGGCAACAATGAAGGCTACGATGGAGACCTAAATCCCGCAGAATCAAATATTTGAAGAAACAATGGAGAGAGGAAGCGAGAAACAATAGAGACCTAAACCCCACAGACACATTTGAAGGGAGGGGGTGGATAGGCTCGGGTGAGTATTTATAGAGGAGTCCTATTTGAACTCAGGCGGGAAATTATAAAATTTTAGAGATGTGCGAAGCGGAAAATATATCATAGACGGTTCTTAATTAAGAGCCGTCTGTGATATCAAATATCACAGACGGTTCTTAATTAAGAACCGTCTGTGATATTGGATATATATATACCGATACAATATAAACAACTAGTCTCAAAGTATGAAATGGTAAAGTTCTATATGGTTTATATATACTCATTTAAAAGTTTTCGATGAGATCTACAACGTTGCAGTTGAGAGAAACCCCAAATTTCGAAGGGAAGATTGAAAATTTTTGCAAAAACAGAATTCAAAAACATCCAATTCGAATTTGAGGCTACAAATGGCTGATTTTAGGGGTCTTCGAGGGCGACTGGCGCAAGCGGGTTGTTTTTTTGGATCGAGCTTGTCGTTAGCTTTCCAACAAGTACAAGAATGTCAAAAATGGATACCGTATGCAAAAGTTGTGCCCGTTTTACTGAAGGTGTGTCAAAACAGAATTCTACTCGAATTCAAGCGGGAAATTATGAAATTTTAGAGGTGTGTGGGGCGGGAAACATATTACAGATGGTTCTTAATTAAGAACCGTCTGTGATACTACGGAATATCACAGATGGTTCTTAAGTAAAAACCGTCTGTGATATGACAATATCACAGACGGTTTTTATTTAAGACCCGTCTGTGATATTGACAATATCACAAATGATTTTTATCAAGAACCGTCTGTGATTGCATTTAATACAGGCGGTTTTTATGAATCATCTGTGATGAGGCATCTAATATAAACCTTTTTGTAGTAGTAACGCTTGGTGCATTGCATGGGAGGAGGAGCACCAGCACGGGCAAGCACTAGGGAAGGTCAGTGAGGATCAGGCGAAGGTGGTGCACATGCTGGCTAGACTTGGGCGCGGTTGGAGCGAAGCAATACGGTGGGCGGTGACATGGCCAGCATGGGCGCGACCAGTGCATGTGTTGAGTGCACCGTGAGCGCACTAGCGCGCTTGGGCCAGGCCAAAGGCAAGAGAAGGGGGGAAGGCTTGGCCTAGTGGCTATTAGGCTCACAGGCCAATTGAGCCAAGCCCACATTAATTTCCTATTTTTTTATTTGTGTTAAATTTTTAAAATTAAATTTTGTGTTTTAAGTTTAAATTTGAATCATGCCAATGTCAAAGTAATTTATTGTTCAAGTCTCACATAGATTTTACCCCACTTTAATTCATAGACTTTTCCCAAATGCTTATTTTAGTGTTTTTAATTGGTAATTACTTTTCGATGCATTAAAGTTTTCATTGAACATTTATTCAAATTTTTGTTTGATTTGAATTTGCAAATAGTTCTAAATTTTTTATTTTTTACATTTTAAGTATGAATTACCCTCTACTCGATTTTAAGATTTTTCAACTCATATTTTATTTTGGGAAATTGAACTCGAGATTTCCTTTTGCTTTACTACCACTTACATTTAAATTTTTAATTTTTACAACTGGCTTTGGTCTAACAGGATTTTCCTGCAAATTCTCCCACCTTATTATCTTGATCATCTTTTTAGATTCATACTAGTCCTGTGCTGCGCGTTACAATGAAAAATAAAACTTAGGAGTAAATATTATGCTGCAGTTCTATATTTTTGCTGAAAGGAATAGAAGTTTGTTTTTGCCTGCCAAAAGCAAGAAGCCAAGAATTGAAGATTTTTTTGCTTTTTAGACAAAGAAGAATTGAGAATGTCATTACGGGATATCATCAAAATGCTCATATACATTTAACATGTATCAAGAGAATCATGGCCACAAATTTTGTTTACCAATCGACACTGTGAAAGGGTTATCACTACTACAGAAAACCGTGTCACGAGCGGTTCGTAACGCCATCACGCATGCGATTTTCTCAACCGCCCAATTTATAGGTCAGTGATAATCGAAAGTTATCACAGACGGTTTTCAAACCGTCTGTGAAGTAAATATCATAGATGGTTTGTAACTAAAAACCGTCTGTGATAGCTATCATCGCAGACCATCTTTTCATACAAACCATCTGCGATGATAGCTATCACAGACTGTTTTTAGTTACAAACCGTCTGTGATATTCTTTCCTACCCCTAAATCTATTTCTGTTAATTGGCTAGCCTCAGAAAATGCTAGCCATGCCCTTTGAAACAAGCAGATCAACATGTACATGTATACAGACAATTGACATCTCAATTCATTTCAGAAACATATAACATCCAATTCACATCTCAATTCATTTGACAAACATAAAACATTCATTTCGCAAATCAATTAATTGAAATGAAGTAAAATATCCATTAACAAATACACAATTACAAAAAATCTACATTGCATTCGCAGATCAACATATACATGTATACATTGCATTGTGATAAGAGCAATAAAAAAATCATTGTGGGTTTTGGAACTCTCCCTCTAGATTTAGGACTTGAGCCACCAAAAAGTACGCGGACTCTCCTAGAATTCCTTCAAGGTTGCCCTGTTTCAATGCAGTTTTCGGGATGGACGCAGCTTGTCGATAGGAATATCAATGTGCGTATATATATAACTTGATAAGTATGAAGTAATTATGGGAATATTGACAAACCTTAGTATTGGGATTGGTGATCCTCGAGGAATCGAGGAGCAGTCTCATATGGTGGTAAATGTAGAATCCACACGTATTGCCCGGCTGCTGCTGGTGGCACTGCAAAAAAATAGAATGTGTTAATTCAAGAGGCATTAATATTACCAACTGTTGCATACGATTAATTAATATGTACTAGCGAATAACTTAAAGCTTTGATCATGTGTCAAGGCTTTGGCCCCTTGCGTCGAGAGCTTTGCTATTTTAACGTGCGTCGCGAACGCCCTACGTGATTCGAAAAAGTTGACCTTAGTCATTCGGAAGGAAAGAGAGAGTATAATATAGGTATGTATGGAGAAAATGTACTTACCTATCGATGACTTGGCCGTCAACTATGTAGTCGACTTTATTCTTACTTAGAGAATCAAGGTATATTGTCTTGTTCCACTTTGGTACAATTATTATTAAAATCCAATGAAACTCCTGATTGTAGGGCATCAGTACATATTCTGTCGAGACCCGAATATGCAAATCCGGACTCTCTGTGTATTCTGCACTAGTCCCAGGATCATGCTAGTGCACACAGTTAAACATAGATGTCATCACAACCATACACACGATAATAATAAGGGAAAACTCGAATATTGATAAAATATCAGAGGTACGACCTTATGGCCAAGCTTACAATATCTCTAGCCGGAAGGGCTTAACAAAATAGCAGCGGAAATCCAAAATAAAGCGTAGCGACCAATCGACAAGCCACATGCTATCGAGTGGAGAACGAAGCCTAATCCGTGAAGTCGTCGTAGTACTCTCCTTCCGCACCTCCTGCCGATAGTACTCCTCTCCTCAATCGAGCAACATAGGCGTAAAGCCGTGAGTACATTGGTACTCAGCAAGTCGTTTGTAACAATAAATGCAATATAATATGCAAGGCTTACCAAAGGAAGGCTGAAAGGTTAATTTGCATAAAGGCATTTATTGATGAAATATATTAAATAACTTGAAAGCGAAAGTTAACTGAAAATAATAACGATAGATAATCAAAGGAATAAACACGAACCACTTGTGAACACCAATTCACAAGTTAAACCAACAGTGAACTACCTGTCCACTCCCAACATAAACCACCAAGTTATAAATGAAACACTAACCCTCGTGTGAAATCCCCGAGCACTGTCCATGACCGAGGACGCGGCTATTCGAATAGTTTTACACTCTGCAGAGGTTGCACAACTGTACCCACACGATGTGATAATCCTCACGTTACAGAAAATCACAACAAGGCCTTTACAAAGTTCAGTTTACAACTTAATCCGCCCGCTAGGTTTCGTGATCACACCCCTTGCGCCACATGGAAATCAAGCAACCATGTTCATCTCAATGGCAAGATTACAGTTGAAACCTCCCAAATTAGTCGATCCAGTCCGTCCCATACCGGACATGTGGTTTGCAGTGTAAGGCTCGGATCAATGGCGCACAAAGTTAAGTCCTTAACATTACCCGGCGAGACTACCACATCCCCAAAGTGCACTCGCACTTCCCCTTTATCGCACGATCACTCGCGAGTGAAAACCAATTTGTATAATCATCACCGATGACGCACCTACGTCATGGCACAAATTTTAATATACGTGGCACCAACCACAGTTCCATATCTCATTAAGTCAAATTTGGATAATTCACATGTGATGATAAACCCAATCGGAACTATAAGCAAAGCTAAGCAATCTATCGCACCAACCCATGTGATAAATAAACTAGCATCACTAATAAATCTCCCAACCTATGGTGACAAAGGCATCATGGTATTTCAAAGTGTCAAGGAGGTATAATAGCAATTGGGACAATAGCTACCTGTGCAAAGATTTGAATAAAAATAGCAATGCAATGTAATTTAAAGCAAAATAATTAAATAATAGTTTGCAAAATTGGGTTCAACATGATCAAGGGACACGACTTGCCTTCGTTATGCTCGTGGGTACTCTGGTCTTCAGCGCGAAACCGCTCCTCGGAATCCGAATCTAACGAGAGGAAAGCGACGGAAACAAAGAAACACATAAAATGACAAGCAAAGAACTCAAAAATTCACAAAACCAGAACCAACAGCTAGAGCTCGATTTTAGATGAATTTAGAAAAAAGAACGGGGTCAATCGGAGCTAGGACGGAGGAGAACGGGCTCTCGGAAAATCAATTTCAGAGAAAATCCCAGAAAATCGAAAAGGGGGGGTGACGTGGCACACCGAGGAGCTGACACGTGGTGGGCTGCGGTTGCGACACGTGGCACAATCTGGTGTTGACACGTGGCAACCCGAGAGACCGACACGTGGCAGGCGGCGTGGCACGCGCGCGGGTCTTGGCGTGGCACCGCCACGTGGCGGACACGTGGCACGCAGGCGCCGACGCGGCGGGGCATGCCGACGTGGCGGCAAAGCATATGCCGCCACGTGGCACGGTGGCGTGGCGGCCGGCGTGGTACCGACGTGGCTGCCACGTGGCACTTTGGGGCGGTCACGGCGGCGTGGCATGCCACGTGAGATGCCACGTCGGCTAGGGCGACGTGGCCCGGCCGACGCAGACGGCGAGGCGCGACGGCGGGGATCCGACGGCGGGGCGGACCACGCGGCACGATCGCGGCCGTGGATCGAGATCTGGATTTGCGGTCGGGATCGGGCGGCGTGTCGGTGGGTGCGCGGATTGCCGGCGCGTGGCAGCTCGGCAGCGAGCGTCGCGCGCGGACGGCGCGGATGGAGAGGCGCGGGCGGCGGTGGCGATGCGCGACGCGTGGCGGCGCGGCGGTGCGAGACGTCGCGCGGCGCGCGCGGTGCGCGGGATCCGGGCGCGGGAACCGAGGTGAGGCGCGGGGCGACGGAGCGGCGGCGCGGGAGGCGGCGCGGGCGAGGAGGGTCGGCGCGAGGTCTCACCGGCGGTAGCGGGGACAGCGGCGACGGACGTCTCGGCGGCGGCGCGCGGCGACGGCGGGCTCGGCGGCAGCGCGGTGGGGCTCAACGGCGCGACGCGGACGAGGGCGAAGTGAAGGTGAGAGCGGCGGACGGAGGCGAGCGGCGGCGGTTTTATAAGGGCACGCGAACCGAGGCGAACTTCGGGATGAACACGCGAACCGAGGCGGTGAATCGGTTGCGGCGCTGGCGAGGCGGGCGCTATGCGAACGGCCGAGATCCAACGCGCCGATCGACGCGCGCGAGCGGAGGGAGCTAGGGTTTGCGGCGCGCGCGCGCGCGGGCGGCGGATGCACGACGCGTGGCGGGAGGATCCCGGCGGTGGCGATCTTGCGGCGCAAGCGGCCGGGCCGAGGGCAGCGGGAGAGGGGGCGGCGGGGCGACGCGTGGCGGGCTGGGGCGGCGGCCGGCCCGCTAGGGTTTGGGGGGGTTTTCTTTTTATTTTTCTTTTCCCAAAAATTCAACTAAAAGAAAACAAGCTCTAGAAAATAGCAAATAAATCCCAAAAATTCCCCAAAAATACCAGAAAATTCCTTGAGACCTGAAGAATCTAAATAAAATATTTTCAACTTATGTTAATGTTTATTTTACTCAGATTAAATCATTTCAAAGTTCAAAAATTCATTTGAAGCTCAATTTAATTTCAGAAAATTCCAGAAAATTTCTTGTGACTTAAGGAACTTAATTAAAAATATTTTCAGCTAATTTTGAAGTTTAATTTATTCATATGAAATTATTTGAAACTTTTTAAAATTCCATTTAAGCTTTATTTAAATTCCGAAAAATTCTAGAAATTTATTTTTAAATTCAAGGTTTTAAAAATCCCCAAAAATCAGGATGTTACATATTCCTTATCATGGTAAGCCAGCAGTGATACTGCAATGTACCTCTCGACGACGCCAGCATCCTCGTTGATGTTATAACTGGCGACCAAGTGTGTGTCCAAGAAACCAACCAATGATTTGGATAATCTAGCTTTAGTCACCATGTATCTATATATATACACACGAAAGCAATAAATTATAGATGATATTTATCGGTATGACATGAACAAAGACTGTGATTGTACACACTTACAGCGTTCAGCATCGAACGAGTGAGGCGTCGAGAGCGTTGAGCGTGAAAAGATCAAATAAATCTTCGAAGGTCACCACGAAGACACCATCTTGAAATTCATGCTGGAAATGATGCTGCTTGAATTTGACAGTGAGACCTAAGCACCGTTCTCTCTCTGGCTTATTGGATTGTTCCATATACCAAAGGTGTATTTATTGCAACTAATTGGTAGGAGTGGGAGGTGATTCACCAGGTCGATCATCAGCTCGCCAAGCACGGATTTGCGGGACAATGGCAGGTACAGGATATCATCATCGGTCTTCTTTGCTTTGCCCTTGCTACCTCGGCTGTAGGTCAACTGTAAAGGTAGCATCGGTGGAAGTTGTTGCACTGGGAATAGCTCCCGTGGACTCATCACCGGTGCAGGTAGCGGTGGTGGAGATATACCTTCTGGAGATGGCACTAGTGCAAGTCGCTCTGGTTCGTATTGCCCTTGTGAACCTGCCACCGGTGAAGAAGCCTCCAGGCAGATGTCTCTTTTGGGCCACTGGATAAAGATTCCAATGGCTTGCCCTAGAGTCACGATCTCGTCGTTGGGGGCTTCAGTAGCGGGACGACATCGAAATTGGCATGCACACCATCCACAGACACTTTTTCGAAGCCTGGAGCTAAAAGTGCACGGTGCACCATGGCCCCTTCACCGGACGGATATGCCAGGCCCCAAGCAGCGCACAAGGCAATGGAGGCATATCTCACTTGGAGCTTGCACTTCGTAGCTTGCAAGATGTCGTCCACAGGAAATCTGCTCTCGCTTTCCGTCGTAGGATTGGACGCACAGCTACTCCGACGGTTGGGGGCTGGCTAGCACAGGAGCAGCGGCGGCCTGCTGATTTTCTTCTGTTTGTCTTCGCACCTCATCTCTGACATAATCAGCAAGCTCCTCTCTAAGAGATGTTTGATCTCCTCTCGTAGCCGTGCGTCACACTCGGCTTTGTTTCTCTTCCTACTCCGATACAATTCGGGGTTATCTGAGAAACCTTGATTGCAAGGAACATAAAACCCAAGGCCTCTCGTACGACTCGGGTGCTCCTTGTTTCCCAGTGCTGCGGAGAGTATATCTTTCTCCCTAATTGACTGGAATGATCCCTGGGAAGATTCGACACTCAGTGTATCCTGCAAGAGCCTGACATGTCATTTAGTTTTCAGGGAAGTTGTGGAGTAATTACAAGCTACATAGTTTGATATCTTATCAAGCGGTGGGACACTTCCTGGTCTGCAGGGTTCCGGAAGGAGATGTCCCCCGACGACGTGGTAGATGACCTCGCTCTAATCCAATTTCGAGCGCGCTCATCCGGGATCGTGGCAAATGGCGAAGCGGTGTTCCGCAAGATTGCCTGTTCATCCTCCTGCCTCCATTACAGGATTTTACTCGCATACCCAGCTGTGCTGAGTCTATGGGGATGTGTGTTTTTTTGCCTGAAGGGCCTTGTGCGCCGCGCTTGCACTTTTGAAAGCTTCGGTCGTCTTCATCGCCTTAAACTCGTCCCATTATGGTTCTAGGAATGGATACCTGTCAAAGGGCGTTAGATCCTTCTCCACATAGTCCTTGACAAGCACGCTCTTAAAGTTTTTCCATACTTTGCACGCCGCAAGCAAGGCACGATGTTGCACAAAGTCATGGTGTTCTTCTGGGATCTCAAACAATGCAAAAATCTCTGTCAGCAGCTCATGTTTTCGAGTCTCACTCACACTCTTCCACGAATCGAATGTGATCTCAATTCGTTCTCGTGCAACTATTCCGATCGTTCTTCGAAATGCCCTTGCTGCTTTGTGAGGAAGGAGAGGGGTCCCAGATCTATTGACCTTTGTGATGGTAAATCGGCCCTCAGGTTTTTTCGATAGTCCTCTTGCTTTGCGTGTTGATTTTGGAGCGGACGCTTCCGACGATGATGTTGAAGAATGCGTGGATGACATGTTGGCCTTCTCATATATACGTAAATAGTGTGATATAAATATCATGTATCTAAAATCAGCATAATGCTATGCAACAGTTATATGACAACTATATATTAGATCTTGAGCTTAAATCAAAATTTTCTATTAAAAGAAACTAACAGATCATGAATATAACTTACTGGACAACATAAAAGATCACCATAATCAATCTAACATTCATTTGATATGAACAATATTGATTATAACATAAAAGATCAATACGTAGAATTGAAGATGGACTCACTAGATCAATACGTAGAATTGAAGATGGACTCATTGAGGGGGATTCTGGCTATGTGAGAGGAGCTCAAGCATGGACGAAGGCGGCCAACGGGCTTGACCGTCGATGGAGGCGGACGGCGACGGGCTCGGGGGGACAAAGGCGGCCGGCGACGGGCCCGAAGGAGGAGGAGGGCGACCGGCTAGGGGGATGGCGACGGGCTCAGGGGCTCGACAGAGGTGGCTAGCGACGGGCTCGAGGACAGCGATGGCCTCGGGGGGACGGAGGCGGCCAGTGACGGGCTCGGCAAACCGGAGGCGGCTGGCGATGGGCTCAGGGGACGGTGGCGGTGACGGGCTCGGGGGATCGGGAGAGCGACTAAGTCTTGGTTGGTATTGCTAATAACTGGCAGTGTACGCGCAAAACCCTAGCTGGGGGTTTTAAATAAAGGCTTATTACAGACGGTTCTATGATTAGAACCGTCTGCGATGATAAATATCACATACGGTTCTGAGATCAGAACCGTCTGTGATGATAACTATCACAGACGGTTCTAAGCTTAGAACCGTCTATGATAATAATCACAGACGGTTTTAAACTTACAACCGTCTGTAATAAGACTTTGCCCGGCTATAGTTAATAATTAATATAACTGCACCAACCAGCATTCAATAAGCCTTTGCCCAGCTGTAGTTATTTTTTTACAACAACCCAGTATATTTCTTTACAAAAGCCCAATGAACATATATAGAGATACATTTGTATGACTCATACATTCTCAAAATTCACCTATATATCACACATTTTCACTTATACATAAATACCAATTAACATATACATCCCATACATGAATTGTTATATACATTAATGCAAATGCCCACATATATGTCGTCATTCTCATTCCACTTGCTTATTTCCTTTAAAAATTAACCCTTCATGATGATCAATGCGTACGTAATTATTTTCGTCACGTTGTTCGTCGTCACCCTTATGCCTTTTCCAAAAGGAGGTAACTCGTCAAATTGATTGTATTCTTCCTCGTCCACTACATTCTCTACTTCGACAATTCTCCTTTTTCCATGAAGAACTACATGGCGCTTCTTATTTGCCAGGTCGGTTACATAGAAAATTTGAACAACTTGGTTGGCGAGTACGAATGGTTCGTCTTTGTACCCGACACGTTGGAGGTCCACGGTAGTAACACCGTACTTGTCAATATTCACCTGTAGAAGATGCACCCAACGACAGCGAAATAAGAGGATCTTGAAAACCACGTAGTCGAGCTCCCAAATCTCTTCTATGAACCCATAGTACGAGTTTCTCACCCCATCAGTACTGAACGCATCTATGTGGACACCGCTGTTCTAGTTAGTGCTCTTTACATCCTGAGCCTGTGTGTAGAATATGTACCTATTTATGTCATATCCTTGCCATGTCACAACTGTAAATATTAGCCCTTTTGCCAACCATATCAGCATCTCACTTGATGAGCTCTTAGCGATTTACTCTTTCAACCATTGGTTGAACCGACAGTTGTGTTGTCTCATGATCCAAACATCCAGCCGCTCCTGATTCTGTTGCCGAAGCACATCCTTGTGCTGGTCGACATAAGGGAGCACTTCAATCATGTGTGATTGCTTTCCTTTCTATAGTTCCGATACCCTTGAGCCTCCCCTCATGACGAGATTGAGGCACACCTATCGGTTGAATCTGAGCCATATAATCGATACAAAACTCAATGACCTCTTCGCTTGCATAACCTTCGACGATGCTGCCCTCTGGCTGAGATCGATTCCGTACATAGGACTTGAGAATTCCCATGAACCTCTCAAACGGGTACATGCTACGTAGAAATACGGGCCCGCACATTTTTATCTCCCACACAACGTGAACAATGAGATATACCATAATATCAAAAAATGAAGGAGGAAAATATATCTCAAGATGACATAGAGTCATCACCACCTCGTCCTGCAGAGCATCTAGTCCTTCGGGATCGATGACCTTCTGATCAATTGTGTTAAAGAAATAACATAGCCTCATAATTGTCTCTCGGACTTTGATCGGCAAAATATTCTGAATTGCAATAGGGAGCATCTGTGTCATCAACACATGACAATTATGAGACTTCATTCCATTTAACTTTAAATCTTGCATCGAAACAAGTTTCTTCACATTGCCGGAGTAACCAAACGGAACTTTGACACCATGCAAGCACAGGCACAATTCTGTTTTCTCGGCCTTGGACAGAGTGTAACACGCAGGGGAAAGGTACGTTCATCCATTATCTGTAGTTCTCGGTGCTAAATCACGCCTGATGTCCATATCAGCCAAGTCAAGCCGTGCGTTGACTTTGTTTTATCACGAATGTTCAGTAAGAGACCAATCAAGCTGTCACATACATTCTTTTCTACGTGCATGATGTCGATGCAGTGTCGAACATCTAGGTACTCCCAATAAGGTAAGTCCCAAAATATTGATCTCTTCTTCCAAATGTTCTTCTCACGACCCCTCAATTTATGTCCATTTCCAAGGACAACATCTAAATCCTTAACCATATTATAAGTCTCTTTTCCACTTAAATGCCTTGGAGCTGAACCGTCCTCCTTCTCTCCGTTAAATTGTTTCTTCATCTTACGGTATGGGTGAGCCCTCCGAAGGAATCGGCGGTGACGTATGTACATGGTTTTGCGTGAGTGTTTTAGCCACACACTCTCGGTACCATCTAAGCAGTGAGTACAAGCTTTGACACCTTTTGTACTCTGGCCCGACAGGTTAGCAAGGGCAGGATAATCATTTATGGTGCAGAACAATAAGGAGCACAAAGTGAAGTTCTCTCGTTTGTATGTATCCCATACCTGTACCCCTTCATCCCACAGTACTTTTAGATCTTCCACCAACGGCGCTAGGTACACATCAATATCATTCCCAGGTTGCTTTGGCCTTTGGATAAGTATCGACAGCAAAATATACTTTCGCTTCATACACAACCAAGGAGGAAGGTTATAGATACAAAGAGTCACGAGCCAAGTGCTATGTCGGCTGCTCATGCTACTGAAAGGATTCATTCCATCTGTACTCAATCCAAACCTTATATTCCTCGGTTCTGCACCGAAATCTACAAAGCACCTATCGATATTTCTCCACTGGGTGGAATCAGCAAGGTATCTCAGCATTCCATCCTTCTTGCACTCCTCCGAGTGCCATCGCAGCAGTTTTGCCTCCTTTGGATTCGCAAAAAACCGCTTCAAACGGGGAATTATAGGAAGATACCATGCCACCTTTCCAGGAGGTCCTCTCTTCACCTCTGTTCCCTCGCCATCATCATCTGATTGATTGTATCGGGATGCGTTGCACACCAGACATACATGCATGTTTGCATACTCTTTACGGTAGAGGATATAGTCGTTCGGACATGCATGTATTCTTTCTACTTCTATTCCCCATGGACAAAGAACCTTCTTGGCTTTATACGTGGTTTTAGGCAACTCATTTCCCTCCGGAAGCATGTCTGCTAAAAGACCTAGCAGCGCCGTGAAACTCTTGTTGGACCAACCGTTGCTTGCCTTCAATCTCAACAGTTCAAGCACAGCTGACAACTTCGTGTACTTTGACCTGCAGCACGTGAACAATGGATTTTCTGAGTCCTCCATCAAGTCTCAGAATTTAATATACTCTTTCTCATCATAATTCTCTTCTACATCACGAAGCATCTGATCTAGATTGTCATCATGCAGCCTATCCGAATTCGAGCCACAATCATCATCCGGCAGCATATCATTGACTTCACCAGCGATGTCATCCGACGGCATATCATTGACTTCACCGGCGATGTCATTTGGCGGCATATCATTGACTTCGCCATGACTGGTCCAACACGTATACCCCTTTATGAAACCCCTCCAAAATCAAGTGCGCTTCAATCTGCTCTCGATTCTTAAACATCTTTAAACTCTCGCAGTCAGTGTATGAACAATACATATATTTCACCCCATTATTAAACATATCCTCCTCGGCAGCTCTTGTAAAAGCAGACACGCCATTAATGTACTCTTCACTCATACGATTTGCGGTATACATCCAGCTTCGGTCATATATTATGCACATATATAACAACTTAGTATTAAAATTAATTTAATTAATTATTACTACATATATACCACATGCATTGAGCCTAGCTAAATCTAAATTAGCTAGATCTTCAAAGGATATATATAACAGTTCACCGAAAATTAATTAGCTAGATCAAACTTATTTTGATATTGCAACCAAAAACAAATTTCATTACTAACCATATCTAGGGCAACCAAGAACTCAATGAATCTCCTACCAAATAAGCCTCCTTCTACCAAAAAAAATGGCCTGAAAGCCTTGCCGCCTCCAACTGCAGCACCGGCTAGATCTAGATCGAAATGAAGACCGATACGGTCTGAAGCGCAATAAATACATAGCAGCATTATCACAGATGGTTTTTAACAAAAACCGTCTGTGATACTTGACTATCACAGACGGATTTTAGTTAACAACCGTATGTGATATCACAGACGGTTTTTACCAAAAACCGTCTGTGATATCAACCATCATAGACGGTTTTTAGTTAAAAACCGTCTGTGATATTCCCAATTATCACAAACGGTTCATTCGTAAGAACCGTCTATGATGGTTAACTATCACAGACGGTTTGTGTGGTAAGAACCTTCTGTGATACTCAGCACAGACGGTCTCCAAAATAAAACCGTTTGTGATAGCTCGATCGGGACTCGGGAGAGCGCGCGACTATCGAAGCATCTATATCGGCATACGAACCGTCTATATCATTACTATTTGGTATACGAACCGTCTTTGCTAAAGGTTCAATATGTGCGCCTAATCCTCAACGCAACGTACAATATGGCTTCTATGATCTCTTTCCTCTCATTTGTTCATCAAGAGTTGTTCGGCCGGAACCTTACACAGGTGGCCAGCAATTTACATCTGGAGCAGCTTCTCCGCATACGATCTGCTCTCTTTCCCCAACTTTCTTGCATCCATCAGCTCGACCTGATCATCCGCCGTCGACGGAGGCGTCTCGTTGCCGTTCAAGAAAGGGAAACAGCCCTCACCCTGGTTCTTCTCAATAATGTGCACAGATCGAAAGAAGCTCTTATGGCATTGAAAAAATTGATGGATAGCATTACCGATCAAGCAGAAACGGCAGATTCTGAGGAATCTTATAATGCTATCCTCTACGATATTATGGGCTATTCTAATCATTTGCCCAGGCTGGAGGAGGAAGTGCTGAGGGCAAGGACAATTTTAACGGTGTTCGAGAACTCAGCGGCTGATCCAACTCCCAAAGTCGAAGAAGAAGCGTACGAAGCCCTGAAGATTAGAATCTGAGAATTAATCTCTTTATCTGTGTGACTTTTGTAATAAATTTACCTTTAATTTATGATCTCTTGTCTCAGTAGTTCTGTAGATAAGTTATTAGAAGCAATGTGTACTCATATATTAGCTAGTTCTATAGTTAAGTTATTAGATGCAATGTGTACGTACTTATATATTAACCTCTGACAGAAAACATCATAGACGGTTTTGTATTACAAACCGCCTGTGATAATTCTAAGATTATCACAAACGGTTTGTAATACAAACCGTCTGTGATAATCAGATTATCATATGCGGTTTTTAATAAAAACCGTCTGTGATACTGAGATATCATAGATGGTTCATTGGTAAGAACGTTCTATGATACTCGTTTTCTCCGATGCTATCAACACAGACGGTGTCCAAATGAAAACCGTTTGTGTTAATGTCGGTCACAGACGGTTTTGTCAAACCGTCTGTGATTTGACGTCTAGTATTAGGCTTTCTGTAGTAGTGTATCAATATGGCAATGGTAGCTTTTCATTCTTTTTACGAAATTTTTTTGGGCGGATTGCTCAAATATTATGAGACTCCTAGACAAATCCTAGCAACAATGTGTGGATATCCGCCTAGTTCTTAGAAAATCAACTAATGTTTTTTAATATAAGAACATCATGAAACAAAATGATTTGACAATTTGGTCCACATATACAATTAGCATTTCATAGTTTGGATAGTGAGGATAATATCACATGTAGATACAAGTTACCTCACCACAAATGGTCAAAGTGTCTGCGTCAAACCTCCACCAGCATGATTTGTGGATAATGAGAGTTTACATCATGTTGCTAAGGTATATTGACTAAGACTAATATTTAGGTTAAAGTATGGTAAGAGTTGTCCAGAACACAAAAAAAGGCATATAATATAATGGTCTTGCAAATCGGTTCGATTTGAATGTGACATGTAAGCATCTCAACAGATAGCAATAAGAAATTGTGCAAAAACAATATACGCAGAAGTGATTCCAGTTTCAGATATAAATGCAAGTATGCAACGACATATGTTCTAAAAAGATTTAGCACACCATTGTCGAATACCTTTCTAGGTCAAGAAATGGTAAAGCCTAATGCATTTAACCAACACCAATATGCAATGCACATACTAGTACCATCTAATGAAAATAAAAACACTTTTCGACCTTGAATTCAAGTATGAGCTGAAAAAGGAACCTTTTTGAACAGGCCCCAGCATGTGTCCTGCTAGTATGGTCCCAAGAATCAGCAGATTGACAGTACTACTTGTTATAATAGAGAATACACTTTTTCCTAAGTGCACCATCTAGCCTAGAGAGACATCTTCCACCTGTAAGAACAGCGAGAACAAATCAAGCAACACCATATGATTAATAATGAATTCAAGCTCTTCTTTAATATATGCACATAACAGAGGTGGAACATAAAAGTAGCATCACATACAGGCCTGCTTACATCTACATCTACAAAAAATTTGATTGACACATCATGTTAAACATGTAAGAACCCCTCCTACAGCAGCCCACCAAATAGCCCCGTCGTTATGTAGATCCTTGTAAATTTGGAAGTAATTTTTGGAAATCTCATCAAGAATTGACTCCTTTTTCTGTGAGACTAAAGGTGGGAACTTCCAAGACGATACAGTGAGATTAGAAGTAAGGCACATACCATTTAGCACCAGTGAGACACGTGGGCTGCGACCTCGACGAGCATGTCGGGTGAACCCCACGTGTAGCTGCTGCATGCAGCATCGATAGGGCCACTGGCTGCACAGATCAAGACACGTCGCTGAGCCTGGTAGGATACAACCTACGGTGGCAACAACGGCGCTGGTGTGCTATAAAGCCCTAAGTAAGAAGAGGAGAGCAAGAGTCACTACTAGAAAACGTATCATTCCTCACGGTTCCAAACCGTCAGCAAAATACAAAACCCCGTTAGGTTAAATTTCCCTGACGGGTTCCCGTTAGGCAAAACCCCTCAGGGCTGGCTGGAAAGGAAAATTAAATTTGGCTGACAGCTACCCGTCAGGGAAATTTAACCTGACAGTTTTACCCGTCAAGAAAATTAAACCTGACGGCTTTACCCATCACGGAAAATTGTATTTTCCTGAAGGTCCAAACCGT
This sequence comes from Melocanna baccifera, assembly GCA_036346265.1. Taxonomy (NCBI): domain Eukaryota; kingdom Viridiplantae; phylum Streptophyta; class Magnoliopsida; order Poales; family Poaceae; genus Melocanna; species Melocanna baccifera. The sequence goes on along the minus strand of CM070696.1, from coordinate 4,700,964 downwards.
CAAAAAAATGTATTAACCTGACGGTACTAACCAACGGTCAGAAAAATCCGTTTTCCTGACGGTTTAGTCACCGTCAGAATAAGGCATTAACCTGATGGTACTAACCGACCGTCAGGAAAATACAATTTGCTGACGGTTCAATCACTGTCAATATAATAGCTTGCCCCGCAACAAAAAAAGGATTTTTCGAGGGCCATATGTCAACAAAATGGATTTCATTGATCGCTTGTGTTACCACAAGAAATACATTTCATTGACGGTTTGAACCGTCAGCAAAATTGGCAGAAACTACTAACAAATCAAGCTGGCAGAACAAATTGACTACTCAGCTGTGATCAGCAGAACAAATTGATATAGAAATCACAAACACCATCCTTGCATCAATCAAGAAACATATATGCATATAAAAAGTTCAGTTTTCATAAGCAATCCCTAAAGATACCACATACAAGTCTCAAGTATCTATATTTCCATTACATTAAAGTTTAGCTAGTCAAAAGAACTACAAGAGATCACTGAAAATCACATGGCAGCATGGTTGTCGCCATCAATGTCGCCACTGCAATTGTCCATGTCGTTACCATCGACAGCACCGTCATCCGATTGTGAGCCCACATGAGAGCATCCAGTCCCAAGCCCAGTCCCAGTACCAGTCCCTTGCTGCAAGGTGAAAACATTATGTCAGAAGGAAACAGAATAATGAGTCTTGTACAACATGCACAGTAGCTAGTTTTCAACATAAAATTGTGCAAAGAAAAAAGGATCTAGTGTTCTTGTTAATTCAACATAAAATTATGCAAAGAAGGTAGCAAAGAAGGTAGTACAACATGCACAGTAGCTAGTTTTCAAAATACCATAGCAACAAAAAAAGAATCTAAGTGTTCTTGTTAATTCAACATAAAATTGTGTAAAGAAGGTAGCTATACTTTTGCTAGCTGCAGGTTGGCATATACTCAAGATTAGTTTAGCCTCATAAACAACTCACAAGTATGGGTGTACCAACTAGTAGAAAAGTCATTTGCCACCTTACCATCAACTCTAAGTAAATGAGATTCAGGTTATGCCCATATTTAGAACATTCAACATGAGTCCACTTGCTCACTGTTGTATTGCTTGTTGACAGTCTGACACACCAAAAAAGATTAGTTGCATAGTACAATGGTCCTCCGTATGACAAAGGTGACAGATGGAAGTTGAACTCTAAAACAAGGCAAAATAATAGTTCGTAGGAAATATTGTTTGCACACAAAGCAATAATTGTAGGTATTAAACGGTATTACCTGTGCTTGTGTAGGTGTTCCACGGCGTAGCATCTCTGGTGGTGGTTGTTCACCCATCTTCTCAAAAAGCATCTACAGTTAGAAAGTACCATTATTGCAAGGATTAGAACAAACATCTTACATCAGATTGCTAACTCAGTATTGCAAGGATTAGAAAGTACCCATCTTCTCTTGGCAATATTTTGCTAACTCTGTATTGCAAGGAGCTAAAAGATCTTACACTGTAAAATATACCACAGAGGAAAGCTTTTGTGTCACACTCAAGTGGCTGACTGAAACATATATTTCCTAAAGATTAGAACAAAGCACCCAAGGAACTAGATCTAGATGAACTGCCCACTGCAAGCTATAGCCATCTGCAGATAGTTGTTTGAGGATTTGAGCAACGAGAACATTTTACCAAGCAAGTTCGCGAATATCTGCCAGCTTCCTTATTTTCTAAAATATGTTCATCACTTCACCTGTGTGCCAAGTTCGCTCCTTGTGTATCTCTTCCAGTGCTACTAGTCCTACTATGTACAAACTGTGCAACATACTGACAGCAGCACCCTTTCTATCAACATACTGAGAAAACAGAATTTTGGTGCCGGCCTGAGAACCTCACGGCATTTTCTTCCTTTACTTATAAACTGCAAGCATTACACTTGAATAGGAATAGAGAAACAAAGACAAATGACTAGCTTAATAGCACAGCTAGTGTATCTACTCCATCTAGACCTCTGAACTCCATCTGGACGATCCAATCATGAGATTGAATTTAGAAATAGAGAAACAGGGTCCAGGCAAGTTGAAATAATGATGGTGACCTGACCTAACTAGGAAATTAAGGGATTACATGATCTATTTATAAGCTAATGAACCAACTTAACACAATACAGCACAGCTAGCAACACAACATATTTTATATCGTAGAGCTTCCTAATGCTACCAGAACACATGTTTGCTGGCATGCCTTTGGCTTATACGGCCAGTCATTATCACTTACATTAACATTCACATATGAAACATCCAGAGATTGCTTAGCTCACATACGGTTGCAACTTTGGCTTGTGTTCACTTGAAACATCCAGAGTTTGCTTGTTTTTATTTTATATGGCTGCAACTCATTACCTCCTTATCACATGTGTCCAAATTTTGGCTCCTACTACAAATCCAATTTGTCCTTTTCTTGACTCAAGAAAATAAAGTAAGACTTAACAACTCCTTCATATGCTAGATGCCGAGGTAGCCTAGCTACGTCCCAAATTAAGACCATTAAGCCAAATATTAAGCTTTCCCATTTAAGGTAGAAAAACCACTGCAGGAGTACAAAACAAAATGAATACAAGCAAATTAAGGACAGGAGTTGCTAGGCATTATTACCAAGATCATCTGGCGGTGAACTTCTTGTGTCTGGAGTAGTTCTTGATTATGATGAAGCATATTTCGATAAGAGTTCGAATTGGATGGCCTGATGTTTCTTGATTTGGCAGCTGCTAGAACAGCATTCTTTTTGATAGCACCATCCCCTATTGGTACACGGCCATGGGGCATGCCACCATTGATGTTGTACAATATACTTGCATCGAGTGGTCGCTGCTCCCAATCATCTTCATGTTGAGCCATAGCAGCAGCAGAGTAATCATCCTAGAACAAAAGCAACATTTAAGCATCTTTCTGAAAAGCTAAGTTCACTTGTAAGAATAGAAATAAGGGAGCACTTACAATGTATTTCTGTGCTTTCTGGCTGTTGATTGGACCACTACTACCACTACTATCCACATTCTTCATGCCTGATTTCATAACAGCATATGTGTTTAGCCAAGTAGCCTTCTCCGGTCCATATTTGTGTTCCTACAACATGGTGAAACTCCAGGTTATAACCTTGAATAGTGTTATAAGTTGTAATGCGACATGTTTTGTTAATTGTCATGGTCTAAAGAGCTTGATTCATACCAGGTATTGTTGGGTCTCCACGTATGGTCGTGAACCTCCTCGATTTTGAGCAACATCGTCAGATTTCAACCGTGCTTCCTGGCCTCTCTTTCGTTTAGTCTTGAATTGCTCGGTGCACCAATGACGACAAAGATGTGGCCATACTATGTCATTGCACCACCAAATCTTACCATCCAAGTATTGCTCATACTGGAGTTCCCTTGGACGTGCCAACGTGTCGTCAATATCCTCTCCTTGTTTTCTGTAGTACTCCTTGACTGCATCAACACGAGCTTGATACACCATATGCTTCACACGGTCCGCAGCATAATTTTCAAACACAAGATCCGCTTCTTCCTTGTCGTTTGTGCTTACTTCGAACAAATGCTACATAGAGAACAAGGGTAGTTAGTAGCTAGTAGTCAACTAAAGTATTTATGTATATGAACTAACAAGTAAATATTAGTTACCCAAAACTCTCGCTTTACTCGATCTGCAGCGGTTATTCCCTCATCGTCTTCATTGACATAATAATCATCCCATGTCAATGCAGGACGGGTATTGAAGATAGTACCATGCTCATCCTTGTCGTCCACAACACCGGGGTACTCATGTTTGATAATAACTCCAAGTTGTGCTTGATATGTGTAGTCTTTCTTGGGCTGGTAATTGGTATACTTGAATTGCCTACATAGGAATTAACCACGGCAAGGTCTGTTGGCACTGTAATCATATATATGTTAATAACAATTGAAGATTTATAATGCAGTTTGTACTCACTTGTCACCCTGAGGTATTAGGGCAATCTTGCCGGCACGCGACGGCATATGTAATTTGGTCCGTGACTTCTTCTTCCTCCCCCTTTGTTGAGCAACTTCATTGCTCCTTTGGGAGCCATTGCCACTGCAATTACTGCCAGCACCACTTCTCCTTTCCGAGGTACAACCTTCAGGTTGGCGACCGCCACGTCGAATGGGATGAATATGATTCATATCATGCATTGTAAAAATATGAACTTAGTGCCAATTTATCAATATTTACATATACAAAGCATGAAATAAAATGCAATCAAATGAACATTTGTTACCACCACAAGGTACAAAAAGATATCACGAAACAGAGAACAAGTTAATTGGTAGTTCCAATAGTCTAGCTCCAAACATGTACAAACTACACAAGGTATTTTACAAGAAACAATTCAAGCACAATAATCGAAAATTTAGAAATCATTTGGATCATAAGTTGGAGGTTGGAGCTCCTCATCTTCATCATCCTCATCTTCATCCTCATCATATTCATCTTCGTCCTCAACAATTTCTTTTTGAGGATCAACATTCTGGTGTTGCAAAAATTCCAAATCTTTTGGATTTGTTATTTCATCTGAGATCAATGGAAGTGTAATTTTCAAGTCATTCCCTAAGTCGATGACAAAAGTGCCTTGCAAACCATCCTCCTGATAGAACTCCATTTGTTCTATTGGTCCTTCAGAAGGGTTGAAACCACCATCCGTAGTATTTGGAGCAATATATCCATGTGGGGCTACATGATATGCAACCCACCGTTCCAATATATCCGGTCTAGTCTTACACAGGTATGGCAGATAATAGACTTGTGTAACTTGACTTGCCATGACAAATGGATCAAAATTTGAAAGCCTAGATGTGTGATTGACCTCTATCAAGCCCAAATTTTCAGTTCGCCTAACTCCATTTGATGTTGGATCAAACCAATGGCAATCAAATAAAACCAGCTCAAGATGCATGCTGCCTTCCCAAGTAATTTTTATGATGTCTTCAATGACACCATAATACTCCAACACATTGTTGTTCTCGTCAACACTAGACACGCAAACACCACTGTTAGTTGTAGTCAATCCAGATTTCCCGCTCTCATACTTTGATGAGCGAAATCTGTATCCATTCATATCATAGCATCCATAAGTGGCAACTCTTGTGCGGAAACCATAAGACATTTGGCGTAAGGTATTAGGAATGGTACATAACTTCATGCACTGCAAATAGAATTGTATTAGCTTTAGGTGATTTCAGATTGGTACAAAGATGTTTCTCAACTGTTATAAGTTGAAGTGTTGACGATAATTACTTTAGTTTTAAACCAATCAAAAAAATTGGGCCCAGGATGCATAGGGCGGCTCGATTTCCAACCATTTAACCTTAAATCCCGAAGTTGCTTTTCAGTTGGTTTCATTCTGCTCTTCCAATGTTCTTTATAAAATTTACTACATAAAAAGAGTTAGTTGTAATTACCTAAATATAATTAAAGAAATGTAAGTTGGGTTGCATAATTTCAGCACATACACGAAGTAATCATCCATCTCTGGCACATTTGTCAATATGTACAAGAAAGCAACCTTGTACTCTTCTGTTGTGAGATCACGACAGCCACGGGGGCTAATGCATCGACCCGGGTATTGAAATATCACAAGGTCACATGAACTTTGAAATGTGGAGGCACCATCATCGTACCAAGGTATCTTGTTTCTAATTGACCGAACTTTAGGGTTAAAATATAATGATAGAAAATTTGTAGCCTCCTCAACTAGGTAAGCCTCAACAATAGAACCCTCAACTCGAGCCTTATTCCGTACTTTCTTCCTAATTTTTTTGTATGTACCTACATGGAATAGACCAATTAAGTACATATATCATTAGGCTAGAAAGATAAAATAGCGATATTAATTATATTACCTCTCATATGGGCACATCCAGCGAGCCATGACAGGGCCTCCTAGTTGGGCCTCATAAGGAAGATGTATGATTAGATGTTGCATAGGATTAAAGAACCCAGGAGGAAATATTTTCTCTAGTTTGCATAGAAGCACTGCAACATTATGCTCTAGTGAGGTTATGTCATCCTTGCTAATCTCTTTAGCACACAACTTCCTATAGAAAAAACTGAGCTCAGCCAAACATAGCCATATATTTTCAGGAAGGAAGCCACGGAATGCAACTAGTAGCAAACGTTCTATGAATATATGGCAGTCATGACTTTTGAGGCCAAATATCTTCCTTTGTAAAAGGTTAACACCTCGCCTAATATTGGATGCATATCCATCAGGAAACTTCAATGTTTGAAACCACTTTAGGATCGTTGTCTTGTCATTATTATTGATGCAAAAAGGTGCCCTAGGCTTGTGCCACTTCCCATTGTTCTTCAGCTCCAAGTGCAGTGAAGGACGGTGACAAATCTCAACTAGATCTTGTCTGGCCTTCACAATATCCTTTGTCTTATCGAGTATGTCAAAGCATGTGTTCCATATAGCTTCAGCTACGTTTTTCTCATTGTGCATCACATCAATGTTGTGTCGAAGCTTTAATTTATTGAAGTATGGAAGTTGCCAAAAGCAGCTTTTGTGGGTCCAATGGTGAAGTTTACCAAAGTTTTTCGTATCACCTACAAACTTGTCTATTTGGGCTTCGACTTCCTCTCCCCTTAAATGCCTTGGTGCCTCCTCAAGTACTACTGTGTTCTTTCGAAATGCATTACCTTGGGTTCTGAATTCATGGTCTCTAGGTAGGAAGCGTCTATGACAATCAAACCAGCAAGCCTTACGACCATTACGGAGGTGAAATGCTTTACTGTCACCCAAGCATTCTGGACACGCAAACGAACCATGTGTGCTCCAACCAGCAAACATACCATATGCAGGAAAATCATGAACTGACCATAGATATGCTCCCCACATTGTAAAGTTTTGCTTAAGTGAAGCATCCCATGTTTGTACCCCCTCCCACAACTTGATAAGTTCATCAACTAAAGGTTGCATTAGAATATTTATTTTTTTCCCAGGATGTTCAGGGCCGGGGATAACAAGGCCAAGGAATATGTACTCTGGCTTCAACAGCATGCCCGGCGAAATATTTAATGGAGCCACAAACACTAGCCAACATGAGTAAGGAGCAGCACCCAAACTAAATGGTGTGAAACCATTTGTTGCTATAGCAAGGCGTACATTTCTAGGATCACTTGCAAAGTTTGGGAAGTCCTCGTCAAATTGTTGCCAAGCTTCCCCATCACATGGGTGCACCATCTTACCAAACGTTGACTGACTATGTGACCGCATTAGCTTTGCTGTCTCCTCGTGTGCATACAACCTTTGTAGTCTATCTATAATGGGTAGGTACCGTAATACTTTACGTGGGACTTTATTATGGCCTACCTCGTAGCGAGAGGTATCACATAAATCACACTTATCTTTATGCTCATTATCTTTCCAGTAAAGCATGCAGTTATTATAACACACATCAATTTTCACATATGGCATTCCGAGACCCTCTAACAACTTTTTTGAACGGTAGAAGTCCTTGGACAACTTAGACTCTGGAGGCAAAAGTTCATAAATTATTTGTAATACATCGTTATAGTGTGAAATTGACATATTGTATTGTGACTTCATAGCTAGCAAACGAGCGACAGCAGACAGACTTGAGTGTGTTGTCTTCTCATGGACTAGTTCGTCAGCGCTAGCGACCATTCTATAGAAAGCCTGCGCAGAGGCCGTTGGCTCCTCATCAATTCCCGGTGGATGGTCACCGCCTAGGTCAATCAACAGATTGTCCATCCGATTACATTCATTGATTTCCTCGTGATCTATTGAAGGGTCATGTTCATCATGTGTTGTCCATGTTTGATAGTTTGACCTAAACCCATATTTACTTAAGTGCAACTCTACAATATGCCTGTTGTGCCTAAAATACTTTCTGCACATTGCACATGGACACTTAATGGTGTCACCTTCAACTATTCTAGGATTTGAGAATGCATGATCTAAGAACTGTGTTGTTTGTTCAATCCATTCATTTGAGGGAGCTTTACCCCGCTGCCATCCACTATACATCCATTCATGATGTACCATGAAACAATTCTGTGTGCATAACATGAATATATCAGGCATAAAATTATATTTATTAAAATCATATAGCATATTGCAATTTATCTTTCACAAACTGAAATGTATACTAAACTATAGTGTTGAGCCTAATTTAAGATTAAACCACCATAGCATATTGCAATTTATCTTTCACAAACCAAATGTATACTAACACAAAAATGATGTAGACTCAAAATCGATGGATATGTGTATATGAATATACCAACGACGTGAGCGACCGCGGCTCCTCGTGGTGGGGTGCCTTGGAAGATCAAAGGCCGTTCTGAACCGTGAGGGATCAAAATTTGCTATGATTATCCGGTATTCGCATCAACACATCAACAGTCTACAATGCTCCTCTCTCAATCGCTATCGCTGCAACATTCACACACACACACCATTGTTATTGCAATTGTGTGCATTCTATAAATCCAAATAGCGTTAAGCTCAAAGCTTCATATTACAATGCATGCAAACACTATATATATATATATATATATATATATATATATATATATATATATATATATATATATATATATATATATATATATATATATATATATATATATATATATATATATATATATATATATATAAAACTTAAAAAGTGTGCCTTCACAAGATATGATTAGGAAGACTCTACAAGGAATAAAGGAGGCAGGCCGAGCTAATATTTCTTAATGGGGCATGCTCCTACTCTTTTCCCTTTAATTCTTTATGATCCATTATTTAACAAAATAACAAGTAGTACTTAATTTTGGAATCAGATTTGCCCAATAGATATTCTCACATTAACTAATTAAGATCATGCCCTAGTACTTGTTCAGCATATCAAATCTCACTCTCTAGCTAGCTGCTAGGATATGCCCTAGGTCTTGATTATGATGATGGGCTCCTTGTTGAACATGCTTCTAGGGACAAAGCAACAGCAAATCCCATTGATGTAACACTAGTTGCAAAGAATTATTCATGATTTATGTGTGCCATCAGATCACATGACAGGAGGTTATTTACAAAATAAAAACACAAACACTGGGATTCATTTGTGCAAATTAAAATGAATTTTCCATTAGTAAGTACATGTTTCATCATGTGTCCACTTTCTACCCCATCGATGTTTTAGACTAAAAATTAACATAGCATTAGTTTTCCTTTTTATAAAGCTAATTTACCAAATGAGGCACAGATTCATTGCGACAAACCATCCAAAAAGGAAAAAAACAGTCGGCAGTAGGAGTGAAAATGAAGTTACAATGTGTTGAGAGTGACAACCTAACTAATATCTGGGATTGTATTTGTAGCCACTTCATGGAGATCAGCCAAGTTGACTTTTTGACTTCCATCAAACTAACTAACTAATTGGAATGGGCAATCAAAAGGGGGGAAGGCTACTTATATAGCTAGATATATAGTTGGTTACATATATGTGCTACATGAACAGAAATGATCAGTGATGCCCACGAACATATGCATATAATCGATCTTACTATTTGGGGCGGCGGGACGGCGAGCCGGAGTTGGGCCATCCGGGGGCAGGGCGGATTTGGGGCGGCGGCCCGGAGCTGGGGTGTCGGGGCGGCGGGGTAGACTTGGGGAGGCGGGGCGGAGCTGGGCTGCCGGGCGCACTGGGAGGCGGGCGGTTAGGCATCGGGCGGACTCGGGAGGCGGACGGCGGGCGAGGGATGGGGCGGATCGGAGGAGGTGGGCGATGGGATGGGGAGGAGGCGGCGAGGATGGGGCGAGGAGGCAAAGCGAGGGATGGGGCGGCGGATCGGAGGAGGTGGGCGAGGGAATGGGGCGGAGGAGGCGGGGGAGGGTATGGGGCCGACGGATCGGAGGAGGCGGGCGAGGGGCGATGGGGCAGAGGAGGCGGGCGAGGGGATGGGGCCGGCGGATCGGAGGAGGCAGGCGAACGGATGAGGCGGAGGCGGCGGGCGAGCGGATTGGGCGGAGGCGGCGGGCGAGCAGATGGGGCCGGCGGATCGGAGGAGGTGGGGAGCGGATGGGGCAGAGGAGGCGGGCGAGGGGATGGGGCCGGCGGATCGGAGGTGGCGGGCGAGGGGCGATGGGGCGAAGGAGGCGGGCGAGGGGCAATGGGCGGAGGAGGCGGGCGACGGGATGGGGGCGTGCGGCTTGGGGAAATCAGCGGGCAGACTAGGGTTAATTTTCAGTAGTCTAGCGCGCGTTGCACAAAAATTGGGGAAATCAGCGGGCGGGCTGGATAATTAGCCTCACGGGCCCGCATAGACCGTAAGGGATATCAATTTTTGTGACGGTGATATGTGGGCCCATCACAAAAATTGATATCCCTCACGGTCTATGCGGGCCCATCAGTAATTACTTCAATTATCCTCACGGTTCGATTAATACCGTCACAAAAATCGTGTATTTTCTTAGCGGCTTCGGGAGCCCGACAGGAAAATGTATTTTTGTGACGGTGATATGTGGACCCGTCACAAAAATTGATATCCCTCACGGTCTATACGGGCCCGTCAGGAAAATTAAAGCCCGTGAGGGATGATCCGTTTTCTAGTAGTGAGTAGAGAGAAGATAGAGAAAGAACAAAGCTACCACCACTGGTATCTTGCCAACCGCCAACTCCACCAGTGTTCGCTATCAACCCGTCAAGTACCTGATTTTTCAAAAAAAGAAATGTAAAAAAAGACATATAAGGGGCTACTCCATAGAAAAAAATAATACACCAAAACCTCAAAGGTTAGGTTGTAAAGACGCGATGATAAGAAATTTGCTTTGTTGAAGTCAACAAAATAATCTATACTAATCTAATTCCACTGCCCTGCTCGTTTCAGTTTTTTTTTCACTATCCAGTAATTCGTCTTTTTCTGAATTGTTTTTAGATTTTTTGGGCTTTTTTGCATTTTTCTTTTTTTTCGTGTTCCTTTGCATTGTCCGTAATGGGTTAATATATTTTTTCTATTTTTACATTTTTTTTTAAATTTAATTATGCCCAAAAAGCCAAATCAGCTACAGTAAAAAAAAACCAGCTACAGTGAAATTTCAATCAAAAATTAAAAACCATTGCTAAAATGAACACCTGCACCGAAAAGGGGTGAATCTAGTGTCACGCATGAAAACCCTTATAATCATGCGCTATGACTTGGGATAAGACATGTGACCGTTAAAATAAGATCCAACTGATACCTCATAACTCCTAAGGTGAGAACGAGCTTATGCATAATGTAATATACCCCAAAATTAATTCTTGAGGGCTTATGCATAATTATAGAAAAAATACGAAAAAAAGGGAATGTTTTGGAATTTTAGAGGAAGTCTATATTGAGAACGAGCCGTACGCACTATGTAGGGTAGTTCAGGATGGGCTCTTATCTTTTCGCAGGATAAACGGATCGCAGGCTGTGTCTTTTGCTTCTAAAGCATCGTTTGCACCCAGAAGTTCTCATCAGAGTTCTTGCCTCTTCTATTGTTCTACGCACACATGCAGGTGGGGAGTACGGGCCGTAGCTGTTGTTCTCCCGTCGGCTACATCGGAGGGGCCAGCCGCCAAGCACGCGGCGCCATCTGGCCGGGGCTGTGCTGCTTCAGGTGCGTGCGTATAGATACCTATCGGTAGTAGCCAAATAAACTAGTAGCATAAGCACCATGCTACACCTTGCTAGCTATCATGTAGACTAAAGTAAAAGAGTTGAAAGTTCGTAAGAGAGGTTGCTCTGGAAAAAGCGAGGACCCACTGGTATTTTCGAAAAAAGCGAAAGGTTTTTCTACATAAAACCAAGGACTCATCCATAATTTCGGAAAAACCACGAGGTATTATCTATTTACGGGAAAAATAAGGGTTTTTTGGAAAAACAAAGGACCTATCTATAAAAATAAAGTACCTATATGTAATTAAAAAATCGAAAAAAAATTTCGCATGTGCATCAGGGAGGTCGGGAATCCCCAGCCTTAATATGTTAGAAATAGACTCACAAATTGAGGCCTATTTTCCTTAATTCTAAAACATACAAGGTTTAGTACATATTACTAAGGCAAAATAAGGGAGACTAATTTATAAGATGGAGTCCATGCCACTCCTTGAATTATGGAAGTGGATGGCATGAGGATGGCTTTGGCTAAACACACACATGCATGCACGCGCGCGCGTATTCGCGTATTTTTGTGTAAAAATCGCGTAACTTGTGACTTGCGACGCGCGACCGCGCCGTGATGTGGCTTGCCACTTGACAGACTATGTCCACCTTATTTTTGCTAAACCTTGTACCGTCTCTCTCTTTTTGACTGGTCATAAGACTTCTTAATTTTCATTAATTTTATTTGAATATTAGCAGTTACCACTGAATAATGGAATCAGTTACTTGAGTATTATTTTAATCTAATGGCACCAGTTACTAGAGAGTAATTAGCACGTCTATAAAAGGCATGAAGACGTCCAGGTTTGGAATTGAACTCCTCCATTCCTTTCTTCTATTGTCTTCTTCTACTCTTGTACGAAGTGTTGAGCACTCAACCTCGTCGACCTTTTTTCTCGGCGTGCACCGGTAAGAGAGGAGAGCGGGATCTCCGAACCATTATCGTAGAGAGAACCTGCACGTGGCGGCAATAAGGTTTCTGGGCAGCGCATTTGCGCGACTGCTCCTACTACACCCTGCTCTGCATCGAGCCTTCACTGCATCACGCCTGCGCTACTTCCTGCTCTTCATCAAGCCCAATAGTAAGTCGTTCGTGTGTTTGTACGATTTTAATACAATATTTTCTTGTGTATATTCTGAAGTATGATGAGTAGTTTACTGTTAGTAGTTAGTTGTGCATCACTAGATATTATTTTTGTCTCCTACTAAAACTTGAAATTAAAATATTGCCTATATATTTAACATAATATAGGTAGTATTATCTAGTCGATCGTTGCTTTGTATTGGAACATCAAGGTTTGGCACAATGGCAACTAGAAGTGATGTGATTCTTGGTTTGTGCATGAATATTGTGTTTGGAATAGTGCTGCCTCGGTGAGAAGTTCCGTGACTTCTTTTTTACTAGAAGTGGATAGCGTCTTTCTTTGGATTGGGTTATATGGGTTTTGAATAATAACTATTTAGGATGTGGTAATTAATTATTTCTCTGTGCTGTTTATTTTTAGAGGGTAGTTCCCAGATTAGAGAAAGATAATAAGTGTTCATTGGGGGAAAAGGGGTAATACATCGGATTGTACGATTATTTTGAGGTCTGTATGACCACAATTTGGAAAACTCATCTACTAGAAAGTTGTATATGATCTCGTTACTTTTCAGTAGAATTTTGGTTCATATCAATCGGATAAATAAATTGTGAGTTATGAATTTTATAGTCCTGCTGTCTAATAAGGTTGTCGTGTTTTGCACAGTGCATGTTAACATTTAGATTAAAAAAATAGTAAACAAACTAATTTATAATTTTTGTCAACATGAACGTTGTAGATAATTTCTTAAAGTTTTCAGAAAATTTAAGAACACAATTTTTAGATGACTAGATTAAACGATATGAATTTTAGGGTGCTGCTGGATGCAGTCATAGGAAAATGTTAATTTGACAAACATAATGTCAGAATTAAATTTTAGAAATAACTAGAAAATGACTGAAAATTTACTGTAGGCTTTGAAAATATTGTTGTTTAATATATTTGCACTTGTGGATTAAAAGTTATAGATTAATAAGTTTGTTGTCCAGAAGATAACAAATCTATCTTTTGAGTTAAAAACAGGGATATAGACGATTTAATCTGAAGATTTGGCCTACTAGGAAAATGTAGAAAATTTTGTGTAGATTCCAAAACTAGTATGGTTTGCTATTTTATGTTGTGGAAATTAAGAGTTATGAAATTTTGAATACCGAGACAGCAAGGGAGATTGTTTGGTAAAAAGGAGAAATAAGGGGGGCTTGGGAAGCATGTAGAAGCGTTGTCAATTTCTTGGTATCTGGTACTACTGTGGCATGTATTGAGATTGGAAATTTACTGTGGGAGGAGTAGCTTCGGGTGTGTTGTCACTTTCAAATCCTTTCGGTTGACATAATTAAGAAAAGGTAAGTGCATGGTAGAATGGTATTCAAGTGTCTAAGCTTGTTTTTTGTTTATGCAATTACGTATCAAGATGATTCGTATGATAATACTTGTTTTTTAAATTGCTCATATGTTTATGATTACATTGATGAGTATGGCAATTGATTAATGTTGTTGATTAACTAATGAAAAGAGATAATTATTGTATTGCATATGTGCATTAAAGTTGCAAAGGCCTACTTGGTATGCACTCCACACGAGTGGAGGTGAGACCCTGTATGAAAAAGGACAGGGTGGCAGTCCGAGTTGTGATTCTGTATAAAAAAGGATAGAGCAAGGGTGTGTCATTGACGGGTGAACACTCAGCTATACCGGTATATGTGAAAGAGGAGTTTGAATATTACATTCACGCAAAAGAGGTATGTGTATGGAACTTGATGATAATGAGCATGTGATGATCAAATAATGGTGAATTAATATGACATGTTAAAATGATGCTTATCTTGTTTATTATTCTGCTTTGTACTTGCTGAGTTGTGGACTCACCCTTGCATGGAAGGGAGTAGCACATAGATATTTACACTTTATAGCTCTTCACTTCACTTAGCAATATATCACCTTTGGTCATGAACATTTTGGTTTCATTCATTGTAGTACTTGATTAAATCATGGATTCCCTTAGCTTCTTATAGACCGTATTGTTACTAGATGATGTGTTACTTAGTTCAATCTCATTTATGTCATTTCTGGTAATTTCTTGTTTTGTATTAAGTTAAATTTATGGTTTATCATGTTGCTAAAAGTTATGTTTAATTTCATGTAGAATGCTGATTCTTGTTATCTAGTGGTCTTTAATACTCGCTTAGTGGTTTTTAACTGGTGGTGCCACCACCCCATGTTGAGGAGGTCGTTTGGAGAGGCGAGTGAGGAGATTGCTTCGGTTGCTCAGCCGGCCATTGGTGTTCAAGCGATGACAATCACCCTATTGTAGGACCTTCAAAGGAAGGTCCAAGCTCTTCGTTAGTAGGTGCAGGAAGCTCATCCTGCTGTAGGTGCACCTATTGTTGACCCTGGTGCTGCACCAACTCCACTAGAGGTTAGGACAAGCCTTCATGAGTGGATATCCCTCTATTTGGACACTTTCGACGGAGCGGACACCCTTGTCCAAGTAGCGGATTGGCTTCACTATATGGAGAGGCAGTTTGGAGCTCTCAAGATGACCTCTCTGCAGAAGGCATGCTTTATGGCCTTTCAGCTAAAGGGTCAAGCAGACATCTGGTGGGAAGGGGTTTTGTCAGCTAGGATCCCTGCTCAGGGACCGATCACTTGGGAGGACTTCATCAAATAGTTGAAGGCAAAGTTCTACCCAGAGTCCTTCCATGAGATGATGGAGCACTCCATGTCAACCTTCGTCTAGGGAAACATGCCCGTTGCAGAGTACAAGGTGGGGTTCAATAACCTGGTCTGCTTCATGCCGGCTGTGGCTAGTGATGATCAAGAGAAGGCTAAGAGGTTTTGGAGAGGGCTTAATCAGGAGTATTGCCACGTCTTGGGGGCAACTGGTCTACGTGACTTCAACTCTGTGGTCGATTAGGCCAAGGGTATGGAGTTTGAGAGAGAGCTCACTAGGGTTCTAGTGGTTCTGCTCCTTTTGGTGGTTCTAGTGGTGGCCAGTAGAGGAGCTTTGGTGGCAGGGGTAGGTTTTCTTAGTGACTCATTCCCATGAGGTTCCATCTCTGTCGTCAACTTGGCCCTTTCAGCAGAGGCCATCCTCTTCTTCAGTGCCACGCCCTCCTTCAACATCCTAGGCATTACGCCCTGTTCCTAGTCAAGGCATGTCTACTTTAAGTGTGGTGATGGACACTGTGCTTTAGAGTGCTCTTGGTCTGGGAGCTATCGTTGTTGTGGCCAAGCGGGTCACAAAGCGTTAGTGTGCAAGTAGAATCCCAATGGCATCATCAAGTGGGAGCTTGTTCCTATGGTGTCTTTGGCCGCATCTTCTCCGGGCTTAGTTCAGTTGTTGGTAGCCTCCCTGATACCACAGTATTCTCCAGCTTGGGCTTCTCCTGCGGTAGTTCCTTCAACACCTCCTGCTGGGTACTACTGGCACCCTGCACCGTTTGCGCCCCTTCAAATTGCTACACCTCTAGTAGCTCTTGCGCTCCACTGCCGAGTGTTGGGGCTTCCTCTACCCCAGTGCCATTAGGAGTCTACGCCATGCCTACACCTGAGACAGTAGGTTGTCTTGATGTGGTGACAGGTACTTTACTTATGGATTCCCCTGAGGCCTTTGTTCTTGATTCTAGAGCTAACTACTCGTTTGTGTCACTAGAGTTTGCTAGGAGAGCAGGCTTGGGTATGCAGTAGATTTCTCTGTTAGTTCTAGTCAGTTCTCCGGCGGGTCTCATTTCTACTTCCACATATTGTCCTGGTTGCACTGTCACCATTGATGATGAAGGTTTCACTGATAATCTAATGGTGATACAGCTAGCACCTTTTAATGTTATCCTTGGTATGGACTAGTTGTTCAATTATCGTGCTAAGATCTGTTGTTTTTGGAAGCCTGTTACCGTGCAGGCTCCATCCGGAGAGGAGTTGGTCTTCTAGGGTAGTGCACCGTTAGATTCTCTTTTTGTGTTGGCCAATTTGTTTCCTGGCCGACATGCTTCGAGGATTGGGTTACTTTGGTCCCTTGCCATGAAGCCAAGTTCTTATTTGCGTATCGAGGAGATCCAGTGGTTTGTGATTATCCTGATGTGTTCCCTGTAGAGCTTCTAGGGATGCCTCCAAAGCAGCATGTGGAATTCCGGATTGATCTTGTTCCTGGTACTCAACCTATTTCCTTGTCCCCATATCATCTGGCTCGACCTTTCCAGGATGAGATGAAGAAGCAGTTGGATGATCTTTTGTCCAAGGGGATGATTCGACGCAGTGTATCCAAGGGGATGATTCGACGCAGTGTATCACCTTGGGAAGCGCCTGTTCATAGAGAAAAAGGATGGGAGTTGGCGTATGTGTATTAACTATCACACTCTTAATCAGATGACTATCAAGAATAAATATTCTTTGCCCTGTATTGAAGATTTATTTGACCAAATGAAGAGAGCCAAGGTGTTCTATAAGGTTGACTTTCAGCCTGGGTACAATCAAATCCGTGTTCGGGAGCAGGATATTGAAAAGATGGCTTTCTTCACCCGGTATGGGCACTATGAATATAAGGTTATGTCTTTGGACTAACAAATGCCCATGTTATTTTTTTATGAAGACAATGAATAGTATGCTACATGACTACCTTGATGTCTTCATGGCGGTGTTCATTGATGATATTCTAAATTATTCGAAGTTTGAGGAAGAGCATGAGCAACATTTGAGGCTCGTTCTTGAAACTCTGAGAAAGAATTAGTTCTATGCCAAGCTAAAGAAATGTGAGTTATGGATTTCAGAAGTGGGCTTTCTAGGTCATGTGATTAACTGGAAAGGTATTTCTGTTGATCCTAGTAAGATCTCTTCATTGGTTGACTGGAAGAGGCCATCCAATGTTAAAGAAGTGATAAGTTTTTTGGGCTTAGCAGGATACTATCAGCACTTTATGGAGGATTTCTCTATTATTGCTAAGCCGATGTCTCAGCTGACTCAGAAGGGTGTGAAATTCCAGTAGACTGATGATTATGAGCGCAATTTCTGTACTTTGAAGGAGAAATTGGTACTGCTCCTATTCTTACACTCCCTGAGCCAAGGAAGCACTTCATGGTCTATTCTGTTGCTTCTCGAGTTAGGCTTAGTTGTGTGCTCATGCAAGGAGGCAAAATAATTTTTTATGCATCGAGACAGCTGAAGAAACATGAGCAGAATTATCCTACCCATGGCTTAGAGGTTGCTGCAGTGGTCTTTGCTCTAAAGATTTGGTGCCATTATTTGTATGGTTAGTGTTGTGGTTATAGACCAAACAGAGAGAGAGGGGTATGGTAGTGGAGAGTTACGTGAGCAAATAACCTCTTGGATCTTTCCTCTGGGCCGATCATGGCATATATGCGTTCCTTGGGGAGGAGCGCCTAACCCATCGTAACCTTACACCGAGCCTTCCTTTCCGGACAAGCTACATCGCTTACATGGTTTATAATCTTCTCAATAGGCTAGCTGGGTTTAGGTGGGGGCCACCCCTACAACAGGAGCCTCTCATGGTGACGGGCTTCACAGGCTGAAGCCATGTTGCCGAGCCCTTTGGCCCCCTCCGTCCCTGCGGCCTGTGACGTTGTGTGGTTGTGGGCGAAGTGGAGTCGAAGTCGCGGGCCCGCCGCAGAGGGCGGTCGCGGGCTGAGTCGATTCTGTGCTGCAGAGGCGAAGGCATCACCGATGCGGGAGGAGCAGGCAGGCGTTGGAGATTGGGGCGTGTGGCCGGACGACCGCGGGTACGTGTGCCTTTTTGGCAGCTGGCTTCGCGCCAGTCGGAGTGGACTCCCGCCGACTGGCCCGCTGCGCCAGCGCTCTCTGCAACCTAGAATGCATGGAAAGGCATGGGATATATTAGGGTACGAAAATGGTTGTGGCAAGAGTGAATGGGTATTATGTGTAGGAAGCGTCGGGGCTGTCCCGAGGGGGTGGAGTTGTATGTGGTTTGCGGGGGCGAATGCCTCGTCGACGCGGCCAGGTGCGTAGGTGCAGCCAAGCTAGAACGTTGTATTGGAATACGCGTAGGCTACGGAAGCAGAAAACAAAACTTTTCTACCGCGCACCCAAGAACATCATGCTAAGGAAGGATCATGGATCGTTACCACTTAGACGCGCAGCGCAGCGGAAGAAGAATTGGAAACCGATCCAATCTCGCGCGTCGAGGTAGTAGTGGAAG
Source organism: Melocanna baccifera (assembly GCA_036346265.1). Lineage (NCBI taxonomy): Eukaryota > Viridiplantae > Streptophyta > Magnoliopsida > Poales > Poaceae > Melocanna > Melocanna baccifera. The sequence continues at coordinate 4,682,020 of CM070696.1, read as the reverse complement.
TAGCCGATTGTCCCGAACAGATCGTCTCCTCCACGCACGCCGATCAAGATCGCAACGAGCAGCGCCTCCACCGTATCCACACGTCCGGGCCGAACGCCGATCGCGAGTGTACTAGCACTCGTGAGCAGCTAGGGTTTGGCTCGGGAGGTGGCGGCTAGGGTTTTGCTAGATGTTAATCGGGACGAATCCTCCGCCTCGCCTCCATATATATAGACTCTTCACGTGGGCCTCGTGGACCGAGGCCCAATAGGAGTCTATTCGGATCTCTATCCGAATTGAGCCCATATCCGAATCATATTCGAATTAGTGTTCCAACCCGTTAAGCGTGCGACCAGAGGTTCACGATACTTGGTCGTGACCCGAAACGCCTTTCCAGCTACCATGTTAATAGCGGCCTCTAGTAAGACATATTAACCCCAAAGTATATGTAAAGATCATATCTATTGAACTCTGTAATGTTCTCTCATGTACGAATCCCTTTGCCTCACGATATAGATTGAGCTCAAGGCGAGACTGTGTCATCCTCTTAATAGCTCAATCACTCTCTCGATTCCGTGATGGATTATAAACTCGTGATTGACTCCTCAATCACCTTGGCATGGCCATGCACTTTCATAATCCATTACATCGAGGCCCAGAGATATCTCTCCCATAAGGAGGGGCAAATTCTATCTTGATCATTCACATCCCACTACATGTTTCATGGCAAACCCGAAGACTACTTTTATGACTACCCAGCCACGGAGTAGTGTTTAGTAGTCCCAAAATAAGCTACTACTCATGTTGGGAACCATGATGATCTCAAGTCTAAGGACTCTACATAAACACTACTTGAGACCAACCGATGACACATGGAATCTCCGCAGTTGTCTCATGGCAGGTCTATCCAACATATGTTCACTAACACATGTCCATATTATTGATTTGGTATCACCATACCATGATCCATGAGACATGATCATCAATCAATACATATGCTGATCTTTGTCTTTGAATCATATTTGTTCCTCATATGATATACGATCAGGGATCATTTAGAAATAGCAACATCTTAGTATTTAAGAGTCTCATGAATAAGTCACATACTCATTGATCAATAATGATGATGTCTATTCCAAGGAACAAAGTAATGTATCATAAACATAGTATGTGATATATACAACATCTCCATGTTGCCTCTAGGGCATATCACTAACAGTCTCCCACTTGCACTAGAGTCAACCATGTAGGTATCTAATACCCATTGCCCTAGTGTGAGCCTCATGCTTTGGCTGGGGAAGCGGCTTTGTCAACGGATCTGCAATGTTCAAATCCGTTTGTACTTTGCATATCTTCACATCGCCTCTCTCCACTATCTCGCGGATGAGATGAAATCGCCGTAGAATGTGCTTGGACTTCTGGTGCGATCTAGGCTCTTTGGCTTGCGCAATGGCCCCACTATTGTCACAGTAGAGGTCCATTGGGCTGGAGGCACTAGCCATCACACCAAGCTCAGAAATAAATTTCTTGATCCAAACAGCCTCTTTGGCAGCTTCAGAAGCTGCTATGTACTCGGCTTCTGTTGTAGAATCAGCAACCGTCTGCTGCTTGGAACTCTTCCAGCTTACCGCACCGCCATTCAAAGAACACAAATCCAGATTGTGATCTAAAATCATCTTTGTCAGTTTGGAAGCTAGCATCGGTGTAACCATTTACAACGAGCTCTTCCTCACCTCCATAGACAAGGAACACATCTTTAGTTCTTCTCAAGTACTTCAAGATGTTCTTTACGGCAATCCAGTGACTTTCACCTGGATCTGACTGGTATCTACTCGTAGCACTTAAAGCATACGAAACATCTGGACGTGTACAAAGCATGGCATACATAATGGACCCAATAGCCGAAGCATATGGAATCGCATTCATTTTATCCCGCTCATCAGGTGTACTAGGACACTGATTCTTGCTAAGATTTATACCATGTGACATAGGTAGAAAACCTTTCTTGGAATCATGCATATTGAACCTTTTCAACACCTTGTCAATGTACGTATCTTGGCTTAATCCAATTAGCCTTTTTGATCTATCTCTATAGATCTTGATGCCAGAATATATGCTGCCTCTCCTAAGTCTTTCATAGAGAAACTATTTTTAATGAAGACTTAATGATTCGAGCAAAGGAATGTCATTTCCGATCAGTAATATGTCATCCACATATAAGACCAGAAATACGAGTGCGCTCCCACTAGCCTTTTTGTAAACACAAGGCTCTTCTTCGTTCTTGATGAAACCAAACCCTTTGATTACTTCATCAAAACGAATGTTCCAACTCCGAGATGCTCGCTTTAATCCATAAATGGATCTTTGGAGCTTGCATATCTTTCCAATCGATTGCGGATCGACAAAACCTGTGGGTGTGTCATGTACACATCCTCACTCAGATTTCCATTAAGGAAAGCTGTTTTGACATCCATTTGCCATATTTCATAGTCGAAATATGCAGCAATCGCTAGAATGATCCGAATAGACTTTAGCATTGCGACGGCGAAAAAGTTTCATCATAATCAATACCTTGAATTTGTTTGAAACCTTTGGCCACCAATCGCGCTTTATAGATGTGAACATTTCCATCTATGTCTATCTTTTCTTGAAAACCCATTTGCATTCAATGGTTTTAACACCATCAGTGGATCAACCAAGTTCCAAACTTGATTCTCGTGCATGGATTCAATTTCGATCTCATGGCTTCAAGCCATTTCTCGTAGTCCGGTCCCACCATTGCTTCTTCATAGGTCTTAGGCTCATCGTTGTCTAACAACAATATGTCCCGTTGTTGAGTAGTCAAGAACATGTACCTCTCAGTGCACGACGTGACCTTCGACCTACGTGGTCTTTGGTGTGTCCACAACAGTTCTTCAACGTTTGTTCATCTGTTGTGGTTCAGTAGGAGCTGAAACGTTATCAGTGTTTCTTGAATTTCTTCAAGTTGCACTTTGTGCTCCCACTATCCCTTCTTGAGAGAAACTCTTTCTCTAAGAAGACACCATGCCAAGCGACAAACACTTTGCCTTCTCCTCGATTATAAAAGTAATATCCTTTTGTTTCCTTAGGATACCCGATAAAGAAGCATTTATCGATTTAGGAGTGAGCTTATCAGATTGTAAACGTTTTACATAAGCCTCACATCCCCAAATCTTAAGAAAAGACAAGCTAGGACGTTGTCTGTCCACATCTCATATGGTGTCTTTTCTACGATTTTGATGGAACCTGTTTAGTGTGAATGCGGCTGTTTCAAGAGCGTACTTCAAAAAGACAACGGAAGATCACTTTGGCTCATCATGGAGCGCACCATATCTAATAAGGTGCGATTTCTCCGCTCGAGATACCCCATTCCATTGAGGTGTTCTCATGAGTCAATTGTGGAACAATTCCACAATCCTTTAGATGATTGCCAAACTCATGGCTCAAATACTCGCCTCCACGATCAGATCGTAGAAACTTGATTGTCTTGCCTAAATGATTTTGCACTTCATTTTGGAATTCTTTGAACTTTTCAAAGGATTCGGACTTATGCTTCATCAGGTAGATATACCCATATCTACTAAAGTCATCAGTAAAAGTTATGAAGTACTGAAAACCACCTCTGGCTGTTAAGCTCATTGGTCCACATACATCAGTATGTACAAGTGCCAATAAGTCATTTGCCCGCTCACCTTGACCGGTGAAAGGTGCCTTTGTCATCTTGCCAAGTAAACAAGATTCGCATGTCTCTAATGATTCAAAATCAAATGAGTGCAGAATACCATCTCTATGGAGCTTCTGCATGCGTTTCTCATTTATGTGACCTAAGCGACGTGCCAAATAAACGTGGGATTCAAATCATTCGGACGTTGCCTCTTTGCATTAATGTTATAGACCGGTGACCCTTCAAGAGTAAGAACGTATAACCCATTCACCAATGGAGTATGACAATAGAACATATCTTTGAAATAAAGAGAACAACCATTGTCCATAGATTTAAAGTCATAACCTTCTGCTTGCAAACATGAAGCAGAAATAATGTTCTTTGAAAGAGATGGAACACAATAACAATTATTCAATTCCAAAACTAATCGAAGGTAAAGACAATGGCATGGTGCCAACAGCTACCGCAGCAACTTTTGCTCCATTGCCAACGCGAAGATCCACTTCGCTCCTCCTCAAACTTCTACTTCTTATTAGCCCCGCAACGATTTGCAAATGTGAGCAACCGATCCGGTATCAAATACCCAAGAATCAGTTGATGAAGTAGCAAGATTGATCTCTATAACATTTATACCGAAGTGGAAGTCGTACTTCCTTCTTCTTCTCAAGATCCTCCAAGTACTTTGGGCGTTCCTTTTCTAATGTCCCGATTGCTTACAGAGTAACAATGCATCGGGATGAGCATCGCCCTTCTTGTCTTTCTTGGCCTTAGAACCGCTCGCGATCGCATCGGGAGCTTTCTTTCTTTTGACCGCGATTCTCTTGACATAGGGCTTGCCCTTGCCTTTCTGCATCATCATCACATGATTGCTGCTTTTCTTAATGCTTTCCTCGCAGATTTTAGCATCCCATGCAACTCGGCCAGGTCTTGTCCAGTTGTTCATGTGAAAGTTCATTATGAATGGCTCAAAGCTCTGGGAAGCGGCGGAGAATCACATCGAGCCAACTCTTGGCTAAGGGAAAACCAAGCTTTTCCGACTCTCAATGTAGCCAATCATCTTAATCACATGAGGGTGATGGGATTCCTTCGCAAGCTCGCACGCAAATAAGGACTTTGAAGTATTGAACCTCTCAGCCCTTGCTTGGTTCTCAAACATACCACGTAACCCCACAATGATATTGTAGGCATCTGTGTTCTCATATTGCTTCTGAAGCTCAGAGGACATTGTGGCAAGCATGAGACAGCTCACATCAAGGCAATCATTCGTTTGCTTCTCATAAGCTCTCCGTGCAGCCACAGTAGCATTATCAGGCAAGTCTTGGGTAAGGAGACTCAAGGACATACTCCTTGCGCTCTTGCTTGAGAACAATTCTCAAGTTGCGATACCAATCCAAAAAGTTTGTTCCATTGAGTTTTTCTTTCTCAAGAACAGATCGCAAATTAAAAGTCTTCGGATGCGTTAGAATGACATGATCTACAACACAAGAATATGCAAAGTTTAGCACTATGTTTATGTTCATCTTTTATTAAACTATTTAGCAAAAGACTCCCACTATGAGTTTTGCAACAAAAACTCCTCTAAGTTACATAGTGGGTAAAGATCCTCATTTCACTAATTCCTAGTGAGCTTTGGCATCACGGCTAGAAAACTAGTGACATGGGTAAGCAACACTTTGCTAATCACATCCCTATGTGACTCTACTTTGGGTGACATTAGTATGCCTCGGCCCCAATCTATGCCCCAAGGTCCAAAACTATTTTGATAACCTTGTTAAGTAAACCAAATGCTTCCGCATGTAGATGTCCGACATCTACCCCAAATGATGATGATAACCGATGGCACTCTACTTTGGTAGACCTACCATGCGGTGATCATTATCTTTGGTGCAACATATGGAAGGGCATTAACACCTAATTTTAAGAGGATTCTATCCTACCAAAACAACATATCACATATATCATTGCATAAGAATAAGATAGATAACATCATAGATAAACACATTTAATCGTGAAGTAGTATGGCCCAAAAATGGTGATATCCATCTCCAAGTAGGTGTAGACGATCTCCATCCTCCACATCACTCCTTTAGGCCACCATGCTTAAAAGCTTGTAACCTCAAAACTAGGCTACTACCTATAATAGCTAGAAATCGAAGATTACAAAGATAGATTCAAGCATTAAGGTCGACACGCAGGTCGTTAAATACAATATATACAGCTAACAATAGCTGAAATAATCATGACACGCAGGCCATGAACGAATGTTACATGCATCACATACATCTCATACATTCAAATAAGCTATAGGGCCATACTATTCACATCATTCTCTGCAAAAATAAGTTAGACGTAGAATCGCATTCTACCTAACGATGTGAACCCAAGACGCTATACAAGGGGGGGATACACACGGCGGTCATAGATCGCATCTATGAAATCGCTATGAAAATCTTATCGAGCCGATCAAATCAACCCAAATCCGAGCCATTCAAAATGTCTCAATTTTCATTAGATCAATCATATTGATCATCGCGATCGGTATACTTGAGGAGACCACAACACAAGACCTCGATCTGTTGACTCGATCTACTGATTGTGCGTGCAGTTAGCCCCGATGGTGATTCCAGCCGGTAGGGGCAAGTCGCGCGTACATCAAAGAAGGAGCACGAACTAATCTTTTTGGCCTTGTGATGCTATCAACTCATACAAATTTCAACCCCTTATGACCGATTGATCTCATCAACCCGTGCTACCTTATTTAGACTGTAATAGATCCAATCTACTACTATCGCATATCAACATATATGCGCTGATCCAGATTGCAAACTAAGCAAGATGGCTCTGATACCACTATTGGAATACGCATAGGCTACGGAAGCAGAAAACAAAACTTTTCTACCGCGCACCCAAGAACATCATGCTAAGGAAGGATCATGGATCGTTACCACTTAGACACGCAGCGCAGCGGAAGAAGAATTGGAAACCGATCCAATCTCGCGCGTCGAGGTAGTAGTGGAAGTAGCCGATCGTCCCGAACAGATCGTCTCCTCCACGCACGCCGATCAACATTGCAACGAGCAGCGCCTCCACCGGTATCCACACGTCCGGGGCTGGAACGCCGATCGCGAGTGTACTAGCACTCGTGAGCAGCTAGGGTTTGGCTCGGGAGGTGGCGGCTAGGGTTTTGCTAGATGTTAACTGGGACGAATCCCCTCCGCCCCTCGCCTCCATATATATAGACCTCCTCACGTGGGCCTCGTGGACCGAGGCCCAATAGGAGTCTATTCGGATCTCTATCCGAATTGAGCCTATATCCGAATCATATTCGAATTAGTGTTCCAACCCGTTAAGCGTGCGACCCTGTAGGTTCACGTATACTTGGTCGTGACCCGGAAACGCCTTTCCAGTTACCATGTTAATAGCGGCCTCTAGTAAGACATATTAACCCCAAAGTATATGTAAAGATCATATCACTGAACTGTAATGTTCTCTCATGTACGAATCCCTTTGCCTCACGATATAGATTGAGCTCAAGGCGAGACTCGTGTCATCCTCTTAATAGCTCAATCACTCTCTCGATTCCGTGATGGATTATAAACTCGTGATTGACTCCTCAATCACCTTGGCATGGCCATGCACTTTCATAATCCATTACATCGAGGCCCGAGATATCTCTCCCATAAGGAGGGGCAAATTCTATCTTGATCATTCACATCCCACTACATGTTTCATGGCAAACCCGAAGACTACTTTTATGACTACCCGCCACGGAGTAGTGTTTAGTAGTCCCAAAATAAGCTACTACTCATGTTGGGAACCATGATGATCTCAAGTCTAAGGACTCTACATAAACACTACTTGAGACCAACCGATGACACATGGAATCTCCGCAGTGTCTCATGGCAGTCTATCCAACATATGTTCACTAACACATGTCCATATTATTGATTTGGTATCACCATACCATGATCCATGAGACATGATCATCAATCAATACATATGCTGATCTTTGTCTTTGAATCATATTTGTTCCTCATATGATATACGATCAGGGATCATTTAGAAATAGCAACATCTTAGTATTTAAGAGTCTCATGAATAAGTCACATACTCATTGATCAATAATGATGATGTCTATTCCAAGGAACAAAGTAATGTATCATAAACATAGTATGTGATATATACAACATCTCCATGTTGCCTCTAGGGCATATCACTAACACGTTGCCCGCCGATTGCGCGTCTTGACGTGTGGACGATGCTTCGGCTTCCGTCGATTGCGCTTCTTCACTCGTGGACGATGCTTCGGCTTCCGCCGATTGCGCTTCTTCGCGCGAGGTATATATATTTACCCGAAGGGCCGGGGTGCTTCCCAGGCGTGGCTGAGGTGGTCCTTGATTTCAAGAATATGCCTTCTTCAGTTCATGAACATGCAGAGGGATACTGCCGTGTTGATGAACTGACGGAGGCCTATTCTCGAGCACAATGCTCCGACAACCGCTGGCCACCGCACGCTTTGCGGGGGAGGCCGCTGCGCTAGAAGCGGTTGGCCTCCCGGTCCGTCTTGGGCGCGCGGCGCTGGCTGGCCCTGCAGCGGCGGGCGCAGAGTCTGCCGAACAGACTGCTCCGCAAGTGCTCCCGGAGGCGAGGGGGGCGTCTCTTGGTGCGCCCTGCCGGCGCGCGGTTGCGTGTCGTCATCGGGGGCGGACCCGGGAATATCTTGCGAAGGCGAGGATGCCGCCAAAGGCGGAGCCAGGTTGTTTTGTACAGATTCCCGGGCGGACACACGCCGAGGCGCTATTTGCGTGCCGTGCTGTTGCAGGCCCTTGGTTGGACTGCCGCTTGACCGGGCGTGGCGCGCACGGATGGGTGTGCCACTACCGTGACGATCGTGGGAAGGTGGGCGGTTCGCCTTCTAGCAGTTATGTTCATCTATGGCGTGGGAGACACAGGGGTATTAAATACCCCTTGCCTTATGCCCTGTGGACCTTCATCGCCTTGCCTTCTAGCTCCCATTCACGCGCCCCAGTCTCTTTTATCTTCCTTCTTCCTCCCGCGCCTCGGAGTTGTAGGAGAACGATGGCGTACGACGGGGCGCACACACTGGCGGCCGATGGCTCCGCGCCTCGAGGGGTGCGGCTCCGCGCCTATGGACAAGTGGTGGACAGCAGCAGGGAGAGTAGGGGGACCGTGCTCCCGCATCCTGGGCTCGACGCTGGTGACGGAGGAGACGATCCGTGGCCTTCTGCGTGAGGGGAAGCTGTTGGACCGCCGGGAGGTGCGACTGCCCACGGACGACGAGACCAAACCGCACCCCGAAACATCAGAGGCGATCGTGTTCGTCGCCTACCTTGAGGCTGGGCTACGCATTCTGGCCGCCAGACTTGTCGGGGACGTCTTGCGAGCCTTTGGGCTTGAGCTGGCGCAAGTAACGCCGAATGTGATAGCCCATCTTGCCGTGTACAGTTGGGCAGTGCGCACGGAGGTGTGCTGGCCGACCGCGTCACTGTTCGCGTTCCTCCATGATGTCCGGTGTGCGGCGGAGGAGCAGGGGGACGGGGCGCTACCCACCTTCGGCGGCGTCGATCTCGTGCTGCGCCCGCAATGCAAGAAGATATTTCCCGCGGAGTTGAGTTGGGCATAGTGGGGGCCGGACTGGACGAGGCGGTGGTTTTACCACCGCGTGGCAAGCGGTAGCGGCCTTGAGTGCTCGGGGCGGCCGGTGGTAGTTAACACCATGCCCAGCGCGCCCCTAAATGATGATGACGAGTGGATAGCACGGAGGCTTGTGGGGATCACCGCCCGCTTCAACATGCGCGACCTCGCTGAGGAGTTCGTCATGTACGGCGTGGCGCCACTTGCCGCGGAGTGGCGTGTCGCTCCTGGGAGGCTTCGGCGCGACAACGTCCGCCCTTCTGTGTCTTCGCTGCCGAGGCCCTCCGGTCCACACAAGTTGTCTTGTTTGTTTTCGTGTGGTATTCGTCAAGGTTGTTGTTTTTGCAACGTGCCCCCGTGCCCTTTGCAGGTACTTCCCTGGGGGACGCGGAGCGTGTGGTGGGTGCATTCCTTGGACCGTACACAGCCAGGGAGCACACGCTGCACGTGTCTGCGACCAGGGAGGTAGGTCTGGGGCGGTTGAATCGCGTGTGTGAGGCCTTGGGTATTAGGGTGCTAGAACGCATTGTTCCGGTCCCTAGCCAGCCTCGCCGCGACTCCACGGGGGGGGGGGTACTAGCGGACGTGGGCTTTGGCTCGGCGGAGCATGCAGACTTGGAAGCGAGGGCGAGTGCTGCGTTGCCACCAGCCGGTGTTGGGATGGAGCCATCACCCCTGGAGGATGTTGGGGCGGAGCCATCGCTCGCGGAGGATGCTGGGGCGGAGCCGTTGCCCGCGGCAGTGGGACCTCCATCTGCGGCAATTTCTGAGGCAGGGCCGCCCTTTTACTCCCCAAAGGCGAAGCGACCCCGCATACGGTCGCCCCTTCGCTCGTGTGGGGTTTGTTATGTGAGCGTGTCGGAGCCCTATGGGACTCGACTGCATAATCGTAGCTTTGGTGCCCCCGCAGCCCCGATCAAGTCTGCGGCTGCCGGTGGCGAGGGCTTGGTGGAGCTAAGCTCCGACATCAAAGTTCCCCTGGTTGACGAGGTGGGTGGGGATGCGGAGGTCCTTGTGGATTCGGGCGGGGCTGAAGGTAGACCTTTCTTGATTATGACCTGCTAGGTATTTGTAGGGCTGACCGTCGTGTGCCCTTACAGCAACATGGTTCCCCGAACGCGGGCGGCCCTCGACGCCCGAAGACGGCTGCTTGGGAGGGGCATCTGGCGCCGCCGAGACTATTGCCGCGGATGCCGCCCGTCATCTGGCGGACTTCGTCACTCAAGCAGAGGCGTTGGCGGCGTGGCGGGGGGCCGCGGATAATGCAGTCGCGAGCTTAGATCATGGCGCATTGGAGATCTGCGGGCTTGAACTGCTTGAGAGGGTGCTGGAGGTCTCTCAACTGAGGGTAAGTGGCTGACCCCGAGCGGCACGTAGCCACTGGGAGGTGTACTGATTGCTTCATTGTGTAGACTTTCGCCCTTAGCCGAGCGTTGCAGGCAGCCCATGTCCGGGAACGGGAGGCCTTGGAGGGCCAGCTGCGCGCCGTCGAAGGGGCCCTTCGCGAGTCAGAGGAGGCGCACTCCGCTAAGGAAGCGGAACGCGCGGCGGCCGTCTCATATGCCACGGAGCGCGTCGCATCAACTCAGCAGGCGGCGGTGGTGGAGCGTGACGGGTTGCTCCAGCAGGTTGCCGTACTGGTGGAAGAGAACGGCCGCCTCGCTGCGTCCCTGAGGGAGCGGGATGAGGCACTGGGTGCCGCCTCGGCAACGGCGTGGGAGACTATGCTGGCCCTGAAAGGTACCCTTGAAAATCTCGTTGCCGAGGTACCGCTCCGCTCCTTCAGACCCTAAGAGCTTGGACGGACACTTCGACGGATTGCGGAAGCTGCCGATCTTGCTCAGGCGGCCGCGACGTCCTTTGGCAATCACTGGTCCTACGTGATTGCTTGTCTAGCGTGTGCTCTTCTCCATCACCGGGGCTACCGTCACGTCGAGGAATTGGGCGACCCGCAGCTGGAGATGCCTGGTGGAGCCGGGGTGATGTCCGGTGCCGTGCGCGCCGTTCGGCCCGTCGTTCGGTTTTTTCATGAGCGGATCGGGGAGTACATCGGGGAGGCCACGGCGAAGGTGGAGCTGCGGCGGAACATGTACGGCGAGGGGAACCTTGGCAAGTGGCTTGACGAGGTTGCCCGGCGCGACGATGACGGGGCCGATGGTTCAAAGCAGGTGTGACCCCGAGTTCTTGTACACTGGTGTGTGTTGTAAGCTTGTGTACTCCATGCCGCGAATGAAGTCACGGTTGCTTCGCTTCTTTGATCGACCTTGCCACTTTGCTCTGAGTAGCTGGCCGATAGGGACCTGCTGCTGGTTTCTGACGTCGTGACCCGGCGCCGCTTACGTCGCTGGTGGCAGGCCGAAGACTCACTCGACTTCTGGGCGAACCGGCCCTCAGCAGGCGAGGCTTCGGCGTGAAAGGTCGTCCCAGCGAAGCCAGATGAGTAGTGCCGACCCGTCGGGTTTTGTAAGAACGTTGTGGCAGCGTGGTAGACAAGCCGGGACATTCATCACCGCCGTCGTTTTTTGGATGCATGCGCTTTGCGCCTTGTTTTTTATGGGGCTTGAGGGTTAGTCGGGGTAGGGGGTTGGGGTAGGGGTGGAGCTGGGGTGTAGTCGAAGTAGACGTGTGAGGGCTCCGTCCCCTACTTTCCGAAGTGGTGGCAGCGGAGCTGGTGCCTAGGTGAAGTAGACGTGTGAGCGCTCCGTCCCCTACCCTCCGAAGTGGTGGCAGAGGAGCTGATGCCTAGTTGACGTAGACGCGCGAGCGCTCCGTCCCCTACCCTCCAAAGTGGTGGCAGCGGAGCTGGCGCCTAGTTGAAGTAGACGCGCGAGAGCTCCGTCCCCTACCCTCCGAAGTGGTGGCAGCGGAGCTGGCGCCTAGTTGAAGTAGACGCGCGAGCGCTCCGTCCCCTACCCTCCGAAGTGGTGGCAGCGGAGCTGGCGCCTAGTTGAAGTAGACGTGTGAGCGCTCCGTCCCCTACCCTCCGAAGTGGTGGCAGCGGAGCTGGCGAATACTTGGAGTAGACGCGAGAGCGCTCTGTCCCCTACCCTTTGAAGTGGGCCCCACGGGATAAGGGGGGAGTTGCGTGTAGCAGGCGTAGCCCTGGTGTGGGGCAACGCTATCGCACCACATGCTCCTAGGGCGGGCGATGGGACTCTTGAAGCGTAATATCCGCGGTCTTGCTTCCGGGGCTCTTTAAAAAGGGGGCGAGTGGCCGAGTGGAGTGGCACTCGCCTTCCTGGACATTGCACCCCCACAACTTCTGGTAAAACTACGGTCCTCGGTGTGTTCCAACTTCGCCCAGTAGTGTGGAGGGCTCCAGAACACGGCTGATGCCGCCTGGGCGATCACGGGGCGGGGCATCCCGCCCCTGTGGGGGGATGTGACGCCGCGATGTGTTTTCGCCTCGCCCGTGTGCCGAAGAGCCGCGGTTGGTGCGGGGTAGTGGGCAATTCACTTGTACTTCATCAAGGTCGCTCCTAGCTTCAGGAGTAGACTGCTATGGCATGCCGGCAAGGCCACGCCCCGTCGTGCTGTTTCGTACAGGTGCATGTTCTCTCCCCCAGTTTCCTCCCTTGGGATGAGGGGAGTAGAGGGGGCTTGGCACTTGCAGCACCACAGGGGGCCGTGCTGCTCCAAAGACGGGCGCCGAGTCCTCCAGCTCGGGGCGGCACACCCTGGGGGGCCTTGGGCGCTGTCCGTCTTGTGGCGCCTTACTGTGGTGACGCTGCATCCCGAGCTCGAATGTCAATAGACGTTCGCTAAGGCGGCTTCCTGCGCCGGAGGAACTGTGTCCGCGTGGGCGCCTTCGCCGGGAGCGTTTGGTTTCTCGGCTCCTCTGCAGAGGCGCTGGCCATTGAGCTCCTGCGCCGCCTCCTTGATCGGCATGCAGAAGTACTAAGCGTAAGCCCCATGTTGAGCTCCTGCGCCTCGCTCCTGCACTCGCGCCCGCCCGTCCATGCAGTGCGCGCGGTTTGCCGGGATCGCGCAAAGCCTCTGGAGTCCATGCGCTGTTGCATGTGGACTCCGGTAAGTGCGTGGGAATATCATCCACATCTTATTTATACTCCGGGGAGTACGCGTGGCGAGAACACCAACGCGTGCGCGGGACATCCGTGTCTTGTTTAGACTCAGTAGAGTGCGCAGGGAAAACATCCGCATCTTTGTTTATACTTCGTAGAATGCCTGGGACTATCAATCACGACTTACTTAAACTCCGAAGGGCACGCCAACGCGCGCGCGGGACATCCGCGTCTTGTTTATACTCAGTAGAGTCGTAGGGAAAATATCCGCGTTTTTGTTTGTACTTCGGAGAATACGTGAGACTATCAACCACGACTTACTTAAACTCCGAAGGGTACGCAACCGCACGCGCGGGACATCCGCGTCTTGTTTATACTCAGTACAGTGCGTAGGGAAAATATCCACGTCTTTGTTTGTACTTTGGAGAATGCGTAGGACTATCAACCACGACTTACTTAAACTCCGAAGGGTACACCAATGCGCGCGCGGGACATCCGCGTCTTGTTTATACTCAGTAGAATGCGCAAGGAAAACATCCGCATCTTTATTTGTACTTCGAAGAATGCGTGGAACTATCAACCATGACTTACTTAAACTCCGAAGGGTACGCCAACGCGCGCGCGGGACATCCGCGTCTTGTTTATACTCAGTAGAGTGCGCAGGGAAACATCCACGTATTATTTATACTCCGCAGAGTGCGCACGGAGGCGTCCCCCACTGCGTCTTATTTATACTCCGTAGAGTACGTGCGGAGGCGGACCTCGACGCTACGTCTTATTTATACTCCGTAGAGTGCGTGCGGAGGTGGACCTCGACGCCACGTCTTATTTATACTCCGTAGAGTGAGTACGGAGGCGGATCTCGACGCTACGTCTTATTTATACTTCGTAGAGTGTGTGCCAAGGCGGACCTTCGTGCGGTGCTTGTGTGTAGGTGAGTCTCCGTGCAGTGCTTGTGCGGAGGTGAGTCTCCGTGCAGTGCTTGTGCGGAGGTGAGTCTCCGTGCGGTACGTGGGAACATCGACCACGTCTTTATACTCTGGGGAGTATGCGTGGTAGTAACACCGACGCGTGTGCGGATCCCCGCGTCTTGTTTATACTCAGTAGAGTGCGCAGGAAAAACGTCCGCGTCTTATTTATACTCCGGGGAGTGCGTGCGGAGGGAAGCCTCCGCACATTTTTGGTGGGCAGCATGAATAGCTTCGCAAACGGTGAACTTTATTAAATTCCCATTTGCGCGGGTGAGCGAGTACAAAAGGTTATGAACTAACCACTGCACTCGTTGTCGTGGTGGTGAGAAGCGGAGCCTCTGGTGCTGGGCTACCGTAGGGCCTGTGTGGCCGCGCCTGACCTATGGGCCTCACTGAGCTCCCAGGGGCGGGCCTCAGGTTCCATGCTCCAGGTGCCGGGCCGTGTGCTGGTCGCCAAGGACGGTGATGATGCCTCGCGGGCCCGGCAGCTTCACACATAGGAAGCCATGGTGTGGTACCGCCCCAAAGGAATTGAGGGTCGGTCTCCCTAAAATGGCGTTGTAGGGGTATTGCATATCGACGACATCGAAGGTGGCGTCCCTGCTCGCCATATTGTCATCCTGGCCGAAGGAGATCTGCAAACATACTTGGCCCAGCGCCAGTAGCGGCTGACCTCCGAAGCCCTACAGCGGAGCTCTTGAGGGGCCTAGGCGACTTCGAGGGATCGCCATCTGGTCGAGGGCCTGTGCGAACAGAACGTTCGCGGAGCTGCCCCCATCGATCAGGACACGCCGGATGTCGCACCCGGCAACCGCGACCTGGATGACTAGGAGGTCCTGATGGGGGAACTCCACGCCTTCGGCATCAGCGGGCGTGAAGGTGATCGTATGCTGTGCCCAATCGAGCGACGCATGAGCCGGGTACGCTGCCACGTGGTGTAGTCTCCGCACGTAGGCCTTACGTTGTCGCTCTGAGGTGAACTCCAAGGAGGAGCCTCCAGAAATTACGTTGATGACCCTACGCGGAGCGCCCTCAAGGGCATGGATCCGCAGGGGGCTCTCCGGGGGCTGTGGAACGTGGGCTCGTGCTCGCCGGAGACCCTCCTGAGGCTGCGGCTCCTGATCCCAAATCCTTAGCGGATCGTCTAGGGGTTGCTGAACGTGCGCCACAACAGGCGGGCGCGCCTCGAGGTCCCTGTCTTTGGCGACGTTTTGGCAAAGCGCCGCGATGGTGGTGTAGGAGCGGGTGTCATGATTGTCCTGGCTGTGCACCTCGCACCACTGTGGGCGGTGTTGGTCGCCATACTCCGCGCGGGCCCAACCGTACATGTTGAAGCGGGGTCGCGCATGTTGAAGCGGGCGGTGATCCCCACAAGCCTCCGTGCTATCCACTCGTCATCATCATTTAGGGGCGTGCCGGGCATGGCGTTAACCGCCACCGGCCACCGGCCACGCGGTGGTAAAACCACCGCCTCATCCAGTCTGGCCCCCACTCTGCCCGACTCGACTCCGCGGGAAATATCTTCTCACACTGCGGGCGCAGCATGAGATCGACGCCGCCGAAGGCGGGCAGCGCCCCGTCCCCCTGCTCCTCCACCGCGCACCGAACATCATGGAGGAACACGAACAGTGACGCGGTCGGCCAGCACGCCTCCGTGCGCACCGCCCAACTGTACACGACAAGACGGGCTATCACATTCGGCGTTACCTATGACAGCTCAAGCCCAAAGGCCCGCAAGACGTCCCCGACAAGTCTGGCGGCCGGAATGCGTAGCCCATCCTCGAGGTACGTGACGAACACGATCGCCTCTGATGTTTTGGGGTGCGGTTCGGTCTCGTCGCCAGTGGGCAGTCGCACCTCCCGGCGGTCCGACAGCTTCCCTTCACGCAGAAGGCCACGAATCGTCTCCTCCGTAACCAGCGTCGAGCCCAGGATGCGGGAGCACGGTCCCCCTACTCTTCCCGCTACCATCCACCACTTGTCCATAGGCGCAGAGCCGCGCCCCTCCAGGGTGTACCTCACCTCGAGCGGTGACGCCCGCCGGAAGACGGCGCCGTCATCGAGCGCCAGCGCGTGCGCCCTGTCGTACGCCATCGTTCTCCTACAACTCCGAGGCACGGAAGGAAGAAGGAAGACAAAAGAGACTACGGCACGTGAATGGGAGCTAGAAGGCAAGGCGATGAAGATCCACGGGGCATAAGGCAAGGGGTATTTAATACCCCTGTGTCTCCCACGCTATAGATGAACATAACTGCTGGAAGTTGAACTGCCCACCTTCCCACGATCATCATAGTAGTGGCACACCCATCTGTGCGCGGCACACCCGGTCAAGCGGCGGTCCAACCAAGGGGCCTGCAAGAGCACGGCACGCAAATAGCGCCTCGGCATGTGTCCGCTCGGGAATCTATGCAAAACAACCTAGTTCCGCCTTTGACGGCATCTTCGCCTTCGCAAGACAGTCCCGGGTCCGCCCCCGGCGATGACACGCAACCGCGCGTCGGCAGCGCGCGCCAAGAGATGCCCCCTTGCCTCCGGGAGCACTTGCGGAGCAGTCTATTTGGCAGACTTGGAGCCCGTCGCGCAGGGCCAGCCAGCGTCATGCACCCAAGATGTACCGGGCGGCCAACCGCTTGCAGCGCAGTGGCCTCCACCGCAAAGCGCGCGGCGGCCGACGGTTGTTGGAACATTGTGCTCGAGAATAGGCCTCCGTCAGTTCATCAACACGGCAGTATCCCTC
Source organism: Melocanna baccifera (assembly GCA_036346265.1). Lineage (NCBI taxonomy): Eukaryota > Viridiplantae > Streptophyta > Magnoliopsida > Poales > Poaceae > Melocanna > Melocanna baccifera. The sequence continues at coordinate 4,664,971 of CM070696.1, read as the reverse complement.
CGCATGTTCATGAACTGAAGAAGGCATATTCTCAAAATCAAGGACCACCTCAGGCATGCCTGGGAGGCGCCCCGGCCCTTCGGGTCAATATATATACAGTTGTCCCCCGCGCGAAGAAGCGCAATCGGCGGAAGCCGACGCATCGTCCACACGCGAAGAAGCGCAATCGGCGGAAGCCGACGCATCGTCCGCACGTCAAGAAGCGCAATCGACGGAAACTAAAGCGACGCGGCCCCTCATGCGCAGGCAACGTTCTAGCTTGGCCGCACCTGCGCACCTGGCCGCGTCGACGAGGCCTTCGCCCCCGCAGGCCGCATACAACTCCGCCCCCTCGGGACAACCCCGTCACTTCCTGCACATAATACCTGTTCACTCTTGCCACAACCATTTTCGTACCCTAATATGTCCCATGCCTTTCCATGCATTCTAGGTTGCAGAGAGCGCTGGCGCAGCAGGCCAGTCAGTGGGAGTCCGCTCCGACCGGCGCGAAGCCAGCCGCCAAAAAGGCGTGCGTACCCGCGGTCGTCCGGCCACACGCCCCAATATCCAACGCCTGCCCACTCCTCCCGCATCGGCGATGCCTTCGCCTCCGCAGCACAGATGCGACTCCGCCCGCGACCGCCCTCTGCGGCGGGCCCCAGGCTTCGACTCCACTTCGCCTACAACCACACAACATCACAGGCCGCAGGGACTGAGGGGGCCAAAGGGCTCGGCAACATGGCTTCGTCTTGTGAAGCCCGTCACCATGAGAGGCTCCTGTGTAGGGGTGGCCCCCACCTAAACCGCTAGCATGTTGAGAAGGTTGTAAACCATGTAAGCGATGTAGCTTGTCCGGAAAGGAAAGCTCGGTGTAATGTTACGATGGGTTAGGCGCTCCTCCTCAGGGAACACATATATGCAATGATCGGTCCAGAGGAAAGACCAGAGAGGTCATTTGCTCACCTAACTCTCCACTACCATACCCCTCTCTCTCTGTTTGGTCTGTAGCCACAACAGTGAGACTTGTGATATTTTCACTGATCACGAGAGCATCAAATACACCCAGAGATATTTGAACCTGAGGCAGTAGAGGTGGCTTGAGTTGATCAAGGACTATGATCTGACCATTCAGTACTATCCAGGCAAGGCAAATGTGGTGGCCGATGCTCTTAGTCACAAGGTGACACCCCCTACTCTCGATTGTCTTATTGCTGATTTTGAACGCATGGATGTCTCCTTTTTCTTTGCGGGCACCGTTCAGGTTGAAACCCACTTGCTTCTTGAGTTTGCTATTCCAAAGCAAGTGTGGCATAACAACATGATTAGATACTCCAACAAGTAAGAAAATGTCTAGATGAGGGCAAGGAAGGGGATTTCAGCATTGATGAGTTTGGCACATTGTGGTTTAAAGGCTGCCTTTGTGTGCCATAAAAGGCTCAGGTCAAGACTGACATTTTAAAGGAAGCCCATCGTACCCTATACACTGTGCACCCTGATGAGACCAAGATGTATCGGGATTTAAAGAAGAATTTGAATGTAAGTAGATATTTCTCAATATGTGGCTTCCTGTGGTGTTTGCCAACAAGTTAAGGCAGAACATAACCATCTAGTAGGTTGGTTACAACCTTTGGAAGTTCCAGTGTGGCTATGGGATGATATTTCTATGTATTTTGTGGTTAGTCTTCCTAGCACACAGTGGGGAAAGGATACTATTTGGGTTGTGGTGGATAGGTTCAACAAGTCTGCACACTTCATTCCCATTCGCATAACAAATACGCAAGCGATTTGGCTCCTATTTACGTGCGAGAGATAGTGCGGTTACATGGTGTGCCTAAGACTATTATTTCCAATCATGATGCAAATTTTGTCTCCATGTTTTGGGAGAGCTTGTAGAGTGCGTTGGGCACACAACTTCGTCATAGCACTGCATTTCATTCTCAGACAGATGGCCAGTCTGAACGCACTATTCAGACACTTGAGGACATTCTATGGTCTTGTGTCCTATCTTGGAAGGGGAGTTGGGAGGATCACTTGGTATTGGCAAAGTTCGCCTACAACAATAGTTATCATGCTAGTGTTTGTGATGCACCATTCGAGGTCTTGTATGGACAAAGGTGTAGGTCATCATTGTGCTGGGATACAGTTGGTGAGAGGACAATTTTGGGTCCTAATTGGGTACAACAAATGATTGACCGAGTGGCTGAGATTAGGCAGAATCTGCTTGCCGCTCATAGCTGACAAAAGAGCTACGCAGATGTGAGGAGGTGAGAATTGGTGTTTGCTAGGGGGGATCAGGTGCTCTTGAGGGTGTCTCCCACAAAAGGTATTATGCCTTTTGGTACCAAAGGGAAGTTTAGTCCGAGGTATGTTGGACCATTGCTGATCGTGGCGCGAATTGGAAAGTTGGCAAACCATTTGGACCTACCTGAGTCCATGCGAGGTGTGCATAATGTATTCTACGTCTCCATGTTGAGGAAATATCAAAGAGATCCAGAGCATGAGATTCCGCTAGAGCTGCTAGTCATTGAGCAGGTTCTTACCTTCTTCCATCGTTCCCGTTCTTCTTGTGTTTTCTGATATACAAGTCGTCTTCCTCCTTCAACTCTCCTCTAAATTCAAATCACCTAGTCAGGAGAAATGGCAAAATACACATCCAACTGGACGGTGTTGGAGATGGATAGCCCCAAGCTAAGGGCTCTGGAAGAGACTGAGATAATCCTGCCACAGAAGTTTGTGAGATGGATTGAACCTGCTGGACAGCATTGGCCATTGGGGGAGATTGGACAAATCTCGGTGTTCCAAGCTTTTTGTGAGTGTGGCCTTTGTCTTTCTGTTCATCCCTTCCTCATAGCGGTACTCGAGTTCTTCGCGATTGAGTTGGTCACCATGCTAAGCGTGTTTGTGTATCTCTGCGAGGCGTACTTGGGAATTCACATAGATTTGGAGCTCTTCCGCTATTACCACGAATTGATCTACCAAACTAGGTTCGCCGGAAGGTATGGATTGAAGCTCCATATTGGTAACTCAGAGGCTTACATCACAATGTTCACGATATCATCATGGCCATTGTAAAAGAAGAGATGGTTTTACTGAGAGACTACCAGCGAAGACAACCTTTGCTTCATGGGGAAGGCTATCGAGAATAACACATCATGGAATTCAATCCCAAAGGACATTTTCAGGATAGCTCCTAACATCTCAGCTATCAAGGAGCTGAGAGACAAAGGACTTACGGGATGGCATGTAATAAAGGACTATATCATCCGCCGCATCAGCCCCTTGAAGAGGCGTGAACATCCCATGTGGATGTACTCTGGTGCTGCCGATGCTACCAGAGACTATGAAAATGGTACATGTAGTAGTACTCATAGAATTAAATTCTGGATACTGTATACTGATTATGGTTTAAATGAAATAGATCTTGACCTGGAGGAGATTAACTCTCGAGTCAAGAATATTTGTGAGAAGGCTCCACTAATGGATATGGAGGCTTCTCATATCTTGGTGGATGTGTCCACCAAAGAGAGAGGAGAACGCCTAAAAGTAATTGAAACACTGATGTTACCTTTTAGTGCTATATAGTCATAGAAGAACTTAAGTCTAGGTAGTCATGGAAAAACTTACGACTTAATAGTCGTAGAGGAACTTACGACTAGACAGTCATAGGACAACTTATGACGGGTACTCGTAGAAAAACTTATGACTAAACGTTATTCTTATTCTCATCTTTTTTTTTTACCATTTTCAAAGTGTGGGTGTGTCGAGACCCGAATATGCAAATTCGGTATCTCTGTGTATTCCGCACTAGTCCCAGGATCATGCTAGTGCACACAGTCAAACATAGATGAAATCACAACCATATACACGATATAATAAAGGAAAAGCTCAATTATCAATAAATCTCAAAAGGTACGACCTTATGGTCAAGCTTACAATAGACTAGCCCGAAGACTTAACAAAATAGCAGCGGAAATCCAAAATAAAGCGTAGTGGCCAATCGACAAGCCCACAGGCTATCGAGTGGAGAACGAAGCCTAATCCGTGAAGTCGTCGAAGCAACCTCCTTCTGGAACCTCCTGTTGGTGATACTCCTCTTCCTTAACTGAGCAACATTGGGCATAAAGCCGTGAGTACATTGGTACTCAGCAAGTCGTTTGTAACAAATGGATGCAATATAGTATGCAAGGCTTACCAAAAGAAGGCTGAAAGGTTAATTTGCATAAATGGTAGTTGAAAAGTAAATACTATAATTAGATTGAAAGCGAACTTTAAATAAAAATAATAATAAATAAATAATCAAAGGGATGAGTATAAACCACTTGTGAACACCTATTCACAAGCTAACCATCCGCTTATGGACCCCCCATCAATAAGCTAAACCAACAGAGAATTAACCATCCACTGTCCCACCACCATCTACAAGTTTTCAGAAATAACTACCCCTCGTGTGAAATCACCGAGCAATGTCCATGACCGAGGACGCGGCTATTCGAATAGTTTTACACTCTGCAGAGGTTGCACAACTGTACCCACACGATGCGATTAGCCTCAGCTTAAGGTAATCACAACAAGGCCTTTACAAAGCTCAGTTACAACTTAATCCGCCCGTTAGGGTTTCGCATCACACCCCCCTTTGCGCCACATGGAAACCAGCAACTATGTTCATCTCAATGGCAAGATTAAAGTTGGAACCTCCCAAATTAGTTAGCCAGGTCTATCCCATACTAGACATGTGGTTTGTACGGTAAAGCTCAGATCAATGGCGCACAAAGTTAAGTCCTTAACAATACCCGGGCGAGACTACCACATCCCCCAAAGTGCACCTGCACTTCCCCCTTTACTGCACGATCACTCGCCCGAGTGCAAAACCAAGTTTGTATAACCATCACCGATGACGCACCAACATCATGGTACAAATTTTAATAAATGTGGCACCAACCACTGTTCCATATCTCATTAAGTCAAATTTACAATTCACATGTGATGATAAACCCGATCGTAACTTTAAGCAAGACTAAACATCTAATCGTACCAACCCATGTGACAAATATCATAACATCACTAGTATGTTTCCCAACCTATAGTGACAATGGCATCATGGCATTCCAAAATATCAAGGAGGGATAAACTCAATTGGGACGATAACTACCGGTACAAGTGTTTGAATAAAAATAGCGATGCAATGTAATTTAAAACAAATTAATTAAATAATAGATTGCAAACTGGGTTCAACATGATCAAAAGACACGACTTACCTTGGTTATGCTCAGTGGGGTACTCCTGGTCTTCGGGCGCGAAACCTGCTCCTCCGGAATCCGAATCTAGCGAGAGAGAAAACGACCAAAACCAAAGAAACACATAAAATGATAAGCAAATGAACTCCAAAAATCACCAAACCAGAACCAACATCTAGAGCTCGATTTTATATGAATTTAGAAAAAAGAACGGTGTCAATCAGAGCTAGGACGGAGGAGAACGGGCTCTTGAAAAATTAAACCTAAATTAAATCGGGATAATTCGGAAAATGTACTGTGCTGTGGACCCGATCCACGGGAGGGTCGGTCCACGGTGCACCCGGCGCATGGAACAGTGCGCACGCGCGGCCGGCGGCGGCTAACGTGCCAAGCGCGGGTGCCGCCACGTGTCATGCCGACGTGGCGACACATGGCACCCTGGATGCGGGTCCGGCTGATGTGGCATGTCCACGTGGCATGCCACGTCGGCTAGGGCTGATGTGGCACACGCTGGTGCTGCCACATGGCAGAGCTGAGCTGGCGGCTCGAGGTGGCGACGGCGCAGATCGGACGGTTGCGAGGCGGGCACGCGGCGAGATCTGGGGCGTCGGCCCAGATCTGGATGAGCGGCGGCGATGGAGCGGTGCGGGCGCGAGGACGGCGGCGATGGTTGACGCGTGGCGCGGCGCGTCGCGCGAGGCGTCGTGCGGACGCGGGCGCGCGGGCAAGGCGGGGGCGCGTCGGTGGGATCCGACGGCGGAGGAGGAGACACGTGGCGCACGCTGATGCCTCCTAGGACGGACGGCGGCGATACGATGTATCGGGGCGGGACGGTCGGCAATGGGCGACGCGTGGCCGGTGCGGGGAGCGGGCGACGAGGGAGGCGACGCGGGAGACCAGGGCGACGTAGCGGCGGTGAGGGGGCGGGGAGGCTCACCGGCTTGGTCTCGGCGACGGCGACGGCAACAGCGGCGTCCGGCGATGGCGGGGACGAACGGGCGACGGCGGCGCAGCTCCGGGAACGGCGGCGCAAGCGGGAGGAGGCGGCGGCGGGCGAGCAGAGGAGGAGGCGGCGGCGAATTTAAATGGCACACGAACCGAGGGCAGCGGCGGGATGAACGCATGCGAACCGAGGCGAGTTCGATCCGGAGGCGACTCGGGTGCTGGCGGCGGGCGGTTTGGACGGTCGGGATGTGGCCACGTGACACAGGCGCGGATCCGACGGCTCAGATCAATTAGGGTTAGGGTTTGGGTGAACACGGACTCGAACGGCCAGGATGGAGCCACGGCGCGGGGAAACGGATCGGGCGGCTGAGGAAAGGCGAGGTGCGAGCGTGGGCGCGGGCACCAGCAGCGCAACGCGTGGCTCGCGGGCGCGATCCAACGGCGGGGACGCGAGGAGCGCGGCGGGGAGCGGGGCGGGGCGTGGACGCGCGAGATGGCGCCGCGTGGCGGCGAGGAGGATCAGCGGCTGCGCGCGCGCGCGCTAGGGTTAAGCGGGCGCGACAAAGCGGCGGATTGCCTCCACGTGGCGGGGAAGGAAATCGGGTGGCGGGGAGCTTAGGCGGGAAAGGGAGTACGGTGGCGGCGCGGGGAGAAGTCGGATGGCCGACGCGTGGAGGGGAGAAGGATCCAACGGCTGAGGGGAAAAATCCCGATTTTCTTTAATCCAGAAAATTCAATTAAACTTCAAGAGGCTCTAGAAAATAGCAAATAAATCCCAAAAATTCACCAAAAATACCAAAAAATTCCTTGAGACCTGAAGAACCCAAATAAAATATTTTTAACTTATGTTAATATTTATTTTACTCAGATTAAATTATTTTAAAATTCTAAAATTCATTTATAGTTTAATTTAATTTCAGAAAATTCTAGAAAATTTCTTGTGACACCAGGAACTCAATTGAAATATTTTTAGCTACTGTTGAATTATAATTTAATCATATTAAATTCTTTTAAATTTTTGAAAATTCATTTAAGCTTGGTTTTAAATTCAGAAAAATCCCAGAAATTTATTTTTAAATTCAAAGTTTTAAAAATCCCAAAAAATCAGGATGTTACAGGGTGTGAATGACCGTCAGGACGACCAAGGGGTCGAATTGATAGTTATCGGAAAAGCGGCAGAGGAGAAACAGGCTCCTGCTGTGAAAAGGCATTGGCTGACTTGAGCTACCGACAAGGAAAAAGCTAACTCGAGTGCTGCTATTTCCTTTGCCTCCCTACTAAGGTTGACCCAATCAAGCAGTTCATCATGGACTTAAGTACTGCGTCTAAGATTGGAGCAACTGTACTCGAGTAACCAACACCTAAGATCAAGCAACCCTTCTATTATAGCACTGAAACCCATTTGGTGTGCGCTTCTCAAGGTTTTATTAAGAAACTCAACAAGGAATACTGGAGGAATTTTATATCTTCTGTGAAGGAAATTGCTGTAATAGCAATACCTATGATCAAGGAAGGGTTGGCTCTTCAGGTAGTCGGAACTGACTTAGGCTACTAGAAGAGCTAGGAGGAGCAAGAAGTGGAAAGCCTTGCTCAAGGTTTTTGACCAGACGTGGTTGAGAGTATCTCCGTCTCATCAGAAACGGTCGAGGAGAAGACACCGAAGAAATAGATCTCCGGAAAAGTTTCTTCCACATTCAAAATCAAATAAACGAAAACAATGTACGTATAAGCATGCAGGTAGCTCTTTCCTTCCATATTATATTGTAAAAAACTTCCTTACATTAGTGGCGTGTAGGTCGGTGTCTCCATCGAAAAAGGATGACAATGTGGGAAAGTCTCTTACGACTTTACCTGCAGTCGACGAAGAGATTGTAACGGTGGTCGAACAAACGAGCACCCAAATGGTAGAGACTGAGATCTGCACTACGACGCCCATGATGATGCGGATATACACGTGTCTTGTACTTTTCAGTTAAATATATTGCTAACCTGGAAAGAAATATTGAGCTGTATGAAATATGGTCAGGTGAACTATAATTTAATTGGATCATTATTTCTTATATTTTGAGATGTAGAACTACTATTTTATGTAATTGTATGCAGACCCATACTCAATCTGGACAAACCTAAAATGAGGATGTGTTTGAAAGAACTTGAAGAATCCTACATGCTTGATGTCACGTGGAGCAAAGAAGAAGGAACATACGTGTTTGCTGTCCAAAAAGGATTTATTAGGTGCCAAAGACATGAAAGAACAAAGCCCATATGGCTGGTAGAAGCATACAAGAGAAAGACCCATGTGGATAGGGAAGAAAGTCCATGTGGTGGGAGAGCAAAAGGGGGGAACCCAAGAACTTAAAGTATAAGTTTTGGATAAGATTTTTAAACCCAATTTGGACCTCCCACAAGCCCAACCGAATTCAAACACGGATTTAACTCATAACTCAATTCGGATTCGGTTCGGGACAGCCCAACAGGCAGTTACTAAAAAGGCCATAACTTTCACAAACGGAGTCGGATTCGGGCATTCTTGTACTTGTTGGAAAGCTTGTTTCAATACCTACGCAATGAATAAGGCCCCATCTTCAAATATGTGAAATTCCAAAATTTGGTTTTAGGGATAATATGTAAATTGTGGATATTTTGAATTTTGGCATTTCTTAACAATTTAAATTTCCAGATTTTCTATGGTTTTTGATTGAGGTTCCAGTAAATAAAATGCAAAGCATGAAATAAAAAGGGAAGAAATAAAATAAGAAGAGAAGATATGTTAAATAAAAGGAAATTTTAAATCAAAATATGAATATGAAAAGATGATCCAAATATTTGCCAAAATTCCCAAAAATGAATTAGTAGTATATGTGAAAATCCTCCAAACTTACAAGCTTCCAAAAATCATCCAAAATTAAAAAGGAGATTTCCAAAATATTAAAAATATAACAAGAAAAATGATAGTATTGAATTAGAAGTCTTGAAATACTATGCATGAAATAGATGCAAACATATACACACACATATGCCCAAAATTAATCATAGAAATCCAAAAATAATTAAAATCAAACAAAAATAAGAAAAGAGAAGAGGAGGGAAACCCAGTCAGCCCGGCCCAAGCTGAGCGGCCAGCACTGCCCCTCTCTTCCCCTTTCTCCCATCGCCCTCCTCCCTCTGCTCTTGCTCACATGCGCGTGCTTGCCTGGACAGCCTCACCTCCTCGAAATCGTGCTGTCACAGCCCCCACCCCTGAACACCCCTTCGGACCGGCGGTCGCCGACCGGCTTCTTCGCCCCATACCACCGCTCGCTCGCCGTAGTATCACCACCTGCTCCCTGTCCCCTCTGAGCACGCTGGTCGACCATGCCCAAGCCATCGTGCCATCCCGTAGCATCAGCCACAGTCCACTTCATGCCGATGACGCCCGTGCTGTTGCCACCCATTGCCTCTGCTCTTGTCTCCTGTCCACTTACCTCATCAGGTCGAGCTCTGATGCACTGTAGCCATGCCACCCCGCCATCGCCTCCATGGCCGTCGCCCTCACCCTGTGCGGCCAGCTTGCCATGACGGCTACAAAAGCCCGTCGAAGCCACCCAACGACTCCTCACACCTCCCTTGTTCTCCCACCGAGCACAATTGGATTATCGTGTGTTGTAGCTCGTCGGAGCCCTCTTCTTCCCTGACTCCAGCCATCAGGCTCACCGGCAACTAAAGCGGTCTCCATCCAATTCCTTTGGCCAGGAGCATCTCCTGTACTCGGCGAAGCTATCCCAAGCATCGGCTGAAGCTCACCGTGGACGAGCTGCTCCCTCGCTGTGTGCCTCCTTGGATCACCACCGCCGCACGTTGGCAAAGTACCACAACCATGCCCAAGCTCCACCGACCCCCAGGACAGCACCGTGACCACCTCTAGGTACTCTCTGAGTGAGCAATTGAGCTCTAGTGCTGAAGATCACCGTAGCCATTGCTGTCCTGTTCCGCCGCCACCCAAGCTCACCGCCGACCATGGCTCCGGCAAAATTGGCCAGCGAGACCTTGGCCAAAGGTGGGCGAGGGCACGAGCGTTCCATTTTTCTTATGTTGACGACCGGCCGCTGCCTCCTTCGCCGGCGGCGATCCTCGCCGTTGTCGGGAGGTAGAAGAAGCCACTGTTCATCCGTGTGTTTTAATTAGCACAGGATTAATTAATGCTAATGACCGTTATTAGTTTAATTAGTCGCTGACATGTGGGTCCAGTTTTAATTAAAACCGTTACCCGGTCTCACCTGTCAGCGTCGTGTAAAATATTTAAACTCTGTGTCCCTACTTGTCAGTGAAACCAAGGAAAATTAATAACCCCTGTAGTGGGCCCCATGTGTCAGTCTCGATGAACTAATAAAGGCAGCGGGTCCCACCTGTCAGAGAGAGAAAAGAAAATAAAACCCAGTGGGTCCCAGCTGTCAGTGAGAGAAAAAGAAAAATAATATAATCAGTAGACCCCACCTATCAGTCTCATGTGCTCTCTCTCCTCGGGTTATTTAAATTATTTCTGATTTTTCATTTAAGAACTTCAAAAATTCATAACTAAATTCATTTTAACTCCAAATAAAGTGAGAAAAATTGCTAAATTCATCTAAATTGCTAAATCCAATGGAACCAAAATCATGAAGTTTTCAGCTTGTTTGAATTTTTGTGAGAGTTTAATTGGTTATGCTTGTTGTTTTTAAATTCTCATTTATCGCAAAATTAGCATACGAAGCTCAAGAGGAAGAATCTGAGGTGGACGCAAGTCAAGACCAGCAAGACCAAGACAATTGTGAACCAGGCGAGTCAATACTTTGATCATTTTGAATTCCCACTTTAGCAAATTATTTACATTTGAATTATCAAATGCATGCTGTTATTTTATGTGCGAACTTATGTTTATTTTATGCTCTAGCTAGCTGTCCTTTTATTAAGTGCTACTATTACACCTTTCTAGCACATCAAACAGTGAATCTTGTTGTATCCCTAGGGAAAGATATAATGATAAAAAAAAATTTACGAGTATGCCTATGGCTTAGCCCTGCTAGTCATCGGGGGTGCCTAAATACCCCAAACATTAGATACAATTACAAAAGTGATTTTGGGAAAGTTGTAGAGGGAAATGGTCATGTACTTTTAAAATGATCAATATTTTATGCCCCCAAAAATCCTCAATTGCTTATAAGTCTGGGCGGATGGATCTGGGGTATGGTGCATTGGAGTGCACGAGTGTGGGGTTTGTGGTAGAACCGCCCAGATAACCCTGCGGATCAAATTTGGTCAGGACTTCCCATTGTAAATGTCGAGACCCGAATATGCAAATCCGGACTCTCTATGTAAACTGCACTAGTCCTAGGATCACGCTAGTGCACACAGTCAAACATAGATGTCATCAAACCATATACACGCTAAAATAAGGGAAAAGCTCAAATATCAATAAAACTCAAAAGGTACGACCTTATGGTCAAGCTTACAATAGACTAGCCCTAAGGGCTTTAAAACTAGCAGCGAAAATCCGAAATAAAGCGTAGCGGCCAATCGACAAGCCACAGGCTATCGAGTGGAGAACGAATCCTAATCCGTGAAGTCGTCGTAGTACCGTATACATAATGAACAAAGGAATTGAAATAACCACTTCCGAACCTCCCATACCGTATATAGATTGAAAGCGAACTTTAAGTAAAACAATAATAAATAATAAACAAAGGAATTGAAATAACCACTTACGAACCTCCCATCCACAAGTTAAATCAACCACTTATGGACCTTCCATCCATAAGCTAAACCAACAATGAATTAACCATTCACTGTCTAACCATAATCTACAAGTTTTCAGAAATAACTATACCTCGTGAGAAATCACCGAGCATTGTCCATGACCGAGGATGCGGCTATTCGAATAGTTTTACACTCTGCAGAGGTTGCACAATTGTACCCACACGATGTGATAATCCTCACGTTAAAGATAATCACAATAAGGCCTTTACAAAGTTCAGTTACAACTCAATCCACCCGCTAGGGTTTTGCATCACACCCCCCTTGTAACAATGGAAATCAGCAACCATGTTCATCTCAATGGCAAGATTAAAGTTGAAACATCCCAAATTAATCAGCCAGGTCCATTCCATACTAGACATGTGGTTTGCACGGTAAAGCTCAGATCAATGATGCACAAAATTAAGTCCTTAGCATTACCCGGCCGAGGCTACCACATCCCTCGAAGTGCCCCAACACTTCCCCTTTTACTGCACGATCACTCACCCGAGTGCTAAACCTGTTTTGTATAACCATCGCCGATGACGCACCAAAGTCATGGCACAAATTTTAATAAACGTGGCACCAACCACAGTTCCATATATCATTAAGTCAAATTGATAATTCACATGTGATAATAAACCCTTTCGTAAAATAAGCAAGGTTAAACATTCTAATCGTACCAACCCATGTGACAATTAGCATAGCATCACTAGTATGTTTCCCAACCTAAGGTGACAAGGGTATCATGGCGTTCAAAGTTATCAAGGAGAGATGTAGACAGTTGGGCAATAACTACCAATACGAAGGTTTATATAAAGTAGCGATGCAATGTAATTTAAAACAAAATAATTAAATAATAGATTACAAATTGGGTTCAACATGATCAAAATACACGACTTGCCTTGGTGATGCTCAGCGAGGTACTCTTGGTCTTCGGGCGTAGATCCTGCTCCTCCGGAATCCGAAACTAACGAGAGAGAAAATGATTGAAACAAGAAAAATACATAAAATGATAAGCAAATGTACTACAAAAATCATGAAACAAGAACCAAAAGCTAGAGTTCGATTTTAGATGAATTTAGAAAAAAGAACGGGGTCAATCGGAGCTAGGACGGAAGAGAACGGGCTCTCGGAGAATAAACCCTAAAGAAATTACGGAAAATCAGAAAAGCTACTGTGCTGTGGACTGGGTCTACAGTAGACCAAGTCCACGGTGGACTCGGTCCATGTAACAGTGTATGCGGGCGGTGGTGTTGATGCGGCGGATTAGGACGGCAGACACGGGGGCTTACCGGCGGCGGGGCTTCCGACGTTAGCGCGGACGGCGACAGCGGGCTCCGAGAGATGCAGCGGCGCTCGGGGGCAACGCGGGAGGCAAGTGGGTTCGACGGGGCGAGAGGGTTCGGCGGGGCTGTGGTTCTCACCAGCGACGACAGCGACCGGAGGAGGGGACCGCGGTGATCGAGCGGCGGCGATGGGGCGAGGGCGGAGGCGAGGGCGGCGGCACACGAACTGAGGCGGCGGCGGAATTTATAGCGTGCGAACCGAGGTTGGTCGGGAGGGTTACGGCGCGGTGGGGTGAGCGGCTCGGAGACGATAGCCGCGCCCTTGACACGTGGACGATCGAGATGGTGACACGTGGCGCGGGGCGTGATCCGACGGTGGGAACGCGAGCAGGTGCGGCGGCGCTAGGGCAACGCGGGCGCGGGCACGCGCGCGAGGGCCCGCGGATCAGTGATGCGTGGAGGTGGCGCGGATCGGGTGGCGAGGGAGGCGCCGCTCTAGGGATAGGCGGGGGTGCGCGCATGGGCGGCGGGGATTGCAGCCACGTGGCGAGGGGGTCGAATCGAGCGGCGCGGAGTGGGGGAAGGCGGGGAGGGCTGGGCCGAGGTAGGCGGCGGGGAGAGCGGCCGGGGAATGGGCGACGCGTGGAGAGAGAGAATCGGGCGGCCGGGAGATTTCCCCAGTTAAATTCTCTTCAGAAAATTCAAATAAACTCCCAGGAGCTCTAGAAAATAGCAAATAAATCCCAAAAATTCACCAAAAATACAATAAAAATCCTTGAGACCTAAGGAACTCAAATAAAATACTTTCAGCTTATGTTGAAGTTTAGTTTAATCATATTAAATCCTTTAAAATTTTGAAAATTCCATTTAAGCTTGATTAAAATTCAGAAAAAATCCAAAAATTAATTTTCAAATTCAAGGTTTTAAAAATCCCAGAAAATCAGGATGTTACAGTAAAATAGTACAACCACAAGTCTGCAAAGTGCAACTTGGCTGAGTAAACCTATCGAACCTCGGACTCATCTCGCAGGTTGAGGGAGAGAGGTGTGGAAATGTCAAGGCTTGTTGTGGCTAAAGGGACACCGCGTGGAAGGTGACTTATTTTCCTGTCATACTAGCACTATGGGGAGTGGAGCCTGGAGGTACTAGTATCAGTGGTTAACATTCCGTGCAATATATGGGACCCACCGCAAGTGGGAGCAGCCCATAGGGTGAGATAAGAACAAGAGGCCAGGTAGTTTGAAAGGTTATTGTGATGGTCTACTCAACTGCATGACTAAAGAATCATGTGGGGCAACGAGCGGATTGTCTCTTGTGGTAAAAGTGTACACACTCTGTATAGTTAAAACTATTCGAATAGCCGTGCCCACGGTAAAGGGCGGACATAGGAACTTAACTTAGATATAGTTCTATTTCAAAAATGAATTTTTATTGGAAAGCTTGGAAAGGAAAATGAAGGATGATGGACAGTCTTGATTTTATGTTGCCCTGGGTGTCGTCCCGATGATAAGGGAGGCTGCTATAACGCTGAAAAATAAATATATGGTGCAGGTGACATGTAAAGGTGGATATAATCTTTACTAATACTATCATCACAACTCTTTTTCAAATATTATAATTTTAGTCCAAATGGCTAAGTCTTAGGAAGTTTTTATATAAGTATATTACATCTTTTAAAAGGAAATTTTGGCAAATAAAATAACCTGAGCCATCCTTTAACAAGCCATGCATGTTAAATTATTTACATATTGTGTATTGGCTCGCGGAGCACAGTGGATAGTGTGCTCACCCTCGCATCATCATACCCAGAAGCAGGAAGTCAAGACCACTACACCTACGATGGAGCACCAAGAAATGGAGCCGACGACTGCAACTAGGGTGAATTTGAAAATGCTTGGTTCTAAGCAAGTATCATGCTGGAAGAGTGTGCACCTATATTACCTGTGGCCAGGCAATATAGTCTGCACACATTTACCCCTCGGTCACTTGCCTGTGGCTTTTGGTTCCGCTGCTGTTCTCGCTTTCCACTGTTATACTTTTGATCTGTAAGTATTGGCCTTGGTGGCCCGTTATGTAAAACTACCACCTGACGTGGTGTATTTTAAACTTTGATGTATAATATTATTTGAATATTATGCGATGTATGAATTGATTCAGCAATGTACTGTGAGCATTATCTACTAATCCAGAGAATAGTGCGGTGGAATCACAGAGTATTCTGGATTTCAAATCCGGGTCCGACAGCGCTGGTATGAGGGCATACGACTGTAGGGTAATACCTTAGGAAGGGTACTAGGAAAATACCTAAGGACTTAATTTTACAAACCTATAAAAAGAGATTTTAGAAAAATATAGCGTATTATTTTCCTCTCTTGTCCTTCTTAGATATGATCTTCTCTCTCTGCCTTTGTTTTAAAAAGAGATACTAACTTTAGTACTTTAATATACAGATGGCTGGAGCTGCAGATGGTAACTGGGACTATTTTACCCATGGATAGAGCGAGCGGGACTTTGCTTGCATTTTGCACAAGCTGCTGCACTATTTGGGATACAAGGATCAGCCGATATATAGAGGGCACAAGACCACCGAGGGACCCCGAGAGTGTTGGCTCATGGAGATCTTTCTTTACACCCTGGACGAGACTACACAACCCCATGCTCATGTAATATCTTGAACGTCTTTTTGACGTCGGTTTTTAAGTTAATCGCGGAGTTACCCGGATTTTCAGTAAATCACGGGAAGGGAAAATAAAATTATGGAATAGTCTAAAATAAAAAAATAATGAAATAAATAAATAAATAAAAACTTCTTAGCGGGCTGCCGGAGGGCCACCTTGGGCCATCCGACCCAAGTGGAGCCGCCCCTCTCCTCCAAACCCTAGCCCCACCCCATAAAATCCCTTGGGACACCCTCCCTCCCCCTTTTCCCATCCCTGGCCGCCATCCTCTTCCCCCCTGTGCCTCCCTCTCTTCCCCAAAGAGCTGTTGTCCATTGGTGCAAGGAGAAGACAAGAAGAAGAAGAAGAGGAAGAGAAGGAAGGGAGGAAGAGGAGAAGAGAAGAAGGGAGATCCCGAGGGATCCTGTAATATCCCGAACGTCGTTTCGGCGTCGGTTTCTAAATTAATCCCGGAGTCGCTTGGATCTTTGGAAAATTACAGGAGGTGAAAATAAATTCTTTGGAATAGTCTAAAATAATAAAAAAAGAATTAAAATAATTAATTGAGAGATTTTGGGCTGTTCGGAGGGGTGGGCCAGCCACTTTGGGCCAGCCAGCCCAAACGGGGGCCCGTACCCCCTCTCAAACCCTAGCACCCCCTTTATAAACCCCTTGGGGAGCCCTCCCTCCCCCTTTTCCCACCCCAAGCCGCCACACACAGCCCCCTTGCGCCCCCTCCCTCCCCTCTAATGCTGCCCTGTTGGTGCAAGAAGAAAACCAAGGAGAAGAAGGAGAAGGAGAAGAAGGAGAAGAGAAGAAAGGGAAGGAAGAGAGGAAGGGGAAGAGGAGAAGAGAAAAAGGGTGTGATCCCAAGGCTAGCTAATTGTTTCTCTCCCCAATTTCCTCAGTTTTCTGCTGTTTTTAGGGTTCTTAGCCCGATATTTTGGTGGGGATTAGAATTTAGAACCCCCGATTAGAGAATCCTGATTCGTTGTCTGTAGATCAAATCGCGTGATGTTACTGTTCATGCGGTTTTGACCCCTACAACGATTTTTCCCGAGGGTCTCCCCAAAAGGAAAAACGTAGAGGACGACAATACGCATCTACTATATTGTTTTCAGAATTTTTGGGAGCGTAATTTAGGCATAACAGGGTCTGGAATCTCGCTGTCTGTCAGAGGCATAGACAGGGACAGACCGCTGTTCAGATGGGAATTAGGGATAGAAGATGATTTTTATATTTTTGTCCACCATTGAGAAAGTTGTAGCAAATTCAGTCATCTAGCTTCTGTAAAAGAACCAGAATTTTTAGAGCCTTGATCTGTTCTGGGGATGCATTACAAGTCGGCTGTCCAGACTTTCAGAACAGAGGACATCCTCTGTTTTGTGCATTAGATATCACCTTGTTAATGACAAAATAAAAATATGTGATCTACATGAAAAGTATAGATATTCAAGTGAGGAATCTAGATATATATCTTTTGCCATGATTAGTGTTATTTTTTTAAAGATAGAAAATGTTAAGCAGCGCCGCTGCAGTGGGAAGATTGTAGAACCGTTACGCGGGGAAGGATGTTGTGGGATTTTGGGGCTTAGCGATATCTTTTCTTCAAGAGTCGCTTTTCATTGTTGTAATGTGTGCTGAGAGGTACCTTTTGAACTGGTGGTGTTGTTTCATGAATGCACGTGATTTGCTTCGCTTCAACGGTAGAGGCAAGTAAACGTAGCGGTTGTACTACATGTTTGTCTTGTTAATTATTCTACCTTCACATTAAGTATTTCTCTTAATTTGAGTTTCCATGCCATTGTTACATGCCTTCTTAATGTGGTTCATGTGGAAGTACTTTAAGAATTCAATAGTTTATGATCTTGATGGTTAACAGTGGGTATGTGGAATTGTTCTTGATGAAACAAGTATAGTTGTGGGGTAGTAATCTTTATGAATATATATTGTGGCCTAAGTGGTAGTATTCTTAGTGAATATTTGTGGTTGTGGTGGTAGTATTCTTGATAAATAAATTGTGGGTCATGTGGTAATGATCTTATGAAGCTTTAGCATTGTGTTTAATGAGATGCATGTGGATATTGACAAAGTATTCATGATGATTATGTTGCTAATCTTCGTGGTTAGATTCTTACGGTTTATGATTATCATATCATTCATAACATGTCATGACATTTGCATTGTGGATGTCGCTGCTTATAGCCGCGACCGTACCGGTACAGCATCGTACATTGCCGTAGTACGATGCACACTCTTACCTTGTTGGGTAAGGGTGAAGTGGAGCATTAGCATTAGCATTCATATGCATTGCATTGTGGGAAGATCATATGCATTTTTATGTAATATATTATGGTGAAGTTATTTTACAAATAAAAACAACTTCATAGTTGTGATGTGGATTTGGCTCATGAGAGTCACTTGCGGTATGAGGAATGTGGTTGTGGTCATGGAATGAGGTTCACCCCTTGTGGTATGATAGGGGTTGAGATTGTGGTACGAGAATCTTTTCTCTTGTGGTAACTGTTGATATCAGTTGTGGATGTGAGAAACAATAAAAAAAACTGAGGTAAAACATGTTAATGCTTTACTCTGATTGGTTATGGTAGTGGTTGAGGATGTGAAGTAGACAATTAAGATTTATTTGCTAATGATTTATTATTGATGGTAGTAAATGTGGTTAAGACAATAATTGTGGTTATTGTGGAAAATGAATAATGATGCTTAACAACATTGTAGTTTAATTAGCTTGTAGTTTATCTCACTCTTGCTTTTCCCCCCCTCTCCAGGTGATTCTCGAGTATGCATGGGAAGAGTAGAGCGGCACATCTCTGTCACACATCATATCACGATTAATGTTGTAATAGTTGTGTAGTCCTAATCATGGATTTATTTTCCTTATTGATGTTTGTTTCAAAGTAATAATGCTAGACAGTGGTTCATTTTAATTGGTTAAACTTTTTAGCAGTTATTCTTTAAGTAATAGTGTTCCAATGCCTTGCTTTAGTATGCTTCCGCTTAGCTTATCATGATTCAGAAATTATTGCTAGTTTATGTTATCTTGTAAATTGGCTAACTGTAGAGTGGTTTAGTGGCATCCTAGGGTGATGTGGATCTTGGGGTGTTACAGATCCCCTAGGTAACTTTTCTCCATCCCAAATTCTTATGGTTTTACTGTAATTAGGATTCTTAGCACAAGAATTGATGGGGATTAGCAATTTAATTCTCCAATTTGGGAATTTCTGTTGTCTCTGTGTAGTTCAATTCGTGCAATGCGGCTATTTGCGTAGATTAGACCTACGAAAAGATTTTTTTATGCAGGTCTGGCCAAAAGGAAAATTGTAGAGGACATCAATATCTATCTTCTATATTTTTTTTAGATTTTTTGGCCACGGGGTTTAAGCGCAGAAGGGTCAAGAAGACTGCTGTCTAGCAAAGGTGGAATCCGAAACAGATTGCTGTTTTGGTGTGGTTTAGGAGTAGTAGATGATTTTTATGATTTTGTTTACAATTGTGGAAAATGTAGGGAATTCAGTAATCTAACTACTGTATAAAAATCATAATTTTTAGAGCTTTGTACTATGGTTGGGGTGCGTTAGAAGCTGGCTACCCAGATTGCCAGAACAAAGAACATCCTCTGTTTTGCGCGTTAAGTTACACTTTGATAGTAACAAAATAAAAATAAGTGATCTACATAAAAGATAAAGGTATTGAAGTGTAGATTCTAAAAATATGTCGTTCTCTATAAATGGTTTAATAGTTTTAAAGATACAACAAAATTAAGCAACGGTGCTGCAGCAAGCAGAGTGTAGAACCGTTAAGTGGAGAGGGATATTGTGGGCTTTTGGGGTTTAACGACATCTTTAATTATTAAGTCATGTTTTCATTGCTGTAGTATTGTGCTGAGAGGTACTTTTGGATAGGTGGTTTTGCTCCTGAACGTGCGTGATTGTTTCGCTTCAACGGTAGATGCAAGTAAACATTGCGGATGTGCTACTGTTTAACTCGTTAATTATTTTACATTCACACTAGTTAATTCTCTTAATTTGATATGTTATGCCATGGTTACATGCTTTCTTAATGTGGTCTATGTGGTAGCAATCTAGTAATCAATTGGTTATGCCTTGATGAAATGTTGGTGGTTATGTGGTATAGTTCTTAATAAACGAAAGTGCTTGTGGGGTAGTGTTCCTTTTGAGGATATTGAGATCTAGGTGGTAGTACTCTTAATGATCATATTGTGGGCTAGTTGGCGGTATTATTAACGAATAAATTGTGGCCTATGTGGTAGTATTACCTTTGAATAGATTGATTTTGGTCTTGGCGAACCGAATGCGGATTATATGGTAATGTCCTTATTGAATCATATATGGATTATGAGGTGGTATTCATGTTGAATATATTGTTGTTCTTTGTGGTTAAATTTATGATGAATATGATGTTGTTCTTTAAGTTTAAATTGTTGTGGATTATGATTATCATATCATTCATAACATGTCATGACATTTGCATTGTGGATGTCGCCGCTTATAGCCGTGACCGTACTGGTACAGCATCATTGTTGTAGTACGATACACACTCTTACCTTGTTGGTTAAGGGTGCAGTGGATCATACACATTTATATGCATTACATTATGGATAGATCATTTGCATACTTATGCAATGTATTGTGCTGGAATTATTTCGCAAACAAATGCAACTTCTTAATTTAAATGTGGAATTGGCTCATGAGAGTCACTTCTGGTATGAGGAATGTAGCTGTGGTCGTGGAATAGGGTTCATCCCTTGTGGTATGGTAGGGGTTGTGATTGTGGTATAAGATTCCTTTCTTTTGTGGTAACTGTTCATAGCAGCTGTGGATGTGAGAAATAATAAAGATAGTGAGGTAAAACAGGTTAATGCTTTACTGTCATTGGTAGTGGTAGTTGTTGAGGATGTGAAGTAGTTAGTCAAGATTTATTTGCTAATGTTTTACCGTCGTTGGTGGTGATTTGGGGTTGAGGATATACATATGGACATTGTGGGGAATAAGTGTTGATGATTAAACTACGGTAGTTTAATTAGCTTGTTAAACAGTTTGCTTGCTAAGATTTTTATCTCACTCTTGTTTCCCCCCCTTTTCAAGTGATCCTTGAGCATGTATGGGAAGGGTAGAGCGGCACAACACTATCACACACCATCTCATAATTTATGTTATAATAAATATGTGGAGTCTCTAGTTATTCATCATTGTGCCTCATTGTTGTTCTTTTTTATTTATAATGCTAGACAGTGGTTCGTTTTAATTGGTTAAAATTGGTAGTGGTGGTTCTTTATTAATAGTGTTCCATTTCCTTTATTTTAGGAGGCCTCCACTTAGCTTATCATGCTTTGAAAAAATTGTTGCCAGTTTATGTTATCTTGTAAATTGGCTAGTTTGTGGAGTGGTTTAGTGGCATCTCAGGGTAATGTGGATCCTAGGGTGTTACAGTTGGTATCAGAGCGAGTTTTAGGTCCGTGGTAATTAAACTATTAAATTGACACACTGGTGCACAATAGAATGGGATGGGTCAAGCATTGCATTCATTCTTTAGACATATTGTATTGATGATTTATGTTATAAGATAATATTGTATGATTATGATTTGTTTCTATGACTGCTATGAGTGAGGATAGTCAATGATAAGAGGTAGGGATTGTAGATGTTGCCTTGGGCATTGCCAGTTTATACCACCGTTCGTGGTATGGGGATAGCGATGTAGTTACCTCGGGTAACTTAGTTGCGTATGTCATGGGTGAGATTCTTAGAAAAGTTGTTATCTTCTTGGAGTCGATTTTGGCCAATTCTTGGCCTATTACGGTTAACGAATTTTCTCTTGGGTTAGCGGTTCATTGCAGTTGTTGGGTGCTAATAGGCCTCTAATTGTTTTTGAGACAATTATTATTTCTTTCTAAGTAATGGGTTGCTTTTGCTGCTCGTGAGCGGTGTTACATGACTCATTAATTCGTTTGATATTTTGAAAAGGAATCAAAACTTTATGTTGGAAGTTCGTTAACTTGTGGAAGTCTTGGCTCCATGCATTTCTTTTAAGTTATTTCGACTATTGAAGTTTGATTCCTCTCTTTTCTAAAAGGAAGTGTTAAAACTCTTTGTGATATTTTGTTGTGTCTAAGTGGGAGATGGTAATTATGTAAATAATTGATAAGTTATGAATTATCAAGTTGAGATGCTAGCATGGTGCATAATTAATTTCTACCAATATCCTTAGAAGTGAGGTTGATTAATATGATGTTGTCCTGTTGTAGTTTCTTGAAGAATTGTGGCTAATAATTTGTCGATACATGTTTAGAACTCATGCAGTTATTGAGGAATATAAAATAGTGGTTTGATTATTGTGATTGTTTAAATCTCCAATTTATTTGGTAGATTGGATTATTTAGTCTTAAGTAATTAATCTAACCATTTGAGATGGTTAAGTAAGGAGGTATTGGAATATTACCTTAGTAATATTAACCTTTAATATGTCCTCTCTTTACATACATAATGAGCATGTACAACTGCTAAATTCGTGTAACTTTTGCTATGCTAAATTGTTGAAACATGTATAAAGAAATAGATGAAGGTTGATGTATTGACTTGTGGAATCTTGTCTTATAAAGCTGGTATTATTGATGTTTAAACTTATTTTGTTCTAACTTCTGAACATAAGGTGGAATATTGGATTTGTGCTCATAATTGTTTTTGTGATTGCAAAACAGAGATAGGATCATTAATGCCACGATGATGAAAAATAATAATCAATTATTGACAGTAATGGCTAGAGTGCAATTAATCTTTGCTAAATTAGAGTTGAGCATCAGTAAGAGTTAAATGTATGAAATCTAATAAGAGATTTATAGTAGCATGTTTGTGAGGTTGTCATGTTCTAATATTATTCTGTTAAAGAGTTTGTTTTAAATATTGTGGCTTTTGCTCTAGGTTTTTCCTAGGTTAAGTAATTGGAATCTTATTTAGATAATAAGAATATGATGAAGTGATTTATGGTGTTCCTTTTGGAAAAAAATATGAAGGAATAAGAGGATATGATTATTCTTGCAAAGAATGTTTTATCTTGTTGTTAATACAATTGACAGTACGTAGTTGTGATTGTATGTTGAATGTTCTAAATAAAGGAATTTGTTAGTTCCATGATACTATTTAAATTAAAGGATTGGAGATTTGCGGTTGAGATCTTTTTGGATCTTATGGTTTATGTGGTAGCCGATATTTCTTTGAGTAAAGCGACGTGTTGAACGTTTTAATTGTTTTTTTAACTAAGCCTTGTGTTGTGGTCTTCAAGCCTCTTTTGTTGGAATTGGCGGGATGCAGTAATAAAAAATATTATTTCTTGTTAAAAGAAAGAGTGTACTAGGAGTATTTGAGGTACGGATGATCTCATCTTGTATTTTCCATCCTTATTGCTATTTATTTTTTTCCCTGGGTCTTGCGACTGCTGTGAATGGTAGTGGTTCCCGGTGTGCTGAAATTTATTTCTTCTTACCTCTCCTGAAGGAAAAGGGTAACCGATATGAGTTGTGAAGTTTTCTTTTTTGCGTGATGGCAACTGGATAGTGGTGGTCTAGTAGATGTTTTGGTGGAAGCCTTAAATATCACGATGTTTGTGGTACATTGGATGATATATTGTTTTCATAGCATAATCCTTAGGAAGGATTTGATTTAAATAGAATGTTTGTCTTGGAGCCAAATGATTTGTTGATGTTAAGAATTGAGTACATGTTAGTTGTGGAATAGTAGGGTTTTCACCTGAGGATTTTCCTATCTTTATACGGGGAGTTGTTGTAGGAATCTTGAAAGATGAGTTTGAGCTTTACCTTTTGTTATGCTAGAACCTTAGAGGCCTAGTGTTTCTGTGTGGGAATAGTGAGTCAGAGTGAATTCCAAATAGTGTGATGATCGTGGATAACACCCTTGGGGTGTAGTAATTGGGTATGTGCGGGTGTGAAGTGAATTTTTTTTTGAGTTGTTATCCTTAAGGGATTGATGTGCGTTATGAATTATCTGTCAAGTAATTCCATTGGTCGAGGTCTTGGCTAGAGTGTGTTTTGAGGGAATAGTAAAGTCTTGTTAGTGATATGCCCTAGAGGCAACATGGAGATGTTGTATATATCACATACTATGTTTATGATACATTACTTTGTTCCTTGGAATAGACATCATCATTATTGATCAATGAGTATGTGACTTATTCATGAGACTCTTAAATACTAAGATGTTGCTATTTCTAAATGATCCCTGGTCATATATCATATGAGGAACAAATATGATTCAAAGACAAAGATCAGCATATGTATTGATTGATGATCATGTCTCATGGATCATGGTATGGTGATACCAAATCAATAATATGGACATGTGTTAGTGAACATATGTTGGATAGACTGCCATGAGACACTGCAGAGATTCCATGTGTCATCGATTGGTCTCAAGTAGTGTTTATGTAGAGTCCTTAGACTTGAGGTCATCATGGTTCCCAACATGAGTAGTAGCTTATTTTGGGACTACTAATCACTACTCCGTGAATCGGGTAGTCATAAAAGTAGTCTTCGGTTTGCCATGAAACATGTAGTGGGATGTGAATGATCAAGATAGAATTTGCCCCTCCTTATGGGAGAGATATCTCTGGCCCTCGATGTAATGGATTATGAAAGTGCATGGCCATGCCAAGGTGATTGAGGAGTCAATCACGAGTTTATAATCCATCACGGTATCGAGAGAGTGATTGAGCTATTAAGAGGATGACACAGTCTCGCCTTGAGCTCAATCTATATCGTGAGGCAAAGGGATTCGTACATGAGAGGACATTACAGAGTTCACCGATATGATCTTTACATATACTTTGGGGTTAATATGTCTTACTAGAGACCGCTATTAACATGGTAACCGGAAAGGCGTTTCAGTCACGACCAAGTATACGTGAACCTGCTGTGGTCGCACGCTTAACGGGTTGGAACACTAATTCGAATATGATTCGGATATGGGCTCAATTCGGATAGAGATCCGAATAGACTCCTATTGGGCCTCGGTCCACGAGGCCCACGTGAGGAGGTCTATATATATGGAGGCGAGGGGTGGAGGATGTGTGCTGTTAACATCTAGCAAAACCCTAGCCGCCACCTCCCGAGCCAAACCCTAGCTGCTCACGAGTGCTAGTACACTCGCGATCGGCGCCCGGCCCGGACGTGTGGATACCGGTGGAGGCGCCGCTCGTTGCGATCTTGATCGGCGTGCGTGGAGGAGACGATCTGTTCGGGACGATCGGCTACTTCCACTACTACCTCGACGCGCGTGATTGGATCGGTTTCCAATTCTTCTTCCGCTGCGCTGCGCGTCTAAGTGGTAACGATCCATGATCCTTCCTTAGCATGATGTTCTTGGGTGCGCGGTAGAAAAGTTTTGTTTTCTGCTTCCGTAGCCTACGCGTATTCCTTTAAGTCTCTCTACAAGGGTATAGACGATGTACTCAATTTAAGCTCATTGTTGAGGTTGCCAACTTAAGATAAAAGAGTCGGTGTGTTGGGCGATGATTTAGAAATCCTTAGTTCCGGGAAGTTAAATTATTAAAAGAAATGGATTGAAAAATTATTGTTATCTTGTTTAGACTGTGTGTTTATAGCAGAGGTCATCTGCAAATTGAGTTGTTTTATGTTGAGGCGTACTCTTTTCCATCTAGGAAAAGAAAATGATTGTTTTGGTCACTCTTGGCTTATGTGGTATTGTTTCTCCAATTGTCTACTTGGAGAGTGGACAAGATTTTGTGGAGAATCATTTATCCTTCATTTGCAGTTTGGTTCTGTTTATAAAAGATTTCTAGACGTTCTTCAAGTAGAACAGCGTAAGTGGAATATGCAGTCAAATTCTTTTAGAGAGGTAAAAAATGTATTATCCCGATTATAATTAATCGAGGGAAGTGTGTTAAGGAGGAGGATAGATTTAGAAAGTGGTTTATTAGTTGTGGCGGGGAATTGTGCTAAACGGTAGAACCTGTTGGCCGCTCAGAGTTGGCAGGAGCGTTATGCAGACGTTTGATGTCGACCAGCATGTATTGTGGACTCGTCGAAATGGGTCTTGATGTTATTCGCTCGAAGTTGCTCTTGGTTGGACTCGTTAAATTTTTCAACCCTTGCCATAGATTTTTCAACCCACAGGAGATTTCAGGACCACCCCAACCCCCGATCCACTTAACATGAGTGAAGCATTGAAGTACAGCGTCCACAAGTCTGCCAAGATCTAGAATTTAATGTCCGTTCGAGACACGAAATAGAGATCGAACTTTCCAAGCTCTATCGACCATTTTGCCATGTGTCTCGCTGTTTCCCTACCTTGAAGGACCACTCCTAAGGGAAGCTCAGACGACACAGAAATTTTGTGCACTTAAAAATAATGCCTTAGTTTTCTCGAAGACATGAGGAGGGCATATAATAGCTTTTGGACCTGCGGGTAGCACTTCTTAGGCCCATGTAAGACTTCACTTACATAAT
Source organism: Melocanna baccifera (assembly GCA_036346265.1). Lineage (NCBI taxonomy): Eukaryota > Viridiplantae > Streptophyta > Magnoliopsida > Poales > Poaceae > Melocanna > Melocanna baccifera. The sequence goes on along the minus strand of CM070696.1, from coordinate 4,638,600 downwards.
ATACATGTCGATGGACGTTGTCATGTTCTGCAATTAGTACATTACTTACTGCCTGTGGCATGGTAGAAAGATATACGAGTAGTGTTTCACCTGATTTCGAAGAAACCAGTATAGGAGCACTCGTGAGATATCTCTTAATATCCTCGATGGCATCATTAGCCCCCTTCGACCACTCGAAACCTTCATGCTTTTTAAGAAGCTTAAAGAAAGGAAATCCCTTCTCACCTAGGCGTGCAATGAAATGACATAGAGCCGCCATACAGCCGATGAGTTTTTGAACTTCTTTCTTCATCGTCAGAGGGCACATCTATTCGATGGTCTTGATCTTTATAGGATTTTCTTCGATACTTCTCGCCGAAATGAGGAATCCGAACAACTTTCTTGAAGAAACTCCTAACACACATTTCTCAAGATTAAGTTTCAAGCGATGTTTTCTAAGGTTATCAAAAGTCTCCTATAGGTCTGTAATGTGATTAAGTCAATTGACGCTTTTGACAACTATATCATCAACATAGGCCTCTAGATTGCGAGCCATTTGATTTATAAAAGTCAATTGCATCAAGCGTTGACAAGTTGGACTTATATTTTTTTTAGCCCGAATGACATTTTGACATAACAAAATATTCTAAATGGTGTGATAAATACATTCTTCTCTTCATCTTCTGGTAACATACTAATATGGTGATAACTAGAGTATACATCTAGAAAACTTAACATTTCAGAGCCAATAACAGAATTAATCAATTGATCAATATAAGGAAGAGGAAATTTATTCTTTGGACAAGCTATATTCAAATCAGTATAGTATATACACATACGTCATTTACCATTAGACTTTTTAATCATTACAGGATTAGCCAACCACTCAGAGTGATCAACTTCTCTTATAAAGCCTGCTTTTAATAGCTTATTCAATTATGATTTAATAGCTTCTCGCCAATCTGGTGCAAACGAGCTTCTTATCAGGTCATAGAGCTAGTCTGTGCTTGATCACCTCACTAGGGACTCCGGGCATGTCGGATGGCTTCCATGTGAACACATCTGTGTTTGCCCGAAGGATGGTGACGAGAGTGTCTTCCTATGCAGGGTCGGAAGTGACTCCGATACGAGGTGTCATGGAAGGTTCTATTGGATCCAAAGGAACCTCCTTAACTCCCTTGTTCGGCTTCGGCGCGGTTTTCAACTAGGAGTACTTACTCGAAGGCTGCGTCTTAATGGCTCCTTCAGTCAGTGGCTAGCCGACCATCTCAAGGGACTTGCGGTCACATGTTAGCGCTATTTTCTTGTCTCAGTATATTGTGATTACTCCTTTGGGACCTGACAACTTGAGACATTGATACGCATAATGAATAGATATCAGAAAATGTACCAGAGTTGGTCGACCAAATATAGCATTATAAGCCGTATCGAAATCAACCACATGAAATGAAATTTTCTGTCCTGAAGTTGTTTAGTGTACCGAACGTTACAGGCAAAGAGACTTGGCCAATAGATTTAGCCGAAGATCCCGGCATGATTCCATGAAAGGAATACTGCATCGGCTTTATTCTGCTTCGAGAAACCTGCATCTCATCTAGTGCGCTAACGAATAAGATATTTAAAAAACTACCACTATCAATCAATACATGATTAACTCAACAACTGTTGATGGTGGGTTCGACCACAATCAAAAGTCGACCGGGTCTAGTTAAAGGGATCGGACAGTCACCCTTCTCAAAAGAGACGGTAACTTTCGACCATTTAGTAAAGTTATGGGAGGAATTGACAGAGTTTACCTCCCATTCGACAGCCTTATATTACTGCTTTGACTCGTACGTAGACAAACCCCGTAAATGTGCTTGATTGTATGCTTGGGCTCTGGAAGGGCATATCTTCATCCTCTTTTGAGTGCTTCCGACCGCTCGATTGTCCCGCTTCCTCGAGTGTGAGAAGTGGTTCCTTGCCAGAATAGTAATCCGTGAGTTTTTTTTGGAAAACTTGGCAATTGCAGAGGTCGTGACCTTCCCTCTTATGAAGTGGGCACCACCTTGACTTTGCCTTTACTAGGGTTATAAGGCTTCTCATCACCTATGACCAAGATTTCGTTCGAAGGATCAACCCGGGCTTCATACCTTTAGCCTTGTTTTTGGACCTTTTAGATTTCTTCTTCTTCTACAACCTTCAACTTCCCTTTTATCACTCCGATCGGCTTGATCAAGAGCTTTAGTCCATTCGACTGCCTTAGAGGAAGTTGTATAGCAATCAGCCATCTCGAAGAGCTCAGCAACGATGGTCAGAGAATGCAAAGTGATGTCTTCGGTGATTCTCTTATTTTGAACTCCCTGTTTGAATGCTCTAATGACGAAGGCATCATAGACTTTTGGAATTGATTTATGAACCTGGCTAAAGCATTGGACAAATTGTCGCAAGGTCTCACCGTGGTCTTGCTGCATTCAATGCAAATCATCATCTTTACTAGGGCGGTAATATGGCCCTTGGAAATTTGCTAGTAGTAAAGGTGGCAATGGGTACCCGAAACCCGAATACCCGATGGGTTTTACCCGATAAGGAGGCGGGTATGGAAAGATATCTTCACCCGCGGGTACGTTAATGGGCAAAACACTCTACCCATCGGGTATGCGGGTGCGGGTACGGGTGTATACTACCCGTACCCGCATACCCGCGGGTAAAAATACCCGGAGGCCCATATACCGGCGGCCCATGAGAAACATGGCCCATAGCCCGTTTCTATATATACCTGATGAAAACCCTAGCCCCATTTCACTCCAAATCCAACTCCCTGCGCCGGCCCTTCCCCTCCTGCCTCCCCCAAACCTCCGACGGCCCTCCCCCTCCTGCCTCCCCCAATCCCCCCGGCCCTCCCCCTGCTAGCCGGCTTGGCGCCGCCGCACACCCCTGCGCCGGCCGTCCCCCTCCTGCCTCCCCCAATCCCCCGCCGGCCCTCCCCCTCCTGCCTCCCCCAATCCCCCGTCGGCCCTCCCCCTGCTAGCCGGCGAGCTGAGCGGCAGCCGAAAAGGGGAAACAATGGCGCCGGCGGCTCGAGTGGTTCGGGCGCGATTCCCCGACGGGGGAGCTTTCCTGGGCTTCCCTGAGCTCACCTATGGCGCCAATCGCGGCCGAAGTGGAGCAGGGCGGGCCGGCGGCGGGAGCGCGCTCGGTGGCGGAGAAGGAGACAGCGGCGGCTTGCTGGGGAGGGAGGCAGGGTCCGGCGAGGTGGGGAGGGCGTTTGCAGGGTCCCTGGGGTGCTCCTTGAGCAGTGAATCGGCCTGGGGCGCTGCGGTGCTCCGGGGAAATCCCGACGCCGGAGTTGAGGAAGGGGGCTTCACCGGGTATGGGTTACCCGTTGGGTACAAATACCCGCATGGGTGCGGGTACGGGTAAGTTTTTATACCCGGGTGCGGGTACGGGTATTGTAGCGGGTGCGGGTGTGGGTATCGGGTACGGGTATGGATTAGCTATACCCAGCGGGTATCTACCCGTTGCCACCTTTAGCTAGTAGCATATCGTAGAGATGCTGCTAAGAATAGATCAACTCAAATGGTTGGTTGAGTAACCAAGATCGAGCACACCCCTCGAGCACCGTCAGAAGATAACTTGCCATAATGTGCTCGTCACCCCCTGCTGCCCGCACCACAGTCGTGTAAATATGAAGGAACTCGATGGGATTCTGGGTCCCATTGAACCTCTCTATGTTCATAGGACAAAAACGTGGCGGCCAGTGTACTGCTCGGAGTTCGGGTATAAATGCCTGACATCCGGTAACGACTTCTTGACATCCTCTTTGCAATAAAGGGTAATTCAGATCATCAGGGGACCGTAGTCGACGATGCCCGATGGTAGATTGGCCAGACTGATAGTAGGCCTGATCCATACGAGAGTAATACTCCTCGTACTCCATTTCCTGCTGCAGATTCCTTGGCTAAAGAGGTGATCGACCACCTGCTTGGTCGGTCTGCCGATCGGGAGTCGCTCATGAAACCCTTCTTTGATTGGATTTATGAACAGACAACCATCGTAGATCGTCATCATATCAAACCCTGTGTGGAGAGTTTTGTGAATGACTCAAAGCAGTCATGTTCGTCCGACTCCCAGAATTGTGCCGATGAGGCTGCTTGAGTCTATCCATCATCTTATGCAGTCTTCGTGCAATCCCTTCAGCAAAGTGCTCGTAACCGGGCACCCGAGCAAGTTCTAGAGTTGGATTTTTGAGGAGATCATTGATGTCTTGAAGTTCTCATGCCTCTTTATATTGATACTGGACGCACCCTAGCAAAGTCTTCTAAGCGGCCAGCCATCTCCTCCGAGCGGTGTCAGGTCTTCAATTTCTGAGGCAGGTTGCATCTATCTAAAAGGAGAGTGATTATTTCTACGATTTCTCCCATGCTCATCAGGGTAGTGATCCTATTCATCGTCTGAGGTGTCTGCACCATCCTCAAAAGAGGAGGGAGAGTTTGCTCGAGGGAAAGTCTCGTCATGGCCTCCATCGGGATTGTGATGAGAATCTGAAGGAAAGGCTACAATCTCTTGTCTGGAACTTTGACTTCAAGTGGAGGTCGACTCGTCAAAGGAAACCTCGAGCGACAGCTCTTCATCACCAAGAGTAATCCCCACCATATAGGGGAACACTAGGTTATAACTATCTCCAACGAGAGGACCACTCTGCGACCAAATGGATGAACCCTCAGTGATATAGGGTCGTCCGATCATTTTGATGTAAGATAGATACTTGCAAGAGTCTTAATGAATCGCAATGATCCTCTAATGCCAATTCAAGGGATAAACACTCTTTAATCTGCCAAAACACACATGTGTCGATTTCGCCGACCACCAAGCAAAGATCTATCATGCACCCAATTTCCAGCGGAAATGCTAAACAATCTTGATTGAAGAAACTCCATAATTCCGCACATAACTTAAACATGAACAATAGTAGATTTATTCTCAAAGGTGGTTTGAGCCGTAAAGGCTATGAATACAAGGCTTATATAGCCACTTGGGAAGTCCATATAATTCCTAAACCGAGTATAACTCAATCCTATATTGTTTTAGACTCAAACTCTTACAAAAAGAAAACTAGATTTTACACCCGTTACATTGTTTCAGTCATAGCAGATGATTCATGATGAATTTGAAGATGGGGCCTTATCCATTGCTTAGACCTTGAAATATGCTTTCCAATGAGTATAAGAATGACCAAATCGGACTCCGTTTGTGAAATTTATGGCCTTTTTAGTAACTGTCTATTGGGCTGTCCCGAATCGAATCCAATTGAGTTTTGAGTTAAATCTGAGTTTGAATTCGGTTGGGCTTGTGGGAGGTCCAAATTGGGCTTAAAAATCTTGTCCAAAACTTATACTGCAAGTCCTTGGGTTCCTCCTTTTTGCTCTCCCACCACATGGACTTTCTTCTCCCGATCCATATGGGTCTTTCTCTTGTGTGTTCCAATCAGCCATATGGGCTTTGTTCTTGTTGGCTCCATCTGCATAAGCTTTGTTCCTTTATGTCTTTTGGCACCTAATGTGGTTATCCTCTTCCTTATGCCTCTTCGTTACTTTGGCCCCAGTCTCCATCTCCTCCCTCTCAGATCCAATATCTTCTATTTGACAAACCTGAGAATGCACCATGTGATAATATGGGGTAGTATTCCATCCTTATAAAAAACAATATTAAGTTTGGTTTGGAATGAGTTCACCTGGCCATATTTCATGCGGCTCAATAATTCTTTCCAGTTGAATAATATATCTAACTGAAAAGTAAAAGACACGTGCGTATCCACATCACTCAGTGTGCAAATCCCCTGCTGACTCCAGCAGAGTGTTACCACCAAAAGGGAATGCCAAAGCCCCCGACCCTGGTTCTCCAGGATCGACTGAAACTGGGTAGGTCGTCACCATTGGTACACTTGGACTCCTTGGGGCGGAGTCATCGTCGCATTATGAGCTCTGCTCGCCGTTAGAGGGAAAGCGCTCAAGACTATTGTGTGATCATGCAGAGTAAAGATATGAGAATTTTATCCAGGTTTAAGTCTTCTCCTGAGAGAATAATAACTCTACGTCCTATGCTATTGTTGCTATAGAAAGGCTTACAAATGTGGACAATGGAAGGAATATAATGTTTACAGAATGATTACTCCCAACCAGTACATATCACTTGCTCCAACCTCCCCTCTCTTCTCAAAACATGTCCATTATATTGCTGGCAAGTTAGTGACAATTGCTTCTTGCCAGGAGGCGTCTTGACGCTTCAGGAGTTAACCGCTGGATGGCGATTATTGTCAGAGAGACGTGGATAGCAGTTCACCGTAGGACGATTGTTGTTAGAGAGATGTGGGTAAGATCGTGTGCAGTTACGGAGTATAAACGCATACTTAACTACCTTGTCAGACTACACTACTGCAGGAGTAAGTTGGTCATTAATTCAAACCGTCGCAATAGGACTCTCAACCAAGTAGTCACAGCAAGTCTTACGACTAAGTGCTCGTTGCAAAAGCTACGAGTAGCCTACCGTTGTAAAACTTACGACTAGGTAGTTGTTGTAGAATCTACGACTAGGTAGCAGTAGAAGAACTTACGACTAGGTAGTCATAGCAGAACTTACGACTAAGTAGTCATAGAAGAGTTTACGAAGTAGTTGCAATGAGACTTATGTCTACTTTATGAAATTTCTCCTTTATCGTTAAGGGGTATATTAGAAGAATATGATGATGTAATAACTAAGAGGATTATTATATCCTTGTCACACATATTTTCACATAATAAATAAAAATGCAAAAAATAAAATAAATACTGCACATGACTTATTTTTTTAGAACTGACTGTACGTGAATTATAGCAGCACAATATTGGAGTCACAAGCCAAACACATCTGAACTACACCATTGGGCAAAATCCAGGTTCCCTTATCCACCACATGAACCAATCCAATAATTATAACTCCATCATTGGAAAAAAACAAATTTTTATACAGAAACAGAGTTAAGATCTAGGCAAGATTCAACCTTCTGCTCGATCTCAGGGACTTAAGCAGCTTCAGAATAACCTCCCTCTTTCTGCAAGAACATGTACACATCAAACACATTAAAATCTCATGGATCCAATTCAATACACGCTGTATTCTTGAAAAATTGAGCACCACTAATGAGATCTTCGCTTGGTCTAGAACTTACATCTCCTGTACAGCTTGATCAAAAACCTTCATGAAATTCATCGCCGAAGAGTCACCGAAGATGCAAGCAGAATCGCTAGAATTCTAGAGTGAGAGATTTGGATTCTGAAGGTTTCAGGCTGTGGTGGTAGCTAAGAGAGTGGCTTAAACTGTAATTGGATGCAAGAAAATTAAGAGAGTCACAGAGGCCAATGGGGACATGGCAGCGGCTGCCCGGATCCTAGTGACTAGCAAGCACCCGAGATGGATGGTGGCTATTACTGCGGTGAGGTCAACAGCTGGGTTGAGGGTGCACAGGAGGGAGCAAGGGAGGGGCGGCGGTGCATGGGGAGGGGAGGAGGAGGAGGAGGCGGTAGTGCGGGAGATGTGCATGAATTGGTAAAGGAATACGCGTAGGCTACGAAAGCAGAAAATAAAACTTTTCTACCGCGCACCCAAGAACATCATGCTAAGGAAGGATCATGGATTGTTACCACTTAGACGCGCAGCGGAAGAAGAGTTGGAAACCGATCCAATCACGCGCGTCGAGGTAGTAGTGGAAGTAGCCGATCGTCCCGAACAGATCGTCTCCTCCACGCACGCCGATCAACACTGCAACGAGCGGCGCCTCCACCGGTATCCACACGTCGGGGTGGGCGCCGATCGCGAGTGTACTAGCACTCGTGAGCAGCTAGGGTTTGGCTCGGGAGGTGGCGGCTAGGGTTTTGCTAGATGTTAACAGGACGAATCCCCTCGGCCCCTCGCCTCCATATATATAGACCTCCTCACGTGGGCCTTGCGGACCGAGGCCCATTAGGAGTCTATTCGGATCTTTATCCGAATTGAGCCCATATCCGAATCATATTCGAATCGGTGTTCCAACCCGTTAAGCGTGCGACCACAGCAGATTCACGTATACTTGGTCGTGATCCGAAACGCCTTCCGGTCACCACGTTAATAGCGGCCTCTAGTAAGACATATTAACCCCAAAGTATATGTAAAGATCATATCACTGAACTCGTAATGTTCTCTCATGTACGAATCCCTTTGCCTCACGATATAGATTGAGCTCAAGGCGAGACACGTGTCATCCTCTTAATAGCTCAATCACTCTCTCGATTCCGTGATGGATTATAAACTTATGATTGACTCCTCAATCACCTTGGCATGGCCACGCACTTTCATAATCCATTACATCGAGGGGCCCAGAGATATCTATCCCATAAGGAGGGGCAAATTCTATCTTGATCATTCACATCCCACTACATGTTTCATGGCAAACCCGCAGACTACTTTTATGACTACCCAGTTACGGAGTAGTGTTTAGTAGTCCCAAAATAAGCTACTACTCATGTTGGGAACCATGATGATCTCAAGTCTAAGGATTCTACATAAACACTACTTGAGACCAAGCGATGACACATGGAATCTCTGCAGTGTCTCATGGCAGGTCTATCCAACATATGTTCACTAACACATGTCCATATTATTGATTTGGTATCACCATACCATGATCCATGAGACATGATCATCAATCAATATATATGCTGATCTTTGTCTTTGAATCATATTTATTCCTCATATGATATATGATCAGGGATTATTTAGAAATAGCAACATCTTAGTATTTAAGAGTCTCATGAATAAGTCACATACTCATTGATCAATAATGATGATGTCTATTCCAAGGAGCAAAGTAATGTATCATAAACATAGTATGTGATATATACAACATCTCCATGTTGCCTCTAGGGCATATCCCCCAAAAAGCATTTATCAGATTTAGGAGTGAGCTTATCAGAGTGTAAACGTTTTACATAAGCCTCACATCCCCAAATCTTAAGAAAAGACAAGCTAGGACGTTGTCCTGTCCACATCTCATATGGTGTCTTTTCTACTGATTTTGATGGAACCCTGTTTAGTGTGAACGCAGCTGTTTCAAGAGCGTACCCCCAAAAAGACAATGGAAGATCACTTTGGCTCATCATGGAGCGCACCATGTCTAATAAGGTGCGATTTCTCCGTTCAGATACCCCATTCTATTGAGGTGTTCCTGGCGGAGTCAATTGTGGAACAATTCCACAATCCTTCAGATGATTACCAAACTCATGGCTCAAATACTCGCCTCCACGATCAGATCGTAGAAACTTGATTGTCTTGCCTAAATGATTTTGCACTTCATTTTGGAATTTTTGAACTTTTCAAAGGATTCAGTCTTATGCTTCATCAGGTAGATATACCCATATCTACTAAAGTCATCGATAAAAGTTATGAAATCATGAAAACCACCTCTGGTCGTTAAGCTCATTGGTCCACATACATCGGTATGTATGAGTGCCAATAAGTCATTTGCCCGCTCACCTTGACCGGTGAAAGGTGTCTTTGTCATCTTGCCAAGTAAACAAGATTCGCATGTCTCTAATGATTCAAAATCAAATGAGTGCGAATACCATCTCTATGGAGCTTCGCATGCGTTTCTCATTTATGTGACCTAGCGCGATGCCAAATAAACGTGGGATTCAAATCATTGGACGTTGCCTCTTTGCATTAATGTTATAGACCGGTGACCCTTCAAGAGTAAGAACGTATAACCCATTCACCAATGGAGTATGACAATAGAACATATCTTTGAAATAAAGAGAACAACCATTGTCCATAGATTTAAAGTCATAACCTTCGCTTGCAAACATGAAGCGAGAAATAATGTTCTTTGAAAGAGATGGAACACAATAACAATTATTCAATTCCAAAACTAATCTCGAAGGTAAAGACAATGGCATGGTGCCAAGACTACATGCAGCAACTTTTGCTCCATTGCCAACGCGAAGATCCACTTCGCTCCTCCTCAAACTTCTACTTCTTATTAGCCCCGCAACGATTTGCAAATGTGAGCAACCGATGCGGTATCAAATACCCAAGAATTAGTGGAAGAAGTAGCAAGATTGATTTCTATAACATTTATACAGAGTGGAAGTCATACTTCCTTCTTCTTCTCAAGATCCTCCAAGTACTTTGGGCGTTCCTTTTCCAATGTCCCGATTGTTTACTGAGAAACAATCGCATCGGATGAGCAGCGCCCTTCTTGTCTTTCTTGGCCTTAGAACCGCTCGCGATCGCATCGGAGCTAACTTTCTTTTGACCGCGCTTTTCTTGACATAGGGCTTGCCCTTGCCTTTGTGCATCATCATCACATGATTGCTGCTTTTCTTAATGCTTTCCTCAGCAGATTTTAGCATCCCATGCAACTCAGCCAGGGTCTTGTCCAGGTTGTTCATGTGAAAGTTCATTATGAATGGCTCAAAGCTCGGGGGGAGCGACTGGAGAATCACATCAGTAGCCAACTCTTGGCTAAGACGAAAACCAAGCTTTTCCAGACTCTCAATGTAGCCAATCATCTTAATCACATGAGGACTGACGGGATTCCCTTCTGCAAGCCTGCACGCAAATAAGGACTTTGAAGTATTGAACCTCTTAGCCCTTGCTTGGTTCTCAAACATACCACGTAACCCCACAATGATATTGTAGGCATCTGTGTTCTTATATTGCTTCTGAAGCTCAGAGGACATTGTGGCAAGCATGAGACAGCTCACATCAAGGCAATCATTCGTTTGCTTCTCATAAGCTCTCCGTGCAGCCACAGTAGCATTATCAGGCAAGTCTTCGGGGTAAGGAGACTCAAGGACATACTCCTTGCGCTCTTTCTTGAGAACAATTCTCAAGTTGCGATACCAATCCAAAAAGTTTGTTCCACTGAGTTTTTCTTTCTCAAGAACAGATCGCAAATTAAAAATACTGGATGCGGCGTTAGCTGACATGATCTACAACACAAGAATATGCAAAGTTTAGCACTATGTTTATGTTCATCTTTTATTAAACTATTTAACAAAAAACTCCCATTATGAGTTTAGCAACAAAAACTCCCTCTAAGTTACATAGTAGGTAAAGATCCTCATTTCACTAATTCCTAGTGAGCTTTGGCATCACGGCTAGAAAACTAGTGATATGGGTAAGCAACACCTTGCTAATCACATCCCTATGTGACTCTACTTTGGGTGACATCAGTATGCCTCGGCCCCAATCTATGCCTCAAGGTCCAAAACTATTTTGATAACCTTGTTAAGTAAACCAAATGCTTCCGCATGTAGATGTCCGACATCTACCCCAAATGATGATGATAACCGATGGCACTCTACTTTGGTAGACCTACTATGCGGTGATCATTATCTTTTGGTGCAGCATATGGAAGGGCATTAACACCTAATTTTAAGAGGGATTCTATCCTACCAAAGCAACATATCACATATATCATTGCATAAGAATAAGATAGATAACATCATAGATAAAACACATTTAACTGTGAAGTAGTATGGCCCAAAAATAGTGATATCCATCTCCAAGTAGGTGTAGACGATCTCCATCCTCCACATCACTCCTTTAGGCCACCATGCTTAAAAGCTTGTAACCTCAAAACTAGGCTACTACCTATAATAGCTAGAAATTGAAGATTACAAAGATAGATTCAAGCATTAAGGTCGACACGCAGGTCGTTAAATATAATATATACAGCTAACAATAGCTGAAATAATCATGACACGCAGGCCATGAATGAATGTTACATGCATCACATACATCTCATACATTCAAATAAGCTATAGGGCCATACTATTCACATCATTCCCTGCAAAAACAAGTTAGACGTAGAATCGCATTCTACCTAACGATGTGAACCCAAGACGCTATACAAGGGGGTCGAGGGGGGAGCCGCCCCCCGCGGGTTTCAGGGCAGCGCCCTGAACACCCTACGAAATTTACAGATCCAATCTATAAAATCGCTATGAAAATCTCATCGGGCCGATCAAATCAACCCAAATCCGAGCCATTCCAAATGTCTCAATTTTCATTAGATCAATCATATTGATCATCGCGATCGGTATACTTGAGGAGACCACAACACAAGACCTCGATCCGTTGGCTCGATCATCGACAGCGCGCGATTAGCCCCGATGGTGATTCCGGTAGGTAGGGGCAAGTCGCGCGTACATCAAAGAAGGAGCACGAACTAATCTTTTGGCCATATGATGCTATCAACTTATACCTATTTCAACCCCTTATGACCGATTGATCTCATCAACCCGTGCTACAGATTTAGGCGTAATAGATCCAATCTACTACTATCGCATATCAACATATGCGCGATCCGATTGCAAACTAAGCAAGATGGCTCTGATACCACTAAAGGAATACGCGTAGGCTACGGAAGCAGAAAACAAAACTTTTCTACCGCGCACCCAAGAACATCATGCTAAGGAAGGATCATGGATTGTTACCACTTAGACGCGCAGCGGAAGAAGAGTTGGAAACCGATCCAATCACGCGCGTCGAGGTAGTAGTGGAAGTAGCTGATCGTCCCGAATAGATCGTCTCCTCCACGCACGCCGATCAACACTGCAACGAGCAGCGCCTCCACCGGTATCCACACGTCCGGGGTTGGAACGCCGATCGCGAGTGTACTAGCACTCGTGAGCAGCTCGGGAGGTGGCGGCTAGGGTTTTGCTAGATGTTAACAGGGACGAATCCCCTCAGCCCCTCGCCTCCATATATATAGACCTCCTTACGTGGGCCTTGCGGACCGGGGCCCATTAGGAGTCTATTCGGATCTTTATCCAAATTGAGCCCATATCCGAATCATATTCGAATCAGTGTTCCAACCCGTTAAGCGTGCGACCCTGTAGGTTCACGTATACTTGGTCGTGATCCGGAAACGCCTTTCCGGTCACCCTGTTAATAGCGGCCTCTAGTAAGACATATTAACCCCAAAGTATATGTAAAGATCATATCGGTTGAACCTGTAATGTTCTCTCATGTATGAATCCCTTTGCCTCACGATATAGATTGAGCTCAAGGCGAGACCTGTGTCATCCTCTTAATAGCTCAATCACTCTCTCGATTCCGTGATGGATTATAAACTTATGATTGACTCCTCAATCACCTTGGCATGGCCATGCACTTTCATAATCCATTACATCGAGGGGCCTAGAGATATCTCTCCCAGAAGGAGGGGCAAATTCTATCTTGATCATTCACATCCCACTACATGTTTCATGGCAAACCCGAAGACTACTTTTATGACTACCCAGTTACGGAGTAGTGTTTAGAAGTCCCAAAATAAGCTACTACTCATGTTGGGAACCATGATGATCTCAAGTCTAAGGATTCTACATAAACACTACTTGAGACCAACTGATGACACATGGAATCTCTGCAGTGTCTCATAGCAGGTCTATCCAACACATGTCCATATTATTGATTTGGTATCACCATATCATGATCCATGAGACATGATCATCAATCAATACATATGCTGATCTTTGTCTTTGAATCATATTTATTCCTCATATGATATATGATCAGAGATTATTTAGAAATAGCAACATCTTAGTATTTAAGAGTCTCATGAATAAGTCACATACTCATTGATCAATAATGATGATGTCTATTCCAAGGAACAAAGTAATGTATCATAAACATAGTATGTGATATATACAACATCTCCATGTTGCCTCTAGGGCATATCACTAACAATTGGGGTGTAGGCGGGTGGGTATGAGGTGGCAGAGGTGAGGGTGGGGGGGAAGGGGGAGGAGGTGGTGGCGGCATGGGTGCGGTGGGGAGGAGGAGATGGAGGTGAGAGGTGGGGAGGAGGTAGAGGTGAGGGGGTGGGGTGGGGAAGTGGAGCACCTGTCTGGATTTGGATGGCCGATCGGATGGTTGAGAGGCTTCTGAAAGGCAAATGAACCATGAAGTGGGATGAAGCACCACCGACTTCTCTTTTTAAGTAGTAGAGATTCTAATTTAGTCTACTTTTCATTATTTACATCTTTCCTCTAAATTTTATTTCTATGGACCTTTATTTATTACAAACCTCATCAAAAAATCAAAAAAATTCAAATGCCAAAAAGATGCAAATTAAAAGTTTTAAAACTTACACATTTTCAGATGCCCTAATTTTGGGGATGTTGCAAGTCTACCCCCTTAAAAAGAATCTCGACCCCGAGATTCATCCTAGTCTGAGAATAGATAAGGGTAATATCTCCTTAGGTGATCTTCTCGTTCCCAGGTGGCTTCTTCCTTAGCGTGGTTATTCCATTGAACCCTGATAGGAAAATGATATGGTTCATTGTCTTCTTCTTGATGACATTGAAGATTTTGATAGGATGCTCTTGGTAGATCAAGCTAGTCTTCAGTTCAATGGTCTCTAGCGGGTTTGGTCTTGTAGCACTTGAGGACATTTCCTGAGTTGTGGCATGTGGAACACGTCGTGTATATCGGCTAAGCTTGCAGACAATTCCAGTTGATAGGCGACCTTTTCCTTCTTGGCAATGATTGGAAATGGTCTCACATATTTTGGCGCGAGCTTACCTTTAACAATGAATCTTTTGGTCTCACGCAACGGAGATACCTTTAGGTAGACAAGGTCACTAACTTCAAAACTTAGCTCTCTTCTTTGATTGTTAGCATAACTTTTCTGCCTTGATTGGGTTACCTGCAATCAGCCTCTAATTATTCACACCTTTTCTTTAGCTTGGACATAGCCTTCCTCTAATTCAGTCCAATGCAATGGGGTTCAGAATTTTCTACCATAAAGGGTTTCAAATGGAAACATCTTCAAGATGGATTAGTAACTGTTATGGTAGGAGAACTCAGCATATGGGAGGCATTTCTCCCAATCCTTAGTGAAATCTATGGCATAGGCTCAAAGCATATCTTCAAGAATTTGATTAACTCGCTCGGTCTGTCCATCTGTCTACAGGTGATAAGCTATGTTAAAATTCAGGTAAGTTCTGAGAGCTTCATGAAGACTAACTTAGAAATGTGAGGTAAACTGAAAATCTTGATCTAAGACAAATCTATTGGGTACTCCATGCAAGGCATACAATACGGGACATATATAACTTCACCAGGCGGTCTCCTTTAAAAGTGGTCTTAACAGGAATAATGTAACATCCTGAATTTTTAAGCGAGCAAAATATCAAAGAATTTAAATTTTTCATTTGCATCTCATGGGCATTTAATTTTTCACTTGCAATTTAATTAAGTCTTGCAAAAATGGTGTTATGCAAATTGCTATTGGGGCATAACTCCTAGATAAAAATAATGAAGCTACATGAAATATAGCAGATGCAACATAAATTAAAGTTTAATATAAGAAAAACTAAAATCAGATGCAAGTTAGTAAAGTAAATCAAAAATCTGAGGGTAAATCAAATAAACTAAAAAGCAAAGTGATGTGGAAAATCGCAACAATTGAACCAAGACTTCGAGTTTGAAACATAATCATAAAGATAAAATTAAAACTTAGAAAATACTGTTTATCACTTTGTTATGAATTAATTTCATGCCCAATTGGAAAGATCAATTTTGTGCAATTTTCTCACTGGGCAGTCTCTTCCTTCTCCCATTCCTTCCTCTCTCTATTTTTACCCACTTATACACGGGCCCCACCTCTCCCTTCTCTCTCCTCCTTTCCCCTCAATGTCCAGTGGACTCAGCGCCTCCCCTCTTAATGTGACGATAGCCCGATCTTCCGAAAAATACTGATAAGTCAATTGTGGAGAACACGACATTGATGATCCAAAGGCTCCGACCAAAACAGAATGATACCCTCGCAATCACTACACCGCTGCTCCGATGGTTATCAACCGTGCCGAACGCGGCTGACCTTGCCAAGAAGGCTATCTCTTGCAAGCGAATCGAGGACACAAGCAAGAGAGTAGAAGATGCAATCTAAAATTATATTGCGAATAAAGATTAAGTTCACAAGTTGGGGTTTCTCAACCAGACGTGCGGTGAAACTGCTAAGTAAAATAATCTCTTAAGAAAAAACTGAGGAAAACTAAAGGTGTACGACCTCCTTAAATAGGGGAGGAGGAAGCAGCACTTATCTAGTAAAAGGGAGTGCGGTACTATTCATGGTTACTGTTCATGTAAACAGCACGACCGTGGTACTGTTCACGTGAACAGTACCGTCCCATAAATAGTACCGGTCCAAATAGTCTAAGTGTTGATATAAAGCTCTCGGCCCAAAAGGTGTCGTAGCACCATAGATAATAAACCTAAATTTGTCAATCCGATGAAGTAGACTCGATGAATGCAACCAAATTGGTGGAAATGGACAAATTAGGTGAAGTCCATAATGTATTCCTCTTATCGTGAGTTGACTCCTCTCCAAGATTCCTAATAACAAAAAAATCACAAGTCTTAGGAAGTATTGAATTCTCAGTGGAAATATTATTGATTCCTAAAAACGAGTTTACCTGATAGTTGAGTTGACGAGCACGTGCCCGAGTAATTGAACATTTCCCATTATTCATGGAAGCAGTAAGAGGAGTGTTCATATGAGTAGAAGTGATGTCATAGTTGAGTTGACGAGCATGTGCCCGAGTAATTGGACCTTGCCCATCATTCATGGAAGCAGTAAGAGGAGTGTTCATATCAGTAGAAGTGATGTCCTCATCATCCACCTCTTCTTGAATTGGAGTCGTCCTCGACTCAAGATCATCTTCCACACCGAAGAATGATCGTAGATCTGCAGTGTTAAATGTGGGGCTAACCCCAAAATCTGCAGGCAAGTCTAATTTATATGCATAATCATTAATACGTGCAATCACTTTAAAAGGACCATCTGCACGAGACATGAATTTAGACTTTCTCAATTCAGGGAATCGCTTTTTACGCAAGTGTAACCACACAAGATCACTAGGCTCAAAAGTAACATGCTTGCGTCCCTGACTACTGGCAACTTTATATTTAGCATTCATAAGCTCAATGTTCTCTTTAGTTGTCTCATGCATCTTAAGTATCAAATCAGCACGTTGTTGAGCATCAAGATTTACCTTCTCCGAAGCGGTAAGAGGCAACAAGTCGATAGGTGCACGAGGGATGAAGCCATTGTGGTAGAATGCAGCGAGCGATTATAAGCAAATTCCACATGAGGCAAAAATTCTTCTCACATGTTTAAGTTCTTTTTAAGTACAGCCCTAAGCATAGTAGACAAGGTTCTATTGACTACCTCAGTTTGTCCATCAGTTTGGGGATGACAAGTAGTGGAAAATAACAGCTTAGTCCCCAATTTAGCCCACAAAGTTCTTCCAAAATGACTAAGAAATTTAGCATCACGGTCAGAAACTATCGTATTCGGAATACCATGCAAGCGAACAATTTCCTTAAAGAACAAATCAGCAACATTTGTAGCATCATCACTTTTATGGCATGGTATAAAATAAGCCATCTTAGAAAATCTATCCACGACAACAAAAATACTATCTCTCCCCTTCTTTGTTCTAGGTAGACCTAAAACAAAGTCCATAGAAATATCTTCCCAAGGTGTGCTTGGCACAGGAAGAGACATGTATAAACCATGAGGATTAAGTCGTGACTTAGTTTTTTGGCATGTGGTGCAGTGGGCAATGAAACATTCGACGTCGCGCCTCATCTTTGGCCAATAAAAGTGGTGGGTCAGAATGTCCTCGGTCTATTTCACACCGAAGTGACCCATTAATGCTCCTCCATGCGTCTCTTGTAATAACAAAAGACAAACGGAGCTAGCTGGATAGCATAGCTTGTTAGCACGGGACAAGAAACTATCATGCACCACAAATTTACTACAACCCTTTCCCTCCTTACAATTGAGCAACACATCTTTAAAATCAGCATCATGCACATATTGCTCCTTTATTGTCTCTAATCCAAAGATTTTAAAGTCAAATTGTGAAAGCATGGTATATCTCCTAGACAATGCATCAGCTATTACATTTTTTTTGCCCTTTTTATGTTTAATGACATAAGGGAAGGACTCAATAAACTCAACCCACTTAGCATGTCTACGGTTCAGATTGGTTTGACTTCGAATATACTTTAAAGATTCATGATCAGGTTGTATTATGAACTCTTTGGGCCATAAATAATGTTGACATGTTTCCAAAGTTCGAACTAGAGCAAATAATTCCTTATCATAGGTAGAATAGTTCAAACTAGGCCCACTTAATTTTTCACTAAAGTAAGCAACAGGTTTTTCTTCTTAAATTAACACACCACCAAGACCTATGCTACTAGCATCACATTCTAATTCAAAAGTCTTACAAAAATTAGGGAGTTGAAGCAAAGGAGCGTGTGTCAACTTATCTTTAAGAGCGTCGAAAGCATGTTGTTGCATGGTGCCCCAAGTAAAAGGAACACTATTTTTTGTAAGCTCATTCAGCGGTGCAGCGATGGTGCTGAAATCCCGAACAAAACGCCGATAGAAGCCAGCGAGTCCGAGAAAACTCCGCACTTGTGTGACTGTTTTAGGAGGCGGCCAATGCTAGATAGCGACGATCTTGGCTTGATCAACTTCAATGTCTTATGGAGTAACAACATAGCCAAGAAACGATACTTGATTGGTGCAAAAGGTGCACTTCTCAAGGTTACCAAACAAACGTGCGTCTCGCAAAGCATTAAAAACAACACGTAAGTGATTCAGGTGTTCTTCATATGACTTGCCATATATTAGAATATCATCAAAAGAAATCACCACAAATTTTTCAATGAAAGCACGTAAAACTTCGTTCATCAAACATACGAAAGTGTTAGGTGCATTAGTTAAACCAAAAGGCATCACCAACCACTCATATAGCCCGAATTTAGTTTTAAACGCCGTTTTCCATTCATCTCTGAATTTCATTCTAATCTGGTGGTACCCGCTACACAAATCAATATTTGTGAAAATAACAGAACCACTCAACTCATCTAGAATGTCATTCAACCTAAGAATAGGATGACGATACCGTATTGTGATATTATTAATAGCTCTATAATCAACACACATACACCAACTACCGTCTTTCTTAGGAACCAAAAGAATAGGAACAACACAAGGACTTAGACTTTCCCGTACATACCCTCGGTCCAAAAGAACTAGGACTTGTCGTTGAATTTTCTTAGTCTCCTCCGGATTGCTTCTATATGTCGCACGGTTTGGCAAAGTCGCTCCCAAAATTAAGTTAATTTGGTGTTCAATTTCTCTAATAGGTGGCAGTCCCGGGGGTAGTTCAGCTGGAAATACATCCTCATACTCCTACAAAAGGTTAATGACCCTAGACGGCAAAGAGCTAGATACATCATCAAGTGAAAATAAAGCGTCTTTGCATATCAAAGCATAGCATGGCATATCATTGTCGACAACTTCAGCAAGATCAGATTTGGTTGCAAGCATGACACAACCCTTTAATTTAATTCCCTTAGTCCTAGAACTAGGTGTCCACTTCTCTTTCTTAGGTGGAAAAATGTTCTTCACTACTTGCTGATTTTCAGATTCATGTCCATGTTCATTTCTTTCTCTCATTTGCAGCTATTTCTTTTTCACATTGCACAATTTCAGTAGGTGTCAAAGGTAGCAAAATTATTTTTTCCTTTGTGCATTAGAGAGTACTTATTACTTCTACCATGATGAGTTGCATCGGTATCAAATTCCCATAGACGACCTAGTAAAAGTGAGCAAGCTTGCATATGCACTACATCGAAATCAGCTACATCATGATAGGAGCCAATGAAAAAATGCACTCTCGCAGATTATGTTACCTTCAACCTACCGCTGTTGTTGAACCACTGAATGTGGTATGGATGAGGATGTGCATGTGTGGTCAAGCCAAACTTCTTGACCAAATCTAAACTCACCAAGTTATTACAACTCTCTCCATCAATTATGATACGAACACGACATTACTTAACGATGAGGAGCATCTGAAACAAATTATGGTGCTGTAGCTTCCCCGCTTGCTTCCTTTGAGTGCTCAACACTCGCTGCACAATTATGGTCCTATAATTCTACATAGCAGCAGTACCTAAAATTTCTTCCCCTTCGCTATGTTCCTCTGGATCATCATCATTACCTGCAAGGTTAGCTGCAAGAGCATATTCATCCTCAACATCACTAGCACTTACATATCCACCGTCTTCTGTCATAATATACGCTCACTGACTTGGATAATTTTTCATGACGTGTCCCATCCCTATACAACAGGGCATATAATCCCCGTCGTACGACCCGTGGAAGCAACCGATGAAGAGCTCGGTGCTGGTGCCTGCACACTAGTCGATTTGCTCGTCTCGGGTGCACGTGACGGTGGTGGCGGTGCTATTGAACGTGCCCTACACATGGAGGGGGCAGCAGACCAGAAAGCAGGAGGTGGAGATGTCTTGTATTTCCCTAGCGTCGATCTCAATGTAGACGTACTTCCAAAGTTGCTCCTATTCCATTGTTGTCTTCCCTGCAATTCTTTTTCTACCAAAAAAGCAAGCTGGAACAACTTAATGATATTGTTATACTCTTTGTAATCAACTATGTCCTGAATTTCACGCCTTAAGCTCCCATAAAAACGAGCCATCTTATCCTCCTCATCCTCAATAACATTACAACGCAGCATGCCTATTTATAATGCTTGGTAATATTCTTCGACAGATCTATTACCTTGGTCAAAGAGCTGCAATTTCTTAAGCATATCACGTTTGAAAGAAGGAAGAACAAATCTAACACACATAGCTACCTTCAATCTATACTATGTATCAGGTGTTAAGCCAGAATTAACTACTTGATTCCACCAAATGATAGCAAAATCTTTAAATTCACAAGTAACTTCTCTGACCCTATGCACTTCAGGAACTAAATGGGCATTAAATTTTTGTTCAACTGTCATTTCCCAATCTAAACAAGTTTCAGCATCATAAACACCCGCAAAAGATGGTATGGTAAATTTAACTTTAGCAAATGAGTCATGATTAGCACGAGCATTATGGTGCTAAAAATTATTACCTCCCATACCGTGACGGTTGCTTTGTGTAACATCCCAAAAATTTTATTTCTTTGTTAAAGGGTTTTCTGGAATTTAATGGGTTTTCTTGGATTTTATTCCAAGCCCTGAATTGAGAAAAATAAAATTTCCATTTTATAAAAGTCAAAATAAAAGTATTTCATTTTATAAAGGTCAAAATAAATGCATTTTATTTTCCTAAAGTCAAATCTGTAATTGTAATAATTTTTAGGAATTTTGCCAAGATTTAAAACCCTCCCATTAAAGTCAATTGTGTTTTTGTAAAATCTAAATACCAATTTGAGTTGGAAATATTTTTATTAAGTCTAAAATAGCTCCAGTAGGTTCCCTGAATTTTTCTAGAATTTTCAAAATTTATTTGGAATTTTTCTCAGCTTTTAAAGCCTATTAATCATTTCTAGAAAATCAAAAAGGAAATAAAACCCAAAACCCTCCATAGGGCCGAAACTTGTCGCTCATCGGGCCAATCCACGCTGCCGGATCTTTTCCTAACCATCTGATCTAACTAAACGGTTCATCCCGCCTTCCCCTCCTCTTAGGCCAACACGTGTCGTGCATCCGACCACCCACCTCTCCGCCCGAGCCAATCCCAGCCGCTCGCGGCCACTTACCGCTTCGCCCCTCCCCTCTCCTCTCCGCCTGACGCGTGGCGTAATCCGCACCATTCCCTGTTGTCGTACTGAATCTCGTCCGCTCTCTGCCACTTACCCCTTCGGTCCCATTCGAGCGGCCCCGATTAACTTCCCGTTGCCGGATCGCATCTCGCCCGTCCGCTGTCACTTAATGGTTCGCTCATAAATCGATGGCCCCACTCCCTCTCCCTGGCCACCTGGCGTCATCTGAACCGTCGCCTCACCTCTTACCTTTTGTTCTCTCTCGCTGACCGGTGGGCCCTCCCTGTCAGCTCCGTCTTCCCCGCCCCTTTCCTTTCTTTCCCGCGTGATCGCCGCTCCGCTTTCACCATTGATGCCGAAACCAAAGCTTTAATTGCTTCGATTTCCTTCCCGATTACTCCCCCGCGCCAACGGCAAATTGAACCCCGATTACACCGCGTCCGTTTCGGGCATAATTACCCCCAATTGCGCCCGTTTACGCCGTCGCAATTACCTCCCCGCCCGTTTCAACTCCGGCGTATGGTGCGCGGCCGTTACCTCCCCTCCCCGCGTATAAAAAGCCTCCCTGGGTGATTTCAGGTGGGACCAATTGCTTCACATAAAATGACGATTTGAAAATGAGTTCTTGACTTCGGTGAGTCAAGGATGGTTTATGGAAATAGTTTAAAAATGAAAATAGAAACTTATGATTGGGACTTAGGCTAATGGTTAGGTGGTGGGTGCCGGCATGCCTCGTGTTTGGTGACACCTGGTTAATTGTCGTGTATGTGGGTACGTGGTTTGAGCCTAAGTCGGATTAAGGACCGTTTCTGTGATTCATTTTACAAAGTCCCCTCGTACTACCACAAGTCCGGTATGGGACGGACCTGGCTAAGTAATTTGTCAAGCTCCAAATACGGTTTTGCTATATTCTGAATGTGAGTGTGGTATAGGCCGCGAGAAGTCTCACATGGCTCAAGAGGGGGCTCCAACTCGTGGATTCGAGTTATGGTGAAACCTTAGTGGCGGCGTGATTGTTTTGGCTATGGATCATTGTAACGGCCTTGTCATGATCTCCTCGCTGCGCACCAAAGGAAGTGTGTTAATCTAGTGGAAATATGGGATGATCGTGTCTTGTGGGTAAAGTTGTACATCTGTGCAGAGTTTTAAACTATCCTGGATAGCCGTGTCCGCAGTCATGGGCATGTTGAGTAGAGTTTTCATAGATTAGACTTGGTTTTATAAAACTTGGTTTTTAGTAAACAACAGTGAATTTTGACAATGGTCCGGGTTTTTAGTAAACTATATATATATATATATATATATATATATATATATATATATATATATAGAGTTTTGCACATATTCTCTTTAATGTCCTTTGTGATTGGATTTTTTTCCATGACTTATTTTGAGCCCATATGTGTATTAATACATGAAATCTTAAAACATCATTTTGGTTTTATTTCTTCCTTTGATATGTATATATATGTTTGTATGCTTTATTTGGTTTTAATGGAACCTCAACCAAAAATCATTAAGAGTCCAGAAATTCAAATGTCAGAGAATGCCACAATTGTTTTTAAAAAAGGCCCCCAATTTGCACAATATTCATTGCATAAAAAATTTGAATGTTACATGCTGCTGAGGCTAGAGGTGCCGGAGTGGGAGCGATTATGACTATGTCCACAACGGTTACCACCAAGAGTGATGGTCACTGGTGGGCTAGGGCGCCACACACTCTTGTCTGCGGTGATCCTCAAGCAGAGTCCACTGGTCTAAGGGCGAGTCAGGGCAGGATCGAAGGAGACGATAGTAGGTCCAACAGGTGCTGGAGCGTGATCATGGCTGCCACCATGGTCCTCTGAAGTTCAGCAATGGTAGCAGCCTTCTCGCTCTCCACTGTAGTGAATGCCTACTTGCACTTTGTGAGCTGCTCCTAGAGAGTCTCGACTTGGTTGTAGCTAGCGAGCAAGAGCTGACAAAGGTTAGTGATCTCGTCCAATGCCTCGGTGTAAGTAGACCCTATAGCCTACGTAAGCTAGACCTGATGGGTCAGCATTGGATCATCCTCAACTACTGGAATAAAGGTCTCATTGAGGTGTGCACCCTCTTAGTGAGATGGGTAGAAGTAGAATGGAGACAACAGCAAGGTTTCCTCATTGATATTGTAGAGATGTGTAGAGGCTAGGCAGGTGGCATCCTATAGAGCATTGGTAGCGTGCTTGTCCTATGCAAGCTCCTAAAGGTGTGTGGTTGGTGCTCACCATCCCTGGCATATATGAAGACTTCCATAACCCACGATTCTCAGACTCCTTCTGAAGTGCTATGGCCTCGAAAGATGGGCTGGTGACTATAACCCAAGTATTGCATCAGCTTGTGTAGGATGTTGGCAAAGTCGCTTTCATCCTTTCTATGAGTAAAGTAATCCCACGGGCCTTTGGCTGCAGCTCTAGACATCTACAGCTTGAACCACCAAAGTATAAGTAACCACTTTTAAAACCGAAAAAGGAAAGTCAAGTTTGCTTGAACCAAGAGTGGTAAGGGGAAGCAATAATACGCTTTGGTTTGGACATTCTTTTTTCTTAGTTTCAAAAATAAGCTCCATGTCCTTAGCTAACAGCCATTATAGCTAAGGTTTACCCTATAGTTATATGCTCTGATACCGATGTTGTCGGACCCAAAATTTTCAATTCAAGATCATCTGTGATTCCACTACACTATTCCCTCAATCAGTAGATAGTACTCACAGATTCATTGCTGCATCATTTCATACATCGCATACCGTACATTAGTATTGCATATCAAAGTTTGAAAACACAACATCGAGTAATTGTCTACATAAAGGCCGATCAGGCCGAATACTTACAATACAAAAGCAAAAGCGGAAGTAGTAAACCAAAAGGTAGGAATATAAATATCCATAGGTAAGTGACAGGGTGTAAAATATGAATGACAGATATTATCTAAGCTCAGATAATATATGTACACATAATCTCTATCAAAGTCTGGTTAACTGGGACAATAGACTACATAAAATCATCCAAATTCCCTTTGTCTTCTCCTCCATCAGGACCGGGTGTCCCATTCATGTCGGATCTTGTCCGCACATGCACAATTTCACTTCCCTACCAGTGAGATGACTCCAGGGTCTGGTATATTTACTTAGCCAAGTTATACTTTACAAATCTATGGTTGTATTATTTTACATTAGGAGGTCATTTCTAGATTCGGTCCTTAGGGTTATCCGAGTAGTTCTACCACAATCCATACATTCTCGTGCATCCACTGCACCAACCCCACTTACCATCCGCCTAGATATTAAGCATGTTGGACCTTTTAGAAGCATAAAATAATTATGTTACAACATACCAGCACTTTCCATTAATGACTACCTGAATTAAATTTTCATGTTGAAATGATGATGGGGCAAGTTAATACCCTTGAGAAACCAAACAGTATTAAGCATGGCATTTAAATATAGACTTATCACTAGTTTGTTACCATTATAGTATATAGGGTGACAAGGATTGATTATTCAGTTATCTTAAGGAATGGGGCATAATTACATACAACGATTTATAGGTATGTAACTAACATCTTACAACGAACATAAATTTACTTAATAAATATCAGTTGTAATTTGATAATTTAAACATAAATAATTTGCATAAAATGTATGTTCAACATGATCAAAGTATTGACTTGCCTTGCTCACAAGTTGCTTGATCTTGCTGATTTTGGCTTGCTTTGGTTTCTTCTTCTTGTTCTTGGGCTTCGCATGCTATTAAATGATTGCGTGAAAATTTAGATAAATATTAGTAAAATATAATTAAATACAAATGTACTCCAAAATTCTTCATTTTAGTTCCATTGGATAGATCGTGATTTGAGATTAATGAGAATGAGCCATTTGAAGTTTAGGTTTTAAATAAATTCTAGAAAATAAAAACAGGGAGATAGAATCTCTCACTGACAGGTGGGATGCCCTGGGGTTTTAATTTTATTTTTATTAACTTTTCTATTGGAAAAGCTACTGTGTATGACTGGTGGGGTCCATTAATTTAAATTTCTTTTCAGATTTATTTCATAATTAGAAAAGGTCACTATGACTGACATGTGGGGATTGGGCACTGTAGCCATAGTGATTTGGACCCACATGTCAGCGGCTTAAATTCACTTAACTAGTTTTAAATGAGTTTTTAATTAGTAGGGTCCACATGTCATAGACTCATTAACCCTAACTAACAATGATGACCCATAAAATAGTGATAGATTAACTTAGTTAAACGACAATCTTTAACTTTAATCATGCATTTAAATTAATCACGTGTGTACAGTGTTCTTCTTCCCTACCAAGGAGAGACAAGCTCATCATTGGTGAGGGAGTGGATGACGGTCTATGAGCATGCTCAAAATCGACTCCCCATCACCATGCGTACCTTTGGGCCAAATCTCATAGGCCAATTCGGCTAGAGCGATGGTCAACGGTGAGCCCAAGTAGTGGTGGAATAGGACACATAGCACCACGATGATCTACGACATTAGGGCTCAACTCCTAGCTATGAGAGCATCTAGGGACTACTGTGAGGCTACCTGAGGGGTCAGTGGAGCCCAAGGAAGGTTGAGGTAGTACGGCAACATGGAACCGAGACGGTGCGAAGGGAAGCACATCACCAGAGATGTATAGGCAATGGTAGCCTAATATGTTGGTGGGGATGGGTTAGTGCCGCTGTGGTGAAGCTTTGGTCCAAGGGAATTTGCCGGAGGTGGTTCCAATCGGCTAACCCATATTTAGCCAGATTTGGCGAGTAGGTTGCTCTGGTGAACTACGGGCGTATAGAGGGTGATTGCTTATAGTGGGAGGGGAAGTTGAGTGTAGTGTAGTGACATTGCTCAGAGCATTCCTTGGTACTTATAGGTGGCGAGGAGGTTGAGCGGCATGGGCTGATCATGGCAGTGGTAGTGAGCTGTCTCGGTGGACTTTAATGGTCGACGCAAATAAGGGAATGGCCACAAGGGCTCGGAGGTGATGATGCGCAGGTGATAAGATGGCTGATGAAAGCTTGCCAGCTTGATTGAAAGAGTTCCTCTCATGGCTAGTCTTTGGCTCGGTGGTCAATCAATAGGACGACGATGCAGAGGGGGGTCAGTGCAACGGAGGGTGTTAGGGTATGGTTTAATGCAATGGACGATGTGGTCAAAGCCATTTGAATGCAAGTGGGGCGGTGGCATTTCAATCAAGAAGTGTAGCGGGCTTGTCGAGACAAGGCCGGCGCGGTGCATGCTTGGCGCGTTGCACAAGAGGAGCAGCACCAGTATGGGCAAGCACTGGGGAAGGTTGGCAAGGATCAAGCAAAGGTGGTGTGCATGCTGGCTAGACTCAGGCCCAGCTAGAGTGGAGCAGTGTGGTGGGCGGTGACGTGGGATGGATCTAACTAATTAATTTCTGATATTTCAATCTTGATTTAGCCATTGAGATGCTTTTGTTGGTGCAAAGGGGGGTTTTATCAGTAAAACTATCAGCCTACTCAGCAGCGAAACCTTAGTGGGCAAGATTAGTTTGAGATTGAGTATTGTAAAGGCCTTATTGTGATATTCTTGGTCGGCATACCTAAGGAAGCATGTTATACTGGTGACACCACAAGATGGTCATATTTTTTAGGTAAAGTTGTGTAACCTCTGTAGAATATTAAACTATTTGAATAGTTGTATCCATAGTTATGAACAATGCTCGGTGATTTCACACGAGGGGTATAATTTCTTAAAACATGGGTTTAGATGGTTTGGAAAGTTCATGGGCAATTCACTTGTGGTTTATTAAATTCCATGAAATAATCAATTTCATCTAGTGTATTTCAATCTATTTAATATATTGACTCTAAATTATTGAGTTCTACAAAATAACCACTCAGTCATCACTTGATAAGCCTTGCATAATTATATTGCATCTTTTTTACAAATGACTTGTTGAATACTCTGTGTACTTACAGCTATATTCATTGTTACTTAATTACTGAAGAAGAATCATATCAACTAGAGGTACTTGAAGGAGAATTCTTCGATGACTTCTTGGATTAGGACTTTGCTCCCTAGTCAATTGTATGTGGCATGTCGAATGGCTACTTCTCTTATCTTTATTTTACGCTACTAGTTCTTGTTAGACCCTTCAGGTTATTATCTCTAAGCTTGGCCATAAAGTCGCTACTCTGATAATTAATAATATTTGAGTTTTTCTTAATTATTCATGATCATGGTTGATATTTCATCTATGTTTTCACTATGTGCACTAGCGTGATCCTGTATTAGTTCAGAAAATATAGAGAGTTTGGATTTAGATATTCAGGTCTTGACAGAGATGGTATTTATTGAGACCCAAATATGCAAATTCAAACTCTCCTGTACCAAACTCGACCTGCTAAGAATAGTACTAAACCCAATACTGTTCACCTGACCAGTTACTATTAATCCAAAACCCGATAACCTTGTTTATACTCATTTCAATCGTTTCAAGCCCGTCTAATCCATTTTTGAGTCTGTTCAATCTAACCAATCTTAGTTTAAACTCTATCTGCCCAAACCCACCTTATTTTATATCTTTTCTAGATTTTTTATTTTACTTTGTTCCCAGCTTGCATTTTGCAAAGTGTGGGCTTATTTGTATTTGTTCTTTTGTAATAGCACCTGGATTCAACTAGTTGGCCAACAGAGAAACTAATGGAGCAACTGACATAGATGGTGTCAACCCGCCTACAAAGATATGATTGAAGACCCTCGATAAGAAGGCAAGTCACATGTCTTTGATCATGTTGATCTCATATTATTTAATTATTATTACTTTTATTTATGTTATTTGAGTACTATTATTTACATAAAATAATAATTTAGAATAACATAATAAATAGTTAGATCCAACCACTTAAAAGCCCAGTCATACTCTTGTGAGTCATATTCACCTTGATAGCCACAAGTGTTATTATAATATGAAATCACCCTTTTGGTAATTAGTAAATAGGTAAAAAAATATAAATGCTCTACAAATATTGTTAAGAATTATCCAGTCAAGAGCTATCAGACTTTGAAATAAAGCTGATGGTTGAGGATTCTTAGTAGGCAATCACTAGATGGTTAGAGCCCTTGACATTAGTCAAAAAGATTGAGGCTCTGGTTTGAATATGGTGGTATGGTGCTAGTGTGCACATGGTATATGAATGATAGCCTCATCTATAGCAAATAAGGATTGGACCCTCGTGCCAAGTAAATAGCATAGAACTCACTCAACCACAAGCTTTAATTATTAACCTAGTCTAGTACACTGCTCAATCTAATCAAATATCTACAGGAGAGACCGCTATCCCAGGATTTTAGGATGACCCACGAAAAAGAGGAGAGATGGAAGTTGGGCTTGTTGTGCCACTTACCAATTTTCACAACGGTAGGTCCACTCAAAGACGGGCCACGATTTCAACATTGGCCAGTGTGTTCTCAATGATGATTGAATGGTTTCGAGCCTACCAAGCTAGAATGAAAAGAGAAGTGAAACAACCTTGTTATTTCAGCTTAATCGCAAGCTATCATGTTGCGTGTCTACAACTTGATATTATGTGTTTGAGATATCGTGTGGATAACGTTGGGTAACTCTACAGAGTATAATAAATGGTAGTCGAATACACCATGCTTAGTCAACAGAGATGTGTTTCATGTGTGATTCCAATAATAAGGCATAAGTATAATTTGGATGATTTTAATGTGAAAATTACAGATGAGAAAAACCCCTTGCTAATTAAATAATATTTTACTATTTTAAGTGCAAAATTCTTTACTGGTAAACTTGCATGGTTGTAAAATAGCCTACCCATGTGACTCTATCCAGTTGAATACCTTGCATGGTAGTTAAATAGCCTACCCATGTGGCTTGCTAAGCATGTTGTGTTTTCAAACTTGCTTATTTTTATCAGAACAAATACCTGAAGAAGGAAGGATGCATCAGCTAACGTGTTAAGGTTACGACCGCACTCAAGCGTTCCTATGAGATTTCACTTGTTCTTTTGAATGTAAGTTAACTTTTGAGCTTGTAAGCCTGTAAAGCTATTGTATTTTGGCTATTAGGTCATATTTTAATCAAGCTAATCTTTTTTAAATTCTCATGAGCAGTTATGATTCTCTTTCTGTCCACAACTAAACTCCTGAGTGTTGCATAAAATACGATGGTCTTATTCTTAAAATGGGGTTTTCACAATTGTGTAATGTTCCCTATCAAGCTGTCAAGCAGTTTTTAGCTGAGGGTCATATGCCAAAAGTTGTTAATGATCTGATGACTGTATTGACATGCGAAAAGAATAGTTCAGAAGAGCTCAAGGAGTTTCTCCCTAGTCATTTTGTCCAACTTCAAGTATAAATTGGTCTCAATGTGTATAATAAAACTAGGGAGTGACTAAATTTGAAGAATTGTAGTCAAATTTTGGGTCATTGGATAAACCTTATACTTATCCTAATACGTACCCTAACCTCCCCCTATTTCCTCTTCCCAAGCACCCATTAGAGCTCATTTTGAATGTAGGAATTTCACAGGAAATAGTTAAATTCTGAGAGACCACGTGGAGGTAACCTCGTGTGTGTGATGAGTAATTGACACATGTTCTGGAAAGTTTGAGTTTATCTCGGGTATTTTGTGCTATCTAATGATGCTAATATATGATTACAATATTTTGTGCGGTGCTATGTCATGTATTTTCTTATCTATGATGGCTGCAGGACTTTGAGACGGAGTCGAGGCGAGGCACGGGGTGACCGGACTAGGCACAGGTGGTGCTGAGGTCGGAGCGGTCAGGATGTGTCGAAGATGGCGAGGACTCGAAGTGGTTATGAGGCTTGGATGGCAAGAAATGAGGAAGCTTCCAGGAAGGTGCAGGAGTGGCATTTTGGTAAATGCGCAAGACTGCATAAAGAAAGCAGATTTGGTCAGGAGATAATCGGTAAAGTGATGAGTTGTTGAGAGCTAATGGGTAAAGTGTGTTGTAAACCCATTAGTGGAGGCTATAAATAGAGAGGGTCCTCCCTAGTGCAAGAGGGGAGAGGTGTATGAGAGTTAGGGTTTTCTAGTTCTCTCCATGTGTGTGTTTGTGTTCTTGAGTATGAGAGAGAGATGCGTGTAAACAAACTCTTTATCTAACCATTCATGTCTCTTTCTCTATGATATGAGCTCTTCTTCCTTGTTTTAGTAATTGTGTTTTTCTTGTTTGTCTCAATCTTATCAGTTCTCGTTTGTTGGTTAATTTCTGTTTTGCTAGTCTTTTTGTTCTGGTTATTGATCTAAACGGGGTATCTCCTCAAGGCCTGTTGGCTAGCTTGACCGAGATTAAACATGAAAATCCTGAAGAGCAAAGGTCTAAGGAACTTCTTTCTTCTAGTTTTTGCTTGCTGCCCCTTGTGAGTTTCTAAGGTTTGGAGGGAGCGCAATCTTATTTCCTGCTGTCCTAATTTCTAGCTATTGTTTAGTCAAATTTCTTGTTCTTTTGGCCTAAGAAAAACTGCAGTAGTTTTTCAGTTTGCTTGTTGTTTTCTTACTCTTTTGGCCAGGTGGTTGTGCTGTTTTTGTCTCCCTGTTCAGCTGTGTGTTATGCAGAAATTGGCCACCCTATTGTGCTGTTTATGTCTCCCTGTTCGGCTGTATGTTGTGCAGATTCTGGTTAGCTTCTGATCTTTGTTTTGTGTTCACCAGTGGTGCTATCTCGGATCGCGCTCTCTGATCGATTCGATCTTCTTCTTTTGATCACCAACAGCTTTTTCAGCAATCTATTTGTAGCTTTTCCTTCTGAATGCTTTCGGTTATGTAGTTAGTTTTCTTTGGGGCCTTCTAGTCTGCTTTACAGCTGAATTATGCACCTAAAGCTCTAGCAGAAATATGTGTTGGACTGCATTGAACCAGATCCTTTGGTTGGCTAGTCATGAAAGAGATTGTTTTCTATTTTCAGTCTGTTAATCTTTTTGTTATTGCTGTTTCTGCGCTGCTGCCAAGCAGTTAGTTCGGCCTGTTCTTCAGCAGCTGTCGAGACCCGAATATGCAAATTCGTTCTCTCTGTGTAATCTGTACTAGTCCAGGATCACGCTAGTGCACACAGTCAAATATAGATGAAATCACAGTCATACACACGATAATAATAAAGGAGAGCTCGAATATCGATAAATCTCAAAGGTACGACCTTATGGCCAAGCTTACAATATCTCTAGCCGGAAGGGCTTAACACAATAGCAGCGAAAATCAAAAATAAAGCGTAGCAGCCAATCGACAAGCCCACAGGCTATCGAGTGGAGAACGAAGCCTAATCCGTGAAGTCGTCGTAGTACTCTCCTTCTAGAACCTCCTGCTGATAATACTCATCTTCCTCAACTGAGCAACATTGGGCATAAAGCCGTGAGTACATTGGTACTCAGCAAGTCGTTTGTAACAAATGAATGCAATATAGTATGTAAGGCTTACCAAAGGATGGCTGAAAGGTTTATTTGCATAAATGGCAGTTAAAGGTAAATACAGTAAATAGATTGAAAGCGAACTTTAAGTAAAACAATAATAAATAATAAATAATCAAAGGAATTAACATAACCACTTGCAGACCTCCTATCCACAAGCTAAACTAACCACTTATGGACCTCTCATCCATAAGCTAAATCAACCACTTATGGACCTCCCATCCATAAGCTAAACCAACCACTTATGGACCTCTCATCCATAAGCTAAACCAACAGTGAACACCTGTCCACTTTCATTCATAAGTTTTCAGAAATAACTAACCCTCGTGTGAAATCATCGAGCATTGTCCATGACCGAGGACGCGGCTATTCGAATAGTTTTACACTCTACAGAGGTTGCACAACTGTACCCACACGATGTGATAATCCTCACGTTAAAGATAATCACAACAAGCCCTTTACAAAGTTCAGTTAAAACTCAATCCGCCCGCTAGGGTTTCGCATCACACCCCCCCTTGCGCCACATGGAAATCAGCAACCATGTTCATCTCAATAGCAAGATTGCAATTGTAACATCCCAAATTAATCAGCCAGGTCCGTCCCATACCAGACATGTGGTTTGCACGGTAAAGCTCAGATCAATGGCGCACAAAGTTAAGTCCTTAACAATTTTCGAGCGAGACTACCACATCCCCCAAAGTGCACCTGCACTTCCCCCTTTACTGCACGATCACTCGCCCGAGTGCAAAACCAAGTTTGTATAACCACCACCGATGACACACCAACGTCATGGCACAAATTTTAGTACACGTGGCACCAACCACCGTTCCATATCTCATTAAGTCAAATTTATAATTCACATGTGATGATAAACCCGATCGTAACTTTAAGCAAGACTAATCATCTAATTGTACCAACCCATGTGACAAATATCATAACATCACTAGTATATTTCCCAACCTATGGTGACAAGGGTATCATGGTGTCCAAAGTTATCAAGGAGGGATGAATTCAAAAGGGACGATAACTACCAATTACAACGGTTGAATAAAAATAGCGATGCAATGTACTTTAAAACAAAATAATTAAATAATACATTGCAAACTGAGTTCAACATGATCAAAGGACATGACTTGGCTTGGTTATGCTCAGCGAGGTACTCCTGGTCTTCGAACGTAGATCCTGCTCCTCCGGAATCCGAATCTAACGAGAGAGAAAACGATCGAAAAAAGAAAAACATATAAAACGATATGCAAATAAACTCCAAAAATCACAAAACTAGAACCAACAGCTAGAGCTCGATTTTATATGAATTTAGAAAAAAGAACGGGGTCAATCAGAGCTAGGACGGAGGAGAACGGGCTCTCGAAAAATAAATCTAAAATTAAATCGGGGGAAATTGAAAAAGGACACTGTGCTGTGAACCCGGCTCACGGAAGAACGAGTTCACGGTAGACCTGGCACACGGAATAGTGCACGCGGGAGAGAGGGTGCTGACGCGGTGGGGCTTGCTGACGTGGCGCGCGCATGTGCTGACACGTGGCACCTGGCGGCGTGGCGCGGCGTGGCGGTGGCGTGGCTCTGGGTGGGTTTTGCCGGCGTGGCATGCCACGTGGCATTAGGGCTGACGTGGCGTGCCACGTGGGCAGGGCTAACGCGTCACGGCGCGCGCGCGGGCGGCGGCGGCGGGATCGGACGATCGCGGTCACGACGCGTGGCGCGAGCTGGTGCCTCGCGGCTCCGATCCGGACGAACGGCGGGGATGCGGGGATCGGTGACGTGTGGCTCGGCACGCTGCGTGAAGCGTCGCGCGCGGGCGCGAGCGCGAGCGCTAGGGTTTGCGCGGCGCGCGGTCGCGGGCGACGGGAGTGGCGGAGGGGCTCACCGACGGCTTCGACGACGGCGACAACGGGCGACGCACGGGGACGCGCGGGCGACAGCGAGGCGGCCCAGGAACGGCGGCGCAGACGCGGGGGAGCGGAGGCGAGGGTTCGGCGGCGGCAAAGAACAGGCACGCGAACCGAGGCAGGCGGCGGGATTTTAACACGCGAACCAAGGCTATCCTGGTCGGATACGGCGACGGTTGCAACGCGGACGAGGTTTGGACGGCTGGGATGCGACCGCGGATGATCCAACGGCCACGGATACGCGTGGGTTAGGGTTAGGGTTTGCGGGCGTGGGCATGGGCAGATGCGCGATGCGTCGCTCAGGGGTGGATTGGGCAGTGGCGACTGAGCGCGGGCGGGACGTGCGGAGCGCGCGCGTATGCTGCCGCGTGGCAAGGCGGGCGAGGGCGCGGATGCGCTGATGCTGACGAGTAGAGGGGCGGGGCATCGGACGGACGAGCGGGGCGCGGGCAAGCACGGGAAGGGGAGGGACGGCGGCGGTGCGGGGAGCGGGCGGATGGCCACCGCGTGGAGGAGAGAGAAGATCGGGCGGCGGGGAATTTTTCCTTAAATTCTTTTCTTTTCCAGAAAATGAATTAAAATACTAGGAGCTCTAGAAAATAGCAAATAAATCCAAAAAATACCAAAAAATTCCTTGAGATCTGAAGAATCTAAATAAAATATTTTCAACTGATATTAATGTTTATTTTAATCATATTAAATTATTTTAAAATTCTAAAATTTATTTGAAACTTAATTTAATCCCAGAAAATTCCAGAAAATTTCTTGTGACACAAGGAACTCAATTGAAATATTTTTAGCTAATGTTGATGTTTAATTTAATCTCATTAAATTATTTAAAATTTTGAAAATTCAATTTAAGCTTGATTAAAATTCAGAAAAATTCCAGAAATTTATTTTCAAATTCAAGGTTTTAAAAATCCCCAAAAATCAGGATGTTACAGCAGCTCCTTAGCATTTCTAGCAGCACTCAGTTCTCTTTTTGTCCTTCTTTTATTTTCAGTTTTTCAGCAGTATGTATTCACTTCTAGTTTTCAGCATCTAGCTGCTTGTTTTCAGTTTTCACTCCCAGTTCTTCAGCAGCTCTTTAGCATTTCTAGCAGCTCTTAGTTCTCTTTTTGTCCTTCTTTTATTTTCAGTTTTTCAGCAGTATGTATTCACTACTAGTTTTTAGCATCTAACTGCTTGTTTTTCAGTTTTCAGTCCCTGTTGTTTTCGGCCAAGCTTGAACCATCTTTTTGTGAAGTTTGTAGTTTGTTTTTCCAGTGAGTTTTCAATCTTTTCTTCATAGCTTCGATAGCTATCGGAGAAGTAAAATAGTGTGAATACTCGGGGCGATCTTAAAAGGCACCATTCACCCCCCTCTGTTGTCGTTTCCAATGCTTCAATTGGTATCAGAGCCGATTAGTTCTCATCTATAGATCTTAACTAGTCTGAGCCATGGCAACAGATAGGTATTTCACCAAACCTCCTATCTTCGATGGGGTGGACTTTCCCTTCTAGAAGAGTAGGATGGAGTCTTACATACAGGCTTAGGGCTATGTGATCTGGTAAAAAGTAAAAACTTGTTTTATTGTTCCTACCGAGGAGAACATCAATATGAATAACATGCCTGATGTTGAGGCAAATACTAAGGCAAGGAACATCATAATCCAGGGTCTGAGTCAGAGCGAGTTCGATCGCATTTCTCATCTCTCGTCGGCCTATGACATCTGGGTGACTCTCGATGCTTACCATGAGGGCACCACCTAGATTAAGACCGTATGACAGGACCAGTTCAAGCGAGATTACAACAAGTTTGAAATGCTCGCTGGTGAGTCCTTGGATGAGTATTTTGCGAGATTTCACAAGATCTTGAGCAACCTCCGAGCAGTCGGTCTCACAAACTCCAACTCGGACAACGCTCAACTGATGCTTTCGACCTTGGATTTGCGAGTTTGGGAGATGAAGGTGACCACCATCAAGGACACGACCGATGTTTCGACTTTGACTCTTGATGCGTTGTATTTACGCCTCAAGACTCACAAGATTGACATTGTCTCTCGCAAGTCGAAGTCTCAGTCGATGGCTTTGGTCACCAATCCCAGTTCTGCTTCTGGTGTTTTCTCTGATAATGCTAATGGTTTTTCCCTAGCTGCTCTCTGCGAAGTAACCGATGATCAATTAGAGCAGCTACCAAAGGACCAGTTAGCTCTTCTAGCTAGAATGTTTTCTCATGCCTACAAAAGAGTGAGGGATAGAAAGAGGAGTGGGCCGATAATTTGCTTCGAGTGTGGTGGCCCCAACCACATTCGGGCAAATTGCTCCAAACTGGAGAAGGGCAAGAACGACTACAGCGGTGTGAGCAAGAATGACTACATCAACAAGAACCATAACAAGAAGCCTCCTGCTCACACCCAAGGCAAAGAGAAAAAATTCCGCAACTCTGGTAAAGCTAAAAAGCTCTTCCACTACGTCCTCACCACCTTTGACGACATCGACTTCAGCGACGTGGAGGGGTGGAGTGACGATGACGGCAAGGATGATCAAGATCTCAAGGACGGCGACGACTTCATCGGCATGTGCTTCATGGCCAACGAGACCGACGTCAGCGACAGCGAGCTCTACAATGACTCCGATGAGGTATGCCCCTCCTACGACCAGCTCAATGATGCATTTCTTAAGCTAGGAAAATTTTATGCTAGATTTAGAGTTAGGGTTGTTGATCTTGAGAAGGAAGTAGAGAGATTGTTATGAGAGCTTACTTCACTTATATCTGCTCCCTCTCATGACGAATGTGATGTATGTTCTTCTTTGCTTGGTGATATAGAGAAGCTAAGGACCTCTCATGATAGTGTGACTTCTGAGCTTGATATACTCAAGGTGAAGAATGTAAGTCTGCTTGCTGAACTAGAGATGAGTAGGATAGTTTCTATTTTATCTACTGTTGAGACTACTTCTTGCACCTCATGTGAGGATAAGGACAATGCTTTTACAGGTCTTTACACTATGCTTCTTGATCTGCCCAAAAATTATGAGAATTGTATTAACTTGAAAATAAACTTAAAGAAGGCAGATCATAAAATTACTGAATTGCATGCTTCTTTGCTTAAGCCTATTGCTTCATGTTTGAACTGTCCTAAATTAACTGCCGAACTTGAATCTGTCTCCAAGCAATTCCAAGAAATGGTTGATCATAACAAGAAAATAGCTCAATATGCGTCTAAAGATCCTGTTAGCTCACCATGCAATAATTGTGAAAAAGTAAAATTTGAATTCATTGCTTTGAATGATAAATGTGTGAAGCTAACTAAGAATCTACTAGAGAAGCCACAATCTTGTTGTGATGTGTGTGCTGTGGTGGGGAAGAAGCCTAAGGAAATGGTAGAGACGCTTAGTGGCAAGAACCAAACGGTTAGAAGTAGGACTGACCCTCCTGTTCCTTGCGAAGACCTCAAAGTTGAGGCGGCTGTGCATGCACATGGCATTCCTTCTTCTGCTATTGGTTTTTCTTCTTCTCTTTTACCTTTCGCTGTCTCTTCTTCCCCCTGCTCTTCTTGCATCTCTATCTTTCGAAAGTGTTAGTATCTTATGAACACTCTTGATAGATTTGTTGTAGGCAAGAAGAAACTAAATCTTATTTTAGACCAGTCCAAGATTTGCAAATTCAATCAAGGTATAAGATATGATCTTCTTGAGGATGTTAAGAAACATCCACCTGTTGTTCTCAGACCCATAGCAGCAGATGTGATCGAGGTCAAGCCCAGAACCAAAAAGGTTGAGTTCAAATCTACGGGCTTTGTCCAAGGGATTTTTGACAGTAAGGTGGTTTCACCTGTTGCTTCGACTTCTCAGAAGGCGAAGTCACATCATGTTACTTCTACCTCTCAAAAGGTGAAGTATCATTGTACCTTCTGTCAGAAGGATGGGCACATGATCGAGAGATATTTCAGGTGCGCCAAGATTGCGCGGAGAGACTGTGTTCAAGCTCTTAGGCGTATTCAGGGTCAGTCCCAGACTTTGAGTGCACATAAGATCAACACGAGGTCTAGGATTAATCGCTTTGATGTGTTTGGGTAGCATCAAGGACTTGGTTTTTCTGAGTTTTCTGATTTTCGTCCTCGCTCTACCTCTGGTAGTGATATCCGACGTCCTAAGGGTAGATCTCATTTCTCTCATCGCGATAGCTACCCGCGGCGAGATCAGTATGTTGTTGGTGTTTTGACTCGTTCCTCCATAGCAGTCAAGCACAACAACAGCTTCAGATCTACACATAGACCTTCTTGCTCTATGAGCGACGGAGAGCGTAGAGTAGTTAGAGGTCAGTCGGGTGTAACTACTTCTTCTACTCGTTGTGTGACTCAGTATTGGGTGCTAAAATCGCTTTTGATTTATACCAGTACTGTGTCATCTCTCTCTTGTTGACTCAGGTTCGTCGGGCAGGGAAGGGAGAGGTATGACTCGTGGACTCCGGGTGTTCTCGACACATGACCAGAGATTCTCGTTGGTTTTCTTCCCTAGCCCGAGCTCCAGGTGATGAGACAATCACCTTCGGAGACGCCTCATCTGGACGTGTCATTGCTAAAAGTACTATGCACATTAATGATTCTTTCGTTTTAAAAGATGTTGCTTTAGTGAGTAAGCTGCAGTATAATTTGCTCTTGGTTTCCCAGTTTACCAATGACGATTTTGAGCTGAGCTTTAAAAAAAACAATTGCAAAATTCTTGATTCTTCGGGGAGTCTGGTTTGCGGGATTTCTAGATATGGGAGGATTTTTCGTGCTGATTTTGTTGAGATTTCTGGTGATCCTCTCAGGTGTTTAGTTGCTTCTGAGTCCCGTGACCTCATTTTTTGGCATATGAGACTTGGTCATATCGGATTTGACCATTTGACCTGAGTTAGCGGTCACGATCTCATTTATGGTCAGCCTAAACTCAAGATGGTCAAAGATCTAGTTTGCGCTCCTTGCCGGCACGGCAAGATGGTTGCCGCTTCTCATCCTCCGGTCATAATGACTATGACCGATGCACCGGGACAGCTGCTGCACATGGACACAGTTGGACCAGCTAGAGTGCAGTCAGCAGGAGGAAAGTGGTATGTTCTTGTCGTGGTTGATGACTTCTCGAGGTACTCTTAGCCTCGAAGGATGAGACATTTACCCATTTTTGGGGTCTGTTTAATAGGCTTTCTGTTGAGCTCCCGGGTGCCTTATGAGCGATCCGCAGTTACAATGGCACAGAGTTTAAGAATTCCTACTTTGAGAGTTTTTGCGATGATACAGGTGTAAAGCATTAGTTCTCTTCTCCGTACGTGCCCCAGCAAAATGGCATTGTGGAGAGAAAAAATCGTACCTTGGTCGAGATGGCCAGGACGATGCTCAATGAATACTCTACACCTAAGAAGTTTTGGGCTGAGGCGATAGCCACTGCGTGCCATGTTTCAAACAGAGTTTTCTGAGGGCACACTTGCACCGCACCTCTTATGAGTTGAGATACGGGCGAAAGCCTAGTGTCTCTCATTTTCGTGTGTTTGGTTGCAAGTGTTTTATTCTGAAGTCTAGAAATCTAGATAAGTTTGAGTCACGATCTTGTGATGGGATTTTTCTGGGTTACTCGACTTCTTCACCGGTGTATAGGGTCTGGAACTGCGAGTCTAGAAATTGGTAGAGACCTGTGAGGTGACCTTCGATGAGGCCAGTCTGGGGACTAGGCCCGATATCTCAGATTCAGTAGATCAGTCCGAGCCCATCTTTGTGGATGATGAGGAGGATGGAGATGAGGATTGTCTACCCGATCCAGTTTCTCCTCCCATTGAGGTGCTTGCTTCTTCCACCGCACCTCAAGGAGATCAGCCTATTCCTTTCGCATCTTCTGGAGCTAGTGGCTCTGTTCCTACTTCGTCAGCTCATGAGGTAGAGACCAATTCTCTTTCTCTTCCAGGACCTCCCCTTAAAATCCAAAAGCATCATCCTTCAGAGCAGATAATAGGAGATATCTTTGAGCGCGTCATATGCCTAAAGTCCGGCATGTCTTACTTCTATCTCCACTCTGCCTTCGTTGCTTCTTTTGAGCCCAAGAATGTTAGTCATACTCTTTCTGATGAGTCTTGGGTCAATGCCATGCATGAGGAGTTGGAAAATTTTGAGAGGAATAAGGTCTGGTCGTTTGTTGAGCCCCCTAGAGGTCATAATGTCATAGGTTCCAAGTGGGTGTTCAAAAACAAGCAGAGTGAGGATGGGGCAGTTATTCGAAACAAGGCTAGATTGGTGGCTCAGGGTTTCTCTCAGGTTGAGGGTTTAGATTTTGAGGAGACCTTTGCCCCTGTAGCTAGGCTAGAAGCCATTAGGATCTTACTTGCATTTGCAGCGTCTAAGAGTTTCAAGCTATTCCAGATGGATGTCAAGAGTGCCTTTTTTAATGGGTATATTGAGGAAGAAGTCTATATTAGGCAGCCTCCAGGTTTCGAGAACTCCAAATATCTAAACTATGTCTACAAGCTTTCCAAAACCCTGTATAGATTTAAGCAAGCCCTTAGAGCTTGGTATGAGAGGCTTAAGTCCTATCTGTTGAGTCATAGGTTTGAGATGTGTAAGGTAGACAAGACCTTGTTTATTCGCAGGCATGTCAATGACTTTCTATTCGCCCAGATTTATGTGGATGATATCATCTTCAGCGGCTCCTCTCATGCTCTTGTTTCCCAGTTCTCTGATGTCATAAGCACAGAGTTTAAGATGAACATGATGGGTGAGTTGAGGTTCTTCCTTGGATTCCAGATCAAGCAGACTCGGAAGGGTACTTTCTTACATCAGGGCAAGTACACTCGAGACCTTCTAAAGCGCTTTGACATGAATGATGGCAAGCCAGTGTCAACTTCGATGGCATCATTAGTTTCACTCGATCCAGATGAGAATGGCGAGCCAGTTGATCAAAAAGAGTACAGAAGCATAATTGGCTCTCT
This sequence comes from Melocanna baccifera, assembly GCA_036346265.1. Taxonomy (NCBI): domain Eukaryota; kingdom Viridiplantae; phylum Streptophyta; class Magnoliopsida; order Poales; family Poaceae; genus Melocanna; species Melocanna baccifera. The sequence continues at coordinate 4,597,685 of CM070696.1, read as the reverse complement.
CTTATACCTCACTACCTCGAGACCAGACATACACTTTTTTGTGTGTCTATGTGCTCGATTTTAGGCTTCTTCTCGCGTATCTTACCGCTAGGCGGTGAAGCGCATCCTTCGGTACCTTCGAGCTACCATTGACTATAGTATCTGGTACTCTTCTTCTTGTTGTCTTTCTTTTAGAGCCTACTCGGATGCAGACTTTGCTGGCTATAGGATAGATAGGAAGAGCACTTCTGGCACTTGCCAATTCATTGGCACTTCTTTTGTTTCTTGGTCTTCTAGGAAGCAATTCGGTGTTACACAGTCCACCGCAGAGGCCGAGTATGTTGCTGCCGCCAGTTTCTGCAGCCAGATACTTTGGATGGCTTCGACCCTGCGAGATTTTAGGTTAGTTATAGACAGTGTTTTACTCTTTTGTGATAACACTTCTGCTATTACCAAGTATCATGCCTGATAACACTAAGATATTAGAAAAACTTGCAAACTCAACAACATAATGAGTTTTTTCAACATAGCACACTCATGCACATATTTCAAAACGCCGTCTTTATCTTTAGCTCCATAAGCCTAAATTTATCATGCCTTATCTTCCATGGAGTAGTACCATTGACCTAATCCTGGTCAATCCACTTAGGCCACCACTGTGTGTTCTCACACCACCACTTTTTGGTATTCGATAATTTACCCAAATGCCCATCTACAAACCTTTTCTCAATCATTCGCCTTGAAGTATCGCCCGTATCTCGTCATCTTTTATATAGCCCTAACGACTTGTCGTCAAATCTCTCATGTGTCCAGATATCATTGAATCATCCTTGTTTGCAAATGAGCTAAAGTCACTTGATGCACCACATGCTTTACCATTTAACATACCATACTTGGCTTTTCTGACCTTTCTAGACCGTAGCTACTTTCTAAGCTTAGTCCTGATCCATATTGCCGCCTGTCGTGTTCACCACTCCGTAATTCTCAGTGATCTCACCTGGATGGTGATTACTTTTTTTGACTTGCATGTCTTTAATCAGGCACTGTTGGCGCTCCATGTACAGCGCCTAATCCAATACCCGGTAGACTCCGCGCTGGAGTGAGCCGGCTGGGAGGGAGGTTGTGTTGGGCTGCGCAAGCCGCAATGGTGGTACGGTGGGGTTGGCGTCGTTAGGCTCAGGGGTATGCATAGGGCTAAGCTCAATTTCATTTATGTCATTGTTAACGATGATTATATCTCAGGCACTTTGTTCAGGTCATGAACCAAAAATCATGTAAACTTCAGGGAGCGGCACACCTTTTATCGACTCGATCCATGGGCTAGGGTGCCAGTAGGCCACATTGTTGATCCAAAAATGACATTGCCCGGCCCATATTGTTAACTGGGCACCTTTTGCAACTTAGGTCAGAAGGTCCACGAGCACCCCACTTGCACAATTGCGTCCCACGTTGAAGTGGGCTTCAATTTGTTTTGAGTTTTGCAGCCTTTTCCCCAGTGGTTAGACAGCCTCACGTGGAATGCTCCGTCGCTGCCTGCCGACTTGCCGTTTGTCCCAATGAAACCGAAAGATCCATTTCCTCTCCAAGCTGACTCCCTCCCATCTTCCTAGTAACTGTTCCAGCAAGCCAAGCACATCCTTCCTTGCTTTCAATCCCCTCTCATTAATTGACCACTAGCCCCGCTCGCACTCCCACGCAATTAATCCCCTCCCCCCCCGGCCGCAAACGCAAACGCGAGCGAGACCAAACCCCTCGCCTCCTCCCGCCGCACGCCCAGATCTCGAGTCGCCGTCGCTTCATTAGGTAGGGGATCGGAGCGGAGCGCCGCGAAGTTGGCCGGCGGCGGGCGCGAGGATGGGGCTGATCTCGGGGATGGTGATGGGGGTGGTGGTCGGCGTCGCGCTCATGGCCGGGTGGAGCCGCGTGATGCGGCGACGAAGCAGGAAGCGCATCGCCAAGGTTCGGATCACGCGAATCTGCTGCGATTTTGCAGTTGGATTGCTCACGGTTACTGTGAAGCGTAGCGTGAAGCTTGCTTTGCGGGTTTTTGATTCTTTCTTTTTTTCTTTTTGGGGTCCCAAACAGGCTGCGGATATCAAGGTCCTGGGCTCGCTTGGCAGGGACGACCTCAAAAAGCTGTGCGGCGACAATTTCCCCGAATGGGTATCCTTCCCGCAGTTCGAGCAGGTTAGCAGCACTTCTGCCGAAATGCCCTTACTGTGATCTTACTGTTGTGTGTTATAAACTTGAATCTATGACCTTACCCCTGGATTCACAAGTGGTAAATCGTATTAGGTAGCATGAATGGTTTCCGAAAAGTTGGTCAGCTGCCAATTCTGTAAGTACACGTGGGCATCTGTAGAAGCGAAGTGTAGGTGGACCTAGCTAGGTCTGGTGCAAATTTCTTGATTAATAAACAAATATGCTTTCTAGAATCAAGGGATGTTGAATCTGTACATTCAGAAGTATCATTTCCTCATACGGGTAAAAATCATTAAAGTGTATGATCTCATCATCTTATATTTGATGGCATAGGAATCCTTGGTTTGTATTTGCCCAAGACTAGGATGATATCTTGGAGGAGGCACATAACTTGTGTTAATATTTTCTTTGCTGCGAAATATTCTGTACAAGCAATGGATTGAAAATGATCCATAGTTTGGACATTGTCTTGTCAGTAATGAGAAGACCTTCATGCGTATTTGATTACTCATGATGATCTTGAGAATGAATATTTTGCCTACAATTTTGTTCTCTACAGGTGAAATGGCTAAACAAGCATCTCAGCAAACTTTGGCCTTTTGTTGCACAAGTAAGATAAAAATTCTTTGACTCTTTAACCAACCTATAGTACTGTAAATTTTAAAGTACTTTGCTAACTGGAAACTTCTGCTTGCTAGTGATGGATAGGAATATGGTATTCCCTTGTAGCAATTTCCATCCCTTGGTGCATGCTGTTTTATCTAGCTGTTGAATTGCAAATTGGTGGTTCTTTAATTGTCTCTGCATTCCAATACTAGCATGTTGTGGGGTATGTCCATGTTCTTTTAGGTTTTGTTGATTATGTTGCTATTACTAATAGCTTGAGCCTTTGAATCAATTTTGTTCCTGTAGTGTGAAAATTTTCTGAGCATAACAAGATGGTTTTTGATATTTGGAGTATCCATTGTTTTTATTGAATCTCTGCATCATAGACTTGCTAACCCTGATACTTGAGTATAGCCATCAGGACAAGTCAATGATCATTACCATAACACTTTCTAGGCTACTTAACATAACCTGTTAAAGGTCGAAAATATACTTAGATGCTGATCACATCAATGATCCTCTTTTTGCACATTCGTCAAATGATTAGGTTGTTTTTTTGTACAATACGACATTTTTTTATAGAGATGTGTCAAGCTATCCTGCATTCATGGAGCATTGAAGTTGTACCTCTATCAAGTTATCACTTACAATTTCCACCAGTGATGAATAGTGTCCTAAGCTGTTTGCCTTGTAAATATGCATGACTTCGTTAATCAAGACATACCTATTTTCTTTGCTTTGGTACAATCTCGTATTCTCATGCCCCTAGGCTTTTTATCTTATAAATTATATACTAATGTTTGTGAACCTTCTGTATGCTAACTATACTTCTCATTTGATTTTAGGCTGCAACTGCAGTTGTCAAGGAATCTGTTGAACCACTGCTAGATGATTATCGACCTCCAGGAATAAAATCTCTGAAGTTCAGCAAATTCTCTCTTGGAAATGTGTCACCAAAGATAGAAGGTTTCCCTTTTATATTTTTTCATGTTCTCTAGTATTTATCCCATGTTTGTGCCTACTGTCTGAGTTTTGAGACAGTTTTGAGTTAGAGAGTTCTTAAATGAAAAGTACAATCGTTGCATGCTACATACATAGACCAAGCACAAGGTCCAGTGGTAGCGAGTAGTGACAGGTCTTAAATCATGTCATAATTTATTGAGATTAATAGAAGCTACATGATCTTATTTAAACTGGCATTTATTACCTACTATTTCACTAGGTGGTTAGTGTGCATATATTAAATTGCGTGAATCGTTCATGGTGACTAGTGTACACAAAATTGACCTTTTGCTTTGTGCATATTTGTAACCTCCATAGCAAGGCATGATTTCTCATGATAAGCAGCGGGGAGGCAGCGCTCAGCAGCAGTGCATGCGAGAGGGGCGACGGTGAACAGCCAGTGGGCGGAGACCGGCGTCGGTAGCCGCTGGAGGACGGTGAGCGATGGCGCCGGTGCGCTGGGCGACGGCGGCAACACGCGTGAGTAGTGGCGGCGACATGGGGCAGGGTTTGCATGGGGGGAGGAGGAGTGAGCAAGTTGGCGTCCTCCTCGTGGCTTCTATTATTGGGGAGGGGTGGCCTGGGCCGGGCTAGGCTGTAGCCGGCCTAGGTATTACACGGCCGCAGCCGGAAAGAACGTAGCCAGTTACCCAAGTAGATAAAAACCATTACCTGACAAATTGGTGAATTGTGACCAATTATTTTAAAAAATTTGTCATCTAGCCCATCTGCAGCATTTATGGAGAGAAAAATTTCAAAATGACACAAGTACCCTTTTCAATTTGAAGTAAATAAGTTGAGAAAGAAAGGTAGAAGAGCAGTACGAGAAGAACTCTTCACATAGGTGAGAGATGGAAGGAAATTTTGGCAATACCTAGTTCCTTGGATTGGTGCTAGGCCCAAAGCAAAGGAATGTTGTATTACCCCTCTTAACTTGTCATCAGCTAACAGCAGTGATATTTTACATAATAATCCATGTTTGCAGTGTCATTTGGTAGTAACGCTCAAATTTTGGCGCTACCTACATCCTTGGATTGGTGCTAGGCCCAAAACAAAGGAATGTTGTATTACCCCTCTAACTTATCATCGGCTAACAGCAATGATATTTTGCATAATAATCCATGTTTGTGGTGTCATTTGGTAGTTATGCTCGTTTGCAATATTATTTCTCTAATACTTGTTTGCAATATTATTTCTCTAATTTCGCTTCTTTGTGATGCTAATGACATAATTTTCACTTGATGTTTATATGAGTTCGTGTTCTCCATCTTATTAATGCCAAACTAAGCTAAATTTTGTTTATCATTTTGCTCATGTTGCTGCAGTACTAAATAAGTATGACTGAAAGACATCATGTTTTGTCGTTTTCTATGAAGGCATTCGGATTCAAAATCTTCAGCCAGGCCAAATCATAATGGATATAGATTTCCGTTGGGGTGGTGATCCAAGCATAATCCTTGCTGTTGATGCTCTAGTTGCATCACTGCCTATTCAGGTTTTAATTGTTTCTTTGTTCTTTGCAATGCGCAATTATTCAGAAGAAAACCTTTCTTTAATTACAGGATGTAATATTTTTTTTGCCAACCATCTTGCAGCTCAAGGATCTTCAGGTCTTTACCATTGTCCGTGTTGTATTTCAACTATCAGAAGAGATTCCCTGCATCTCTGCTGTTGTTGTTGCTCTCCTTGCAGAGGCATGTATCTACTAAACAATTGTTAATTTTTATTTCAGTGGAGATTGTTTTTCGAGATCACACATCTTTGTATTATAGGTAGGAAGAAAAATGGTACAACATTAGCTGAAATGAGTTTTCTACTAACAAACTGGACAACAAACCACCAAGTTTCAGTGGAGAATGAAGACACTTTTCTTATTAGTAATTAAGATGACATAAAGGGAAATCTTCCTTGAGAAAAACTATTTGTGAAACCTTATTCATTTGATTCCGCGCATTTACTGATTGCATTATGTCTTCCACACATCTGTCCCAAATCTTACCTGAGAGTTGACTGACAAAGTAGGACACAAAAAAATGCTAGTTCCACCTGGGATGATCTTAACATTGAACCACAAACAAAACTATTTCTTGTTTCAGAATTGAGGCTGGTTGTGGTAGCATCATATTATGATGCTAGTATGACACTGCCTATCTTTTTTATGGGAACTTTGAAACCACCAGTTTTATGTGCTAATGCTTGTGGCAACTGTGTTTAGGTAAAAATATTGTTGTTAATGCAACTTAAGTGCCATTATTATTTTTGAACTTAACTCAGGTTTCATGCTGCAAATTTCCTATTGGATCATTTTATTGAAAGTTTTCTAAGTCTAGTATTGTTGCTGACAACATTCGATAATTAAGATAATTAGGAAATATTGTATAAATTACATTTCTGAGCATGGAACCTTTTGCATTATCAAGATGAGCATTTCCTGTGTATTTCTTTCAATGGGTTTCTTTGTGCTTCAGCCAGAGCCAAAAATACAGTACACGTTGAAGGCTATTGGAGGAAGCCTGACTGCTATTCCTGGACTTTCTGATATGATTGATGTAAGATGACTTGACAATATTTTGAACATTGAATTCCTACTAACAACCTATGTGGAAAAGTGACCATGATTCTTCTGCCTTTGATCAGGATACTGTCAATTCAATTGTTTCCGACATGCTCCAGTGGCCACACAGGCTTGTTGTTCCACTTGGTGTCAATGTTGATACAAAGTGAGTTTTCTTCAGTGTATTGTTACAACGGTCGATGCCCCCTTCCCCCTCCCAAACTCCGTGTGGTTATGCTACCTGAAAAATCATGTGTGTTAAAAAATGCCACTGCAAGATTGTAGACATGTCATTGCTATTTACAAAATGAAGTTTTGAGATGGATGTCTGCTGAGTGTTAGCTTTCCAGTGCTTATATATAAATGCCAATAATGAACTTAATAGTTAGCTAGTTTGTGGTGGCATATATACAATTTTCTCGAAAGAAACTCGATGTTTTATTGAATTAGTTCTACATTCCTTCAAAACATCCAATCAGTCAATCACTTTCAGAAACATTAGATATATTAACTTTCAATGATTTGCAAGATTAGAAGACTACATAAAAAAGGAGATCAAACAATACCACGGAAGTAGTAAGAATTTGTCATTGCCTGGTGATCCAGTCTGCATGGCACTATCCAGATTTTAGCATGCTTCCGTCTGAAAATTTTGATCGTTCAACACTGTTATGGAGCTCTTCAAATCTCTTTTGGGAGCATCATTTTCATTTAGGACCCCCAAGTCCCATCCCAGTCCAACCCCCTCAATTAGACACCGAATCCTGCACTTCCATTTAGAGAGAATGTCTTTGGGCAACCAATCATATATTGCACATGGTAAACCATTTAATGGATATATAGATCTACACAAATGCCCAATTTCTTGGTTTGGTACCTTTCACAGTTTCACTAGCTTATATGACTTCTGATTATTCTTGTTTCTGTATATTTGTCTAAAAATTATCTTTATATATTGAATTGCCAGATCCGCATTCACTGACTTCGACTCTTAGTTTTTTCCCTGTTCTACTTGCTTTCTAATATCTATGCAGTGAGCTGGAGCTTAAACCTCAGGGAAGACTTTCTGTTACTGTAGTAAAAGCAACTTCTTTGAAGAACAAGGAGATGATTGGTAAATCAGATCCATATGTGATTCTGTATGTGCGTCCGATGTTCAAGGTCAAAACAAAAGTCATAGATGACAACCTAAATCCTGAATGGAATGAAATATTTCATCTGGTTGTTGAAGACAAGGAAACCCAATCTGTCATTTTTGAGGTAATTCTATATTGTTTCCCCCCGTTCCCTTTTGAATATACAACTACACTTAGGCAAAATGACACCAATTAAACAAGAAAGTATGCTAGAATGAAAAATATATTTATTTTCATGAATTGAGGAGATTCGAACAATAAAATCAAGGAAAGCTTCTATGCTTGTAAAAAAGCAATCTTCTGTAGATTATAAAGCAAATAGATGGATGTGATAATTTGCCAGGCCATGCTGTCAAATGGTTCAGTTGAATTGAGCCCAGCTTTGCTGGGTGCGATAGTCAAGTTGGCCGGGCCAGTTCAAGACTTCAGACTAACCAAGCCTAAGTTAAAATGTTCATGCTGGGTTTAAGCCGGGGCACATGTGGCCCAGATGCTCCCTGAAAATGTAGCCCAACATTGCATGGCCTTATCAGAAAAAAAATACTTACATTAATGAGAAATTGAGGGGATAATCTTTGTTAACCATTGAGAATTATAGAAGTATGAGTAGATTGTCCACCTTACCTCAAGTAGACTTTTGGGTTTAGTTGGTTAGTGTATGAATTTTAACATGGTATCAAAGCTAGAAGTCCTGAATTTGAAATCTTGTTAGCATAATTTTGAAGAAAAAAATTATTATGTAGTTCAAGGGTTCGGTGGTGAGACCATTAGGGTTCTGTGCACCAACTCCCAACCCATGGGTAATGTAACACCCTAGCCCAAAATCAGCTTATAGCCAGCCCACCGTGCGGTGAGCCTACGCATGCATAGCACTTCGCTTACACTTTCATTCTTATTTCGTGTAAAAGAGTTAACCTAGAGGTACTATGTTTGGACCCAACAAACATTATATGCTATTAGAACTCATTTTAGAAAAGTAACGTGGGACTAATCCTACCACCACAACTCTACATGGGCCAAACAGCCCGGGGTGTTAGATTTGTTAAGGATATAGAATTCGTATTATGATATAGAGTTTGTATTATATTTCTTATATGATTCTTTATCTCTATATGGCATATTATTATTGTACTCTATATATATACTGCCCATTGGATATCTTCAATACACACAACATTCATAACAAGATTCACCCCCCTCAAGGGCTGATGCCCTTAGCAGCACACCGTATGCACTGCAAATGCCCAGAACCACTCCTTGTTGCAACCTTTATGCCGTGGTACCCGCTAAGGGCCCATATGTACACATACCTGTGCAGTGAGAGTTGATGATCTGATATCATTTGTAACACTCTAGCACAAATTCCGCTCAAAGCCTAGCCCATTGTGAGGCAAGCCTACACATACATAGCATCATGTTTACACTTTCATCCTCGTTTCGTATTGAAGGGTTAACCCGAAGATGCTACGCTTGGGTCTAACATGCATTATATGCTAGTACAACTAACTTTAAATAAATAACGTGGGACTAATCTAACCACTACAACTCCACATCGGCTGAATTGGACCTGGGTGTTACAGGTAAACTGGTAAACCAATTGGTGCATGAAACATGATAGTAATTGCAAGTGTTTTAAGACTTTATGTTAGTGAGAAGCCTAGATTTGCTATTTCTTCTTCCATATATTTTTAGAAACATTGTGGTTTCCTTGGATCGCCTGACTCTTTTGTAGCAATTGTTTTTTCCCTCAAAATTGCGCTAAGTCTTGAACTTGGGACCTCAAGCTCTGATACCATGTTGAGGGCCTGTTCGTTTTGGCTGCGGTTTATGACTTTTGGCTGAAATTTTTGAATTTTAGCTGTTTACGACAGAGATTACGGAGAGAGAGATACTCGCTTGCGATTTTGGATGGTACAGATGTTGGGCTTTTAACGTGTACTATAATTAACTTGTAGATTACATCTTAAAAAAATACTCCGTTTGAAAGTGATGTTGGGCTTTTAACGTGTATTATAATTAACTTGTAAACTTCATCTTAAAAAAATACTCCGTTTGAAAATTAGGTACTATAACAAAAACCAAAAGCGGTTTTGAGAAGCTGAAAAGAACAGGCCTTGAGTTTTATGACCCAACCAGTTCATCCAAGGTTGAGTTGTTGAGGAAAGTTGGGGGATCTATTTATACTCCAATAGTCATCCACAAATTTATGGTACATATTTATCATCGATGCTCTCTGGTATGACAGTCAAGTTCTGTCTTGGTCTTCTTTGAGGTGTCTTTCGGCTTTGTTCATGGCACGTTGGACCCATGTCGAGAATTTGAATTGTTTTATCTTGAATGGAATAACCCAGCATGCCTGTGACACGTGTTGGAGTTGTGTTTGTGTTTGACATGATATTCAACACATGTACTAATATTTGGAAGAGACTACGTTGCCTGTGTGTGCTATCACACATGAGCATCTGACGCCAAATTCTATTTTAATATGTTATGAATGTTGTGTATGTTGATATGAGACCCAAATGATCATATATATAGGAGAGTACAAGGGATATATGACATATAGAGATAAAGCATATATGGAAAAGGATACAAACTCTATCTCCTAATACAACTCTATTTTATCTCCTTAACACCCCCTCAAATGCAAGGCGTATGAAATACCATTGCATTTGAAAAGAGTTGTTACTAAAATAGTAAAATAAAATCCGAAGTCCGAATCCTGATAATGTCGTCGTAGCGTGCAGGTCTTGAAAAATACTGTCGAATCAAGCCGAAGAGGAATAGATAGAAACATGACAGCGCATATCGAAGCCCAAGACGGCGGCGGCGCAATGCACAAGGTGCAAAAGAAGCGCGGCGGCCTTAAAAGCTCGGGGCGGCGACTACAGTAGCGGCGGTATCATACGGTTTCTACGATCTACACGCGGCTCAGAAAGAAGAGCAGCGACTGCTGCCATGGAATAGGGGTAGAGGTATGGCAGCAACAGATCGAAGCCCAAGACGGCGGCGGCGCAATGCACGAGGTGCAGGAGAAGTGCGGCGGTCTTAAAAACTCGGGGCGGCGGCTAAAGTAGTGGCGGCATCTTAACGACTTCTACGATTTGCACGTGACTCAGAGGGCTACTGTCATGCAAAACAAAATTCCTATGTTTTTTGACTGACAATAAATTTGTGGACTCGCATGGCTTGGATAAACTGAATGGATGCAACAGAACGGATGAAGTGGAAACAATGGTGGCCTGAGCAGCAGCGACGGCGAGATCGAAGTGGAGGATGCCGCAAACAGAGGGCGGCGAAGTGGAGGATACCCGGAGGCGGCACACGGAGGGTGGCGACCGGTGGGTGGGCCTTGGAGGCGGCACAGAAGAGTACCCGGAGGCGGCACACGGAGGGCGGCGACCGGTGGGTGGGCCGACGCGCAGAGGGCAGCACCGAAGGCAGCGGACGGCGCTGGCAGCCCAGATCCGAAGGGTGAAGAGGACCTGGAGGCGGCACACGGAGGGCAGCGGTCAGTGGGTAGGCCGACGCACGGAGGGTCTTGCACTACTCTCTGAATTGCGCTTCTCTTGGTGGCACACGGAGGGTGGCGACCGGTGGGTGGGCTGACGCGCAGAGGACGACACTGGTCTTTGAATTACTCTTCTTTTTTTCTTTCTTTTTCTATCTCTCTCTTTTTTTTCTTTTTTCTTTTTTTTGGTACTTAGCTTCTAAGGGAAGCTTCCTTTTGCTAAAAAGGAAAAAAAAAGACACCAAATCAGCAGGCACAGTGGGCATGAGGCAACCGGCGGGCACAGCCGAGTGGAAGCGACGGGCCGGCCGCCAGGTGGGAGCGGCGCGGCAGACCGGCGACCAGGTGGGGGTGGCGCGGTAAACCGGCCGCTAGGTGGAGGCGGCGCACTCAGAGGTAGACCAGGAAGGGCGGCACGCCCGTAGGAGGGCCCGGGAGGCGCGCGGCCTGGATCGGAGGGGCGCCGGCGGGCGGTGGGCGCAGGGCGGCCGGCGGACGGGAAGGCCCCTAGATCGGCAAAGCTTGGGCTCCGATGGCGCTGCCGGCACTCGAGGAGGCTCCTGGCGGTGGTCTCGTGGAGGCTCCTGGGGCGGGCGGATCTGGAGGCGTGTCTACGAGGCGGCGGCCAGATCTGACCCTTCAACGAGCGGCGTGGACTGGGCACGGTCGCAGTCGCGCCCGGGAGGAGAGGCTGACGGCGCGGGTGGCCTGGATGGACCCCGTGCCGGACTCGAGCATGACGCACCCGGGGACGAGCTCGAGGTAGGCCACCACGAGGCTGATGTCGGCGATGTAGAGGATCTGCGTCCGGTGGCTGAGCACGAGCGTCCAGAGCTTCGGGGTCGGGGCGAGGAGGTGGACGAACCAGCCGGCGGCCTTGCCGCCGCGGCGAGCGCGCCGGAGTCGGCGAGCGAAACGGTGAGGTTGAATGCGGAGATGCCGTGCTTCTCCGTGGGCGCGTTGACGACGAAACAGTCGAGCCAGATTTGCGGAGACCCCGGTGCTACGGAGGCATGTGCGGCGGTGGAGTTGGCTGGATCCACGCCGCGGATCTTCGGGTAGCCGGCCGCCGCGAGCGCGGCCTTGAGCGTGTATGGCGAGGAGGTCGTGAGGGGAGCGGAGGCGTGCCGCTGGATCTCGACGGGGATTTGCTCGCAAGCAAAAGAAAATCTAAATCTGATGAAGAAGTGACTGCCCCCGGGAGCGTAGATCATCCTCCCGGGGGCAGCGGCAGCGGAAGTAAATTTAGATCGAGGTTAAGGTTTGCAACCTAAGTTCTGATACCATGTTATGAATGTTGTGTATGTTGATATGAGACCTAAAGAATCTTATATATATAGGAGAGTACAAGTGATATATGACATATAGAGATAAGGCATATATGGAAAAGGATACAATCTCTATCTCCTAATACAACTCTATCTTATCTCCTTAACATAATATATATCGCTCAGTTTTCAGTTTGGCAGTGATGGAATGACCAAAGAATTATTAGTACAATGCTGTTATTATACCTGCTTGCAATACTGTTATTATGCCTGACTTGGAGAATTTGTAGGAACTAGGAACAAAGCAATAGAATATCCCAAGGATATATTGTTACAATAAACTTTTACTGTAGTAATTTGGACTAGCTATCTCGAAATCATGTAAGATCTGTCAAATTAGTTCTGCAGTCCTATAGAATGGTCAGTACTTGGTGGGTCAAGAAAGGACTGGGTATTGTTCAGATGGGGGGCTTTTTATTGTAAGCTTAAGCTGGGCTTGTCCAAACAGCCATCTTTGGAAGGTATATAACCAAATTTCTCATAAAAATGCAAGACTAATGAACCCTCTGCTGACAACATCACTATCTCCTGTTGTGGTAATGAACCAGCAGTTTCTTTTGTTAAGGGTATTTAGGTTATTTCCTATTATCTAGGGTTTGGGTCCTTATATGTCCATGCACTATATATAACTCTATCTGGTACTATTGCAATACACTCTACATTTCACATTTCCATTCTTCTTCACCTTGCAACATGGTATCAGAGCCTAGGTGTAGAACCTAGCCTCTTGTCGTCATTCCGCTGCGTTGCTCTCAGGAGGAGCGTCTCCACTCCTAGGGGCGGTGGCCGCCGTCTCCGACGCCCTCGCCGCCGCGCTCCGGGCGCCCCTTCGGCCGCACGCACCCCCGCTGCCGCCGCCGGATTCCACCGTATTTGGGCTCTTGCGGTCGGATCCGGCCTCCCCGCGTTGGATCCATGCCATTCCTGCTGGATCCGGCCGCCTCCGCATCGGGTTGTCTCCTCCCCCGCCTGGATCCGTGCCGCCCGCGTCGCATCTGGTCGTCTTCATTGCCACCGAGCTTGGATCTGGCCGCCTCCGGGCTAGATCCGACCGTCTCCCGAGCCGTCATCGCCCACGCGTGCCTCTACGCCTTCTCCAGGCTGCCTCAGGCTGCCTCCACCTCCGGTCGGATCCACGCTACCCTTTCCTTGTCGCCAGATCCGGCCGCCGCCGACCTTGCCCCGCCTGGATTCGACCTTGTAACAACCGGCACCATATCGTCCATTCTATGTAGTCCTTATGGATGGTTGAGAATTTTTTGCTTGGACCGAACAATTTGCCTAATTAACCCAAGAGGTACATTCATACTTCGTTTCCTTGGCATGGCTTGGAGCCTTGGACAATAAAATCACATGTGCTTTGAAAAATGTTGCATGTCTGACAATGCTCCTATACGATTTAAAGTGTTGGGAAGCACCTGGTGTCTGCATCACATAGTAGAAATGTCCATGCAACCTGACTTCCCATAAGTTGTTCATATCTTCATTATAACATTCTTCTTAATGTTAGCTATGTGCTGATTCCTCTCAATATTGCTAGGTAACATGTTTGTTGTCACTTTGCAGATTTATGATGAAGATAAATTTCAGCAAGACAAGAAGCTGGGTGTGGCTAAACTAGCAGTGAATAATCTTGAACCTGAGACTCCCAGCGAAATCACTCTGAAGCTTCAGCAAACACTAGATTCACTTAAAATTAAGGACAACAAGGACAGAGGGACATTACATCTTAAGGTTAGCGTGGGTTTTGTATGTTTCAGTGTGTACCTCTATATAGATTATTGCCTTTAAGCTAGAGAATTTTAGAGTAGATGTTAATACTTACAGAACTGCAGAATGATGTTAAATTGGTAGTTATAACCTATAACTTACGAGCATATATTACATACACATATCCTTTTCTTACTTTTCCTTTTCTGCATATAATTTATATGAAATGTTGCTTATCCAGTTTGGCATTTCTCAAGTCTATCATCTGTCACATACTGACATGTAGTTAAATGAATAGGTTATAAATGTCACTACTACTAAGAAACTAGGTTTCCAAGATTGCGCTCACCAGTGTTTATTGCATATGTTCTGTGGATATAATTTACAGAGAGAATCCTTGGATGTTTTTTTGTTGCTGTATAAAATTGTCTCGAAAACGTTGCTGTATAAAATTTCATATCACATACCACACGTAAGATTAATATCCCAAGGCACATAGAAAGGAAAATTGCGAATTCCTTTGTCATTATAAACTGTGTTGGGAGAGGCTCTTGGTTTATCTATTTGTCTAGGCTGTGAGGTGCAGGCATCCAAACTCTGAATCTGCAGTGTAGCAGGCTTCTGAACTCTATATTTATTAAGTGTTCCCCAAGCGGCCACCTACCCTGCCTAGGCGCTAGGCGCCACCCTCCCGCCTAACCGATTTTTCCCACTTAGGCTGCTGCCTAGCCCGCCTAGGTAGCGATTAGATGCTAGGTGCCGGTCTGCCGCCCGACTAACGCTTAGTGCCTAGGTGAACACTGGTGGCATTATTAGTTTGGCATGATGGTGGCATTATTAGTTTGGCATGAAGTATCTGTGACACTTATACTCTTGTTTCACGGATTTGCTCCCATTCTCATTGTTCTTCGGAAGTTTTCTAATTTGGCCATCGCTTGCAAGCGATGGCCCTGAGTACCAATGCTTTCCTGTGCATTTTGTAATAAACAACTAGCATTCAACAAACTGGATGCCAGGTGGAGTTCAGCCATAACTATGGTTGCCTTTTGGCATAAAACCACCTACTTAAGTGCATTTCATGTGCTCATACAGATATCATATTAGCTTTTGCCTGCCTAATTGCTTACGTGTAGTATGTCTTAGTGATGGTAGCGCCATGGCTATCTTGGGATCTGCCTTGGTGGTAGCAGCATTTATTCTCTTTTTGTAGCTATAATGTTTCGTAAGCTCTATGAAATATGCTATTCTGGTTTAATATTGCTAATGGGTGTTTGTGTTAAGGGTATTTAGTTCATTTCGTATTATCTAGGGTTTGGGTCCTTGTATCTTCATCTACTATATATAGCCCTATGCTAGGTTGCACGGACACGGACACACGTGTCGACACGACACGACACCGACACCGGAATTCACCGTTTTCCCAAAAATACTGATACGGCGACACGGCTATATATATTTAAATAATAAATAAATTACATATATATGCGTGTGTGTGTGTATATATATATATATATATTGTTTTCTATGTTTTCTTATGCTTGTCAAATTGAAATAATATAAAGTTATAAACTTATAAAGTGTAAAGTGGATTCAGAATGTGTACCTCATCAATTGTTTTGTTAATCATGATGATTGATGATAATTGTTGATGACTTGATGTGAATACCATTTCTAGGAATAACAATTGCGAATTCCATTAACCTGGGAAAAAGTAACATGATCAGTTAGACTATAAAAATAACATGTATTTGATTATTGAACAATCAAAACAATAGATTAATAGAGAAACAACAATTGATAACGATAAGTGATACAAATTAAGAAGTAGCCAAGTTTGAAGTTCGAACATAGAAACTGAAATGTAGAGTTCAACCAAAAGAAAGTAGCCACTAGGCAACATAGAAGTGATTCAACTTAAGTTACCTCACAAATTGAAATTTTAGTAGCAAGGCTAATTAAAAGACATCACGAGACTCTTAGACTTCAACTTCATCCTCATTTTCTTCTTGGATCATCGTAGTTGGCTCATCTTCAAACAACACCCTCTTCAACTCTGGTTCTTCAAGAGAGAGCTGAGCAACCTCTAGAATGTCAACACCAGTTAAAGATTCAAAGCTATCTCCTCCCACATCCCACATTCTAGTTGTTCTTGTTTTATATACTTCTGATCTTCGTGATAAAAGTCTTAAATTGTTATGCACAAATACCAAATCTTCAGCACGCTCAGGAGTTAATTTGTTTCTTCTCATGCTGTTGATGAAGCCATATGTGCTCCAGTTTCTTTCACAACAAGAAGATGAGGCCGGTTGGTTAACCAATTTGAGAGCCAAACTTTGTAGTATAGGAACGGATTGTCCATGATTTGCCCACCAATTCATTGGATCAAGAATCCATCTATCATAAATAGAATCAAAGTCATTGAATTCTCCTGAACAAGTGGAAAATCTTGCATATTCTTCTTTCACTTTCTTGAGATCTTCAACGATAGGGAAAAACTTTTTGAAGCACTTCATTCTCATCTGTGAAATCTCAAGATCCTTGTGTGGGGGTACACGGCCAACAACACCTTCTTGGTTGATCCACTTGTCACTGTAATATCTACAAATAAAAATAGAATCAATGGATTATTGGATTATAACCAAAATGGTGAAATGTTAGCAAAAGCAAAGGAAAATTTAAGTTCACCTTGGATTAAGTAAATGTGCCAAACAATGGAGTGGAGTGTTGCCTTTTGCCCAACGATAAACCAATATCTTTGAACAATCGAGTAGAAGGTAGACTCCTCATTTTCTTCCTTACTTTCATGCCTATATATCACTTTCTTGACATTCTCAATCATTGTATCCCACATCTCATAAATCAGATGAAGGCATGGTGTGTCAGTGTCCGCCACACGTATCATTTCATAGATTGGCTCAGTGAATTCAACAATGTAGTTCACCTTGTCCCTCCACACTTTATTGAGTACTAGGTCTCTAATAACCACTGTCATCCCTCTATTATTATCTCTATATGTCTCCCATTTGTCACTAATCACCATGTTTTGGAGAGCCCTCTTAATCATGCAAAACCGCTTCAACATAATACAACTGAGGTAAACCTCGTTTCAGCAATAGCAAGTAACTTCAGCTTGCTAAACTCTTGGAACATTGATAGCCTCATGCCATGGTTCATTATTAAATTCTTGATCATATTAGCATCTGCAGCAATCTCAGTTATCCAATGGCACTCATGAAAGACTACTTCTTCCTCATCATTTTTCTAGAACGATGAAACAAACAATCAAGCACATAACAACAAGTCAACAACAATCAACCAATCATCAACTTATATTCTTGCAATTGCAATC
Organism: Melocanna baccifera; assembly: GCA_036346265.1. NCBI lineage: Eukaryota > Viridiplantae > Streptophyta > Magnoliopsida > Poales > Poaceae > Melocanna > Melocanna baccifera. Next base: position 4,580,308 of record CM070696.1, on the reverse strand, counting down.
ATCTAATGTTATTGTTACTAGTTTACTACATAATCTCTGTAAATCAAACATCTTGTAAATCAAACCTCGGTGCCACTGTGCCAGCAGGCCCAACAGGCGGCAGAGATGAGGGAGAGCGGCAGAGCGCCGGCGGCTGGAGGAGGCAAGCTGCAGGAGAGAGCGCCGGCGCCCGGCGGCTGGAGGAGGCGAGCGGGAGAGAGCGTCGGCGCCCGGCGGCTGGAGGAGGCGAGATGCGGGAGAGAGCGCCGGCGCTCGGCGGCTGGAGGAGAGCCCTCTTGGAACTCTTGGAATAATAGAGGGATGGCAGTTCATTATAAAATTCTTGATCATATTAGCATCTGCAGCAATCTCAGTTATCCAATGGAACTCATGAAAGACTAGTTCTTCCTCATCATTTCATGGCATTTTAGCAGCACAAATACTCTTGAGAGCAAGATTGAGAGTATGAACAACACATGGAGTCCAAAAAATATGAGTACTTTTGTTGAACAATCAAACCCGCACCTTTGCAATTTGTAGCATTGTCAGTGATGACTTGGACAACACTTTTTGCACCCACTTCTTCAATAATAGCAATCAACTTTTCAGAAATGTACTTCTTTGTCTTTACCTCGCCTTCTGCATTGATAGCTCGCAAGAACATCGGTGCACCCTCAGAAATAGCGAGAAAGTTAATGAGAGGTCGCCTTTGTGCATCTGACCATCCATCTGAACAAATGGTGACACCCTTTTCAGGCCATGTGCTCCGTGTATGCTCCATTAAGGTCTCAATGTGAGTCCTTTTTTGTTGAAGAAGTGTAGTCCTTAACTTGTTGTACCCAGGTGGGACATAACCAGAAAGGTTATGGTTTGCAGCAAAGCTATAAAATTGTTGAAAATGTGGATTTCTTGCTAGATTGAAAGACAATCCTGTAAATTTGACATAACCAAGATTAGTTGAATGCAAATGTTAAATTGGATAAAATTGAAACAATGATTAAAAGTTGATTGCATACCTCCAGAATTAAACATCCTTGCAATTTGTGCATCCAGCTGATGGCGCACATCCTTGGCCCAAGCTTTCTCTAATGGCGAAGGAGGTCCCCTTCGCTTCTTATCCCCCAACATAGATGAGTCCAAACTTGATGAAGAAACACTAGCACTAAATGTAGCATTACCAACAGTTGATGGTGGCAATGGCACATTTCTTGCCCTTGTTTTTGTTTGTTCATTCTCAGCCTTTGCAACTTCACTTTTAAGCTGAGCAAGAATAGGTACTGTCACCTTAGGACATATCTTGCATCCACCATTAGTAATTTTCAGCAAGTGCGCTTTGACTCTAAAGTAGCTACTAGTGCCAACATATTTGCAATACTTGCATCTCCATTTCACATTTCCTCCCCCTGACCACCCCTGTCTAGAACATCAACATGATTCCACAATGGAAGCTTCAACCTACTGCTGGTATTTTCCTCCTCTCTAGCACTAGAATTAGTGGCTTCCATTTTTCTAGAACGATGAAACAAACAATCAAGCACATAACAACAAGTCAACAACAATCAACCAATCATCAACTTACATTCTTGCAATTGCAATCATCTAATGTTATTGTTACTAGTTTACTACATAATCTTTGTAAATCAAACCTTGGTGCCACTGTGCCAGCAGGCCCAGCAGTCGGTAGAGATGAGGGAGAGCGGCAGAGTGCCGGCGGCTTGAGGAGGCAAGCTGCAGGAGAGAGCGTCGGCGCACGGCGGCTGGAAGAGGCGAGATGCGGGAGAGAGCGCCGACGCCCGGCGGCTGGAGGAGGCGAGATGCGGGAGAGCGCCGGTGGCTGAAGGGAGAGTGCCGGCGGCTGGAGGGAGAGCAGGCCAGCGATGGGGAGGAGCGCGCTGGCGAGAGTAGAGGGGCGGCGTTTGCGATGGGGAGGGCGGAATGGGGACTGGGGAATGGGACCGGCGGCAGGAGTGGTTAGGGTAAGGAAGCCGACCGCGTCTCCTCCTGGCGAGCCAGATTGCCTGGGCCGGCCGTGTCTTGGGCTGTGTCCGACTCGTTTATTTCCCGTGTCCGACACGTGTCGGAAATTTCAGTAATTAAAATTTATTCAAAAGTCGGCTGATACGCCGCCGACACGTGTCCATGTCGGACACGGATACGGCGGTTTAGCCACGTGTCCGTGCACCATAGGCCCTATGGGCTGCTATTGCAATACACTCTACATTTCACATTTCCATTTTTCCTCACCTTGTAATATGGTATCAGAGTCTAGGTGTAGAATCTAGCCTCCAGTCGTCATTCCGCTGCGCTGCCCTTGGGAGGAGCGTCTCCACTCCCAGGGGTGGTCGCCGCCGTCTCCGGTGCCCCCGCAGCCGCGCTCTGGGCGCCCCTTCGGCCGCACGTGCCCCTGCTCCCGCCGTCGGATTCCACCGGCTTCGGGCTCTCGTGGTCAGATCCGGCTTCCCCACACGGGATCCATGTCGTCCCCACCGGATCCGGCAGTCTCCATGTCGGGCTGCCGCCTCCTCTGCCCGGATCCGTGCTGCCCGCACCGGATCTGGTCGTCTTTGTCGCCGCCGAGTTCAGATCTGTCCGCCTTCAGGCAAGATCCGACCATCTCCCGAGCCGTTATCGCCCGCGTGCGCCTCTACACCTTCTCTCGGCCGCCTCCACCTCCAGCTGGATCCGGGCCTCCCTCTCCCTGTCACTAGATTCGGCCATCGCCGACCTCGCCCCGCTCGGATCCGAGCGCCTCCGCACTGGATCCGGATGAGCTCGCTTGCGCCGCCGCTCCCCCCAGCCGGCGTCAGCTCCCCTTCTGCTGCTACTAGTGCGCTCACCACTGCCGGATCTTGCCGCCTGCTCGGATCCAGCAATCTCCGCCATCACCACGGCCGTCTCTGGCTAGATCCGGCCCTCTCCACCCGGATCCGGCTATCTCTGCCGCCCCCTGGATCTGACCGCAGCGTTGAGCAACATGCACGCTGGCCCCTCCTGGTCACCCGAGCTATTGCATGCCGCTTGTTGCCCGGATCCGGCGACCACTGCCGCGGATCTGGTCGCTGCCGCCATCCACCGATTCGATCGGTTCCAACCTCTTCCAACGCCTCCTCGCCTCAGATTGGCGTTGTCCTCGGGAGGAGGTTGCTCGGCGCCATTGGCCTCGTGTCTCCTTCCAAGTTGCCTGGGGTCATCCATCGGGCCAAGCTGGGCCTCGGCTTGGTGCTCCACCTCATGGGAGACCAAGAGGAAGGAGACACTCATTGCCATGACACCAGGGAGCAAGGGTTGTTGTTGGCCTGCGCACCCATTATCGACAAGCCGTCCTCCGCTGCCTCGTTCTCCGACGCTGTAAGTGGATTTGGCGACCAAGATGGCGTTGACGAATCGCTCGACATTTAGGATACTGCTCGTGCTATGCAAGATCAGGAGGAGATGGTGCACAAATGTTCAGATGCCAACTGGAGCACAACCGATGAGGCTTCTGCTTGAGAGGGGTTTTTGGGTTTTTGGTGCGCTGATAGTCGAGCTTAGGATGCATGCATAGCCTTTTGAGTTTTGAGTACTTTCTTTTGAGTTTTCCGTTGCATCAATTCAAGTCCGTTGCCATCTCTCTTTCAGTTCGTCAAAGCCGTGCGAGTTCATAAAATCTTTGCTAGTCAGTTGGTTGCTTTGCTAGCCACGGTCTACTCTCTTGGATGGGTGTGGCCATGTCCTTCCTTTTGCATAGCCATAGTTGCTGCTCTTCTCCTTGAGATGCTGCAGATCGTAGAAGTCTTTATGATGCCGCTGCTTTTCTGTGAACTGCCGTCCCGAGCTTGTAAGGCCGTTGCTCTTTATTTGCACCGCGCCTCCGTTGCGCTTCTTGTGCACTGCGCTGCCGTCGTCTTAGGTTTCGATCTATACCGCTATACTTCTATCTCCCTCTTCAGCTTGATTTGATAGCTCTCTACTTGTATCACCTTCTATATCCTCTTCGTCGTGTTACCACGGTCGACTTTACTCCCGCTTAACCATTTCTCAGCCCCTGCACTTTATGCTTTCTGTGATCTTGCACGATTCCAGATGGTTGGTACTCGATACAATTTTGCAAGGGCCACACGCTACGACGACATCTTCAAGACACGGACTTTGGTGTTAAGGTTATTTAGATCATTTCCTATTTTAGTGTCGACCCTTTTCAAATATAATGCTATTGCATACGCTTTACATTTGAGGGGGGTGTTAAAGGTATTTAGGTCATTTCTTATTATCTAGAGTTTAGGTCCTTGTATGTCTATGTACTATATATATAGTCTTATGGGCTGCTATTGCAATATACTCTATATTTCACATTTCTATTCTTCCTCACCTTGTAACAGTTTGAATATGTTCTTCATTGAATTTCATGTTTGCAAAAAATTGTTCCGCATCTTGCTTGTCTTTGTTTCATCACTGGATTGATGGATAATTGCATTTCTAATGCATAAATAAGCATTGAATTCCCTAGTCGTGATGAGATCAACACATGAAAGTCTCATGGACTAAATGATGCCAAGTGGTTTTGACTGCAAATAATGAGGCAAGACTGTAATGTTTATGGTCAAAATAATGTTCCTAATATTTTATTTTAACTCATCAGGTCATGTATCACCCATTTACAAAGGAAGAACAGTTGGAAGCCATGGAGTTGGAAAAGAAAGCAATAGAGGAGAGGAGGCGGCTGAAGGAGGATGGGGTAATTGGCAGCACAATGGATGCGCTTGGTGGCGCTGCATCACTAGTTGGTTCAGGTGTTGGACTTGTGGGCACTGGCATTGTTGGCGGTGTTGGGCTCGTGGGTTCAGGAATCGGTGCTGGTGTCGGGCTTGTTGGTTCTGGTATCGGCGCCGTTGGCAGTGGCCTTGGTAAAGCTGGCAAGTTCATGGGGAAGACTATGACAGGGCATTTCAGCATGTCCCGCAAGAACGGTAGCAGCTCAACTGCTCCTCAGCCTGATCAGCCTTCTGCATAACCTTATGTACAGTGATAGCAGCTTCGTCACCTTTTAGTTTCGGTTTAGCGTTCTGTTTACTGTGAACCTACGACAGCTAGGATCATATACGAAGTGTTATATTTGCATTTCAGTGTGCTGGCATGCACGGTGCTGCTTATATGAACTATCTGTTGGTCGCTTCGCTTTATTGTTTCTGAAACAACAAACTTATATAGAGAGCAGATTAGTGTAAATTGGAAGAACAACCTCCACAGATTTATACAACATAATGGTATTAAAATTTGTTATTGTATTGATGATTGTGTTTGGTCTATGTTGACGCACAATATTCACTTTTTCACCCCAGAATCTCTCAAAAAAGGTTTGGTATATCGATGTTTTAGTGTAAATCTCGCTTCACACTCACAATGCCACAAGTGTCGTGTATCAACCTAACATTTAGTTCTATGAGCAAGAATGTGTGAAAAGATGATCAACCATCGGAGGTCGTGAAAGGTGGCTGCAGCGACAAGCAAAACGGCTGCCGCACCTTGGGCCGGCCAGTGCACTTCACACCCGAGGAGGCGACAGCGTCAAGGTGGTGATTGGCCGACTCAACACTAGGCCAGCCGGTGCACTTCACCACTTGAGACACCAGAAGATGGCCTGAGCCATGCTCGGCTAAGTTTGGCCCACCCAATCAAGCCAACACCTCGAAGGGATGGACAAGATCCATTCTAAACACACTATTGTGTAGTGTAGTGTAGTGTAGGTTACGTTGGGAGTCTCAATTAGTTAGGAGTGAGCTAGGAGAAGAGTCCGATCTTTGGTAGTACGATGTGTCCGGCTCCACGTACCTTTCTTACCATTGTATAGTATTTTATCATTATCAATATAGTGATAACTCTTGTGAATTGTGCTATTGTCTTTTGGTAGAACTCCCGTTGCTCAATAATTTATATTGCTATGCTTCTACTACAAACATCTAGGTAGAGTAGTAATTCCTAAATTAGCCGAGGTGTCTAGTTCTTTGTATTACCTTGAAATGCTTGTTATTATGGGTCGTTTGCAGGCCCAATGTACTGTGACAGGGGTGTGCAGGCCCAATGCACTATTAACAAATTGATGACACGACAGTAAGTTTGCGACAACGTGGATTGCCAATTCAAATAAAACATAATGATACAATGTTACTGAAAATTTGTAACATGTTTTAGAGATGATTTTTGTACTAAAATTATACATTAGAGGTCTTTTCTACATACTTTTTGCTGTCAATTTACTGTTTTGGTGGTGATTTGTTTTACAGACAGCATTAACAATTCCAAAAAAATTTAATTACCTTGTTATATTTCAGTTACCAATGCTAAGTGGCTCAGATTAACGATAACACGAATATGTTCATTGGAAGGGTCTAGTTAGATAATTTTTAGTGGTAAAGGGGCGTAACTGGAAAAAAATCTGAATGGTTCGTACTTAATAGGCTCAAATCAACAAGATTGGACTTTGGACACTTGATTACACAAAACCGAAATAGGCTCGAGTCCGTGAAAGTAAAAAAAAAGGACTCGGGGATATTGTTTTGGACGTGGGGTTGTCTATTTGTAAGATAGCTGAAATAAATATCTTAAGCATAAGTCACGTTTTTTATTCATTGGATCAACATCCAATCACAGGGTGCATCAATCTCTATACAAATCCAATGGTTGCAAAAATTGACTTAGATTTGATACAATTTCAGGTGATTTATAAGTAGCAAATCTGTTTGGACATTATTTGCCAAGTCATTTTCTACGTTACACGTACAGCAGTTCATACGCTTGCGAATTGCTTTCTGTGTGATGGAGCCCCACAGTGGTGTTGTGTCCAAAGGTTCCTTATCCATCCCCGGCCAGCATCATCTTCTCCATTGCACCCCTACGTAAGAGATCACCTCCTCCTACCGCGTAAACGGATCGATCACCCCAGGAACCACCGCATTCTGATCGAACCATGTCAATTTCCAGTCTCTCTGCTAAGCCGCTGTGTCACCTCCCTGCAAAACGAGGCAAGTGAACACTTGATACTGTGTTACTGATCCAACATATATAGTAATGTGGCTCAATCGATGTAGATTCTGAATGTATTTGGGAACAGGTGACCCAATATATTGCATTTCTTGGATATCATTTCAGGATTGTCGAGGTTCAGAAGGGAACAGAGCCCTACATTTACACCAAGAATAAGGATTACTACGCAGTCTACGCTGAAGCAACAGAACCCGAGAGGCCAGAAAGGTACAGATGGAACTAGCAGGACTCTCTACCTTGGGATAGACTTTGGAACCTCAGGTGCCAGATATGCTCTTATTGACAAGCAAGGGGTCATCCATTCTGAAGGCAAAAGAACTTACCCACCTGTAAGAGTTTGGTTTCCTGTTAAGTCTCGCTACATGTGCAAAGTAAATATTAATTTCTGTGATAAAAAAATTTAGTTCAGTTTTGCGGTAAAATTATAGACCAGTGTTCGTTATCCCTGATTATTGTTAAATTGGACTAGAATTAGGTGAATGATTTGAGTCCATTGGTTTTGGTTAATCCGAACCATGAATTTTATATCGTTCTTGGTGTACTTCTAGTCTTCTACCAGCTGATCCATTAGAAGTAGTGATTCATCTTTGTATCTTTCTTGATACGCGGAAGGTTCGTTGAAACAAAATGTGTCATATTATATTTTTAGCAATATTTTAGTGACCTGGTAGAGGAAGGTACATAACAAACATGGCAGTCTTACCTGGACATAGATGCCAGTGTAGGGCATAATATACTACCAGCAAGTTCATGCCAATCAAGTTTAGTTTACTTTTTTCATCTGTATCTTGGAGTGTTTGTTTAATTCCTAATAAGCCTATTCATCCGTCGATTGGAGTTGCTAGGCAGGTTGGCAACGCCACAGACTGGGCAAGCTCATGGAGAAAAGCACTCTTCCATCTTCTGAGTGATATCCCATCCATTTACCGGCCATCCATCTCCTCCATTTCCATAGATGGGACATCAGCAACCACTCTCATCATGGACAGGTTTGCATATGTTGTTAAACCCTCATGTCTTCAATTTGCATCAATACAACTAAAGTTAGATTGATGACTATTGTACATATGCATATATCTTTCTTGACAAGCAGAAAGAATGGAGAGCTTATTGCTGGTCCTTTCCTCTACAATGAGAGCTTCCCCGATGCGCTGCCCACCATCGAGTCTATTGCTCCTGTTAATCATACAGTTTGTTCTGGTTCGTCCACCCTGTGTAAGCTTGTGTCGTGGTGGAATTCAGGGGGATCAAACAGTAGCGATTCAGCGATACTGATGCACCAATCAGACTGGCTTCTCTGGCTTTTGCATGGAGAATATGGTGTTTCAGATTACAACAATACTCTAAAGGTAGCTAGAGAGCCTACAAATAGTTCACATGGATGAACCAAAGAAGAACAATAGTTTTCTTCCAACATGGATCAACTATAGTAGTCGACAACTAAAGATGAATGCTTACTTTATCATGCTAATTAAAGACATGGCTCACCATTGTAAGTCATAAGTCGTCGTAACTAGTTTAAGCTCTGTGCAGTTTCCTTTTGGATAGTCTTGTGAATATAACTCCACGAATATACCGACTTTACTGTAATATATGTACTTTGTTATCGTTTGTTTCAGGTAGGCTATGATCCCGAGATTGACTCCTACCCAAGCTGGTTGATGTCACAGTCATACTCATACATGTTACCTTCTGTCAGAGAACCTGGAGTTTCCATTGGCCCAATCAAAGAAGATGTACGCTCACAATACGGTAAACATCCACTTCACTTCCTTTAGCATTTCATCTTACTATGCAATAGATAAATAATTTTTCATCTTAATTGGCTAAATATATATAAACGTTTTATTGCTAGGATTTTCCAAGAACTGTGTTGTCTGTACTGGAACAACCGACAGCATAGCTGCGTTTCTTGCAGCCCGGACCACTGATCCAGGAAAAGCTGTGAGTTCTATGACACAAGCCCCAGCAGATTAACCTGAAGTCCTAACAAGTCTCTTATAGCATTTTTTTCTTTTACCTAAAAGAAGCAACTCCATATCAAAAAGTATATTTACCTACCTTACTGTTATTCTTTCTTTCCATGATCTGATTAGGTGACATCATTGGGCTCAACTCTAGCAATCAAGCTTCTCAGCAAAGTTCGCGTCGAGGACGCGAGGTTCGGCGTGTACAGCCACCGCCTTGACGACATGTGGCTGGTCGGTGGGGCGTCAAACACCGGAGGAGCAGTCCTCAGGCAGCTCTTCAGCGATGACCAACTGGTAGCCCTGAGCAAGGACATTGATCCGTCGTCTCCTTCCCCTCTTGATTACTACCCCCTACCGAAGAAAGGCGAGAGGTTCCCCGTCTCCGACCCCAACATGTTGTCAAGGTTGATCGCATGGCATATTCGCTCGTCATTTTGTCTTTCATCAAGAAATGATAAGACAGAAAGCATGCATCTCAAAATCATTGCTAGCTCTCATCTCCAGACTATATTTTGTAATTTCACCTTTTGTTTCGTCTCTGAAGGTTGCAGCCTCGGCCCGAGAGCGACGCAGAGTACTTACATGGCATCTTGGAATCGATCGCACGAATTGAGGTCATCAAATGCCGATCCAATTCAAACTCCATTTCTTTGCACTCACTACGAGCTAGTAGTTCGTAGGGATTTGAAGCGTACTAACAATTGAAACGTTGCTGGATTTGTGGGGAACCAGGCCAATGGGTACAATTTGCTGAAGGAGCTCGGCGCGACTGCAGTGGAGGAGGTGCTCACGGCAGGAGGAGGAGCGCAGAATGAGAAGTGGACAATGATCCGGGAGAGAGTGCTCGGCGTGCCGGTCCGGAAGGCAGAACAAACTGAGGCAGCATACGGAGCCGCACTGCTAGCACTTAAGGGTGCTACTAGGACACACTAGGGACAGCTGACCAAGTATGGCATTTGTTATATAAATTATTGATCGTGGATGTATAATCTTCAATTTGATCTATACATTTTTTTATAATACTTCGTTACTTCTAGCCGCGTGTCCCTGATCGTTTCGGTTTTTTTCGGCTTCAGTTTTTTTTACTATTCACTACACTATCCACTAACTCAGCTACAGTAAAAAAAAATCAACTATAGTGAAATTTCAGCCAAAAGGCAGAAGCCATCGCTAAAACGATCACCACCGTGTGACTGCAACCGCGAGTATGTCCCGTTGGATGTGAGGTGTGGAAGGGGATGCATATAGGATCTGTTCTTTTCAGCTTTTCAAAATGGCTTTTTATTTTTACTATAGTATCTAACTTTCAAATAGAGTATTTTTTTTAAGATGGAGTCTACAAGTTAATTATAGTACACGTTAAAAGCCCAACATCTGTACCATCCAAAATCGCAAGTGGGTATCTCTCTCTCCGTAATCTCTGTCGCAAACAGCTAAAATTCAAAAATTTCAGCCAAAAGCTATAAGCATACAGGAGCTCTGATATCATCTTTGTCAGATCTCGAAACAACGACCCCGGAATCCTCTGTGTTAATTACACTAGTCCAAAAAGAGCTAATACATACAGGGTTAACAGAGATATACATCATACATAACAATTAAACTTTATTAATCAAAAGAGTATGGCCTTAAAGCTAAGGTTTATAATAACACGGCTCAAAGTCAAACACCAAGGTAAATCAACAAAAGATGAACAATAAAGGAGTAACCTATTCTATCTGCCCACAGGCGAATGAATGTAAGACTGGCCTATTTGTTGCAATCCTCACCGTAGTCGATAAAGTCATCCTCTGGCAACATATTTAAGTAAGGTGAGCACATAAAATACTCTATAAGTTACGCCAGAAGATTTAATATAGTTAATGCATGCATAAGGATTGACAATGAAAGGCATATTATGGTTGTTTGTGTGAAAAACAATATTCAAGTAAATAGTGAGTACTCGTGATTGGGAAGAAGCTATTCAAGCCAACTGGTCGACGAGAAAGTTATCCTTTTGAGGGATACACTGTAACTCAAAACCGAAAAAGTGCTTCTCAAGCTTCCTGACATCCGACAAGTACTCAGACATGGTTGAATTAGAGCATTGGTACTCTTTTCTAATTTGATTCACGACTAGTTGAGAGTCTCCTCTCATGAGTAATCAACGAATCCTGAGTCCTTTCATGGTTCATATGCTAGTCAACAAACCTTCATATTTAGCCATATAATTAGTGGCTAGAAAGTGTACTTCAACGATATACTTTAAGGTCTCTCCTGCAGGAGATTACAGGACCACCCCAACCTCCGAGCCACTTAGCATAAGCGACCTATCAAAGTACATCGTCCACTGATCGTGGGAGTTGTACTAGGGATCCTAAATAGGTTTAGGACTTGTCTATTAGGCAACAAAGTCTACCAAGATATGGGATTTCACGGCCGTTCGGGACACAAAATAGAGGTCGAACTCCTTAAGTTCTACCGACCATTCTGCCATATGCCCCACTATTTTTCTATTCTGGAGGACCTGTCCTAAGGGAAACTCAGACAACATAATAATTTTGTGCATATGAAAATAATGCCTTAACTTCTTCGAAGACATGAATAGGGCATATAAGAGTTTTTGGACCTGAGAGTAGTGCTACTTAGGCCCATATAAGACTTCACTTACATAGGAGACTGGTCATTGAACGTTCATATGTTCTGTGACCAGCACTATGCTCACTACCTGTGGTGTGGCTGATAGATATACTAAGAGTGCCTCACTTGGTTTCAGAGAAACTAGAATAGGAGCACTCGCGATATATCTTTTGACATACTTGAAAGTGTCATTAGCCCTTTTCGACCACTTGAAACCCTCGTGTTTCCTTAGAAGTTTGAAGAAGAGAAGTCCTTTCTATAACATCCTAATTGTTAGAGGTTATTTGAAGTTTTTAAAATAAAATTCATCATTAGATTTTTTTGAATTTAATTAAAGCTTAAATTAAAATTTCATTAATTAAAAGGATTTAATATGAACAAAATAAACATTAACATGTGCTACAAATATTTTATTTAGATTCCTTGTGTCTTAAAGAATTTTCTGAGAATTTTTGGGTTTATTTGCTATTTTCTAGAGCTTCTTTTATTTTATTTAAATTTTTGAATAAGAAAAACCCTCCAAAAATCCTCAGCACAGTAATGGGCTCAGCCCATTACTGTTCACCCTAGCCTAATCACTCTTAGCTACCTGATCCCCTCTAAGACACATGTCAGCCATTCGAGTTGAGCTTTCCCCAATTGCCAGATCCTGTTAGGTGCCACGTGTTGCACATCTGAGGATGACAACACTGTTCATCTGTGCTGTCCAACTTCATTCGTCTGACCTCTCGACTTGCCACATGTCGCGCATCCGAGTTGCTAGCTACTATTCATCATCATGCTCGGGTCGAACTCCATCGTTGCTCGCTGTCTCCACCATGGACTTTAGGTCGTGTCTGCACTGGACTCTCTAAGTGTCCATGCATAAAAGTAGCTGCTGCCCTTGTTTCTAGCACCCCGCAACCGCCGCTCACTCCGCCGCGCATCTCATCACTTGTGCACCGCCGTTGTTTGCGTAGAATTAGAGTTTGCCTCCGCCATCGCCATTGTAGACGTCATTGAGCTCTAGCCATTGTCTGTCTTCTAGCCGCTGGTGAGTCAGCAGCCGCCCCAACCTCGCCGTCTAGCCAGCCATCCCCTTCGTTGGCCAGCTGAACCCCACAGCTCTACCCACCTCTGGCTAGTTCGTCGCTCGTGTTGTGCTGCGCCCATTCGCCAATCACTGCCCCTCGGTTCACGCGCCCGCTCCCGTGACCCCTCACGCACCGAAACCGTCCGATCACTCTCAGCCACCGTCCAATCAGATCTGGACCAACCGATGGATCCAATACTTGGGATCCATCCATGTGGCTCGTACACTACCATTGGATCGTTGTGACGTCAGCCCGTACTCGCACCGGCCGACGGTTTGCCTTCTCTATGGACCGAGTCTGTTGTGCACCGTGCCACTAACCGACAGGTCCCGCAAGTCAGCATCACTATTTCATAACCCGTGAGCCAGATCCAGCCAAGTCAGCAGCCACGCCAGCAGTCACGTCAGCCCTAGCGCCACCTGTCAGCCATGTGTCAGTCTAGTCACCTGCCACGTCAGCCTTAGCTGCCGCATCAGCAAGCCGTCTTCTTAGTGATCTGATCAAAGGTTAGTACTCAATTACTTTTAATAACTTATATATATAAATGTCATGTACATGTAAGTATATATAGCTAGTCTGATTTGCTATGTAGTAGTGGTAATAATCATTTTTGACACCCATTTGTTACATGTGTAGCGTAGATGGACCGAAGCTGGATGTACATTGAGAACCGTGTGAGTGAAGAGTACATTAATGGTGTGTCTGCTTTTAGAAGAGCGGTCGAGCTAGATATGTTGAAGAAGGGGATGAAATATTTGTACTGTCCATGCATTAATTATGATAATCTCAAGATGTTTAGTAACTCAGCGCGGATCGAAACTCACTTGATTCGAAGGGGTTTCAGAAAAGGGTACAATGTTGGACCAGTCACGGTGAAGAGAAGAGTACACAAGAAGGTAGTTATGACATAGTCGAGGAAGGCAACGATATGCTAGTTGTGGACTGTGCTTTTGATCATGAGGATAGGTCGCAGGATGACAGTCTGGATCAGATGTTACGTGATGCAAAAGGAAACTATAGTGAGAGAGAGTTTGGTAAATTCGAGGGCTTGATGGATGTCGAGACCCGAATATGCAAATCCGGACTCTCTGTGTATTCTGCACTAGTCCCAGGATCATGCTAGTGCACACAGTTAAACATAGATGTCATCACAACCATACACACGATAATACTAAAGGAAAACTCGAATATCGATAAAATATCAAAGGTACGACCTTATGGCCAAGCTTACAATATCTTTAGCCGGAAGGGCTTAACAAAAATAGCAGCGGAAATCCAAAATAAAGCGTAGCGACCAATCGATAAGCCACAAAGCTATCGAGTGGAGAACAAGCCTAATCCGTGAAGTCGTCGTAGTACTCTCCTTCTGGCACCTCCTGCTGATAGTACTCCTCTCCCTCAACTGAGCAACATAGGCGTAAAGCCGTGAGTACATTGGTACTCAGCAAGTCATTTGTAACAATAAATGCAATATAATATGCAAGGCTTACCAAAGGAAGGCTGAAAGGTTAATTTGCATAAAGGCATTTATTGATGAAATATATTAAATAACTTGAAAGCGAAAGTTAACTGAAAACAGTAATAATAGATAATCAAAGGAATAAACATGAACCACTTGTGAACACCAATTCACAAGTTAAACCAACAGTGAACTACCTGTCCACCCCCAACACAAACCACCAAGTTATAAATGAAATACTAACCCTCGTGTGAAATCCCCGAGCATTGTCCATGACCGAGGACGCGGCTATTCGAATAGTTTTACACTCTGCAGAGGTTGCACAACTGTACCCACACGATGTGATAATCCTCACGTTAAAGAAAATCACAACAAGGCCTTTACAAAGTTCAGTTTACAACTTAATCCGCCCGCTAGGGTTTCGCATCACACCCCCCCTTGCGCCACATGGAAATCAGCAACCATGTTCATCTCAATGGCAAGATTACAGTTGAAACCTCCCAAATTAGTCAGCCAGGTCCGTCCCATACCAGACATGTGGTTTGCACGGTAAGGCTCAGATCAATGGCGCACAAAGTTAAGTCCTTAACATTACCCGGGCGAGACTACCACATCCCCCAAAGTACAACTGTACTTCCCCCTTTACTGCACGATCACTCGCCCGAGTGCAAAACCAATTTGTATAACCAAGCCAACGTCACACCAATGACGTGGCACAAATTTTAATACACGTGGCACCAACCACAGTTCCATATGTCATTAAGTCAAATTAATAATTTAACATGTGTGACGAGACCAATCGTAAATATACACTGGCTAAGCAATCTAATCGTACCAACCCATGTGATAAATAAACTAGCATCACTAATAAATTTCCCAACCTATGGTGACAAAGGCATCATGGTATTTCAAAGTGTCAAGGAGGTATAATTGCAATTGGGACAATAGCTACCTGTACAAAGGTTTGAATAAAAATAGCAATGCAATGTTATTTAAAGCAAAATAATTAAATAATAGTTTGTAAAAATTGGGTTCAACATGATCAAGGGACACGACTTGCCTTCGTTATGCTCAGCGGGGTACTCCTGGTCTTCTGGCGCGGAATCTGCTCCTCCGGAATCCGAATCTAACGAGAGAGAAAACGACCGAAAACAAAGAAATACATAAAATGACAAGCAAATGAACTCCAAAATTCACAAAACCAGAACCAACAGCTAGAGCTCGATTTTAGATGAATTTAGAAAAAAGAACGGGGTCAATCGGAGCTAGGACGGAGGAGAACGGGCTCTCGGAAAATTTAATCAGAAATTAAATCGGGAAAAATCAGAAATTACACTATGTTGTGAACCCGGTCCACCGAATACCTGGTCCACGGTGCACCCGGCGCACGGAACAGTGCACGGGGAGAGGGGCGACGCGGCGGGCGTGCCGGCGTGGCGGCGGCATATGCCGCCACGTGGCACGGCCGGCGTGGCGGTGGCGTGGCTGCTACGTGGCGCCTGGGCTCGGATTTTTGCCGGCGTGGCATGCCGCGTGTCATGCCACGTGGCCCTAGGGTTGGCGTGGCGTGCCACGTGGGTAGGGGCGGCGTGGCTTGATGCGGCGCGCGCGGCGGCGGATCGGACGGCGGAGGGAGGCCACGTGGGCACATCAAGCCGTCGGTTTTTGATCGGGCGGCGGTGCGATCGCGCGCGCGCGGCGGGAAGCCACCGATGGCGGCGCGTGGCGCGCGTTGCGCGCGGCGCCGCGAGCGCGGCGCGAGCGCGGCGTGGAGCGGGACCGAGGGCGGCGCGCCCGCGCGGCGCGGGTCTCGGGCTCGCCACGCGACCGAGGGGCGGCGCTGCGAAGTCCGGCGAGGCGGCGGCGGCGCGGGTCGATCTCGGCGACCAACTTCGCACGGCGGAGGGTCAACGGCGGCGGGTCCGCAGCGGCAAGGAGGCGGGAGAGGTCCGGTGACGCGGCTTACGGTGGCGGCGTGCCGCCGATGGACGGAGGCGGTGAGCACGGCCGGGTTCGGGCGGCAGCGCCGGGCGAGATCGCGGCGGTGCGGGGATCGCCGACGGCGAGGGCGACAGCGGAGCGAGGAGCGGCGGCGACGGGAGGAACTCCGGCGTCGGTGCGGCGAGAGAGCGAGAGCAGCGGCGGCGGCGCCGAGCGCACGAACCGAGGTCGGCGCGGCTTAAATGGCACGCGAACCGAGGAGTCCGGGCGACGGGCGGGCGCGAAGCGGAGACGAAGACGCAGCGGCGACGCGGCGGCGTGTGTCGGACGGCGGGGCGGCGTCGGCGCGACCAGCGGCGAGGCGGATGTGCGCCGCGTGGCGCGGATCCGGCGGCGGGCGAGCGGCGCTAGGGTTAGGTTAGATCACGCGCGGGCGAGGATGGACGGTCGGATGCGGCGCGGGCGGATCGGACGGCGCGCGGCGGAGCGGGGCGTCGGCGCTGCTGGTACCGCCGCGTGGCGTGCGCGGATGCGCGCCAGGTGGCGGGACGGCGCGATCGGGCGGCTGGAGGCGGAGCGCGGGAAAAGGGCGTACGGCGGCGGGGAGAGGGGGCGGATGGCCGACACGTGGGGAGGAGGGAGATCGGGCGGCTGAGGGGATTTCTCCGATTAAACCTTTTCCAGAAATTCAAATAAACTTCTAAAAGCTCTAGAAAATAGCAAATAAATCCCAAAAATTCACCAAAAATACCAGAAAATTCCTTGAGACCTGAAGAATCTAAATAAAATATTTTCAACTTATGATACTGTTTATTTTCCTCAGATTAAATTATTTCAAAATTCTCAAATTCATTTGAAGCTCAATTTAATTTCAGAAAATTCCAAAAAATTTCTTGTGACTTAAGGAACTTAATTAAAATGTTTTCAGATAATGTTGAAGTATAATTTAATCATATTAAATTATTTAAAACTTTTGAAAATTCCATTTAAGCTTTATTTAGATTCAGAATAAATTTCAGGAATTTATTTTTAAATTCAAGGTTTTAAAAATCCCCAAAAATCAGGATGTTACAAACCTTACCCCCTTAAACGGGATCTCGACCCCGAGATCCGGGCTAACTAGGAGAGATGGGTTTACGGGTGCGGCGGCGAGGCGGCGTGGTTCGAGCTTCCCTTGCAACGCCTCGAGGCTCTTTGGCTGCCACGGCTTGCTCTCGGAGGAAGGGTCTTGGCGGCGTACTCTCAGTTGAGCGGCGGCGTGATTGCTTGACGCTTTTGCGGGCAACTGCGAGCAAAATGACCTGGCTCCTTGCAATTGTAACAATTAGCTGATCCTGCAGGGTTTGCACTCTTCTGGGGTTGATTGCTAACATTAATGGGGCGTGGTCCCAAGTTTTCATAACGAGTCACGGGAGCTGGAGTCTTGAAAACTGGCTGCTGCTGCTGCTGTGGCACTCGTGCAGGCTGATAAGTGTTGAGTCTTGTCCTCTGTGGATCTTTGTGAATGAACTCCTTCTGCCGCTCATCCTCCTTTTGTGAAATTCTCCCAACTCACGACGGGAATCCTCAATCAGGATGGCCTTATCCACCAACAGCTGGAAACTGGCATAGTCGTTGCCTACGACCTGCACCTTCAACGCTGGGTTCAAACCTTTCTTGAATCTTTTCTGACGAGCTGAATCCGAAGCTACATCCTCTGACGCGTAGCGAGCGAGCTGAGTGAATCTGTTGAGGTATTCACTCACTGACATGTTCCCCTGCTGCAACTCACGGAATTCGTCCTTCTTCATCTCGACAACTCCATCCATGACGTGGGCGTTGTGGAAGGCCTTAGCAAATTCTTTCCAAGTGATGCGGTCCGATCCTCTGGGCGCACGATGGTTCTCCACCACTCTGCTGCTGGTCCCTCAAGTTGATGTGCTGCATAGAGTACCTTCTCCCTGTCAGTGCACTGAGCCAAGTTCAGTTTCTTCTCAACTGAACGGATCCAATCATCGGCCTCCAACGGCTCCGACGAACTGGAGAAGACAGGCGGTCTCGTCCTCATGAACTCTGCATAGCTGGAGTGTTGACGAGGTGCTGGTGGTGGTGTTGGCTCTGGTGCTGTCGCTGCATCATAGTCGCATATTCGCATCATAGTCGCATCATCCGAGTCAGGCCACCAAAAATTGATCGAGGCGGGATCCAAGGTAGGTGGCACCGCTGCGCAAAGACTATTCTCTGGATCCGGGTTCGTCAGCTCGACGACTGAGGAGTTCCTGGTTTCAACCATTTTGCTTCTGCTCTGAAAAAGGAAAACAACTGTTGACTGCCTTTGCCGGGTTTAAAGACGAGAGGGAAAAGCATAGAGGAGAGGTAAATTCGTCTAAGGGGGATTTCTAATGGTAACCTAAACTAAACAAACACTTAGCCGGAAAGGCTAACAACAAAACCGAAGAAAAGAACTCCAATAAAAAGTTGACATGAATGCAATATAATGCTTTTGAGGGCAATATTTGCAGCTCACATCGCACACAACAGCAAGAAGAAGCAAATCGATCTACACGACGCTAAAAACTATAACAGGGCTTCAATCTGACAGCTCCTAATCTTTACGATAATCTTCAGTCTTGTCTTGGACTAAATTAGCTGCTTGCTTGGTCCAATCTTCACCGTAACGCATGAAGGATTATGAGTCGACCACCTTTTTGAAGACTGGGCACTCGAAATTTCTATAGATGTTGATGAGATGAGAAGTCAAATTAAATTTTTGAAAATAAATTTACCGAAAAGACGAGGATTAAGAATCTTAAGAATAAGGTAAGAATAGAGGATCCCTAAATATTCAATTTGTTGATTTGATTGAGAAAATAAACTTTGAAATTGGGCTAAGACGACAACTTCTAATTAGGGCTTCGTCCTACAGTCGATATAGCTCTGATACCATCTCTGTCGAGACCCGAATATGCAAATCCGGACTCTCTGTGTATTCTGCACTAGTCCCAGGATCATGCTAGTGCACACAGTTAAACATAGATGTCATCACAACCATACACACGATAATACTAAAGGAAAACTCGAATATCGATAAAATATCAAAGGTACGACCTTATGGCCAAGCTTACAATATCTCTAGCCGGAAGGGCTTAACAAAAATAGCAGCGGAAATCCAAAATAAAGCGTAGCGACCAATCGATAAGCCACAGGCTATCGAGTGGAGAACGAAGCCTAATCCGTGAAGTCGTCGTAGTACTCTCCTTCTGGCACCTCCTGCTGATAGTACTCCTCTCCCTCAACTGAGCAACATAGGCGTAAAGCCGTGAGTACATTGGTACTCAGCAAGTCGTTTGTAACAATAAATGCAATATAATATGCAAGGCTTACCAAAGGAAGGCTGAAAGGTTAATTTGCATAAAGGCATTTATTGATGAAATATATTAAATAACTTGAAAGCGAAAGTTAACTGAAAACAGTAATAATAGATAATCAAAGGAATAAACATGAACCACTTGTGAACACCAATTCACAAGTTAAACCAACAGTGAACTACCTGTCCACCCCCAACACAAACCACCAAGTTATAAATGAAATACTAACCCTCGTGTGAAATCCCCGAGCATTGTCCATGACCGAGGACGCGGCTATTCGAATAGTTTTACACTCTGCAGAGGTTGCACAACTGTACCCACACGATGTGATAATCCTCACGTTAAAGAAAATCACAACAAGGCCTTTACAAAGTTCAGTTTACAACTTAATCCGCCCGCTAGGGTTTCGCATCACACCCCCCCTTGCGCCACATGGAAATCAGCAACCATGTTCATCTCAATGGCAAGATTACGCTTGAAACCTCCCAAATTAGTCGGCCAGTCCGTCCCATACCGGACATGTGGTTTGCAGTAAGGCTCGGATCAATGGCGCACAAAGTTAAGTCCTTAACATTACCGGCGAGACTACCACATCCCCCAAAGTACAACTGTACTTCCCCCTTTACTGCACGATCACTCGCCCGAGTGCAAAACCAATTTGTATAACCAAGCCAACGTCACACCAATGACGTGGCACAAATTTTAATACACGTGGCACCAACCACAGTTCCATATGTCATTAAGTCAAATTAATAATTTAACATGTGTGCGAGACCAATCGTAAATATACACGGCTAAGCAATCTAATCGTACCAACCCATGTGATAAATAAACTAGCATCACTAATAAATTTCCCAACCTATGGTGACAAAGGCATCATGGTATTTCAAAGTGTCAAGGAGGTATAATTGCAATTGGGACAATAGCTACCTGTACAAAGGTTTGAATAAAAATAGCAATGCAATGTTATTTAAAGCAAAATAATTAAATAATAGTTTGTAAAAATTGGGTTCAACATGATCAAGGGACACGACTTGCCTTCGTTATGCTCGTGGGTACTCTGGTCTTACAGCGCGAATCTGCTCCTCCGGAATCCGAACTAACGAGAGAGAAAACGACCGAAAACAAAGAAATACATAAAATGACAAGCAAATGAACTCCAAAATTCACAAAACCAGAACCAACAGCTAGAGCTCGATTTTAGATGAATTTAGAAAAAAGAACGGGGTCAATCGGAGCTAGGACGGAGGAGAACGGGCTCTCGGAAAATTTAATCAGAAATTAAATCGGGAAAAATCAGAAATTACACTATGTTGTGAACCCGGTCCACCGAATACCTGGTCCACGGTGCACCCGGCGCACGGAACAGTGCACGGGGGAGAGAGGGCGACGCGCGGGGCGTCTTGGCGTGGCGGCGGCATATGCGACCACGTGGCACGGTGGCGTGGCGGTGGCGTGGCGCTACGTGGCGCCTGGGCTCGGATTTTTGCTGACGTGGCATGCCACGTGTCATGCCACGTGGCCCTAGGGTTGACGTGGCGTGCCACGTGGGTAGGGCTGACGTGGCTTGATGCGGGCGCGGCGACGGCGGCGGGATCGGACGGCTGGAGGGAGGCCACGTGGGCACATCCAAGCCGTCGGTTTTGGATGCAGGCGGCGGCTGCGATCGCGCGCGCGGGGCGGAAGCCACCGATGGCCGGCAGCGTGGCGCGCGCGTTGCGCTTGCGCCGCGACGCAGGCGCGAGCGCGGCGCGAGCGGTGCGGCGCGGACCGAGGGCGGGCGCGCGTCGCGCGCGCGGGTCGGGGCTCGCCACGCGACCGACCGGCGGCGCTGCGGTCCGGCGAGGCGGCGCAGCGGGTCGATCTCCGGCGACCAACTCGCCGCGGAGGGTCAACGGCGGCGGGTCGGCAGCGGCAAGGGAGGCGGGAGAGGTCGGTGACGCGGCTTACGGTGGCGGCGTGCCGCCGATGGGCGGGGCGGTGAGCACGGCCGGGTTTAGGCGGCGGCGCCGGGCGAGATCTCGCGGCGGTGCGGGGCTGCTGACGGCGAGCAGCACGGCGGAGCGAGGAGCGGCGGCGACGGGAGGAACTCGGCGTCGGTGCGAAGCGAGAGGCGAGACGGCGGCGGCGGCGCGCGAGCGCACGAACCGAGGTCGGCGCGGCTTAAATGGCACGCGAACCGAGGAGTCCGGGATGGGACGGCGCGCGCGTCGGAGCGAAGACGGCCAGAGCGGCGCGTGGCTAATCGGACGGCCAGACGGCAGCGTCGGCGCGACCGAGCGGCGAGGCGGATGTGCGCCGCGTGGCGCGGATCCGACGGCGGGCGAGCGGCGCTAGGTTAGGTTAGAGATCACGCGCGGCGCGGGATGGACGGTCGGATGCGGCGCGGGCGGATCGGACGGCGCGAGGCGGAGCGGGCGTCGCGCTGCTGGTACCGCCGCGTGGCGTCTGCGCGGATCTTGCGCCAGTGGCGGGGCAGCGCGCGATCGGGGCGGAGGCGGAGCGCGGGAAAAGGGCGTACGGCGGCGGGGAGAGGGGGCGGATGGCCGACACGTGGGGAGGAGGGAGATCGGGCGGCTGAGGGGATTTCTCCGATTAAACCTTTTCCAGAAATTCAAATAAACTTCTAAAAGCTCTAGAAAATAGCAAATAAATCCCAAAAATTCACCAAAAATACCAGAAAATTCCTTGAGACCTGAAGAATCTAAATAAAATATTTTCAACTTATGATACTGTTTATTTTCCTCAGATTAAATTATTTCAAAATTCTCAAATTCATTTGAAGCTCAATTTAATTTCAGAAAATTCCAAAAAATTTCTTGTGACTTAAGGAACTTAATTAAAATGTTTTCAGATAATGTTGAAGTATAATTTAATCATATTAAATTATTTAAAACTTTTGAAAATTCCATTTAAGCTTTATTTAGATTCAGAATAAATTTCAGGAATTTATTTTTAAATTCAAGGTTTTAAAAATCCCCAAAAATCAGGATGTTACAATGGAGGACTTGGAGAAACCATTGTTCTCTGGCTACAAGCCGCAATACACGAGGTTGTCATCAGTTCTGGAACTGCTGAAATTGAAGGCAAGCAATTGTTGGTCCGACAAGAGTTTCATGGCATTGTTAGGTATCCTAGCAGACATGCTTCCAACGGGAAATGTGTTGCCGAGAAACACCTACCAAGCTAAGAAGATTATTTGTCCATTAGGAATAGAAGTAAAAAGAATACATGCACGTCCGAATGATTGTATCATGTACCGTTGTAACACCCTAGGACACACATTACCCTGAGATGTCATTAAACCACTCTAAAGCTTGCCAAGTTTACAAGATAATTTAAACCGGCAACAAATTACAAACATGGTGAACTAAGCAGAAGCATAATCAACTAGGGAAAACAAAGATATTGATAACAAGATGAATAATTAAAACAAGCTCTAGTAGTTTAACCAAAAGAATAGTACACAAATTCAACATTATTATTTTAAAGCAAACATCGATGAATAGCGAGGCAAATGGCTATAGTCCCGTTGACTTTATTACAGCATGAGTCAACGTATCAAATGCATTATTGTGGTGCCACTTTACCCTTTCCATGCATGCTCAAGGATCACCTGTAGGGGGAAAAACAACAAGGGTGAGATAAAAATCTCAGTAAGTAAATTGTTTAACAAGCGATTCAAACAACAAACAAAGCTATAACAACATTTACGTTATTACATGACCACAACCATATTCCATATGCTCATTCACTAAACCACAAGGACTATCACAAGTCCAGCCACATAAGGTTTAAACCATTGGCATATGAATGCAATTCCTCCATCTACAATTAAATGCATATGCATGCTATGCTTCATTACACTTTTACCCAACAAGGTAAGAGTGTGCATCGTACTACGGTAATATACGATGCTGTACCGGTACGATCGCGGCTATAAGCGGCAACATCCACAATGCAATGTTATGATATGTTATGAATGATATGATAATCATAAACCATATGAATTTCAACTTATTTAACCTCAAGGAAAACATCGACATATCCACCATGAATTAATATCTATGTTCCATATTTGGCACATATGGCAACTACCTCATGACTACAAGCAAGTCATCCAAAGCATAATATTCAGTTAATAATTGCTACTACAACCTCATTTATAAGTGAACCAACCATGGCATATTACTTCAAAATACGGGAATCATGTAGATTACAAGTAGTAGGAATAACCAATTAAACGATAGCATTACTGCTACAATTGCCTCTACCGGCGAAGCGACGAATCACGCACCATCAGGAGCGTAACCACCTGTCCAAAAGTCACTCTCAGCATACAACTACAGCGAGATAATTGTAACTTATATATAAAAATATAAACGCCGCTAAGTCCTCTATCCCATCAATCCCTACCATGCCCGTCGAATTTACGCATAGCCCACTGCTGCAGTGTTGCTTGTTTTTTCGTAACTTTAAAAATATTAAGCCGAACACAGCAAACGACATACCTCTGGAAACTACACTTAAGCATCCTCAATTTTCAAGTAGACCATTTAATTATATTTGTCTCCTATCGTGATGTAATCTACCGTACAAGACAGAGGACATGCTCTGTTCTAGCATTCTGGACAGCCAACTTCTAACGCTTTCCATCCACAGCACATAGCTCAAAAAAATATAATTTTTATACAGTATATATATTACTTAATTATCTACGTTTTTCACAATTATGACCATATGCATAAAAATCATTTACTACCCCTTAATCCCAACTGAACAGCAGTCTGCCCCAAACTGCGCCCCTGACAGACAGCAAGATTTCTAACCTTACTGCGCCCAGATACCATGGCCACAAAATCTGAAAAAAATACAGGACATGCGTATCGTCGTCCTCTATGTTTTTCCTGTTGAGGAGACCTGCAGAAAAAATCGTTTTGGGAGTCTAAACTGCGTGAACAGTAGCACTGCGCGAATTAATCCACAGGCAGACAACAGGGAATCACTACTTGGGGTATCTAATTGCTATTCCCGACCAATTCTTAAGCTAAGAACCCTAAATACAGCAGAAAATAGAGGGATTTGGGAAGAGGAACAATTACTTAGCCTTGGGATCACACCCTTTTTCCTCTTCTCCTCTTTCTCTTCCTCTCTTCCTTCCCTTCCCTCTCTTCTTCTTCTTCTGCTTGTTCTCCTTGTTCCTCCTATGCACTAGGGCAGCACCAGGGGAGGAAGAGATGATGGCGCAAGGGGGAGGGGAGGTGGCAGTTGAGAAAGAAAAGGGGGGAGGAAGGGGGTTGCGCATGGGGGGGGGAGGGGAGAAGGGGTGGGGGCGGCTAGGGTTGGAGGGGGGTGGGTTCGGCCACCCCTTGGGCCCCCTGGCCCAAAGTGGTAGGCCCACCCTCCTGCCAGCCCACTAGAGAGTTTTTTTAATATCTATTTCATACATTTTTACTTTACGCTTTTATTAATTATTTCTTTCCTTCTCGCGCCTTACCGAAAACCCTGGGTGACCCCGCAGTTATTATTCGTTTTAAATTTTTTTTATAAAACCTATGCCAAACGACGATTAGGGTATTACATGCTCAAACCACAGGCAAGCGAACAGCAAGAAAAGAGCAACCAAAGAAAACCACGAATCACAACTACGTGTACTCACCAGCCTCGAAGAGCTCAAGGTACTTCTTTCGCATTTGATCCTCAAGCTCCCACGTAGTCTCCCTCTCAGACTAGTTCGTCCAAAGGATCTTCACATACTTGATGGTCTTACTCCTCAAGACCCGCTTCGACATATCCAAGATACGCTCTAGTTGACTCTTCACAGTGAGATCCTGTTCCACCGTGACCTATTCCAGGTCGATCTTGTGTTCGGGGTCCCGTAGATATTTTCTCAGCATAGACACGTGGTAAACATTATGCACACCACTCAACGAGTTCGGCAACTCCAAACGATAAGCCAAACTACCCACGCGAGCAACCACTAGAAAAAGGCCGATGTACCGCGGGCTAAGCTTCCCGGTGGTACCAAACCGAACAATACCCTTGGTTGGTGACACCCGAAGGATCACAAGGTCACCAACCGCAAACTCCAACTCTCAGCGCTGCGTGTCTGCATAACTCTTTTGTCGGCTCTGAGCGGCCAATAGGTTCTGCCGAACCTTCCGCACTTTCTCCACAATCTACTGAACAAGGTCCGGGCCAAGCAAAGACCTCTCGCCCACCGTATCCCAACAAAGAGGGGAAACATACCTCCGACAGTACAAAGCCTCAAAGGGTGACATCTTGATACTCGCCTGATAACTATTGTTATAAGCGAACTCTACCAAAGCTAGATGGTCCTCCCAACTACCCTTCCACGTCAGTACACAAGCACGAAGTATATCCTCCAAGATCTAAATGGTCTACTCTAACTAACCATCCGTCTGAGGATGAAAAACTGTACTGAGGGAAACCGTCGTGCCCAACGTAGCCTAAAGACTCTGCTAGAACTTAGAGATGAACTTGGCGTCTCGGTCAGAAACAATGGACTTGGGTACGCTGTGCAGTCTTACCACCTCTCAGATGTACAACGGGGCTAGGTCTTGCGCTGTGTTGGTCGTCTTCATCGGAATGAAGTGCGCGGACTTGGTAAGTCTGTCCACCACGACCCACACTGCATCTCGCCTTCGAGGCGAGCGTGGCAAACTAACCACAAAGTCTATAATGATATGTTCCCACTTCCACTCAGGTACCTCCAAAGGCTGCAACAAACCAGCAGGTTGTTTGTGTTCGGCCTTCACCTATTGACAAATGCTACAAGTAGAGACATACTTAGCAATGTCTACCCTCATCCGCTTCCACCAGAAGATCTGCTTCAGATCACGATACATCTTGGTCTCTCCTGGATGTACCGAATACGGGATCCGGTGAGCCTCACGAAGAATATCATCCTTCACCTCTGATTTCTGAGGTACACACAGTCGACCCTTGAAACACACCGCACCACTCTCGTCCACACTGAAGTCTCGGGAACAGCCCTCCGAGATCCTCTTCCACACCTCTGAGAGAAGCCGATCGTGCTGCTGAGCCTCATGAACGCGCTCGGGAATGGCAGACTGGATGATCAACTCCGTCTCTGCCTGTGCAACTCCAGTAAAACAGAAAAAGACGCCCATCCTCTCAAACTCTGAGATCAAGGACATCGCCGTCTGAGGGACTCCTGTCCTGCTCAAAGCGTCAGCCACCACATTAGCCTTACCAGGGTGATACTGGATAGTCAGATCATAGTCTTTGATCAACTCCAACCACATCTGATGCCTCAAATTCAGCTCTCACTGAGTGAATATATACTTAAGGCTCTTGTGATCGGTAAAGATATCACACTGTTCCCCATACAAATAATGCCTCCATGACTTCAGAGCAAAGACAACTGCTACCAACTCGAGATCGTGAGTAGGATAATTCTGCTCATGAGTCTTCAATTGTCTGGAAGCATAATCGATTACTTGGCCCTCTTAGATCAGCACACATCCGAGTACACCGTGAAGCGCTTGCCACTCTCAGGCAAGGATAGGATAGGTGCATTCACCAGCTTGTTTTTCAAAGTCTGAAAGCCAGCCTCACAAGCGTCCGTCCACACAAAAGGAACTCCCTTCTGCGTGAGTCGGGTCATCGGCTTAGCAATGATAGAGTAATCCTACACAAAGCGCTGATAGTACCCGGCCAGACCAAGAAAACTTCGGATCTCTGACACATTGGTTGGTCTTCGCCACTGCACCACCACTGCAACATTCTTTGGATCCACTGAAATACCGTGCTGACTGATGGTATGACCCAAAAATTCTACTTCGGATAGCCAAAAAGCACATTTCTTTAGCTTTGCGTCGTATTTATTCCTCCGAAGGGCATCCAGGACCAGACTGACATGCAACTCGTGATCCTCCTCCATCTTGGAATAAACCAGGATGTCGTCGATGAAGACCACCACAAAAGAATCCAGGTACTCATGGAGCATCCTGTTCATAGCTTCCATAAAGACAGCAGGGGCATTTGTCAGTCCAAAAGACATAACGACATACTCGTAATGCCCATACCTTGTGCTAAACGCTGTCTTCTCTATATCCTCCTCCCTGATCCGCAGTTGATAGTGACCAGATTGCAAATCAATTTTGGAAAATACTTTGGCACCTCTCAACTGATCGAAGAGATCTTCAATACGAGGTAGAGGATACTTGTTTTTGATCATCACTTGATTGAGTGCTCGATAATCCACACAGAGCCTCTTGGTGCCATCCTTCTTTCCCACAAACAGAACCGGAGTAGCCCAAGGTGACGTGCTCGGTCTAATAAACCCCTTAGCTAGGAGTTCATCTAACTGCTTCTTCAATTCCACCTGCTCAACAGGTGCCATCCGGTACGGGGACTTACAGATAGGCCGCGTACCCAGAACCAGCTCAATGCGAAAGATCGGTTCCCTCTTTGGTGGCAAGCCGGGAAGCTCACTAGGAAAAACATCTGGGTACTTGTAAACTACCGATATGTCCTCTAACCTGAAGGGAGCCTCGTGATCCTCAACCTTGGCCCACAGCATCCCTAACTTCTGCATCCGCCGATTGGGAAACTGCTGGCACAGCAACAAGAGAGAGTACCGCGGGGCACTCCGTTGGAAGACAACTTCACGCCCAGACAGAGACCGCAAGGTGACCGTCTTCCAGAAGCAAGAAATAACAACTTGATACCGCGTGAGCCAATCCATGCCATGGATCACATCGAAGGCCTCTAGGGGTATAACCACCAAATTCACCACGAACTCCTCGTCTGCTAGAATCACCACGCAACCGGGGCAAACACGGGAACTGGAGATAAGCCCACTGGGAGAACTAACAACCACTACCCTCCCAATTAACTGCACTGAAAGCCCTGCCCACACAACAAAATCCTCCAAGACAAAAGAGAAACTGGCTCTTGAATCAAAAAGTACGCAAGCATCGAAAGAATCAACAAATATGGTACCTGTCACAACATCTCCATGATCCCTGTCATCTAACGCCGGCATGGAAAATGCCACAGGAATAGCTGAAGAAGAAGGACCTCCCACGCCCTGGTAGGTCGGTGCAGGAGTCCACTAAGGTACTGGCGTCGATGGAGTAGCAGGCTGCTGAAGCTAGTATCCTCCAGGTGGGAGTGCCAGAACAGTCGACGAAGGTGCAGAAGGTGCCGGCAGATAACACGGTGCAGGGACCGTGCGCAGGAACTGCAGGATAGGAGCCGCAGCCATCATCTGCATGGTGCCATCAGAGCGAGTAGATCCCACTGAAGGTGTAGGCGCCAACTCCCACTACAGCTTCCCCTTGGGATTCTGCCTGCACACCACATCCTTGTGGTTCTGACTGCAGATAGAACACTGCCCCTTCCAAGAGCAGTCGCTCCGCTTGTGCGGATCCCCACAGCGAAAGCACACCAAGCCTATCTCAGGCTTCGACGTGGCACGGTACTGCAGAGAGCTCCCTCCAGTAGAGCTGGTTTGCCCCGTACTACCACGGTAGGGCTGGTGAGACGACCCTTAGCCTTCTTATGCGCAGTGCCCCCAGAATGGCCCCTCCTCTCGCTCTAACCTCGAGGCTGATCTCCTCCAGAGGCCTTGCGAGTGTCCTCCGTGTACACCTGCTGCATCTCGATCCCCAAGGCCTGCTCCACCAGGGTACGGAAGTCCGTGATCGGAAAGGCACCCAGCAGGTGGCGGATCGAAGGCTTAAGCCCCTGACGAAACTGCCTGGCCTTCTCCGCATCATCCCGAGCCACATGTGGGACAAAGCAGACTATCTGGTTGAAGCCCACCTCATACTCTGCCACAGACTGCTTGTCTTGTGTGTACTTGCTTAGGTCGATTTTCATCTTATCCAGAAAGGTCTCTAAACCACTCTACAGCTAGCCAAGTTTACAAGATAATTTAAACTGGCAACAAATTACAAACATGGCGAACTAAGCAGAAGCATAATCAACTAGGGAAAACAAAGATATTGATAACAAGATCAATAATTAAAACAAGCTCTAGCAGTTTAACCAAAAGAATAGGACACAAATTCAACATTATTATTTTAAAGCAAACATCGACGAATAGCGAGGAAAATGGCTATAGTCCCTTTGACTTTATTACAGCATGAGTCAACGTATCAAGTGCATTATTGTGGTGCCACTCTACCCTTCCCATGCATGCTCAAGGATCACCTGTTGGGGGAGGGGGGAACAACAAGGGTGAGTAAAAATCTCAGCAAGTAAATTGTTTAAATGGCGATTCAAACAACAAGCAAAGCTACATCAACATTTATGTTATTATATGACCACAACCACATTCCATATCCTCATTCATTAAACCACACGGACTATCACAAGTCCAGCCACATAAGGTTTAAACCATTGGCATATGAATGCAATTCCTCCATCCATAATTAAATGCATATGCATGCTATGCTCCACTGCACTTTTACCCAATAAAGTAAGAGTGTGCATCGTACTACGGTCATATACGATGTTGTACCGGTACGGTCACGGCTATAAGCGGTGACATCCGCAATGCAATGTTATGACATGTTATGAATGATATGATAATCATAAACCATATGAATTTCAACTTATTTAACCTCAAGGTAAACATCGACATATCCACCATGAATTAATATCCATGTTCCACATTTAGCACATATAGCAACTACCTCATGACTACAAGCAAGTCATTCAAAGCATAATACTCAGTTAATAATTGCTACTACAACCTCATTTATAAGTCAACCAACCATGGCATATTACTTCAAAATACGGGAATCATGTAGATTACAAGTAGTAGGAATAACCAATTAAATGGTAGCATTACTGCTACAATTACTTGCCTCTACCGGCGAAGCGAAGAATCACGCACGATCAAGAGTGTAACCACCTATCCAAAAGTCACTCTCAGCATATAACTATAGTGAGATAATTGCGACTTATATAAAAAATATAAACGTCGCTAAGTCCTCAATCCCCTCAATCCCTACCATGCCCATCGAATTTACGCATAGCCCACTGCTATAGCATTGCTTGTTTTTTGTAACTTTAAAAATATTAAGCCGAACACAGCAAACAACATACCTCTGGAAACTACACTTAAGCATCCTCAATTTTCAAGTAGACCATTTATTATATTTGTCTCCTATCATGATGTAATCTACCGTACAAGACAGAGGACGTGCTCTGTTTTGGCATTCTAGATAGCCAATTTCTAACGCTTCCCATCCACAGCACATAGCTCAAAAAATATAATTTTTATACAGTATATAGATTACTTAATTATCTACATTTTTCACAATTATGACCATACGCATAAAAATCATTTACTACCCCTTAATCCCAACTGAACAGTAGTCTGTCCCAAACTGCACCCTGAGAGACAGCAATAATTTCAACCTAACTGCGCACAGATCCCATGGCCAAAAAAATCTGAAAACAATACAGGACATGCGTCTCGTCGTCCTCTATGTTTTTCCTTTTGGGGAGACCTGTACAAAAAATCGTTTTGGGAGTCTAAACTGCGTGAACAGTAACCCTGCGCGAATTAATCCACAGGCAAACAGCAGGAAATCACTACTTGGGGTATCTAATTGCTATTCCCTACCAATTCTTAGGCTAAGAACCCTAAATACAGTAGAAAAAGGAGGGATTTGGGAAGAGGAATAATTACCTAGCCTTGGGATCACACCCTTTTTCCTATTCTCCTCTTTCTTTTCCTCTCTTCCTTCCTTTCCTTCTGTTCTCCTTCTTCTCCTTGTTCCTCCTTTGCACCAGGGCAGCACCAGGGGTGGAAGAGATGATGGCGCTAGGGGGAGGGGAGGTGGCAGCTGACAAAGAAAAGGGGGAGGAAGGGGGCTGCGCAAGGGGGGGGGAAGGGGGAGAAGGGGTGGGGGCGGCTAGGGTTGGAGGGGGGGTGTAATGTGACGATGGCCCGATCTTCCGAGAGGTACTGATAAGTCAATTGTGGAGAACTCAACGTTGATGATCCAAAGGCTCCGACCAAAACAGATCGATCCCCTCGCAATCACTACACCACTACTTCGATGGTTATCAACCGTGCCGAACGCGGTTGACCTCCCCAAGAAGGCTATCTCCTGCAAGCGAATCGAGAACACAAGCAAAAGAGTAAAAGATGCAATCTGAAATTGTATTACGAATAAAGATTAAGTTCACAAGTTGGGGTTCCTCAACCGGACGTGCGGTGAGACTGCTAAGCAGAATAAACTCTTAAGAAAACCCAAAAAAAACTAAAGGGGTGTGATCTTCTTAAATAGAGAAGGGGGAGGCCACACTTATTTAAACAAGAGGGGGTGCGACTAATCACTTGGGTACTGTTCACGTGTCCGTGATACTGTTCATGTGAACAGTACCAGCCCAAATAACCTAAGTTACAAGGCCCTCGGCCCACTTTGACTCGGACTGCAAAAGTGACGTGTCTTGTTTTGCAGTTTCTGATCGTCTCAGGTGGAATTTCGAGGTGAGGCCAGATTCATCTGAATGTAGACTTCAATATCTTTCCAACGAGTACTCACGGGCCCTAAGAAACCTTCTAGATCAAAAGTTATGGTCGTTTGAAGTAGGTGCTATCCAGCAGTCCGAATCTGAGTCGAACTCGCGAATATGAGTTGGATTACGCTTGACGGTTCCACTTCTACACTTGAGCTCGTGTGGTTCTTCTCCATGGTTCCTAAGGACAAGAAAATCACAAGTCTTAGGAAGTATCGAATGCTCAGCGGAAATATTATTGACTCCCAAAAACGAGTTTACCTGATAGTTGAGTTGGAGAGCACGTGCCCGAGTGATTGGACCTTGCCCATCATTCGTGGAAGCAGTAAGAGGAATATTTATATCAGTAGAAGTGATGTCCTCATCATCCTCCCCTTCTTGAATTGGAGTCGTCCTCGACTCAAGTTCATCTTCCGCACCGAAGAATGGCCGTAGATCTGCAATGTTAAAGGTGTGGCTAACCCC
This sequence comes from Melocanna baccifera, assembly GCA_036346265.1. Classification (NCBI taxonomy): domain Eukaryota; kingdom Viridiplantae; phylum Streptophyta; class Magnoliopsida; order Poales; family Poaceae; genus Melocanna; species Melocanna baccifera. Next base: position 4,547,904 of record CM070696.1, on the reverse strand, counting down.
AAAATCTGCAGGCAAGTCTAGCTTATATGCATTATCATTAATACGTTCAAGCACTTTAAAAGGACCATCTGCACGAGGCATGAGTTTAGACTTTCTCAATTCAGGGAATCGCTCTTTACGCAAGTGTAACCACACAAGATCACCTAGTTCAAAAGTAATATGCTCGCGTCCCTGACTACTAGCAACTTTATATTTAGCATTCATGAGCTCAATATTCTCTTTAGTTGTCTCATGCATCTTAAGTATCAAATCAGCACGTTGTTGAGCATCTAGATTTACCTTCTCCAAAGCGGGAAGGGGCAACAAGTCAATAGGTGCATGAGGGATGAAACCATAAACAATCTCAAAAGGGCATTTCTTTGTGGTAGAATGCAGCGAACGATTATAAGCAAATTCCACATGAGGCAAACATTCCTCCCACAGTTTTAAGTTCATTTTAAGCACAACCCTAAGCATGGTAGATAATGTTCTATTGACTACCTCAGTTTGTCCATCGGTTTGGAGATGACAAGTAGTAGAAAATAATAGCTTAGTCCCCAATTTAGCCCACAAGATTCTCCAAAAATGACTAAGAAATTTAGCATCACAATCTGAAACTATCGTATTCAAATACCATGCAAGCGAACAATTTCCTTAAAGAATAAATCAACAACATTTGTAGCATCATCACTTTTATGACATGGTATAAAATGAGCCATCTTAGAAAATCTATCCACGACAACAAAAATACTTTCCCTCCCCTTCTTTGTCCTAGGCAGACCTAAAATAAAGTCCATAGAAATATCTTCCCAATGTGTGCTTGGCACAGGGAGAGGCATGTATAAACCATGAGGATTAAGTCGTGACTTAGCTTTTTGGCACGTGGTGCAGCGGACAATGAAACGTTCGACATCGCGCCTCATCTTTGGCCAATAAAAGTGGTGGGTTAGAATGTCCTCAGTCTTCTTTACGCCGAAATAACCCATTAATCCTCCTCCATGCGCCTCCTGTAACAACAAAAGATAAACGGAGCTAGCTGGAATGCATAGCTTGTTAGCACGGTACAAGAAACCATCATGCACCACAAATTTATTCCAACCCTTTCCTTCCTTACAATTGAGCAACACATCTTTAAAATCAGCATCATGCACATATTGCTCCTTTATTATCTCTAATCCAAAGATTTTAAAGTCAAGTTGTGAAAGCATGGTATATCTCCTAGACAATACATCAGCTATTACATTTTCTTTGCCCTTTTTATGTTTAATGATATAAGGGAAGGACTTAGTAAACTCAACCCACTTAGCATGTCTACGGTTCAGATTGGTTTGACTTCGAATATTCTTCAAAGATTCATGATCAGAATGTATTACAAACTCTTTGGGCCATAAATAATGTTGCCATGTTTCTAAAGTTCGAACTAGAGCATATAATTCTTTATTATAGGTAGAATAGTTCAAACTAGGCCCACTCAATTTTTCACTAAAGTAAGCAATAGGTTTTTCTTGTTGAATTAACACGCCACTAAGACCTATGCCACTAGCATCACATTCTAATTCAAAAGTCTTGCAAAAATCAGGGAGTTGAAGCAAAGAGGCGTGTGTCAACTTATCTTTGAGAACGTCGAAAGCATGTTGTTGCATGGTGCCCCAAGTAAAAGGAACACCCTTCTTTGTAAGCTCATTCAGCGGTGCAGCGATGGTGCTGAAATCTCGAACAAAACACCGGTAGAAGCCAGCGAGCCCAAGAAAACTCCGCACTTATGTGACCGTTTTAGGAGGCGCCCAACTCTGGATAGCGACGATCTTGGCCTGATCAACTTCAATGTTCTGTGGAGTAACAAAATAGCCAAGAAACGATACGCGATCGGTGCAAAAGGTGCACTTCTCAAGGTTACCAAACTAACGTGCATCTCGCAAAGCATTAAAAACAGCACGTAAATGACTCAGGTGTTCTTCATATGACTTGCTATATATCAGAATATAATCAAAATAAACCACCACAAATTTTCCAATGAAAGCACGTAAAACTTCATTCATCAAATGCATGAAAGTGCTAGGTGCATTAGTAAAACTAAAAGGCATGACCAACCACTCATATAGTCCGAATTTAGTTTTAAATGCCGTTTTCCACTCATCTCCTAATTTCATTCTAATCTGGTGGTACCCGCTACACAAGTCAATCTTTGTGAAAATAATATAACCACTCAACTCATCTAGCATGTCGTCCAATCTAGGAATAGGATGACGATACCGTATTGTGATATTATTAATAGCTCTACAATCAACACACATACGCCAACTACCATCTTTCTTAGGAACCAAAAGAATAGGAATAGCACAAGGACTCAGGCTTTCTCGTACATACCCTCGGTCCAAAAGATCTTGGACTTGTCGTTGAATTTCCTTAGTCTCCCCCGGATTGGTCCTATACGCCACACGGTTTGGCAAAGTCGCTCCCATAATTAAGTCAATTTGGTGTTCAATCCCTCTAATAGGTGGTAGTCCCAGGGGTAGTTCAGCTGGAAACACATCCTCATATTCCTGCAAAAGGTTAGTGACAGTAGACAGCAAAGAACTAGATATATCATCAAGTGAAAATAAAGCGTCTTTGCATATCAAAGCATAGCATGGCATATCATTGTCGACAATTTCAGCAAGATTAGATTTGGTTGCAAGCATGACACAACCCTTTAATTTAATTCCCTCAGTCCTAGAACTAGATGCCAGTTTCTCTTTCTTGGGTGGAAAAATGTTCTTCACTACTTGCTGATTTTCAGATTCATGTTCGTGTTCTTTCCTCTCATTTGCAGCTATCTCTTTTTCACATTGCACAATTTCAGCAGGTGTCAAAGGTAGTAAAATTATTTTCTTTCCTTTGTGCATAAGAGAGTACTTATTACTTCTACCATGATGAGTTGCATCTGTATCAAATTCCCATGGACGACCTAATAAAAGTGAGCAAGCTTGCATAAGTACTGCGTCGAAATCAGCTACATCATGATAGGAACCAATGGAAAAATGCACTCTCGCAGATTGTGTTACCTTCATCTTACCGCTGTTGTTGAACCACTGAATGTGGTATGGATGAGGATGTGCACGTGTGGTCAAGCCAAGCTTCTTGACCAAATCTAAACTCACCAAGTTATTACAACTCCCGCCATCAATTATGACACAAACACGGCAATCCTTGACGATGAGGAACATCTGAAACAAATTATGGCGCTGTAGCTTCTCCGCTTGCTCCCTTTGAGTGCTCAACACTCGCTGCACAATTATGGTCCTATAATTCTCCGTAGCAGCGGTATCTAAAATTTCCTCCTCTTCGCTATGTTCCTCTGGATCTTCATCATCACTTGCAAGAGCATATTCATCCTCAACATCACTAGCACTTACATATCCACCATCTTCTGTCGCAATGTACGCTCGCTGACTTGGGCAATTTTTCATGATATGTCCCATCCTTTTACAACGGTGGCATATAATCCCCGTCGTACGTCCTGTGGAAGCAATTGATGAAGAGCTCTGCGCTGGTGTCTGCACACTAGTGGATTTGCTCGCCTCAGGTGCGCGTGACGGTGGTGGCGGTGCTGCTGAACGCGCCCTACTCACGGAGGGGGCAACAGACCGAAAAGCAGGAGGTGGGGTTGACTTGGTTTGCCCTGGTGTCGACCTCGATGCAGAAGCACTTCCATAACTGCTCCTATTCCATTGTTGTCTTCATTGCAATTCTTTTTCTGCCAAACAAGCAAGCTGGAACAATCTATTGATATCATTATAGTCCTTGTAATCAATTATGTCCTGAATTTCACACCTTAAGCCCCCATAAAAACGAGCCATCTTATCCTCCTCATCCTTTACAACATTACAACGCAGCATGCCTATTTGTAGTTCTTGATAATATTCCTCAACAGTTTTATTACCTTGGTCTAAGCGCTGCAATTTCTTACGCATATCTCGTTTAAAAGCAGGAGGAATAAATCTAGCACACATAGCTACCTTCAATCTATCCCAAGTATCAGGTGCTACACCAGAATTAACTACTTGACTCCACCAAAGGATAGCAAAATCTTTAAATTCACTAGTAGCTTGTCTGACACTATGTACTTCAGGAACTAGATGGGCATTAAATTTTTGTTCAACTGTCATCTCCCAATCTAGATAAACTTCAGCATCATAAACACCCGCAAAAGATGGTGTGGTAAATTTAACTTTAGCAAATGGGTCATCATTAGCACGAGCATTGTGGTGCTGAAAGTCATTACCTCCCATACCATGTTGGTTGCGTTGTAGGCGGTGTCGTAGACGTACATCTTGAGCATCACGATTTCGCCTCTCATTATCATCTCCCTCCTCAAGGTCTTGGTGTGCATCATGTTCATTTTCGTGTCCGTTGTTTGGTGGCCGATTCATCATTCTTTCAAGGTGTGTGGTGAGTGCTGCAATACTCTCATTGATGGATTGCTGCAATATATCTGTCGTAGCTTGAAGCTTTCTATCGATGTCCTCATTATTGGTAGTGCGTTGTTCACCCAAGAGCGTCATGAGCTGTCCCTTTGCAGCACACTCTTGCGCGTCAGACGACTCACCTGCCATGGTTAGTAGAAAACAGAAGACAACACAAAGGAATTATCCCTATCAACTACTATGTGATGGAAGGTGGAATCACACACTCTCAAGCGTCTTACCACACTCTTGCGAGTATTCTTACCATCGCAAACAGTAGGTGGTACAACCGGTGGCTGGTTCGTGATACCTTGTCGAGCGTGGGTACGATTTGCAAGAGGGAACCTGTTCTGATCAAGAGTAGGTGGAGCTTGGAAGGTACAATATGGTAGCAAAGGATCAGCAATAATCAGTTCAGTAAACGCATGTTGAAAGATTATTCAAAATACTTGTCAAAGTTGCCGATCCTAGCCTAATCATAGCTAGCCAATCAAGCCCTATGCAAGGAAGTGTATGTACGCACACGCAATGATTAATGTGACTTGATGTAAGCAAAGGAGAGCCTCACAACACGTACTAGGAGAGACGCTAGCCCACTACTCAAACTTCTTTCTAAAGGCACAAGATTATTCGCGCGAAGGAGAGCACAAAACAGCGGTATCGACAAAACGCGAACAACCCTATAGTTTGAGCAGATACAACAGCTAGTCTCAACAGATGAAAAGGCAGAGTTTTATGTGGCTTATATACTCATCTAAAAGGTTTTGACGAGATCTACAACTTTTTCAACTGGACGAACCCCAAATTCCAAAGGGAAGACCAAATAAAACCCCAAAAACAGAAAGCTGAAATCTTGCGACGTAATTTTGGGGCTAAAGATGGCTGATTTTGGGGGTCTTGGAGGGCGACTGGTACAAGTGGGTCATTTTTATTGGATGCGCGCCGTCGATAGCTTTCCAACGAGTATAAGAACGTCGAATTCCGACTCCGTATGCAAAAGTTATGCCCATTTTACTGAAGGGGGGTCGGAAACGGACTCGAATTGGAATCGGTCTCAATTCAAACTGCTATAACTTTTGATCCCAAATCCGAAATTTCTCAAAACTTTTTCTGGAGGCTTATGGATGTATGAAGAAGGACTCCACCAAAATTCACTGGATTTGGAAAAGGTTTCATAACTCTTCAAATTTCGGACAGAGGGGCACTTTTTTTTCTTTTTTTTACCCCGAAATCAATCTCTCTCTTTTCTTTTTTTTTCTTTCTTTTCTTTTCTTTTCTTTTCTTTTCTTTTCTTTTCTCTTTTTTTAAAGTCTGAAACCCTTTTTTTTGTGGAGGATAGCAATGCCTGGGGGGGCTTGCGGCAAGGAAGGCAGTGGCTGGGGAGGGCTTGCGGCAAGGAAGGCAGTGGAGGGGGGCTTGCGGCAAGGAAGGCAGTGGAGGGGGGCTTGAGGCAAGGAAGGTAGTGGAGGGGGGCTTGCGGCAAGGAAGGCAGTGGATGGGGAGGGCTTGCAGCAAGGAAGGCAGTGGAGGGGGGGTGGATTGTAACATCCCAAAAATTTTCTTCCTTTATTAAAATAATCTCTGAAATTTATTGGATTTTCCTGGACTTTATTGCAAAGTCCTGATTTGAGAAAAATTAAAAACTTTAATTGATAAAGGCCAAACAGAACTTGTTGCATTTCATGAAAGTCAAAATAAGTGTATTTCATTTTCTGAACTCAATTCTGTAATTATATTAATTTTCAGGATTTTATAAAGATTTAAAAACTTCCCCTTTTAAGTCAAATTGTGCTTTTGAAAAATTTAAATATCAAAATGGGTGGGAAATAATTTTATTAAGTCTCAAATAGCCTCAGAAAATTCTTTGAATTTTTCAAAATTTATTTGGTATTTTTCTGAGCATTTTAAAGCCCCCTAGTCATTTCTGAAAATCAAAAAGGATTTTAAAATCCAAAACCTCTCCCGGGGCCGACACTTGTCATCCATCGGGCCGGTCCGCGCCGCCGGATTCCCCCTCGGCCGTCCGATCTGACTTAAACCCTTTCCCCGCCTCCCCTTCCTCTCTGGCCGACACCTGGCACCCATCCGACCGTCCGCCCCTCCGCCCGACTTAATCTCAGCCGCCCGCGCCAACTTACCCCTTCGCCCGCTCCTCCCTTCCCTCCGATCGGCATGTGGCTCAATCCCAGCCGTCCTCCGTTGCCGTACCTAATCTCAGCCGCCCCTCCGACTTAATGCATCGACCGGCCTGGATTCAATCCCCGTTGCCGGATGAGATCGTGGCCGTCCCCGTTAACTTACCCCTTCGCCCACACCCTGCGGTCCCGATCTTCTCCCAGTGCCACCCGTCGAAGATCTGACCGTCGCCTCACCTCTTTCCTTTCTTCCCCTCTCGCTGACCGGTGGGCCCCACCTGTCGGATCCGTCTTCCCTGCCCCCCTTCCTTTCTTCCTCGCGCGATGGACGCTCACTGCCGCCATTAAAGCTGAAACCGAAGCTTTGATTGCTTTGGTTTCCTTCCCGTTTAATCCCCCGCGCCAACGGCAAATTAAACCTCCGCCTCCACCGCGTCCGTTTCCGGCATAAAGTCGCGCATTACGCCTCTCCTGGCCGTCGCATTCATTCTCTCCGCCCGTTTTCACTCTGGCGATCTTCGCGCAGCTGTTACTCCCCTCCCCAGCCTATAAAAGGACCTCCCCGGGGTCCCTCTACCCACACCGCCCCTCCCTCACCCCTCAATCGAAGTCCCCGAGCACCGAAGCTTCCCCGAGCCCAGTTTTCCCCTCCGCGGTTCCGACGACTCCGGTGAGCAATCGCCGTCGCCTCAAGCCGCCCCGAGCCTCACCGACCTTGCTGGTGCCCAGGCGAAACCCGGCGACCTCTCCCCCGAGCTTCTGCGTCGCCGGAACCTCTCTGCCGCCGTGAACCCCTTCTCTGGCCGCCGCCCCTTCTCATCGATTCCTCTCTTCAGTCACTCTCGGGATCCGTGCCAGGTACCGATGCACTCCCCGCGTTCTCCTCCTCATTTTGGTACCATCGGCTGGAGCCGCCGCCGCCGAGCGCGGCGACTGCCCCGAGCGCCGCTGCTGCCGGCAAGCACGTCGGCCGTCGGCCGACTGGCGGTGTGTGGCAGCCAGGTTAGCGCCACGCCAGCGCTACCCGGGCACCTCCCCGCCACCCCGCGCGCGTGCAGCCACGTCGGCATATTGCTGTGACGTGGCAGCCACGTAGCGACCACGTGGTGCCAAGTGGCAGCCACGTGGAAGCCACGCCAGCGCCACCTCGCTCCCCGCGTGCCCACGTGCCACCTCAGTATCACTCGGTCCGTGGACAAGATCTACCGCAGACCGACCCCACCTGTCAGCCTCTATTAATTCCAGGGCTGACGTCATGCTGACGCAATAAACCGATTTTCCCGTATAAACATAATTAGGCCGAAAACTAATTACCTTGCTGACGTCATAATCCTTTATTTTCCTTTAGAAAAATAATTCAGGCTGACGTCATAAATGATTTTCGGTATAAAAATAATTCCAGAAATTGAGTATTTTTCTTTTTATTTATATTTAAACTTTGGAACGCTATAACTTTTGCATTTAACTCCAAATTGACCTATTCAAATTTCTAAATTTTTCTAAAATCATGATCTATCCATTTCTGGAATAATTTTGAAAATTTGAATTTATTTGAATTTTGTTTTGAATTATTTTTGAATTGGCCCTTTACGTTAGATTTTGACGATTCTGGTGATTTCGAGTTCGACGATTCTCAGCAGGACTTCGAGCAAGGGAAGTTACACCTTTGACCATGTTGAACCTAATATTTTAAATTTATTTATGTTGTTTTACTGTATATGCATGCGTACTTCTATTCAAATTTAATTTAAATTTAGTTTAAATGTTAGATATACCCATAATCCTTTGAATATGGCCAATTGGAATCTCGAATTCATGTATCTTGTCACCCTAGCTAAGAACTAGTTAGTACCATAGTATTGACTAGCAATTTTATAGAAATGCTTAGCCTGGTTTAGTATAATTTTAGGTGGGATCAATCTTTCACATGAAATGATAGACTTTGAAAGTTGATATCTTGACTTCGGTGAGTCAAGTATGGTTTGTGAAAATTGTTTAAAAATGAAAATAGAAACTTATGTTTTGGACTTAGGCTAATGGTTAGGAGGCGGGTGCCGGCATGCCTCCTGTTTGGTGACACCTGGTATGTGGTTGAGCCTAAATCAGCTTAAAGACCGTTTCTGTGAAATATTTTACGAAGTCACTTCGTACTATCACAAGTCCGGTATGGGACGGGCCTGGCTAAGTAACTTGTGAGATTCCAAATATAATTCCTCTATAGGCTGAATGTGAGCGCGGTGTAGGCTGTGGGAAGTCTCACATGGCACCGAGGGGGCTCCAACTCGTGGATTGGAGTTGTGGTGAAACCTTAGTGGCGGCGTAATTATTTTGGCTACGGATCATTGGAACTATTAGGAAACCAGGGATAAGGGTTTCCGTTTAAACGGATTCTTTCCGTTTAAACGAATCCCTATCCATATTGGGCACCTCACCCTCCCCTATAAATAGAGAGCCATATGGCTGATTTTGTACCCAATGCATATGAAGCAATAAAGAAAGACCAGGAGTTCTCTCTACCTCTCTCTGTGTTCAATCTATTATTATGTCGCTTTTATTGGAATACGCGTAGGCTACGGAAGCAGAAAACAAAATTTTTCTACCGCGCACCCAAGAACATCATGCTATGGAAGGATCATGGATCGTTACCACTTAGACGCGCAGCGCAGCGGAAGAAGAATTGGAAACCGATCCAATCACGCGCGTCGAGGTAGTAGTGGAAGTAGCCGATCGTCCCGAACAGATCGTCTCCTCCACGCACGCCGATCAAGATCGCAACGAGCAGCGCCTCCACCGTATCCACACGCCCGGGCCGAACGCCGATCGCGAGTGTACTAGCACTCGTGAGCAGCTAGGGTTTGGTTCGGAGGTGGCGGCTAGGGTTTTGCTAGATGTTAACAGGACGAAACCTCACCCTCGCCTCCATATATATAGACCTCCTCACGTGGGCCTTGCGGACCAAGGCCCATTAGGAGTCTATTCGGATCTTTATCCGAATTGAGCCCATATCCGAATCATATTCGAATCAGTGTTCCAACCCGTTAAGCGTGCGACCCTGTAGGTTCACGTATACTTGGTCACGACCCGAAAACGCCTTTCCGGTCACCCTGTTAATAGCGGCCTCTAGTAAGACATATTAACCCCAAAGTATATGTAAAGATCATATCGGCTGAACCTATAATGTTCTCTCATGTACGAATCCCTTTGCCTCACGATATAGATTGAGCTCAAGGCGAGACCTGTGTCATCCTCTTAATAGCTCAATCACTCTCTCGATTCCGTGATGGATTATAAACTTGTGATTGACTCCTCAATCACCTTGGCATGGCCATGCACTTTCATAATCCATTACATCGAGGGGCCCAGAGATATCTCTCCCATAAGGAGGGGCAAATTCTATCTTGATCATTCACATCCCACTACATGTTTCATGGCAAACCAAGACTACTTTTATGATTACCCAGCCACGGAGTAGTGTTTAGTAGTCCCAAAATAAGCTACTACTCATGTTGGGAACCATGATGATCTCAAGTCTAAGGATTCTACATAAACACTACTCGAGACCAACCGATGACACATGGAATCTCTGCGCAGTTGTCTCATGGCAGTCTATCCAACATATGTTCACTAACACATGTCCATATTATTGATTTGGTATCACCATACCATGATCCATGAGACATGATCATCAATCAATACATATGCTGATCTTTGTCTTTGAATCATATTTGTTCCTCATATGATATACGATCGGGATCATTTAGAAATAGCAACATTTTAGTATTTAAGAGTCTCATGAATAAGTCACATACTCATTGATCAATAATGATGATGTCTATTCCAAGGAACAAAGTAATGTATCATAAACATAGTATGTGATATATACAACATCTCCATGTTGCCTCTAGGGCATATCACTAACAGATCTCCCACTTGCACTAGAGTCAACCATGTAGGTATCTAATACCCATTGCCCTAGTGTGAGCCTCATGCTTTGGTGGGAAGCGGCTTTGTCAACGGATCTGCAATGTTCAAATCCGCTTGTACTTTGCATATCTTCACATCGCCTCTCTCCACTATCTCGCGAATGAGATGAAATCGCCAGAAATGTGCTTGGACTTCAGTGCGATCTAGGCTCCTTGGCTTGCGCAATGGCCCCACTATTGTCACAGAGAGGTCCATTGGACCGAGGCACTAGCCATCACACCAAGCTCGTAAATAAATTTCTTGATCCAAACAGCCTCTTTGGCGCCTGGAAGCTGCTATGTACTCGGCTTCGTTGTAGAATCAAGAACCGTCTGCCGCTTAGAACTCTTCCACTTACCGCACCGCCATTCAGCAGTAACACAAATCCAGATTGCGATCTAAAATCATCTTTGTCGTTTGGAAGCTAGCATCGTGTAACCATTTACAACGAGCTCTTCCTCACCTCCATAGACAAGGAACATATCTTTAGTTCTTCTCAAGTACTTCAAGATGTTCTTTACGGCAATCCAATGACTTTCACCTTGATCGATCGTATCTACTCGTAGCACTTAAAGCATACGAAACATCCGACGTGTACAAAGCATGGCATACATAATGGACCCAATAGCCAAGCATATGGAATCGCATTCATTTTATCCCGCTCATCGGTGTACTAGGACACCGATTCTTGCTAAGATTTATACCATGTGACATAGGTAGAAAACCTTTCTTGGAATCATGCATGTTGAACCTTTTCAACACATTGTCAATGTACGATCTTGGCTTAATCCAATTAGCCTTTTGATCTATCTCTATAGATCTTGATGCCCTGAATATATGCTGCCTCTCCTAAGTCTTTCATAGAGAAACTATTTTTAATGAAGACTTAATGATTCGAGCAAAGGAATGTCATTTCCGATCGTAATATGTCATCCACATATAAGACCGTAAATACGAGTGCGCTCCCACTAGTCTTTTGTAAACACAAGGCTCTTCTTCGTTCTTGATAAAACCAAACCCTTTGATTACTTCATCAAAACGAATGTTCCAACTCCGAGATGCTCGCTTTAATCCATAAATGGATCTTTGGAGCTTGCATATCTTTCCAATCGATTGCGGATCGACAAAACCTCGTGGGCTGTGTCATGTACACATCCTCACTCAGATTTCCATTAAGGAAAGCTGTTTTGACATCCATTTGCCATATTTCATAGTCGAAATATGCAGCAATCGCTAGAATGATCCGAATAGACTTTAGCATTGCGACGGGCAAAAAGTTTCATCATAATCAACACCTTGAATTTGTTTGAAACCTTTGGCCACCAATCGCGCTTTATAGATGTGAACATTTCCATCAATGTCTATCTTTTCTTGAAAACCCATTTGCACTCAATGGTTTTAACACCATCAGTGGATCAACCAAGTTCCAAACTTGATTATCGTGCATGGATTCAATTTCGATCTCATGGCTTCAAGCCATTTCTCAGAGTCTGGTCCCACCATTGCTTCTTCATAGGTCTTAGGCTCATCGTTGTCTAATAACAATATGTCCCGTTGTTGAGTAGTCAAGAACATGTACCTCTCAGGTGCACGACGTGACCTTTCCGACCTCACGTGGTGTTGGTGTGTCCACAACAGTTCTTCAACAGTTTGTTCATCCTGCTGTGGTTCAGAGGAGCTGAAACGTTATCGTGTTTTTCTTGAATTTCTTCAAGTTGCACTGTGCTCCCACTATCCCTTCTTGAGAGAAACTCTTTCTCTAAGAAGACACCATGCCAAGCGACAAACACTTTGCCTTCTCCTCGATTATAAAAGTAATATCCTTTTGTTTCCTTAGGATACCCGATAAAGAAGCATTTATCGATTTAGGAGTGAGCTTATCGATTGTAAACGTTTTACATAAGCCTCACATCCCCAAATCTTAAGAAAAGACAAGCTAGGACGTTGTCCCGCCCACATCTCATATGGTGTCTTTTCTCACGATTTTGATGGAACCTCGCTTAGTGTGAACGCGGCTGTTTCAAGAGCGCACTTCAAAAAGACAACGGAAGATCACTTTGGCTCATCATGGAGCGCACCATATCTAATAAGGTGCGATTTCTCGCTCGAGATACCCCATTCCATTGAGGTGTTCTGGCGGAGTCAATTGTGGAACAATTCCACAATCCTTTAGATGATTGCCAAACTCATGGCTCAAATACTCGCCTCCACGATCGATCGTAGAAACTTGATTGTCTTGCCTAAATGATTTTGCACTTCATTTTGGAATTCCTTGAACTTTTCAAAGGATTCGACTTATGCTTCATCGTAGATATACCCATATCTACTAAAGTCATCGATAAAAGTTATGAAGTACTAAAACCACCTCTGTTGTTAAGCTCATTGGTCCACATACATCGGTATGTATGAGTGCCAATAAGTCATTTGCCCGCTCACCTTGACCGTGAAAGGTGCCTTTGTCATCTTGCCAAGTAAACAAGATTCGCATGTCTCTAATGATTCAAAATCAAATGAGTGCGAATACCATCTCTATGGAGCTTCGCATGCGTTTCTCATTTATGTGACCTAAGCGGCGAGTGCCAAATAAACGTGGGATTCAAATCATTTGACGTTGCCTCTTTGCATTAATGTTATAGACCGTGACCCTTCAAGAGTAAGAACGTATAACCCATTCACCAATGGAGTATGACAATAGAACATATCTTTGAAATAAAGAGAACAACCATTGTCCATAGATTTAAAGTCATAACCTTCTCCTTGCAAACATGAAGCAGAAATAATGTTCTTTGAAAGAGATGGAACACAATAATAATTATTCAATTCCAAAACTAATCCTGAAGGTAAAGACAATGGCATGGTGCCAACAGCTACCGCAGCAACTTTTGCTCCATTGCCAACGCGAAGATCCACTTCGCTCCTCCTCAAACTTCTACTTCTTATTAGCCCCTGCAAAGATTTGCAAATGTGAGCAACCGATCCGGTATCAAATACCCAAGAATCAGTTGATGAAGTAGCAAGATTAATCTCTATAACATTTATACAGAGTGGAAGTCGACTTCCTTCTTCTTCTCAAGATCCTCCAAGTACTTTGGGTAGTTCCTTTTCCAATGTCCTGATTGCTTACAGTAGTAACAATCTGCATCAGGATGAGCATCGCCCTTCTTGTCTTTCTTGGCCTTAGAACCGCTCGCGATCGCATCGAGCTTTCTTTCTTTTGACCGCGTTCTCTTGACATAGGGCTTGCCCTTGCCTTCTGCATCATCATCACATGATTGCTGCTTTTCTTAATGCTTTCCTCGCAGATTTTAGCATCCCATGCAACTCACCAGGTCTTGTCCAGTTGTTCATGTGAAAGTTCATTATGAATGGCTCAAAGCTCGGGGAAGCGATCGAGAATCACATCGAGAGCCAACTCTTGGCTAAGGGAAAACCAAGCTTTTCTAGACTCTCAATGTAGCCAATCATCTTAATCACATGAGGGTCGACGGATTCCTTCGCAAGCTCCGCACGCAAATAAGGACTTTGAAGTATTGAACCTCTCAGCCCTTGCTTGGTTCTCAAACATACCACGTAACCCCACAATGATATTGTAGGCATCTGTGTTCTCATATTGCTTCTGAAGCTCAGAGGACATTGTGGCAAGCATGAGACACTCACATCAAGGCAATCATTCGCTTGCTTCTCATAAGCTCTCCGTGCAGCCACAGAGCATTATCGTGCAAGTCTTGGGTAAGGAGACTCAAGGACATACTCCTTGCGCTCTTGCTTGAGAACAATTCTCAAGTTGCGATACCAATCCAAAAAGTTTGTTCCATTGAGTTTTTCTTTCTCAAGAACAGATCGCAAATTAAAAGTACTAGATGCGGCGTTAGCTGACATGATCTACAACACAACAATATGCAAAGTTTAGCACTATGTTTATGTTCATCTTTTATTAAACTATTTAGCAAAAGACTCCCACTATGAGTTTTGCAACAAAAACTCCCTCTAAGTTACATAGTGGGTAAAGATCCTCATTTCACTAATTCCTAGTGAGCTTTGGCATCACGGTTAGAAAACTAGTGACATGGGTAAGCAACACTTTGCTAATCACATCCCTATGTGACTCTACTTTGGGTGATATTAGTATGCCTCAGCCCCAATCTATGCCCCAAGGTCCAAAACTATTTTGATAACCTTGTTAAGTAAACCAAATACTTCCGCATGTAGATGTCCGACATCTACCCCAAATGATGATGATAACCGATGGCACTCTACTTTGGTAGACCTACCATGCGGTGATCATTATCTTTTGGTGCAGCATATGGAAGGACATTAACACCTAATTTTAAGAGGGATTCTATCCTACCAAAGCAACATATCACATATATCATTGCATAAGAATAAGATAGATAACATCATAGATAAACACATTTAACTGTGAAGTAGTATGGCCCAAAAATGGTGATATCCATCTCCAAGTAGGTGTAGACGATCTCCATCCTCCACATCACTCCTTTAGGCCACCATGCTTAAAAGCTTGTAACCTCAAAACTAGGCTACTACCTATAATAGCTAGAAATTGAAGATTACAAAGATAGATTCAAGCATTAAGGTCGACACGCAGGTCGTTAAATACAATATATACAGCTAACAATAGCTGAAATAATCATGACACGCAGGCCATGAACGAATGTTACATGCATCACATACATCTCATACATTCAAATAAGCTATAGGGCCATACTATTCACATCATTCTCTGCAAAAACAAGTTAGACGTAGAATCGCATTCTACCTAACGATGTGAACCCAAGACGCTATACAAGGGGGGATACACACGGCGGTCCCGCGGGTTTCAGGGCAGCGCCCTGAAAACCTCACAGAATTACATAGATCGCATCTATGAAATCGCTATGAAAATCTTATCGAGCCGATCAAATCAACCCAAATCCGAGCCATTCAAAATGTCTCAATTTTCATTAGATCAATCATATTGATCATCGCGATCGGTATACTTGAGGAGACCACAACACAAGACCTCGATCTGTTGGCTCGATCTCATCGATTGTGCGCGAGCTAGCCCCGATGGTGATTCCAACGGTAGGGGCAAGTCGCGCAGACATCAAAGAAGGAGCACGAACTAATCTTTTGGCCTTATGATGCTATCAACTCATACCTATTTCAACCCCTTATGACCGATTGATCTCATCAACGTGCTACCTGATTTAGGCGTAATAGATCCAATCTACTACTATCGCATATCAACATATGCACTCGATCCAGATTGCAAACTAAGCAAGATGGCTCGATACCACTATTGGAATACGCAGAGGCTACGGAAGCGTAAAACAAAACTTTTCTACCGCGCACCCAAGAACATCATGCTAAGGAAGGATCATGGATCGTTACCACTTAGACGCGCTTGCAGCGGAAGAAGAATTGGAAACCGATCCAATCACGCGCGCCGAGGTAGTAGTGGAAGTAGCCGATCGTCCCGAACAGATCGTCTCTCCACGCACGCCGATCAAGATCGCAACGAGCGCGCCTCCACCGTATCCACACGTCCGGCCGAACGCCGATCGCGAGTGTACTAGCACTCGTGAGCGCTAGGGTTTGGTTCGGGAGGTGGCGGCTAGGGTTTTGCTAGATGTTAACAGGACGAAACCTCACCCTCGCCACCATATATATAGACCTCCTCACGTGGGCCTTGCGGACCAAGGCCCATTAGGAGTCTATTCGATCTTTATCCGAATTGAGCCCATATCCGAATCATATTCAATCGGTGTTCCAACCCGTTAAGCGTGCGACCACAGAGGTTCACGATACTTGGTCGTGACCAAAATGCCTTTCCGGTCACCCTGTTAATAGCGGCCTCTAGTAAGACATATTAACCCCAAAGAATATGTAAAGATCATATCGGCTGAACTGTAATGTTCTCTCATGTACGAATCCTTTGCCTCACGATATAGATTGAGCTCAAGGCGAGACTGTGTCATCCTCTTAATAGCTCAATCACTCTCTCGATTCCGTGATGGATTATAAACTTGTGTTTGACTCTCAATCACCTTGGCATGGCCATGCACTTTCATAATCCATTACATCGAGGAGCCAGAGATATCTCTCCCATAAGGAGGGGCAAATTCTATCTTGATCATTCACATCCCACTACATGTTTCATGGCAAATCCAAGACTACTTTTATGACTACCCGATTCACGGAGTAGTGTTTAGTAGTCCCAAAATAAGCTACTACTCATGTTGGGAACCATGATGATCTCAAGTCTAAGGATTCTACATAAACACTACTCGAGACCAAGCGATGACACATGGAATCTCTGCAGTTGTCTCATGGCAGTCTATCCAACATATGTTCACTAACACATGTCCATATTATTGATTTGGTATCACCATACCATGATCCATGAGACATGATCATCAATCAATACATATGCTGATCTTTGTCTTTGAATCATATTTGTTCCTCATATGATATACGATCAGGGATCATTTAGAAATAGCAACATTTTAGTATTTAAGAGTCTCATGAATAAGTCACATACTCATTGATCAATAATGATGATGTCTATTCCAAGGAACAAAGTAATGTATCATAAACATAGTATGTGATATATACAACATCTCCATGTTGCCTCTAGGGCATATCACTAACAGCTTTGTGATTGATTCGTTCTTGTTCTAAGCAGAGGAATTGCTCGGACTGGTCGCCAGCGAGGGTTCCTCAACACGTTATCAGCACGAATCGCTCCGGTGAACGAAGGTAATCATCGAAGCACTTAATAGATTGGTTTTCTAGATCGCTTTGAATTTGCTTTTTCTTCGCGTTCTAGATTGGTTTTTCTACGGTGCAAATCCCCCTAATCTACCGCGAGCAGACTTGAAGTCGCAGGCACAATGTCGATCGGTAGATTGCGAAACGGGGTAGATGTTGATTGCACTGTAGAAAACGATGCAAATCCCCCTAATCTACCGCGAGCAGACTTGAAGTCGCCGGCACAATGTCGATCGGTAGATTGCGAAATGGGGTAGATGTTGATTGCATCGTTTATGGAAAAGTTTTGTATGAATTTGTTCTGATTCCGCATAATCATTGTATGAAAAAAAGGGATTGGGCGCCGCCGTTGCGCCTGCATGCGCACCACTGGCCGCCGGCCAGCAGCCGGTACCGCCGCCTGCCGCTGCACCGGCCCGAGCCACCGCCGGCCGGCCCCGCACGGCCGCCTCCCCGCTTGCGGCTCCGCAAGGCCGCCGGCCGCCGCCCTATGCGCGCGCCGCCACCGCGCCGTTCGCGCGCTGCCGCGCGCCGGCTGCCGCCGTCTCACGCGCTGGCCCGCCCCACACGACCGCGCCGCCGCGCCCGCCTGCACGCCGCCCGCGCTTCGGCTTTGCGCTGCGCTGCCGCTGCTGTCGCTGCGCGCGCCCGGCTCGGCCTACACGCCGCCCCGCCCGACGCCGCTCGCGCACCGCTCTCCTCCCGCGGCGCGGCGCTCGCCCCGAGCCCCGCGCGCGCCAGCCGCTGCCGCCCGCGCGCCCGCCCCGCAGTCACGCCGCGCGCCGCCACCTAGGCCGGCCCCTCCGCCGCCCGAGGCTGCCCCACACGCACCGCTCGGGCGCCGCCGCAGTGAAGAGGAGGTAGGGAAACCCTACCTCCCGTGAGTGCAGGCGCCAGTGGGCCAAATGGGCCGATGGGCTGAAAGAAAGAAAAAAGGGGGCCGGCCGAATACTTCTGAAAAAAAAATCAGAAATTTGCGTATAATTTTCTCTGAATTGAAAATTTTCGTAAAAACCTCCAGAAATACCAGAAATTGCTGAAAATTTGTATTCTAGCATAAAAGGGCCTGAAGAACCCGAATTTTGCATTATTTTCAGCATTTGAAGCTTATTTATTTATGCCATTATTGTTTTATATATTTTCTGTATTTATTTACTGTTTTGATTAATTGTAATTATTTAATTGCTTTTAATCACTGAAAATTAGCAGTAAATTATGGAAAATATATAGAAAATTATGAAACATTATGAGAACCTATTGTACCATTTATTTACCTGCAGTAAATAATTCCATGCATGTTTACTTGAAGTAAACTTATATGTTCCATTCATCACATGTAGATGACTGGCATCACGAACCGGGAGTTCGAGGAGCTTGCCCAGCATGGCAAGAACTATCTGACGTGGGCATCTGATGTCGAGATAGTACTTGGAGCCAGGAAGCTTCGCGCAGCTATTGGGATTGGCGGACGGCATGACGCCAAACCTACACCTGAGGAAAATGATCAGGCACTTCATTTCCTCAGGCACCACCTCTGCATTACTCTCAAGAATGAGTATATGGCGGAGAAAAGCGCGCTAGCACTCTGGACCGCACTCAAGAAGCGATTTGAGAGGCTCAAGTACACCATTTTTCCTCAGGCAGAGCAGGAGTGGATCAGACTGAGGTTTGCCGATTTCAAGACGGTCGGGAGTACACCGCTTACACGAATTTGTACCAATCTTCAACTCTGTGGCAAGCAGATCACAGATGAGCAGAAGATTGAGAAGACCTTGTCCACCTTTCACCCCAATGCTGTACAATCCGCCCGCAACTATCGTCAAGACGGCTACAAGGAGTACGCCGAATTGATAGATATGATGCAGGTAGCGGAGGCTCAGGACGAACTTCTCCGCAAGAATTACGTCACTCAGCCATTGGGGAGCTCCGCTGGCCGTGAAGCCAATGCTGGGAGCTACAAGGTGCGAAAGCCCTTGATGAAAAGAAGGGGAAAGAAGGGTAAGACCGTTGCCCAGAAAGGCAAGTCAGATGCTCCAAATGACAAAAGGGCTAAGGAGAGTGGCAAACCTTATGGCCAGCAGAACCAAGGTTGCTACAAATGTGGCAAATGGGGGCATTGGTCGCGGATTTGCAAAGCACCGCAGCATGTCATTGATGCCCACCAAGCCCAGAAGAACAATGGCAAAGGGCAGCCTGAAGCTCACTTTGCAGCAGTTGAGGGGGAGCATCTTGAGCAAATGCTCAAATGATGGAGGTAGAGACCTCCGGCAAAGACACCCACTTACGACTTAGAGGCAGCCACCTCCATGATTTCTCTCGAAGAGAACATCACGCCTGAAAAGATAGCCGAAGAAGTCAATGACTTTCTAGTTGATTCCGTCTGATGCACAGAATGCATGAGACGTTAATTGTCATTTATTTTGCATTAAATGGACAAGTTAGATCTTGCATGAATGGTACTCTAGTTTTATTTTCTCATAATGGTTGGATGATTTTGGAATAATTCATTCATTTATTCAGTTTACAATGGCATGATATGTTCTAATATTTGTGTGTTTTATTTACGTGATGTATGTATTTTAATACATATTAATAAAATACCTTATATTAGAGCACGTGTGGCGCCCTATGGAGGAAGTATGCCTTGCCGACAGTGGTCCACGAATACCATCTTAAGAGAGACTAAGTATTTTTAGTCGATTCGTAAGAGCAATGGCAGCCTTACGACAATCGCCGGAAGCGATGCATGTATAATTGGTTCCGGAAGAGCCACAATTATACTTCCCATGGGCACAACTTTGGTCATTGAAGACGCATTATTGTACCCAGATTCGACTAGAACTCTCTTAAGCTTTAAAGATATTCGCGTAAATGGTTTCCATGTTGAGACTGAAGAAGAGTACGGTAAGGAATACCTACTCATCACGAAGCGCGAAGAGAATGGCAAAAGGGTATTACAAAAACTTCCTTCACTAGAAACTGGGCTATATTATACCAACATTAAGGCGCATAGCTGCATAATCGCCCCAAGATGATTCAAAAGCTCTGAACTATTCTGTCTCTGGCATGACAGATTAGGCCACCTAGGTCTTAGGATGATGAAAAATATAATTAACAATTCTCACGGGCATAATATTAATGTGAAGAATTTTCCGAATCATGAAGATTTTGTGTGCCCTGCATGTGCCACCGGGAAATTAATTATTAGACCCTCCACTCTGAAAGTGAAGGATGAAGTCCCTGCATTCCTGGATCGCATCCAGGGAGACATTTGCGGTCCTATTCAGCCCATCTCAGGGCCATTTAGGTATTTCATGGTGCTCATTGATGCTTCCTCAAAGTGGTCATATGTGGGTTTATTATCCACAAGAAACCATGCTTTCGCCAAATTGATCTCGCAGATCATTCGCATCAGAAATGTGTTCCCTGATCATCGCATCAAGTCCATCAAGAATGGACAATGCCGAGAATTTACTTCAAAGGCATTTGATGATTATTGCATGGCGATGGGGATTGCGATTGAGCATTGCATCGCATGTCCATACCTGAATGGTTTGGCAGAGGCATTGATCAAGAGAATTAAATTTATTGCCCGACCACTTTTGCGAATTGTAATTTGCCGCCTACATGTTGGGGACACGCGGTCCTACATGCAGAAATCTCATCAACTTTAGACCTTCGGCCTACAACATCCATTCACCTATACAACTAGCGCAAGGGTCACCACCGAAAATTTCTCATCTCAGGAGGTTTGGATGTAAGGTTTATGTACCTATACCCCTCCGCAATGAATCGCAATGGGCCCTCTCCGTAAGATCGGGATATACGTTGGTTATGAGATCGCATCCATAATCGGTATTTGGAACCCATGTCGGAGATTTGCATCTTGCCGCCACGATCGCATTTTTGATGAGGATAATTTCCGACATTAGGGAGGAAATCAACCCATTGATGAAAAATGTCGAAAAATTACGTGGGAAGCCACGGGAATTCCTGCACATGACCCACGCACTAGTGAAACTGAAAAAGAGGTCCAGAAGATCATCGATTTGCAAGCATTAGCAAATCAACTTCCTGATCACTTTAGTGATTTGAAGAGCGTGACTAAGTCGCATGTGCCTGCACGCAATGCACCGGAGAGGGTTGAAATACCAAAGAAAATTGAAGGTATCCCTAATCCCGTCCAAAGGCCTCAGAATAAAAGGACGAGAACTCCGGCCCCTCGAATCCAAAGTAACCGGGGACGCCTGGCGAAAAAGGATAAGAAGGACTTATCACAGCCGATCACCGAAGTCCCCCAGAATGAGAAGGGGAGCCAGTTGAGACCTGGCACAAGTATGACACCTCCAGTAGAGGGCATACTGGATCTGAATATCCCCGTCGGCATGAATGTGTGCGCACACATCGGAGCCGAAAAACTAAAGGGACTTGGCACTACAATTGAAAGAAGCGATGCGCAAGATGAAGCTCCAGAAGAAGCAACTCATGAAGAAATAGCTATAAATTATGTGCACACGGGAGAGTCCCTGAACAGGACAACAGCCAATGTCGATATCTACTTCGCAAAGAAAATTGCCACAATCATTGATCTTGATCCCGAGCCTGCATCGCTCGCTAAATGTAAGAAAAGATCAGATTGGGAAGATTGGAAGAAAGCAATTGCAACCGAATTGCTATCTCTGAACAAAAGAGAAGTGTTTGGGCCCGTATGCCGCACTCCTCCCCATGTGCACCCTGTAGGGCACAAGTGAGTATTTGTTCGAAAGAGGAATGAAAGAAACGAAGTAGTGAGATACAAAGCAAGGCTGGTAGCACAAGGTTTCACTCAACGTCCTGGAGTTGATTATGAAGAAACCTACTCCCTACCATGAGTGGAATTACCTTTAGATACTTGATCTCAATGGCGGTGAACTTGAATTTAGAAATGAAATTGATGGATGTTGTGATCAGATACCTTTATGGTAACTTGATTCGAGATTTATATGAAAGTCCTCAAGGAATTCCTCTCCGAACCAAGACAGAGCAAATAGAAATCATGCAGTGTGAAGCTTAGAAAGTCCTGTATGGACTAAAGCAACCGCGAGAATGTGGTATAATCGCTAAGCGACTTTCTGCAAGAAAGGCTACACGAACAATGAGAACTGTCCTTGTGTATTTATACGGCGATCCTGCATGGATTCTCAGATAATCTCGGTGTATGTAGATGATCTGAATATCATCGGGACAGTGGATGATATAAAAGAAGCAAGCTCCTACTTGGAGTCAGAATTTGAAATGAAAGACTTAGGTAAGATCAAATTCTGCTTAGGCCTGCAGCTTGAGCATGTCCCTGGAGGAGTCTTAGTACATCAGTCGACCTACACCCAGAAGGTGCTAGAAAGATTCGGCTTTGAGAAAGTATTCCCATCAAAAGTACCTATGATCGGGAGATCTTTACAGCAAGAAAAATATCCTTTCCGACCTAGGGAAGAGGGGGAGGAAGTCCTGGGACCGGAATTCCCATACTTGAGTGCAGTTGGAGCACTCATGTACTTAGCGAACTACACTAGACCGGATATTGTCTTTGCCGTGAACCTATTAGCAAGGTATAGTGCAGAGACCACCAAAAGGCATTAGCAGGGCATAAAGGACATCTTCCGATATCTCTAAGGAAGTAAGGACCTTGGATTATTTTACAGAAAGAATCAAGATCTGAACTTGATTGGCTATGCAGATGCTGGGTACCTGTCTGACCCGCATACCGCAAAGTCACAAACAGGCTATGTATTCCTGTGTGGTGGAACCGCATTTCTGGAAATCGTCTAAGCAAAGCCTTGTAGCTACCTCGACGAACCACTCGTAAATAATAGCGCAGATGAAGCAAAGACGTGAATGCGCAGCTACGCCGAATGGTTCACCACATCCAGCAGTCATGTGGAATGAACATTGTGCAAAACCCCACAATTATCTATGAAGATAATGCCGCTTGCGTTGCACAAGTACAAACGGGCTATGTGAAGAGTCATCTCACAAAGCATATCAACCCCAAGTTCTTCTATGCTCATGAATTGCAAAAGATGGACGAGATTAAAGTACTGCATACTAAGTCTTGTGAAAATCTAGCAGATCTATTCACAAAGTCGCTCTCCACATCTAGTTTTGAAAGGTGCGTGCGAGGGATCGGTATGATGAGACTTAGAGAAGTGCAGAATTCAGGGGGAGAATTCTCTCAAGTCCGTTAGTAAATCTTGATCCTGAAGATCAAGTACCCAAAGAATAAAAGTCTTGAAGACTAAATGAAGTTGGGTGAATTGTACTCTTTTTCCCTCGGTGAGTTTTCCTGAAGTTTCTCGACCAAGGTTTTTAATGAGGCAATTCGTGCAATCGCAGCATAACATGCATCATGTACTCTTTCTCCAAATTTTTCCCACTGGGTTTTTATGGAGTTTTAACAAGGCATGAGTATGTCGGATGAGTGCCCAAGGGGGAGTATTAGGAAACCAGGGATAAGGGTTTCCGTTTAAACGAATCCCTATCCATATTGGGCACCTCACCCTCCCCTATAAATAGAGAGCCATATGGCTGATTTTGTACCCAATGCATATGAAGCAATAAAGAAAGACCAGGAGTTCTCTCTACCTCTCTCTGTGTTCAATCTATTATTCTGTCGCTTTGTGATTGATTCGTTCTTGTTCTAAGCAGAGGAATTGCTCGGACTAGTCGCCAGCGAGGGTTCCTCAACAGGAACAACCTTGTCATGAACTCTCTGCCACACACCAAAGGAAGTGTGTTTATCGCGTGGCTCAAGTGAGAGGGAATGTCTTGTGGGTAAAGTTGTACACCTCTGCAGAGTTTTAATCTATCCTAGATAGCCGTGTTCACGGTCATGAACATACTGAGTAAAGTTGTCACAGATTAGACTTGGTTTTTACAAAACTTGGTTTTAAGCAAAGTGATAGTTTTGGTTATTGTCGGGGTGGATTGCCGTGGTTAGGTTAGTGTAGGTCGGAGCCTACACTAACGATAATACTCGATAAAACCTTGTTTCATATATTGTATTAAAGTCCAGCTTTTTGTACTTACATTATTGTATTCAAATTCAAGTACTGGTTTTCGCGCAAATAAACTGTTAAGCTTTCTTTTGTTATCCCTATGCATGCATCTACTTTGTTAAAATTCCTGGTGTAACTTGCGTAAGCATTTACTTGCTTACCTTGGGAGTACTCTTTGTACTCACCTTGCTAAATCTGTTGCCAGACTTCAAGGATGACTACGACGGTGAGGACTACTTCAGCGAGTAGGACGCGTCTTACAGTCATTCGCTTGTGGGAGGCTGGATGGGCTGTTCTGCTACCTTTACTGTTTTTCGCTGTTTTATTTTCTTTTGTTGGCCTTGTGCCCCTATATTGTAAGACTTGGCCTTAAGGTTGTATTTTCGTTTAATAATATCATGTGGTAATACCCTATGTGCACTAGCTTTTCCTGGGATAGTGCGATTTACCGTTTCTTATGCAATAATGACCCTAAGACGTGACCTTAGCTAGAGACCAACCTTAAAGGATATATTTTGATAAGAAATGCCACTTTTAAAATCATCTCTTCCTTTGCTCAAATCTCTTACCAAAACTGATTACTAAGTTCTCTCCTCTTCAAAATTTTAGATGGAGCAACCTACCCACGTCTCCCCCGGAACCCTTGCCGGACTCTTCGCAGATGACCTGTACAACCTCATGCAGGAGCTCAACTTCCGGCCATACCCCCTCTACCAAGGGTACGTAGGCATGTACGGAGACGAGGAGCGCTGGAGGGTGGAAGTGAAGATCTTCAAAGATTTTGCAGCCAACGGAGCCATTTACGTCTTCGACGCCCCCTACCTCGAGCTACCTTCTTCGATGGAGTGCAAGATGCAGCCCAGGAGGCCATTCGCCAGTTGAGGAACATCTACGCTTTGGACCTGCAGCGCACGGACTTTCGCTAGTTCCCCATGAAGACTCCTCTTTGTGCTGCCAGCAATTTCTCATCTACGGAGTACGAGAGCAACCCCCGTCTCCTTCGACAGGTGGAATTCACCAAGTCCATGGATCACATGTACCAGACCACCCTACACGAGCTGCACACCGCACAGCAGAAGCTCCGTGCAGTGGAAGAAGAACTAGCCGAGCTCCGTGCCGAGGATGCAGACTCCACTACTTCCGAGCCTTTTCCGAGGAGGCTCGAGCGCAGCACTAGTGTCTAGACAACCCTGAGTCTTAGCTTTAAAACGTTATCTGTGAGCTGTAGTCCTTTGTTAACAGCCGCGAGACTATTATAATAAAATAAAAGATATTTTATTTGGCGCTTATTCGCGGTTTTCCTTGCTTTTGTGTGTTCTTAGTTGTGGGATTGTTACTAGCACCCTCTCCTTTAGTTTACTCTTTGTACTCACCTTGCTAAATCTGTTGCCAGACTTCAAGGATGACTAAGACAGTGAGGACTACTTCAGCGAGTAGGACGCGTCTTACAGTCATTCGCCTGTGGGAGGTTGGATGAGCTGTTCTGCTACCTTTACTGTTTTTCGCTGTTTTATTTTCTTTTGTTGGCCTTGTGCCCTTATATTGTAAGACTTGGCCTTAAGGCCGTATTTTCGTTTAATAATATCCTGTGGTAGTTTTTGCATGATATACATTGCTGTTAAACCCTGTGTGCACTAGCTTTTCCTTGGATAGTGCGATTTACATAGTGGGACTCGGAGTTGTTGTTCCGGGTTCCGACATGGATGGAAGGACCGCGGCAAAGATAGAAGGTCACGGTAAGGATAGAAGGTGGGGCACGGCAAGGATGGAAGGTGCGGTGTGGCAAGGATGGAAGGCGCGGCGCGGCAAGGAAAAAGAAAACACAACGACGAAGCTATGCAAAGGAACACGAGATACAACTAAACAATGACGAACTGGACTCCAACTAAACTAGTAATCAGCAACTTGAACATGATAATGTAATCAAAATTTCAACTAGCAATACCGAAAAGAAAATTGCAATGGCACAAGGGGGTGTTGGGACAGCGGAAGAGCAATACGAACAAATATTTTTGTGGGCTAATTTTCTGGATTTTTAGGACGATGTACATAAACTAATCTAAAAGGGATGAATTACCTCACGGGCAACCGTTGCTCTGATACCACCTAATGTGACGATGGCCCGATCTTCCGAGAGGTACTGATAAGTCAATTGTGGAGAACTCAACGTTGATGATCCAAAGGCTCCGACCAAAACAGATCGATCCCCTCGCAATCACTACACCACTGCTCCGATGGTTATCAACCGTGCCGAACGCGGTTGACCTCGCCAAGAAGGCTATCTCCTGCAAGCGAATCGAGAACATAAGCAAGAGAGTAAAAGATGCAATCTGAAATTGTATTGCGAATAAAGATTAAGTTCACAAGTTGGGGTTCCTCAATCGGACGTACGGTGAGACTGCTAAGCAGAATAAACTCTTAAGAAAAACCCAAGGAAAACTAAAGGGGTGTGACCTTCTTAAATAGAGAGGGGGGAGGCTACACTTATTTAAAGAACAGGGGGTGGGACTAATCACTCGGGTACTATTCACGCGGCCATGGTACTGTTCATGTGAACAGTACCAGCCCAAATAACCTAAGTTACAAGGCCCTCGGCCCACTTTGACTTGGACTGGAAAAGTGACGTGTCTTGTTTCGTAGTTTCTTATCGTCTCAGGTGGAATTTCGAGGTGAGGCCAGATTCATCTGAAAGTAGACTTCAATATCTTTCTAACGAGTACTCACGGGCCCAGAGAAATCTTCTGGATCAAAAGTTATGGTCATTTGAAGTAGGTGCTATCCAGCAGTCCGAATCTGAGTCGAACTCGCGAATATGAGTTGGATTACGCTTGACAGTTCCACTTCTACACTTGAGCTCGTGTGGTTCTTTTCCATGGTTCCTAAGGACAAGAAAATCACAAGTCTTAGGAAGTATCGAATGCTCAGCGGAAATATTATTGACTCCCAAAAACGAGTTTACCTGATAGTTGAGTTGGTGAGCACGTGCCCGAGTGATTGGACCTTGCCCATCATTGATGGAAGCAGTAAGAGGAGTGTTTATATCAGTAGAAGTGATGTCCTCATCAGGGTGGGTTCGACCACCCCTTAGGCCCCCTGGCCCAAAGTGGCAGGCCCACCCTCCTGCTAGCCCATTAGAGATTTTTTTAATATCTATTTCATACATTTTTACTTTATGCTTTTATTAATTATTTCTTCCCTTCTCGTGCCTTACCGAAAACCCCAGGCGACGCGACAGTTATTATTCTTTTAAATTTTTTTATAAAACCTACGTCAAACGACGATCAGGGTATTACAACCGTAAAGAGCATGCTAGCTTACATGTTTGTCCGGTGTGCAAAGTATCTCGATACAAGCGTAAAAATGGCTCTGGTGATGGGAAGGGCATCGAGGTGAGGCAAGGATCCCTGCTAAGGTGTTGTGGTATCTTCCTGTAATTCCCCGTTTGAAGCGTTTATTTGCAAACCGCAAGGATGCAAGATTGATGCGTTGGCACTGGGAGCAGCGTAAGAAAGATGGAATGATAAGACATATTGCTGATTCTGCCTAGTGGAGGAAAATCGATAGGATGTTTATAGATTTCGGTGTGGAATCGAGAAATATAAGATTTGTGTTAAGTACAGATATAATGAATTCTTTTGGTAACATAAGCAGCCGACATAGCACCTGGCCCATGACTCTGTGCATGTCAACCTTCCTTCTTGGCTGTGTATGAAGCTGAAGAATATTTTGATGTCACTACTTATCCAAGGGCCGAAGCAACCTGGCAATGATATTCATGTGTTCCTAGCACCATTGGTAGAAGATCTTGCAATACTGTGGAACAAAGGGGTACATGTGTGGGATGCGGACAAACGAGAGAACTTTACTCTACGTGCCATGTTGTTCTGCACCATTAATGATTTTTCTGCCCTTGGTAACCTGTTAGGGTTGAGTACAAAAGGAGCCAAAGCGTGTCCGCACTACTTAGATTATACCGAGAGTGTGTGGTTGAACAACTCGTGCAAAATTGTGTACATACGTCACCGTAGGTTCCTTCCAAAGTATCACCCATACCGCAAGATGAAGAAACAATTTGACAGAAAAAAGAGGATGACTCAGTACCAAGACCTTTTAGTGGGAAAGAGGTATATGATATGGATAAGGATATAAACGTTGTGTTTGAAAAGGGACGTAAATTGAGGAAGAACATGTGAACAAAGAGGTCAATATTTTGGGACTTGCCTTATTGGGAGCACTTAGAAGTTCGCAATTGCATCGATGTCATGCACGTAGAGAAAAATGTGTATGACAGTTTGATTGGTCTCTTATTGAACATTCCTGGTAAAACAAAGGATGGTGTTAACGCAAGGTGTGACTTGGTCGCTATGAACATCAGGACCGAGTTAGCACCGATAGAGACCGATAAAGAACAGACGTACCTTTCCCCAGCTTGCTATACTCTGTCTAAGTCCGAGAGAACTGAACTGTGCCAGGCCTTACATGGTGTGAAAGTTCCATCCGGTCACTCCACCAGCATGAAGAAACTTGTTTCCATGGAACATTTGAAATTAATTGGCATGAAGTCTCATGACTGTCATGTGCTAAAGACACATATGCTACCTGTTGCAATTAGAAGTATTTTGCTGAATAAGGTTCAAGCGACAATCATAAAGCAATGTTATTTCTTTAACGCAATTGCTCAGAAAGTCATTGATCCCGATGGACTAGATGCTCTGCAAACCGAGGTGGTGACAACTCTATGTCATCTAGAGATGTATTTCTCTCTACCATTTTTTGATATCATGGTCCATCTCATTGTCCACCTTGTGAAAGAGATAAAAATATGTGACCCCGTATTTCTACGTTATATGTACCTGTTATGGCTACAGACCAAACAGAGAGAGAGAGTATGGTAGTGGAGAGTTAGGTGAACAAATGACCTCCCGTCCCCCTGAGGCTTCGTCATGTACATACATATATCCCGAGGGAATGTCTTTACAGTAGTGCCCTTACACTCGAGTATTCTTCCTGGGATCGTCTTGTTGTTGTACACGGGTTCATAACTTGCTAATAGGCTAGCTGGGCTTAGGTGGGGGCCACCCCTACAACAGGAGCCTCTCATGGTGAAGGGCTTCATAGGCCGAAGCCATGCCGCCGAGCCCTTTGGCCCCCTCTGTCCCTGCGGCCTGTGAGATGTGTGATATTGGGCGAAGCTGAGCTGCTCGCGGGCGCGAAGACTTCGCCGAAGGCGGAGCTGAAATGTCGATCGCGCCGGTTCGACTCCCGTCGGTTGCACCGCCCGGGGAGTCTACTCCGACGTGTCCTGTGTTGTCCCGCATCCTGGTGAGTGCGCCGCGTGTGCATTTTGCCCGTGGCGCATCATCGGCCGCCGGTTGGCCGTGCCGTGACCGGCGCGTGCTTCGACCGAGTGACTGGCCCTGCTGACGGTATCTGGGACCTGGTAGCCAAAGAAAAACGGTGGAAGCATGAGGGTCAAGGTGCGGAAATAGTACCTTGTACCAAAGGTAAGGGAATGTGGGATGCAGTGGGTGGCTGGGTTGCCCAAAGGCACTGAAGTGGGGGCATCTGCGGGCGCACAGCGCCGGCGTGCGAGTGCGTGGCGAGGTGTCCTTTCATAGGGGATGAAGCCGAGGTCGGGCTCAAAGCCGGCCTGCAGAGGTGGGGACCTTGCTGAAGGCGTGGAGGCAGGAACTGCGTCGAAGGCGAAGCTGTAGATGCCCCGCCAGCTGACCCGTTGCACTAGAGCTCTCTATGACGGCTGCCTGCTGCAGTGCTGTGGCCGAGGGCGGACACGGGCTGATCCCGCAAAGCTGAAGGCTTCGGAGAAGTCGCAGAGCCTTCCCTCCATGGGGCCACAGCTGTTGCCGGGGCCGTTTTGCGGAGCCGAAAAAACTTTGTTTGGCACGGGGCGGCCCCGCGGTCGATCCGAAGTCGCTGTGCTGCGCGTTGGAAAGGCTGGGGCGGTCTGCGACCGTCGTACACATGGTCCCGAGGTGAGGGTACACACGGCGTTGCTTGGTTGGTGCACCGTGGGATGTCAGCAGCCTTCCGACCGCGCGCCCGCGTCTGTTCCCAAGGGAGACGAGACACGCGGTGAGCCATCCCGCCGTCAGTTAGACTTCCCGATCGTGGGCGGGATGAACCGACGGCTCCCGCCGGTTGCCCTCCCGATGGCGGGACGCGAAGGGGCTGTATAAAAGGTGCTTTACTGGCGCACAGGCGTGCATCCCGTCCGCGCGCACCCAGTTGGTTGTTCCGCGTTGCTGCGCGAAATCCACTCGCCTCTGCTCCAGCAATCCATCGTGCGGAAAGAAGGATGGCAAGCCACGGAGATTCTGGCCGCCAGCTTAGTGGTAGCACTTCGTCGGGCCAGCGCGGCTCGACGCCGCCTGAGGCGGAATATTCGGTGGCGGCTCGTAAACCGGCGCAGACCCGAAAGGTGTACAACGCCCGGCAGAGCGCGCAAGGGTGGTGCTCCGCGGTGCTAGGGCGAAGCCATGCCATAGAGGAGACGATCCAAGTTCTCCTGCGGGAGAAGAAGATAGATGACCGTTACGGAGCTCGCCTACCCTCCCGCGACGAAGTGGAGCCTCATCCCGAGGAGTCGGAGGCGATTGTCTTCGCCGCATTCTTCGAGGCGGGACTCCGGATGCCGTCGACGCTCTTTGTCGGTGAGGTCCTGAAGGCTTATGGATTGGAGCTGGCGCAGCTGACCCCGAATGCAATAGTCTGCTTGGCGGTGTTCGCCTGGGCAATCCGAGTGGAAGGCGGTCATCCCCGCGTGAGCTTATTTGCCCTTCTTCATGATGCGCGCTGTTAGCCAAAGAGGTCAGAGGATGGGCACTGTCCAATTTTGGCAGCGTCCACTTCGTGGTGCGGTTGGGCTACTCGCATCTGGTCCCCGCTCTGGCGACGAAGGAGAAGTGGGAGGGGTGGATGCGGCAGTGGTTCTACTTCCGCGTGACGCCGACCAGCCGCAGCGCCGGGTCGGCCGATAGCTTTCGATCGCTGCGGGGCTAAAGCGGTGGCGAGGATCGATGGCGAGCACGGAGGCTTGGTGGCGTGACCCTTCGGTTCAACATGCGCGATCTTGCCGAAGAATTTACCATGTACGGGGTGTCTCCGCTCTCCGGCTTGTGGAAATATGGACGGCGTGATACGCGGAGGGATGGCGTCCGCCCCTCGGTGTCGTCGCTGCATCAGCCCACCGACTGTGCAGTGCTTTCATTGCAGGACGATGAGCGCGCCGTCGATGCCTTCCTGGGGTCGTACACGTGGAAAGAGCACACCCTGCGCGAAGCCGCAACCAGGCCTGCGAGGCTAGGGCAGATAAACTGGGTGTGCGAGGTCCTATGCCTCGCTGTGCCCGAGCGCCCAGTGCCGGTGCGGGGTTCACCCCGTCGTCGTGATGGTGCCGGCGGGGTAGGGGCGTCTCCCCAGCGGCAAAGGTCCCGGTCCCGAGCTGCTATTTCTGACCCGTCCGCCGGCTTAGCGGCAGAGGCTGCTGATCCGGACGACGTATCAGGGGGTCGGTCCGAGCATGGCAGTGCGGAGGGTGACGCTACAGCTAGCGAGGACCTAGGTGGTGAGGCGGCAGTGACGCCGTTGGAGACGACGCCTTGTCGCCGATGCCGGTCGGCGAGGACCTGCCTCTCGCGCCGCCGTCGCCCGTGGTGGCTGCCATAAGCCTTCCGCCGGCACCAGGCCTGGTGACAACTGGAGCAGCGGAGCACTCATCGTCGTCACCTGCTGTAGCCGCCGTGGACCTACCGCCCGCTTTGGAAGGTGTAGGTACTGGAGCGGTCGGGGGTGCATCCTCTGGCTCTCCAGCGGCGAAACACCGCCGGATGCACTTGCCTTTGCGGGCGGGGCAATTCCATGTGGCGGGCGCGGTCAGCGGGGGCCTGGGATCCGACTGTTAGTGATATGCCCTAGAGGCAACATGGAGATGTTGTATATATCACATACTATGTTTATGATACATTACTTTGTTCCTTGGAATAGACATCATCATTATTGATCAATGAGTATGTGACTTATTCATGAGACTCTTAAATACTAAGATGTTGCTATTTCTAAATGATCCCTGATCGTATATCATATGAGGAACAAATATGATTCAAAGACAAAGATCAGCATATGTATTGATTGATGATCATGTCTCATGGATCATGGTATGGTGATACCAAATCAATAATATGGACATGTGTTAGTGAACATATGTTGGATAGACTCTGCCATGAGACAATCGTAGAGATTCCATGTGTCATCAGTTGGTCTCAAGTAGTGTTTATGTAGAGTCCTTAGACTTGAGATCATCATGGTTCCCAACATGAGTAGTAGCTTATTTTGGGACTACTAAACACTACTCCGTGGCTGGGTAGTCATAAAAGTAGTCTTGGGTTTGCCATGAAACATGTAGTGGGATGTGAATGATCAAGATAGAATTTGCCCCTCCTTATGGGAGAGATATCTGGGCCCTCGATGTAATGGATTATGAAAGTGCATGGCCATGCCAAGGTGATTGAGGAGTCAATCACGAGTTTATAATCCATCACGGAATCGAGAGAGTGATTGAGCTATTAAGAGGATGACACGAGTCTCGCCTTGAGCTCAATCTATATCGTGAGGCAAAGGGATTAGTACATGAGAGAACATTACGAGTTCAGCCGATATGATCTTTACATATACTTTGGGGTTAATATGTCTTACTAGAGGCGCTATTAACATGGTAATGGAAAGGCGTTTCCGGGTCACGACCAAGTATCGTGAACCTGCTGTGGTCGCACGCTTAACGGGTTGGAACACTAATTCGAATATGATTCGGATATGGGCTCAATTCGGATAGAGATCCGAATAGACTCCTATTGGGCCTCGGTCCACGAGGCCCACGTGAGGAGGTCTATATATATGGAGGCGAGGGGCGGAGGGATTCGTCGATTAACATCTAGCAAAACCCTAGCCGCCACCTCCCGAGCCAAACCCTAGGCGCTCACGAGTGCTAGTACACTCGCGATCGGCGTTCACCCGGGCGTGTGGATACCGGTGGAGGCGCTGCTCGTTGCGATCTTGATCGGCGTGCGTGGAGAGCGATCTGTTCGGGACGATCGGCTACTTCCACTACTACCTCGGACGCGAGATTGGATCGGTTTCCAATTCTTCTTCCGCTGCGCTGCGCGTCTAAGTGGTAACGATCCATGATCCTTCCTTAGCATGATGTTCTTGGGTGCGCGGTAGAAAAGTTTTGTTTTCTGCTTCCGTAGCCTACGCGTATTCCAATACCGACCGCGAGGCCACCCCGACTGAGGAGGGGGTTATTGCTTCCCAGGTAGGAACTGAGCCGACACCTCCCCACGCCATAGTGGGGGGTGGCGGAGGTAGGCGTAATTCCTTTTCTCCCCGTGACTTCGCGAAGCTCTCTCCGATTTGTTCGCTCATGCTGTCGTCGATGTCAGGAGAGGGGAAGTCACCCGGGCGCGGGCAAGGATCGAGCAGCGGTGGTGTCTGAGAGGTCAGCGGTGACGTTGCGTGAAACGCAGCGCGGACACCTGATGCTGCTGCGAGGCCCGCACGGCTCACCGTATCTGACTTCGTGCCACAACCGGAGGCGCTCCGTGCCCTCAACGGAGCCGCGGAATGTGGTGACGGCAGGCTGGATCGACGAGCGCTGTCGTCATGCGGGGGGGACCTGCTTGCGCTCGCATTGGGCGCCGCGGGGATGAAGGTAAGCTCCTGAGCCTGCCATTGACATCACCTACCGCGCGCATGCTAAACAGCCATGTCCTTCTGTTGTTAGGCGGTCGCCATCGGCTGAGCTCTGGATGAGGCGCGCATCCGCGAACGGAGGGCGCTGGAGGAGCAGCTTCGTGCTGCCGACGAGGCTCATACCATGAAGGATGACCGCATATGTGTGTTGGAGGCGGAAGCTCGCGTGGCGGCAGCGGCACAACGTGCTGCCGAAGAGGCCCAACGTGCCGCGGCAGAGGATCGTGCCGGCTTACTTGGGCGAATCAGCGCGCTGGAGGAGGAGAGGGCCCAGCTTATCGTGGCCCTGGAGGAGAAGAGCCAGGCTCTGAGCGACGCATCCATGGCAGCTTGGAGGGCCATGGGGTCTTTGGAGGGGGCCCTGCAGGACCTTTCTGTCGTCGTGCCGAACCTCACCCACGACGCCGTGGACGTGAGGCAGTCGTTGGCGCGAATTGAGGAGTGCTCGAGCTTGGCGCTTCGCGTTGCGAAAGCCTTCCGTGATCACTGCGGCTATGCCAGCGCGTGCCTCGCCTTTGCCACGCTCCACGCCCGGGGGTGCGGGCACGTGGAGGAGCTGGCTGCTCCCAGCTTGAGTGCTCCGACCGGGGCCGGGGTATGGTCCGGCGCAGTCCGCACCACCATGCCCACCGTGCAGAGCTTCTACGAGGGGATCTGGCGCCACTTTGAATAGGAAGCAGCCAAAGTGTTGTTGCGGCGGACGCTACACCGGGAAGGCAACTTCCTGGAGTGGCTGGAGGAGGCTCGTCGGCGCACCGAAGACGACGCCGACTCTTAGTGCCATCCGGGAGCTGGTGGTTGTGATCTAACTTTTGCTTTTGCTGTTGTTTTCTTTCGCTTGCTAATGGGAAAGAGGACCGTTGTGTCGAGTATTGCACAACTGCATGCTGCTTGTACAGCTGATTGTTAACACGACGACGGAGGTTGGCACCTAGTTGGAGTAGACGGGATCGCGCTCCGTCCCCTACCCTTCGAAGCGGTGGCAGCGGAGCTGGCGCCTAGTTGGAGTAGACGCGATTGCGGAGGGTACGCCGACGCGTGCGCGGGACGTCTGCGTCTAGTTTATACTCTGGAGCATGCGTGGGACTATCAACCACGGCTTAGTTAGGCTCCGGAGGGTACGTCAACGCGTGCACGGGACATCCGCGTCTTGTTTAGACTCAGTAGAGTGCGCAGGGAAAACGTCCACGTCTAGTTTATACTCCGGAGCATGCGTGGGACTATCAACTACGGCTTAGTTAGGCTCCGGAGGGTACGCCAACGCGTGCGCGGGACATCTGCATCTTGTTTAGATTCAGTAGAGTGCGCAGGGAAAACATCCACGTCTTTGTTTGTACTCTAGAGAATGCGTGGGACTATCAACCATGACTTACTTAAATTCCGGAGGGTACGCCATCGCGCGCGTGGGACATCCGCGTCTTGTTTATACTCAGTAGAGTGCGCAGGGAAAACATCCGCGTCTTATTTATACTCCGCAGAGTGCACGCGGGGGCGTCCCCCCGCTGCGTCTTATTTATACTCCGTAGAGTGCGTGCGGAGGCGGACCTCATCGCTACGTCTTATTTATACTCCGTAGAGTGCGTGCGGAGGCGGACCTCATCGCTACATCTTATTTATACTCCGTAGAGTGTGTGCGGAGGCGGACCTCCGTGGAGTGCGTGTGCGGAGGTGAGTCTCCATGTGGTGCGCGTGCGGAGGTGAGTCGCTATGCCTACGTGTGCGGAGGTGAGTCTCCGTGTTGTGCGTGGGAACATCAACCACGTCTTTATACTCCGGGGAGTACGCGCGGTGACAACACCAACGCGTGCGCGGAATCCTACGTCTTGTTTATACTCGGTAGAGTGTGCAGGGAAAACATCCACGTCTTATTTATACTCCGTGGAGTGCGTGCGGGGACGAGCATCCGCACATTTTCGGTGGGAGGGGGCATGAATAGCCTCGCAAATGGAGAACTTTATTAAATTCTCGTTTGCTTGGGTGAGCGAGTACAAGAAATCAGGGACTAACCGCTGGACTGGTTGCCGCGAGACAGTCCTTATTGGCTTAGACATAATACCTCCGCAACCTGTCTGCATTCCATGTGTGGCGGAGCGTCTGCCCTTCCAGCGTAGCGAGGTGATAAGCTCCTCGCTGCAGTGCTGCTGCAACAATGTACGGGCCTTCCCACTTGGACTCTAGCTTGCCACTGTGTCCGCGTGAAGCGCCCTCCTGAGGACAAGGTCCCCTGGCTGGAATGCTCGCGGATACACGGAACGATTCTGGCTGCGCGCCATTTGGCGGGCGTACTTGGCGACGTGCTGGTTGGCCTTGACGCGCTCTCCATCGAGGAGGTCCAGGGACAGCTGACGCTCTTCATCTGGTGCCTGGGTTAGGACCCTTCGTGAGCCGGTCTTGATCTCTTCGGGCGTCATTGCCTCATCACCGAAGAGGAGTTTGAACGGCGTGAATCCCGTCGGACGTGTCGCTGTTGTGCGAAGCGACCAGAGGACGTTGTGGAGCTCGCTGGGCCACTTGCCTTTTGGTAGCCTGACAAGGCATTTTTTGATCCCGACGGAGATGGCACCGTTCGCTCGCTCGACCGCTCCGTTGGACTGTGGGTGTCCAACCGAGGCGAACCGAAGTATGATGCCCATGTCGTCGCAGAATTCCCTGAACGGGTCCTCTGGCTGCTCGCCGTGCTGGACCGCTGGGGTCCACTCCGCGAGGAAGTCCGCAAGGATTTGGGACTTGATTGCTGTGCGCGAAGCATATGTCAGGGAAAAAGGGGCGAGTTTGGCTGCCCACTTGCCGATGCGTCCCGTGGCCTCTTTATTGTGCAACATCTCCGCCAGAGGGAACGAGGACGGCACAGTGATTGGGTGGGCGAGGAAGTAATGTCGGAGCTTTCTCGAGGCCATGACTAGGGCATAAGCCAACTTCTCAAGATCCGTGTACTGCGTCTTGGCGCCTTGGAGGCCGAGAGACAAAGTAGGCGGGCGTTGCGACGCCCTCCTCAAGAACGAGGACGGCGCTGACGGCTGTCGTGGAGGCGGCAAGGTAAAGTAAAAGGGGAGCCTCTGGTGCCGGGGCGACCAGTGTGGGTAGGCTTGCAAGGTGCTTCTTGAGGTCGTCGAAGGCGCTGGCGCAATTAGCGTCCCAACGAAACCCGTCGCAGCCACACAGGGTTTTGAAGAAGGGCAGGCCGCGCTCCGCTACTCTGGACAAAAAGCGGCTCAGTGTGGCCATGTGGCCAGCGAGCCTTTGGACCTCCCGTGTCGTTTTGGGCGGTTCCATGACAAGGATTGCATCGACTTTGTCGGGGTTGGCTTGGATACCGCGCCCCGACACCAAGAAGCCCAAAAGCTTGCCTACCCGTACACCGAACACGCACTTGTCCGGGTTGAGCTTGATGCCCGTCTTTCGGAGATTGTCGAAGGTCTCTTGGAGATCGTGGTCGTGAGCTGCCAATTGCTTGGTTTTGACGACTACGTCGTCAACGTACGCCTCGACATTCCTCCCTAGCTGGGAGGCCAGCGCCAGCGCAATGAGGAAGGTGAAAGTTGCGCCGGCATTCTTCAGGCCGAAGGGCATTCTGACAAAGCAGTATGTTCTTATCGGAGTGATAAAGCTGGTTTTGTCTTCGTCATCCTTGGCCATGTAGATTTGATGATAACCGGAATAAGCGTCCAAGAAGCTCATGAGTTCGCAGCCGGCCGTAGCGTCGACTAGTTGGTCGACGCGCGGGAGGGGGTAGTCATCCTTCGGGCACGCCTTGTCGAGGGCGGTGAAATCGACGCACATGCGCCAGGCACCGCTGACTTTCTTCACTAGCACTAGATTGGCGAGCCAATCCGAGTGTTGAACTTCGCGAATGACGCCAGCGTGCAGAGCTTCACCACTTCCACCTTGGCCGCCTGCTACCGATCCGCGGACATGCGTCGAAGCCTTTGCTTGACCGGCTTTGCGTCCTGACGAACCGCGAGGTTGTGCTCGATGAGGGAGCGATCCACACCCTTGATGTCCTCCGAGGACCACGCGAAGACATCTACGTTGTTTCGGAGAACTTGGAGGAGCTCTCGCTCCATCTCCGGGGGGAACCGTCGCCTATGGAGACGACTCGGTCGTCGGCCTGGAGGGGGACCCTCTTGACTTCGCCCTTCGATCGAGGCTTAGGGGTCCACCCCGGGGCGGATGGTGTGTCCGCCTTAGGCTTGCCTGCGAGGGCGTGCACCCTACGGCGGGGACTTGTGAACTCCATGCGTCGGGCGAGGTCTTGGTCGCCGAAGATAGTGATGACGCCTCGCGGGCCCAGGAGCTTCAGGCACAGGAAGCCATGATGTGGGACCGCCCCGAAGGAGATGAGGGCAGGGCGGCCCAAAATGGCATTGTACGGGCTGGGGGTGTCCGCGACGTCAAAGACGACACCCTCGGTCCTGATATTATCACCTTGATAGAAGGAGACTTGGAGGTGTACTTGGCCTAATGTACACAGGGATTGGCCGCCGAGGCCACATAATGGGGTTCCCGATGGTTGCAATCGACGGTGAGGGATTCCCATGCGGACGAGGGCCTCCGCGAAAAGCACATTCGCCGAGCTGCCTCCGTCGATGAGGACGCGCCAGACGTCGCATCCCGCAATGTCGACCCGAACGAGCAGGGGGTCGTGGTGAGGAAACTCCACTCCCCGGGCGTCAGCGGGGGCGAAGGTGACTTCGCCCTGAGCTACTCCCGGCTGTGGCTGCTGCGGGGCTCCCGACGATGAACCTCCGGAAATGACGTTGACGATCTGAATCTACGGGGGCGCTTGCTGCGGGTGCTGTGGACGGGCCCCTGGCGCGACGGCCGTCGGGACCTGCAGGCTCGAAGCCTCTTGCATGGTGGACACGGTGTCGCGGAGATCTGCCAGCTCCCGCTGGAGCGCATGGAGGGCGGTCGGCAGGGATCTTTGTACTGCGGGCGTAGTCAAAATGGGCGACGCACCTGATCGCGCTGGCTTGGCAGCCGCGACCACCGCCCACGCCGCCGGACTGTCCGGCCCGTAGGCTTGGTGGATTCCCGCGCTACTGGCCCAAGTCGTAGTGTTACCGGGGCCGTTTGACATTTTTGTGTCTCCTTGGGTGCCGGCGCCAGTTCCGTGTACCGCCTTGCCGGTGCTGTGGTAGCTGGCGGGGTTGGAGTCGACGGCTGCGTCGGCGAAGGCGGGGTTGGAGTCGGCGGCTGCGTCGGCGAAGGCGGGGTTGGAGTCGGCGGCTGCGTCGGCGAAGGCGGGGTTGGAGTCGACGCCTACGTCGGCGAAGGCGGAGTTGGAGTCGGCGGCTGCGTTGTGAGTGTTATCGTTCACTCCTACGGCCGCCAATGCCAACACCGCGGTGCCGACGTTGACGCGAGGTACCGCCTCCGCGACCCCTTTCCTCCTCGATGTCGACGATGTCGGTGCCATCCTTCTTGAGGTCTTCTTGCTTCCGTCGTCCCCACGGACGGCGGCGCCAACCAATGACTCTGGACCAAGCAGAGAGAGAGTATGGTAGTGGAGAGTTAGGTGAACAAATGACCTCCCGTCCCCCTAAGGCTTCGTCATGTACATACATATATCCCGAGGGAGTGTCTTTACAGTAGTGCCCTTACACTCGAGTATTCTTCCCGGGATCATCTTGTTGTCGTACGCGGGTTCATAACTCGCTAACAGGCTAGCTGGGCTTAGGTGGGGGCCACCCCTACAACAGTACCCTTTCGAGAGGTACATAGGAATTCTCAAGTCCTATGTATGTAATCGATCTCGACCGGAGGGTAGCATCATCGAAGGTTATACAACAGAAGAGGTCATTGAATTTTGCATCGGCTACATGACTTAGGTCGAGCCGATAGGTGTACCTCTATCTCATCACGAGGGGAGGCTAGAGGGTATTGGGACTATCGGAAGGAAAGCAATAACTCCGGATCAAAATACGTATGCTCAAGCCCATTTTACGGTTTTACAACACATGACTAAAGTGACTCCATATATTGAAGAGCACAAGGATATGCTACGTCAAGAGAATGCAGGCTAGTCAGAAGTTTGTATCATGAGACAACACAATCGTCAGTTTAACGAATGGTTGAAGGCGCAATTCACTAGGAGGTCGTCAAGTGAAACACTACAATGGTTGGTAAAAGAGCTAAAATTTACAATTGTGATATGGCATGGATATGACATTAATGGCTACACATTTTATACAATAGATCAGGATAGAAAGAGCACAACACAGAACTCAGGTATCCGCATAGATGCCTATGATGCGCACGTCAGTACTGCTGGCCCAAGATAGTACTACAGGCTTATAGAGGAGATTTGGGAGCTTGACTATATAATTTTTAAGATTCCTCTATTTCGGTGCCGTTGGGTCCAACTCCCACGGGGTGTAAAGGTCGACAAGCATAGTGCCACTACCGTGGACCTCGAATGTGTAGGATACAAAGATAAACCATTCATAATCGCGAGGTAAGTTGTTAAAGTATTTTATGTAACAGACCCGGCAAATAAGAAGCGCCATGTAGTTCTTCAGGGAAAAA
The DNA here is from genome assembly GCA_036346265.1 of Melocanna baccifera. NCBI lineage: Eukaryota > Viridiplantae > Streptophyta > Magnoliopsida > Poales > Poaceae > Melocanna > Melocanna baccifera. Next base: position 4,507,287 of record CM070696.1, on the reverse strand, counting down.
GAAGGATCGTCAGAGTTGAGAATGTTGTGGATGAGGAAGAGTACAATCAATTTGATGATTTGCCTCCATTCGGAGATACATCAGGCTCGAGGAAGAACAAGGCGATGGAGCAAGCTATATGCGTGTCGATCATCATGAAGGGTTTTATTTAAAATGAAATAGCCAAGTGTAATAAATGTAACTATATATATTCCATTGTAATTGTAAAATGACTCAGGAACTAAGAAATAGTTATATTTATGATTATGCTTGCATTTTTCATAAATGTAACTATATTCCATTGTAATTGTAAAATGACTCAGGAACTAAGAACTAGGTGTAGTGAACTATCATAGGCGGTTTATCGGAAAAAATCGTCTGTGATAATACATCACAGACGGTTCTATAAATAGAACCATCTATGATAATCTAATATCACAGGCGGTTCAGTAATCCTTTACGGAACCGTCTGTGATAATTTCCCTATAAATACCCATAGCTAGGTCACATAGTCCACACACTCTCCAGCGCCCCTGCTAGGTTTTGCTCTCTCCCACCGCCGTTCCCTCCCGACACCGCCGCCGATCCCTCCCGACGTAGCTCCCTCCCGCCGTCGCTCCCTGCCGACGCCACTCTGATGCCGCTCCCTCGCCCGAGCTCGGCGCCCTCCTCCCTCGACTCTAGCTCCCTCCTCCCCCGCGAGCTCGGCGCCCTCCTCTCCCAACTCCGGTGCCCTCCTCCCCCGAGCCCTCTTTTCTAATGTAGTTGTTTATATTTGTGAAGATCTTTTTCGATTTATTTCATCTAGTTGTTTCATGTTTCATATAGAATAATTCAAATATGTTATTCATGTTTCATATATTGATATATATGCTACATTTGCTTCTTAATCATGTACTTTCGTATTGATATATTGATATATATTGATATGTATATATATATTGCTACATTGTCATATTAATATGTGTGTATATATATATATATATATATATATATATATATATTGATTTAGATGAGATGTATGAGGGTTTCATAGTTTATATGCTAGTGATAGTTGATATATATGCTAGTGATTTCATAGTTTATCTATGTATAGTTTGTCTCTCAACTATAGTTGGCCTATGTATAATTTGTCTTCAGCAACAGAGAAGGGGCACATGTACTTACCTATGTATAGTTTGTCTCTCAACTATAGTTGGCCTTTCATGCCTTAAGTTAGTATATATTTGTATGTACCCATGTACATTGTGCCTTAGTATATATTGTGCGTACCCATGTATATTGTGCCTTAAGAAGACGAGACTGAATTCTGAACTAAGATTGAGGACCCAAGATAGCAGCTATACCTAGAGATGCCACTCCTAATAATACCACTAAATTTAAAAGAATAAAATAGCATCATTGGTCACTTCCCTAGTCTTATTGCACGTTTGCACACACTTCACTCTAGCACTTAATCAACAGTTACCAAAAGGAGGGGACTAAATGCTCCTTTTGGTAACTACTGATTAAGTGCTGAGTGAAGTGTGTGCAAACGTGCAATAGGACTAGGGAAGTGACCAATGATACTATTTTATCCTTTTAAATTGAGTGGTATTATTAGGAGTGGCCATCTCTAACTATAACTGCTATGAAAAGTTGCACTAGGAGTCCTTTTTCGAATCCTTGGGTTGAACCCAACTAATCTTTAGAACTTTGTCAAAGGGTATGAAGCAAGTGACACACTCCAGTGTATCCAGTTCAATGAACTTGATATACTGGTTTGTGTCAGTTGCTTCATAGAACTTTGTTTAGGCCCACACCTCACTATATCTACACAGTCGTCTAAAAATTTTTAATATATGCCACATAGACCTTCAAAGGGCATGAAGCAAGTGACACACTCCAGTGTATCCGATTCAATGAACTTGATACACTAGTTTGTGTCATTTGCTTCATAGAACTTTGTTTAACTCACTGCAGTAACTTCAATGAACTGGATATGCTGCACTTGTTAACTACAAGGTTTATTTGGAAGGCCCATAGCACACTGCAGTTAGTTTTTTCTTAGAAGAGAGATGGCGTCCACACAGTCTTCGTCATCGTCATCTGGGTCTCACGCTCTCAAGATTGGAAAAACTAAGTGTGGCTGAGGAGTATCGAAAAGGCCAGATGGCTGAATGGCCATCACGGTGGTCTCTCCGGATGGGGTCCCTCTACAACCGAACAAAACAGTGGCATCATTTCGGACTACCTGCGGGATAATTAGAAGGCAATGGGTCCCCATCACCATAGCAAGCTGGAAAGATTTGGCAAAGGATCACAAAAATCAGCTATGAGAGGAAATTACAAATTCGTTCGAGATCCTAGCAGGAGTACAGGGACTCGTGCAACGGCACACGCTCATCGTAATGGGAAAAGCATGGAAGAATTTTAAGAGCACTCTTGTAACGTAGTACGTGGCCAAGGATCTCACGCCCTTCATGAGGTATCCTCTCGTGTCGTCGGAAACATGCGAGGCCTTTGTGCAGATGAAGACAACGACCGAAGTTGAACAAGAAAGTATGGCGCACAAGGCTATCCAGTCACAAAACACTCATCCTCACAGACTCGGCACCGCTGGGTACGCGGGTAAAATCCCATAGTGGAGGATGCAGGATAAGGTCGCAATCCGATCAGAGGCCTCACCGCCATTTGCCCGGATCGCAAACGAGTGCACTCGAAACTAGTTAAGAGCGAGGTCATCAACCACATCTTCAGGTGTCTCTTTCAAAAACCCCACAGATGAGGAAGTGTCCCAACACCTGGTAAGATATGTTAAACTACATAGTTGTTAACACCTCTTGAACTTAATGGGTTCAAAAATAACATGATTAATTACCTCTTGCAGCAATCATTGACTACCGAATCTTCTTGTGGCTCCTTTCAAGAATACAGGGAGAGAGATTTACTATCACAGGCCTTGGGAAACAAGGAGCACCCAAGTCGCACACGAGGCTTGGGGTTTACGTATCTTGGAGGCACGGATTTCCATATTACTCCGAGACATATAGGAGTAGAAAGATATCCAAGGCGTAACGCAATGAACAAATAAAACAGGAGCTTCGTGCTCAACTTCAGGAACAACTAGCTGCCTCACTTCAAGAGCAGACTGCCTTACTTCGAGGAGAGATAGATTCATTGAGGGAAGAACTGAGACAAGTCTGCAACCAATCGCAACCCACCCCTACTACTGCGGTACCCAGTCCCCCTCAACGTCGCAGTAGCTGCGCATCCACATCAATTACTGAACATAGCGATGCCCACTTACCTATCGATGGCATTCATGTAATGTACCTCTTTAGAATGCTACATAGATATCTCTAGTGGACGCCTTAACTGATATTTGTGTCGTTATGTAGGAGCCCATGCCTTGCATCCTCAGAGTCAGGCTTGTTAGCTCTATTCCCGTTGATGCTGCGCGGGGGATGGCGTATCCATTACTGTCAGGGACGCTGGTGCATGGTATACAAGTAGAAACCGATTTCATAAAGGTCCAGGTGGACATGATTAATGATGTTTTTAACACCGTCCTTTTGAGAAGCCCCCAAACGAAGAGATTAAGACATTAGGGGATGCCGTCCACACATTCATTCGGTGGCCCAAGAGGGACATCGCCCTCGACTTGTCCATGCCACGATCTCCACATCTAGTGTCCCAAGAGGGACATCGCCCTGGACCTGCCACATCAGCTCCGGTGGCTCCACCTCCAGCTCTGGTTCTGAAGCCTGTTACATCAGCTCCCGCCGAGACGCCACCAAAAATGCATCATAAGCGAGGCTATAAGACTCAAGAGAAGAAAATTAAGGCGAGTCTCGGGCCATGGAAGTTCATTCTAGGAGTACCCCGAGTCACAATTACCCCAACTTGGTTTGGTTTACAATACATTGCATGCTGGTACATCCAGAAGTCCAACATGAAGCCACGCCGACAAAGTGCATTCAGTCTGAAATATACGGAGGAGCATTTCCTCCACGACTCAGGCTACATCGTCGTGACATTCGAAGACTTATTCTTACTATTCAATCTCGACGAACCTGACGCTTCACTTCTATGATGCTGGATACTTTAAGTGTACTGTATAATGACGTTCTACATTCACGTTATACCGATAAATGTCATTACTCTTTCCTTATGTATAGATACGGCAATTGTGACTAAAGGAATGCACGTAGGCTACAAAAGCATAAAACAAAAAACTTTTCTACCGTGCACACCAGGACATCATGCTAAGGAAGGATCATGGATCGTTACCACTAGACGCGCAGCGCAGCGTAAGAAGAGTTGGAAACCGATCCAACCATGCGCGTCGAGGTAGTAGTGGAATTAGCCGATCGTCCCGAACAGATCGTCTCCTCCACGTGATCAACCACACCACGAGCGGATCTAATCTGTAGGTTGTTGACGCCGATCAACACTGCAACGAGCAGCGCCTCCACCGGTATCCACACGTCCGGGGTTGGAACGCCGATCGCGAGTGTACTAGCACTCGTGAGCAGCTAGGGTTTGGCTCAGGAGGTGGCGGCTAGGGTTATGCTAGAGGTTAACAGGAGCGTGTCCCCTCAGCCCCTCGCCTCCATATATATAGACCTCCTCACTTGGGCCTTGCGGATCGAGGCCCAATAGGAGTCTATTTGGATCTCTATCCGAATTGAGCCTACATCCGAATCATATTTGAATTAGTGTTCTAACCCGTTAAGCGTGCGACCCTGTAAGTTCACGTATACTTGGTCATGACCCGGAAATACCTTTCCGGTCACCCTGTTAATAGCGACCTCTAGTAAGACATATTAACCCCAAAGTATATGTAAAGATCATATCGGCTGAACCTGTAATGTTCTCATGTATGGATCCCTTTACCTCACGATATATATTGAGCTCAAGGCGAGACCTGTGTCATCCTCTTAATAGCTCAATCACTCTCTCAATTCCGTGATGGATTATAAACTTGTGATTGACTCCTCAATCACCTTGGCATAGCCATGCACTTTCATAATCCATTACATCGAGGGGCCTAGAGATATCTCTCCCATAAGGAGGGGTAAATTCTATCTTGACCATTCACATCCCACTACATGTTTCATGGCAAACCCGAAGACTACTTTTATGACTACCTAGTTACGGAGTAGTGTTTAGTAGTCCCAAAATAAGCTATTATGCATGTTGGGAACCATGATGATCTCAAGTCTAAGGATTCTACATAAACATTACCATACCATGGCGGGTCTATCCAACATATGTTCACTAACACATGTCCATATTATTGATTTGGTATCACCATACCATGATCCATGAGACATAATCATCAATCAATACATATGCTGATCTTTGTCTTTGAATCATATTTGTTCCTCATATGATATATGATTAGGGATCATTTAGAAATAGCAATATTTTAGCATTAAGAGTCTCATGAATAAGTCACATACTCATTGATCAATAATGATAATGTCTATTTCAAGGAACAAAGTAATGTATCATAAACATAGTATGTGATATATACAACATCTACATATTGCCTCTAGGGCATATCACTGATAGTCTCCCACTTGCACTAGAGTCAACCATGTAGGTATCTAATACCCATTGCCCTAGTGTGAGCCTCATGCTTTGGCTGGGTAAGCAGCTTTGTCAACGGATCTGCAATGTTCAAATCCGTTTGTACTTTGCATATCTTCACATCGCCTCTCTCCACTATCTCGCGGATGAGATGAAATCGCCGTAAAATATGCTTGGACTTCTGGTGTGATCTAGGCTCCTTGGCTTGTGCAATGGCCCCACTATTGTCACAGTAGAGGTCCATTGGGCTGGAGGCACTAGCCATCACACCAAGCTTAGAAACAAATTTCTTGATCTAAACAGCCTCTTTAGTAGCTTCAGAAGCTACTATGTACTCGGCTTCTGTTGTAGAATCAGCAACCGTCTCCTGCTTGGAAATCTTCCAGCTCACCGCACTGCCATTCAGGCAGAACACAAATCCAGATTGCGATCTAAAATCATCTTTGTCAGTTTGGAAGCAAGCATCGGTGTAACCATTTACAATGAGCTCTTCCTCACCCCCATAGACAAGGAACATATCTTTAGTTCTTTTCAAGTACTTCAAGATGTTCTTTACAGCAATCCAGTGACTTTCACCTAGATCTGATTGGTATTTACTCGTAGCACTTAAAGCATACGAGACATCTGGACGTGTACAAAGCATAGCATACATAATGGACCCAATAGCCGAAGCATATGGAATCGCATTCATTTTATCCCGCTCATCAGGTGTACTAGGACTGTAATACCCTGAACGTCGTTTCAGCGTCGGATTTAAATTAATCGTGGAGTCGCCGGTTATTCGGTAAATTACGGAAAGGGAAAATAAAAAATGTGGAATAGTCTAAAATAGTAAAAAAGAGAATTAAAATAACTAATTAAAAGGTTTTAGGCTGTCCAAAGGGGTGGGCCAGCCACTTTGGGCCAGCCAGTCCAAACGAGGGCCCGTACCCCATCCAAAACCCTAGCATCCCCTTTATAAACCCCTTGGGGAGCCCTCCCTCCCCCTTTTCCCACCGTAAGCCACCACCCCCCACCCTCCTTGCGCCCTCTCCCTCCCCTTTAGTGCTGCCCTTGTGCAAGGTATTGGAATACGCGTAGGCTACGGAAGCAGAAAACAAAACTTTTCTACCGCGCACCCAAGAACATCATGCTAAGGAAGGATCATGGATCGTTACCACTTAGACGCGCAGCGCAGCGGAAGAAGAATTGGAAACCGATCCAATCTCGCGCGTCGAGGTAGTAGTGGAAGTAGCCGATTGTCCCGAACAGATCGTCTCCTCCACGCACGCCGATCAGCACTGCAACGAGCAGCGTCTCCACCGGTATCCACACGTCCGGGGCTGGAATGCCGATCGCGAGTGTACTAGCACTCGTGAGCAGCTAGGGTTTGGCTCGGGAGGTGGCGGCTAGGGTTTTGCTAGATGTTAACTGGGACGAATCCCCTCCGCCCCTCGCCTCCATATATAGACCTCCTCACGTGGGCCTCGTGGACCGAGGCCCAATAGGAGTCTATTCGGATCTCTATCCGAATTGAGCCCATATCCGAATCATATTCGAATTAGTGTTCCAACCCGTTAAGCGTGCGACCCCGGAAGGTTCACGTATACTTGGTCGTGACCGGAAACGCCTTTCCGGTTACCATGTTAATAGCGGCCTCTAGTAAGACATATTAACCCCAAAGTATATGTAAAGATCATATCGGCTGAACCTGTAATGTTCTCTCATGTACGAATCCCTTTGCCTCACGATATAGATTGAGCTCAAGGCGAGACCTGTATCATCCTCTTAATAGCTCAATCACTCTCTCGATTCTGTGATGGATTATAAACTCGTGATTGACTCCTCAATCACCTTGGCATGGCCATGCACTTTCATAATCCATTACATCGAGGGGCCCAGAGATATCTCTCCCATAAGGAGGGGCAAATTCTATCTTGATCATTCACATCCCACTACATATTTCATGGCAAACCCGAAGACTACTTTTATGACTACCCAGTTACGGAGTAGTGTTTAGTAGTCCCAAAATAAGCTACTACTCATGTTGGGAACCATGATGATCTCAAGTCTAAGGACTCTACATAAACACTACTTGAGACCAACTGATGACACATGGAATCTCTGCAGTGTCTCATGGCAGGTCTATCCAACATATGTTCACTAACACATGTCCATATTATTGATTTGGTATCACCATACCATGATCCATGAGACATGATCATCAATCAATACATATGCTGATCTTTGTCTTTGAATCATATTTGTTCCTCATATGATATACGATCAGGGATCATTTAGAAATAGCAACATCTTAGTATTTAAGAGTCTCATGAATAAGTCACATACTCATTGATCAATAATGATGATGTCTATTCCAAGGAACAAAGTAATGTATCATAAACATAGTATGTGATATATACAACATCTCCATGTTGCCTCTAGGGCATATCACTAACACAAGGAGAAGAAGGAGAAGAGGAAGGAGAAGAAGGAGAAGGAGAGGAAGAGAAGGAGGAGATGAAGGGAAGGAGAAGAAGAGGAAGAAGAGGGGTGAACCCAAATCCCTAGGTAATTCTTCCACATCCCAATCTCTCTGATTTATGCTATTTTAGGGTTCTTAGCCTAAGATTTTTGGTGGGGATTAGGATTTAGAACCCCCGATTAGAGAATCCCTGCTGCTTGCCTGTAGATTGATTCACGTAGCGTTACTGTTTGCACAGTTTTGACCCCCGAAATGATTTGTTCTGCGGGTCTACCCAAAAGGAAAAATGTAGAGAACGACGATACGCATATCCTATATTTTTTCAGATTTTTTGGCCGTGGGATCTGGGCACAGTAAGGTCGAGAATCTTGCTGTCTGTCAAGGGTGTAGTTTGTGGCAGACTGCTGTTCAGTTGAGATTAAGGGGTAGTAAATGATTTTTATGCGTATAGTCATAATTGAGAAAAGTGTGGAGAATTCAGTAGTCTAGCTACTGTAAAAGAATCAGAATTTTTAGAGCCTTGCTCTGTTCTGGGGATGCGTTAGAAACTGGCTGTCCAGAATGTCAGAACAGAGAAGGTCCTCTGTTTTGCGCATTAGGTAGCACCTTGCTAAGAATAAAATAAAAATATATGATCTACATAAAAAGTGTAGGTATTTAAGTGAGGAATTCAGATATATATCTTTTGCTGTGATTAGTTGTATATTTTTAAAGATAGAAAAATGTTAAGCAGCGCCGCTGCAATGGGAAGATTGTAGAACCGTTACGCGGGGAAGGATGTTGTAGGATTTTGGGGCTTAGCGATATCTTGTCTTTGAGAGTCGCGTTTTCCTTGCTATAGCATTGTGCTAAGAGGTACTTTTGGACAGGTGGTTTTGCTCCTGAATTCACGTGATTGCTTCGCTTCAACGGTAGAGGCAAGTAAACGTAGCGGATATGCTACTGTTTAACCCGTTATTCTTACTACTTTCAATATGCATAATTTTTGTAATGTTAAATGATATGCCATGGTTACATATTTTCTAAGTAAGAATGTGGTAGCAAGATATTAATCAATTGCCATATTTGGATGAGTTTTGGTAGTATTATGGTAATTTGCTTAATAAGTTAATTGTGGTATATGAAAGTAAATGCATGGTGGATATGATCATACTTCTTGTTGTTAAATTCAAGAGGATAATATTGATGCCCTTGAAGTTGGTATTTTTGTGGTCTTGGTGGTAGTATTCTTAGTGAATACTTGTGATTATGGTGGTAGCAATCTTGATGAATATATTGTGGTCTATATGGTAGGATTCACTACAAATCGATTTATTATGATCTTGGTGAAGCGAATGTGGGTTATGTGGTTGACCTTCGTGGTTAAATTCTTGTGGTTTATGATTATCATATCATTCATAACATGTCATGACGTTGCATTGTGGATGTCGCCGCTTATAGCCGCGACTGTACCGGTACAGCATCGTGCATTGCCGTAGCACTATACACACTTTTACCTTGTTGGGTAAAGGTGTAGTGGAGCATAGCATGCATATGCATTGTATTTTGGAAAGATTATTTGCATACTTATGCAATATATTGTGGTGAAGTTATTTTATAAACAACTGCAACTTTATAGTTGTAATGCGGAATTGTGCTTGTTTCTTATTCATTATAGTAATTGCTCTTGCTCTCTATTGCTTAGTGTCAATTGCTTAAAATTGCTCGTATTGTGTAGAATTGTTCATCACTTAATTGATTGCTTAGTGATCATCTAGACATTAGTTGTTTATTTTAGTTAAGTTTTTAAAACCTCCTATTCACCCCCTCTAGTCGGTTATCCTTGATCCTACAAGTGGTATCAGAGCTTGGTCTCTCATTCATTAGACTTAACCATCTAGAGAGAAAAGGATGGCTAACGAGGGGATTGCAATTGGTAAGGCACCGCAATTTGATGGTTCAAATTATGCTTATTGGAAAATTAGGATGTCTATTTACTTAAAGGCCATGAGTCCTAATATTTGAAAAATTGTAAATGAGGGCTACGTCATGCCGCTTGATCCGTTGCACCTAACGGAACAAGATGGGCGTAACGCTCATTTAGATGCCCAAGCCATGAATGCTCTCTTTGGCGCTTTAAACGCGGACGAGTTCAATCGGGTGAGCAATTTGGAAACCGCTCACGCCATTTGGACAACCCTTGCGGAAATTCATGAAGGGACGTCCACGGTTAAAGAGGCAAAATTGCATCAGCTTAGGATAAAATATGAGACATTCATAATGTTGCCCCATGAGGATATCAATGAGATGTACTCACGGCTTAACAATATTGTGAATGAGCTCAAAGGTCTTGGAACTAACCTTTCCGATCTTAACATTGTGAGAAAGATGCTTAGGGCCTTGCCGGAGAAGTATGAGGTGTTGATAACCCTCTTCCTCAACTCGCCCGATTTGCCAAGGATGACTCCAACTCAACTCTTAGGTAATTTAATTACCAATGAGTTGTACAAAAGGGACAAGGACGAGCTTTTGGAACAATCCACCTCCAAGGGCAAGAAGATTACCGCTTTCAAGGCTAAAGCGGTATCAAGCGAAGAATCCGAGGATGAGGAAGATCTCCGAGGAAGAAATGGCTCTTATTGTGAGAAGAATGAAAAGGTTCATGAGAAGGTATCCACACCGAAGTGGAGGACAAGGATCAAGCAAGAAAGATCGATCTTTCGACAACAAGAAGCGCTATAGCAACATTCGTTGCTATGAGTGCAATGAGAAAGGGCATATCGCTTCCCAATGCCCCACCAAGAAGGATGACCAGGAGAAATCATCAAAGAAGAAGAGCTACCACGGCAGGAAGAAGCTATTCAAGAAGCTTCACAAGGATGGTAAGAACGAAGCCCACATTGGTGAGTGGGACTCTGAAGCGGAATACTTCGACTCCAACTCAAGCGAGGATGAGTCTTCCAAAAAAAAGGGACTCGTCAGCATAGCTATCAAGGAGGCATCATCACTATTCTCCACTCCCACATGCCTTATGGCCAAGGGAGAAAAGGTAAAACTTTATGATGATGATGATGAACCTTCATATGATGAATTGATGGATATGCTAATTGACTTGAATAAATTTCTTGGAAAAGAAAAGGCAAAATTCAAAGAGCTCAAAAAGGAGCATGTCTCTCTTAAGGAGTTACATAAGGAGCTAATTGAAACTCATGCCTTGCTTCTCCAAGAAACATCAAGCAAATCCATTTCTAGCATTGGAATTACTTCTGATATTATGGACGATGTGCCTAAAATAAAAAATGCTAGAATTAATACTTCTACTTCATATGATGATTTAAATGCTATGTCTTGTAGTTCAAGTATTAATAATTTTGTTAATTTATGTGATGAAGAACTTGTTGTTTAAAATTGCAAATTAAAAGATCAAGTAAATCAATTAAACAAAAGTTTAGAAAGATACTTCAAGGGTAAGGCCACCATTGACAAATTATTGAGTAAGCAAAGATGCTCATTCAATAAGGAGGAACTTAGGTATGTGCACAAGAAAGGTAAGAAACCCTCAAAACATTCAACTCATTGGGTATGTGCACAAGAAAGGTAAGAAAACCTCAAAACAAGGTTTGTGAGGCCAATTGGTAAGCAAAACCAAGAAATAAAAACTGCATCAACTCATTTATTTGATTCTTACTACTTGCTTAAGAAATCTAGTAGTGGCAAGATCACTGCAAAAATTCATTGGCACTTCAATTTTAGGTGCTAAAAAGAATGCTATTTGGGTGCCCAAAGCCCAACTTTGTGATCTAGGCTTAATTTGCGTTTTCTCAAAAGATGGTGTATCAATTTTAAAAGAAAAGGATAGTGAAATTGTTTTCAAAGGCTTTCGTTTTGAAAATCTCTATTTAGTAGATTTTAATTCAAACAATTCCGATTTGAAAACTTGTTTATTAGCTAAAACCTCTTTGGGTTGGTTATGGCATAGAAGGTTAGGTCATGTGGGCATGATTCAACTCAAAAAGCTTTTCAAAAATGATTTAGTTGTTGGCTTGAAGGATGTGAAGTTTGAGAAAAACAAACTTTGTAGCGCATGTCAAGCCGGTAAACAAGTGGCAAATTCTCATCCTTCCAAAAGTATCATGTCAACTTCTAGACCATTAGAGCTCTTACATATGGATTTGTTTGGACCAACAACCTACAAGAGCTTAGGGGGAAATAGCTACTGTTTAGTCATTGTGGATGATTATTCCCGATATACGTGGGTCTTCTTCCTAAATGACAAAAGCCATGTCCCCAAAATTTTCAAAGGCTTTGCAAAAAGGGTCCAAAATGAATTTGATTTTAAAATAAAGAAAATTAGGAGCGACAATGGTTCCGAGTTCAAGAATGCAAAAATTGAGGATTTTTGTGAAAAGCTTGGAATAAAGCACGAGTTTTCTGCCACCTACACTCCGGAGCAAAATGGAGTTGTAGAAAGAAAAAATCGTACATTAATTGAAATGGCTAGAACAATGCTTGACGAGTATAATACTTCTGATATCTTTTGGGCGGAAGCTATAAATACCGCTTGTCATGCCGTAAATCGCCTTTATTTACATCGTCTCATGAAAAAGACTTCCTATGAGCTAATCATGGGAAGAAGACCGAATATTTCTTACTTTAGAGTATTTGGATGCAAATGCTTTATTCTAAGAAAAGGATGTCGGCTCTCTAAATTTCATAGTCGGTGTGATGAAGGTTTTCTTTTAGGTTATTCTTCAAACAGCAAAGCCTATAGAGTGTTCAATAAAAATTCCAGAATAATTGAAGAATCTTGTGATGTACAATTTGATGAAACTAATGGCTCTCAAGAAGAGTAAGAAAATTTGGATGATGTAGGTGATGAAGGATTAAGAAAGGCTATGGAAAACATGCAAATTGGAAGCATCAAGCCAAAAGAAGACACAAATGATCCATCTTCGTCAATCCAAGTTCAACCTTCAACTTCATCTACAACTACCTCCACTCAAGTTCAAGATGAAGAGAAGGAAGAGCAACCCCAACCACTAAGGATTCACAACGCATTATCTAGAGATCATCCAATAGATCAAATATTGGGTGATGTGGGTAACGGTGTTCAAACGCGCTCAAGATTGGTTTCATTTTATGAACATTACTCGTTTGTTTCTTCTCTTGAGCCCAAGGTTATAGATGATGACCTCGATTGGGTAAATGCCATGCATGAGGAGCTAAACAATTTTGCAAGAAATGATGTGTGGAACTTGGTGGAAAGACCCAAGGAGCACAACGTGATCGAGACAAGATGGATCTTCCGAAATAAACAAGATGAAAATAGAATTGTGGTAAGAAACAAAGCAAGGTTAGTTGCTCAAGGTTATACTCAAGTCGAGTGATTAGATTATGATGAAACCTTTACTCCCGTAGCTAGACTTGAGTCAATTAGAATCTTACTTGCTTTTGCATCATGCTTCGATATTAAACTTTATCAAATAGATATTAAAAGTGCATTTCTTAATGGAAAAAATAAGTGAACTCGTATTTGTTGAACAACCTCCTGGATTTGAGGATCCTAAGAATCCAAATCATATTTAAAAACTCTCAAAGGCGCTATATGGACTCAAACAAGCCCCTAGGACATGGTATGAGCGCCTTCGAGATTTTTTAATCTCAAAAGGATTCAAAATCAGGAAGGTTGATACAACATTGTTTAGTAAATTTATTAACAATGAATTCTTTGTATGTCAAATTTATGTTGATGATATCATATTTGGTTCTACTAACCAAGACTTTTGCAAAAAATTCGGTGATATGATATCTAGAGAGTTTGAAATGTCCATAATAGGAGAATTGAGTTACTTTCTTGGACTTCAAATCAAACAACTCAAGAATGGGACATTCATTAGCCAAACCAAGTATGCACGAGATTTGATTAAGAAGTTTGGCATGGAGGATGCAAAGCCCATCAAGACTCCCATGGCAACCAATGGGCATTTGGATCTAAATGAAGGAGGTAAGTCGGTAGATTTAAAGCTTTATAGATCAACGATAGGTAGTTTGTTTTATCTCACCGCATCTAGGCCCGATATTATGTATAGTGTGTGCATGTGTTTAAGGTTTCAAGCTTCTCCAAAAGAATGCCATTTAGTGGCCGTAAAGAGAATTCTAAGATATTTAAAACATTCCTCTAGTATAGGCTTGTGGTTTCCAAAAGGTGCTAAATTTGATTTAATTGGATATTCGGATTCCGATTATGCGGGATGTAAAGTGGATAGAAAGAGCACCTCGGGAAGTTGTCAATTGCTAGGAAGATCACTAGTATCTTGGTCCTCAAAGAAACAAAACTCCGTAGCACTTTCAACCGTCGAGGCCGAATATGTTTCTGCAGGTAGTTGTTGTGCACAATTGCTTTGGATGAGGCAAACATTGATGGATTACGGAATAAAATTTGATAAAACGCCTCTTTTGTGTGATAATGAAAGTGCGGTGAAAATAGCTAATAACCCTGTTCAACATTCAAGAACCAATCATATAGATATTAGACACCATTTCTTGAGAGATCATGTTGGAAAGGGGGATATTGAAATTAATCACATAAGAACCGAGGATCAACTAACGGACATTCTCACCAAGCCATTAGATGAAACCCACTTTTGCAAATTGAGGAATGAACTAAATGTCCTAGACTTCTCAAATATTGCTTGAACCCTTGATGCATGTGTTTGAGTGTGACTTATGGTCATTTGAATACTTCTGTAATGATTTATCAAAGTTTTTTGTCAAAAACTTATACATTCATAAAACTATGTTGTGAGTCTTTAAATAGGTTCTGAAATGCTAAATGATCATGAATGATTCTTTCTTGAGTGCAAAACTAGGGATCATTAGCATTAAAATCAAATTCTCTCTCAAACACAGCAAAGTCCTAGAAATATCGGAATTACCGCTGTCTAATGCGCGGTACTACCGCAAGGCGGTAATACCGTATCCAGTGCGGTACTACCGCATAACAGTAATACCGCGACAGTGTGCGGTCATACCGCAGAGCGGTAAGACCGCAGGCAAGGACGGTACTACCGATATCTCATAAGGGGCGGTTTCTCCGGGCTTCTCGCCTACTTCATTCCAGAACCGTTCCCTCTCTCTCCTCATGTGAGACCCGGAGTAGAAACTCCTAGACCCCCTGTGTATTACTGTACTAGTCCCAGAGATCAATGCTAGTACACACAGTTCAAACAGAAAAGATGATACATTGCCAACAACGTTTTATTACTATAGTAACTGAAGTTAACATAGGCCATTGCCTAACAAAGGTTCACAGAACCTTAAAACAAAAGATTAAACACAGCGGAAGCACAAAAGATAACTTGATCGACCCATCAATCTGCCACAGGCAATTGACTGGGAAACGAGTCCTAATCCTCCAGGAAGAATCCACCGCATCCACATTCAGCGCAGAAGTCATACTCTCCAGCTTGATCTTCTTCATTCTCTGTTTTTATATTTATAGAGCAACAGGTGAGTACAGAAATGTACTCCGCAAGTCTTGGGAAAAATGCATAGATGTAAGGCTTCACAAAGGAAGGCTATATGGTTTATTTGCAAAAATCAGCATTTTATTTCAAATCTACGTAATTACTTTGAAAGCTATTTTGTAAACAACTTGTTTTTAATAATCGAAATTAGATAAGTACTTTAGCGAAAGTTAAACTACCAACACTAATATCTCAGGCCATCACAGCCAATTTTCAAAACCTCAGGTTACACCCCCTGATCTGAACATCATGAGAGTTATACTACTCCCGAGTTTTTCTCCAATTCATTTTGTTTTGAAATCAAAACCAAAACTTCTACCATGTGAATGCATTCCTTGCCCGCCCTTGACCGTGGGCACGGCTATTCGAATAGTTTTTACTCTGCAGAGGTTGTACACTTTACCCACAAGAGATAATTCATCTTAATAGCCAACATGCTTCCTTTGGCATGAGACCCAGATAAATTATCACAAGGCTTTTCACCTACTCCAGTATAGTTAAATATCACCCACTAAGGTTTCACCGCTGAAGGGTTAAATCCGCCCAGTCAGAAGCCCCCTCTTGTACCATGTGAGTACAGTAAATCCCTGTCCCTCACTATGAGTAACCAGTACACCCTGGCACTCAATACACCACTGTGATATTTAAGTTATACCTTTATAGGGTAATTGGCCAGGTCGTACCCATATAGACTTGTGGTTGCACTGTTTTGCTCAGTTTGGACAAACACAAGCGTCGGTCCTTAATCGACCAGGGTGGCTCATTCACAAACCCAACAATTCTCGTGCTAACTGCACCAGCCAAACCTTCCATTCCACCCTTGTCAACTTTTCCCTTTGAAATTCATTTTTACTTTTAAATTAACAGTGGTAACACCCATTACCACTTTTCAAACAAAGCATTTAACAATGGTAACATCCATTACCAATGTTCAAACAAATCATTCATCAAAACATTTGATAAACATGCTACTCATTTGAGTATTAATACATTGATTTGCTACGCTAAGCATTTGCTAGTATTTTAAACATTCAACCAATGTAATGCTAACTCATTATTGAGTCAAAGGGATATCCTAAGTTGACAATGGTACAAGGTAAACAATTTTCAATGGAAGGTATAACAAATTGGGTCTTTAACTAAATTTTCTAAATCAAATTATCACTTGATATAACATAAGCATGCATTAATTTAAAATAACTACCTAAACATTTTTCCAAATCATTTGAGCAAGTTGATCAAAGGAAACTTGCAAAACATGGGAGCAAAATGTTCAAAGGAGACTTGCCTTCAGTGCTGGGTTGAAATCTTCTGAACTTGATCTTGATGTTGCTCGGACAAATTGGTCTCTACACGTAAATCGAGAAATCCAAATAAATAAAATAAAATAAAAATTCAAAAATTGAAAATAAATATACCAATTGAAAGATTGAAATTTTAGATGAATTTAGAAATTTGAATGGACCAATTTGGAGCTAAAATGAGCAAGATATGGCTGTTGAAAGTTTGAAATCAGAGAAAAAGGAAAAAGGATGTTTCTGGAATTATTTTTCTAATGAAAAATAATTATGACATCAGCAGGAATTATTTTCCTAAAGGAAAATCGGAATTATGACGTCAGCATGGAATTAAAAATAATTTACAGAGGCTGACATGTGGGGCCGGTCCACGGTGGACCGAGTCCACGGACCAACCAAAATGCTGACGTGGCAGACCGCAAGTGACACGTGGCATGACACGTGGCAGTGCTGACGTGGCACCGGGGCTCAAGTTTGGCTGACGTGGCTCTGACGTGGCAGACACGTGTCTGCCACGTGGCATGACACGTCGGACAGATTTGACGTGGCGGCTGAGGTGGCAGGCTGACGCGGCGGTTTGCGCGGCTGTCGGTGGAGGTGGATCGGACGGCCATGGGCTTGACGCGCGGCGCGATCTCAAGCGTCGGCTCAGATCCGGATGGACGGCGGAGATGAGGCGGTGGAGACGCGGGCAACCGGCGGATGGGCGCCGCGTGGCGCGGCTCTCCGCGCGAGGCGTCGCGCATGGACGCAAACGCCGCGCACGGCGCGACGCGCGCGGGGCCGAGGCGGGCGCGAGGTGGACGGCCGAGATGGAAACACGTGCGCGTATCCGGGCCATCGGTGAACGGGCGGTGGGGATGACGCGGTGCGGAGGCGGGAGTCCGAGCGATCGGCGACGCGTGGCCCAGCGCGCGCGAGGCGCGCGCGCGAGCGCGAGCGCGCGGCGCGAGCGTGACTCGCACGCGACCGAGGAGAGCGATGCGATGCGCCGGCGCGGCGCGCGACCGAGGGGCGGCGAGACGACGGCGGCGGCGAGGCTTACCGGCGGCGGCGACGAAGCTCGTCGGCGACGCTGAATCACGGCGGCGACTACGGCTATGAACGCACGCGAGAACGAGAGAGAGAGGGAGAGTGCGAAGGGGGAAGAGGGTCGTTCGGGACTTGCTTTATACGCGACGGAGGAGGTAATCGCGCGGCGCACGACCTCGCCGAGTAAATGCGACGGCACGACGCTTCACGCTGAAGCGGCGTCTCTTCACGAGGGACGGTGGCGTTTAATGGCGCACAACGCGACGGTCTCTCCCGACGCATTAACGGCGAAGCGGAGCGGTCTGGAGGCGGAGAGGCGAGCTGGGTGGGCGGCTTCAAGGGCGGCAACGCGCGGACGAGAACGGTCGGGACGAACGTCGGGACGCATCGCTCGACAGGGGCCCGGCGCGTGAGTCCACGCACCGATCTCGACAGTGGGGCCCGCTTGTCGGCGCAAATCAAAAAGAACTCAACCTCGCGCGCGGCGGGCTCGAGCGCGCCGAGGAGCGGGGAGAGGAGAGAGCGGCGGTGGTAACGATCGGGCGGGAGGCTCACCTACCCAATAAGGACGGTTTACCCTTTTGAGTATTAGCCGCGGAGTGGTCGGTCACATCGGATGCGCGACAAGTGGCGCAGCGAGAGGAAAGGAGGTGGGATGAGGCACCAAGGCGGGATCGGTTCGGGCCGGGAAGAAGAGCTCGGATGCTTGACAAGTGTCACCGAGGAGATTTTGATATTTAAATCTTTTATATATTTAGTAAATCAGTAGGAGACTTTAAAATATTCAGAAAAATACCAAATAAATTCCAAAAATTCCAGAAAAATTCACATAATTCATCGATAATGTTTTAAACATATAAAAATATTTCCAACTTATTTTGATATTAAATTTTCTTTTCAATGAAACTTTAAATTCTGAAAATCCAGATAATTGGAAATAATTAATTTAAAATTATTTCTTCAAAATAAAAGCAAAAATTGGGATGTTACAAACCTACCCCACTTAGAAGGAATCTCGACCCGAGATTGGAAGAAGCGAGAAATAGATCAGAAACTCGTCAAGATCCTCTTCGCTCCCGTGTTGCTTCGATTACGGACGGTTGCTCCATTGCACTTTGCGAATTTGATAGTCTTGTTTCTTGTGCGGCGTTCGCCTCTTCTAAAATCTTGATAGGAAATTCTAGGTACGTCAAGTCTTCCTTTAAATCAACATCCTCAAACGGTATCAACTCCTCCGTACTCTCAAACACTTTTTCAATCGTGATACATGAAATACATCATGTACATCTGACAAGCGACTTCACCTCTTCTTGCTATAACTAGAAATGGTCCAATATACCTTGGGGCAAGCTTACCACCGACTTTGAATCGACGCATCCCTTTCATAGGTGACACTTTGGATACACATGATCTCTGGCGTAAATTCCAACATTCTTCGACGATTATCGCGATAACTCTTTTGTCCGGTGCAGGCTGTTTTCAATCGGTCTCGGATTAGCGAACTTGATCTTTCGCTAACTTCAAGACATCCGGTCCGAATACTTGACTCTCTCGGTCTCGACCAATATAACGGTGTTCTACATTTTACGCCATACAAGGCTTCAAACGGAGACATCTTCAGACTAGATTGATAACTATTATTATATGAGAATTCCGCATAGGGCAAACTTTGATCCCAGCTGGCTTTATTGGCTAAAGCACATGCTCTCAGCATATCTTCCAATATCTGATTTACCCGCTCATTCGACCATCCGTTTGAGGATGTTAAGCAGTACTGAAATTTAAATTGGTGCCCAAAACTTCAAGAAGCTTCTGCCAAAATCTTGAGGTAAATTGTGTTCCTCTATCTGATACGATCTTCTTTGGAACTCCATGCAAACACATAATTTTTGACATGTAAAGCTCTGCCAATTTATCTCCCGAATATGTAGTCTTCACTGGTATGAAATGAGCAACTTTTGTTAAACGGTCAACTATAACCCAAATTGAGTCATAACCTAACTTGGTTCTTGGTAGTCCTGTTATGAAATCCATTCCAATTTCCTCCCATTTCCATTCAGGTATATGCAGAGGTTGCAAAAGACCAGCAGTCGTTGGTGCTCGCTTAACCCTTTGACATATATCGCATAAAGCTACATATTCTACAATTTCTCGTTTCATACTGATCCACCAATAACTTTCCTTTAAATCTTGGTACATCTTTGTACTTTCGGGATGAATAGAATATCTTGATTCATGAGCTTCCTTTAGAATTAAATCTTTTATTTCCTTTTTTTCAGGTACTAGAATCCTTTTTCCAAACCAAAGAATTCCTTCTTCATCTTGGAGAACCAGTGCTTTACCTTTCTTCATGTTCTCTTTTATCTCTTTAACATACTCATCTTCCTTCCGAAATTTGCCTTGATCGATCTTTTAAAGTGGGTTGAACTTTTAACGAGACAGAATTCCTTCATTTATCACTTCCAAATTGAGACGCTGAAATTCTTCACGAAGAGTTGGTGATTATCTTGAATCAACATATTGTTAACATAGATCTTCCGACTCAAAGCATCGCCACTACATTAGCCTTCCGGGATGATAGTGTATTCCCACATCATAATCCTTGATCAATTCGAGCCATCTTCTTTGTCTCAAATTAAGGTCAGTGGGTGAATATATACTTTAAACTTTTATGATCTGTATATATCTCACACCGACATCGATTAAGTAATGCCTTCATAACTTTAGAGCATGCACAATGCCACTAGTTCTAAATCATGAGTGGGATAATTTTCTTCATGCGGTCTTAATCGCTTTGATGCATAAGCTACCACCCTTCCTTCTTGCATTAGTACACAACCAAGACCTTGTTTTGAAGCATCACAAAATACCTCAAAATCTTTTCGAATATCGGGTAACCGCAGAACCGGTGCTGAAGTTAACCTTTTCTTTAACTCTTGAAAATTATCCTCACAGATTTACTCCATTCAAATTTCTTCTCCTTCTTTAACAGCTGGGTTAAAGGTCCGCAATCTTGGAAAAGCCTTCAATAAATCGACGATAGTAACCTGCTAATCCCAGAAAACTTCGGATCTCGGTTACTGTCTTGGGTGGAGTCCAATTTAATACATCCTTAACTTTTCCAGGATCTACAGATACTCCTTCTGCTGAGATCACATGTCCCAAAAACTCAATTTCCTTTAACCAAAATGCACATTTGCTAAATTTGGCATATAATCGGTGTTCACGAGTCTTTGCAACACTATCCTTAGATGACCTTCATGTTCTTTGTTATTCCTCTAATAGATAAGAATGTCATCTATGAAAACAACAACAAACTTATCTAAATAATCCATAAAGACTTTATTCAT
Source organism: Melocanna baccifera (assembly GCA_036346265.1). Classification (NCBI taxonomy): domain Eukaryota; kingdom Viridiplantae; phylum Streptophyta; class Magnoliopsida; order Poales; family Poaceae; genus Melocanna; species Melocanna baccifera. The sequence goes on along the minus strand of CM070696.1, from coordinate 4,486,082 downwards.
CAAGTTCATGAAGTATGCGGTGCATTTGTCGGACCAAAAGACATCACCGTATACTCATATAATCCATATCTTGTGGCGAAGGTCGTCTTTGGTATATCTTGAGTCTAATCTTCAATCGATGATATCCTCGACCAAGATCAATCTTGGAAAAGACACTTGATCCTATGAGTTGGTCAAACAAATTATCGATCCGAGGTAAGGGATACTTATTCTTTATAGTGACTTCATTTAAAGCTCGATAATCAACGCACATCCGCTGACTACCATCCTTCTTCTTTACTAGAAGCACCGGGCTCCCAAGGCGAAGAACTTGGTCCGATGAATCCTTTCTCATATAATTCTTGGATCCGCCTCTTGACTTACGCTAAATCATCTACCGACATCCGATAGGGTCTCTTTGATATTGAGCCGTACGTGCACCGATTTATAACAAATTCAACTTCTCGATCGGTGGTAATCTGGCAAATCTTCGAGGAATACATCGGGTATTCGCGACTATTGTCACATCTTCTAAGCTTTTTCCTTTTAGATTGGTTAACATACCGCCCTTCCGGAAGGCATAACGGATTCATGTCTTATCTGAATTCCATCGAATTGGTAAGAATAATAGCACGATTGGCACAATCGATCGCCCTTTATACTTGGTCAACCAATCCATACCAAGTATTATATCTAGGCCATCTGAGTCTATTATAATAAGGTTCGCTAGGAACTTTACTCCGCTTATAATTATGGTTGCACTAGGGCTAACCAAATTAGTCCTCAATTCTTTTCCGTGAGATTGACTATCATAAGGTCCTTTAGCAAACAAATTTTCCAATTATTCTTTTCAACAAAAGCCTTTGTTACGAAAGAATGTGTAGCTCTAGAATCAAATAATATAATTGCTGATGCGAGTTCACTAGGAACTTACCCTAACTACGCCCGTGCATCTTCCACGCTCTGCGGTGACATGGTTGATACGCCTCGATTAATGTTTTGTGGAGTCTTGGGAGTTTGAGGGCTTCCACGTCCTGACCATTGGTTGGAGCTCTTGCTGGTGTAGGGTCAAGATTGAAACGAATCGGGTTACCGCTGAGTTTTCGTGGACGATTCTTGGCATAGTGTCCCATATTCTTGCAATTGTAGCATTGCACTCCGCAGCTACATTTGCTTTTTTGCTGCGCTTGGGCTGCATTTCCAGTTCTAGGAGCTTGAGGTAAAGGACAAGGTGCGTAAATCGGTGTCCTTATATGACTATGTCTTGGAGGTCGGTTGTCTTGTGGTGGCGTGAATCGTGAACCGCCGCATGATCGCCGAGCTTGGAACTTCCTCTTCCGGAGTCGAAGAGTTGGCGTTGAGCATCTTCTTGCAATAAAGCTTTATTCACTAGATGCTGAAAAGTAGGGTAGTCATTGGAGACTAATTGAACCTTGAGGTTGGGGTCTATCCCTCCCATGAACCTCCAAATCTTTGCGGCATCGATCGCCACATCTTCAGGGCATATCTAGATAGCTGAATGAATTTGCTTAAATAAGCGGAAACGCCAGTTTCCTGCTGCAGATGATGGAACTCCTTCCTCTTCATTTCCATAATACTCATAGGAATATGAGCATTATGGAAGGCTTCAAAAATTCGCCCAACCAATGTTCGGGCATCCCGGTGTCTGTGTGCAAAGAATTGTCCCACCAATTGGCAAGCAACTCCTTTGAGTTGATGAGCAGCGTACATAACCTTCTCATGTTCAGCACATTGAGCTAGATTCAGCTTCCTTTCCACTTCCTTGATCCAATCATCCGCCTCCAACGGATCGGCAGATCTCGCGAAGGTCGGAGGTCGGGTCCTCATGAATTCCCGAGCTTAGATGCGGTGGTTGAATAGGTACTTGTTGAGCTTGATTGACTTGATTTTGGGCCAAAGCCTCAAGAAGTTGAAGTTGCATGGCCATCATTTGTTCCATGTTGGGAGCTTGGGTGGCGGAGGTGGAATTGGGGCTTCATTGTTGTTGGCGCTGGTTGTTGTTGATGTTGCTTCTCGTGTTCACCATCCAAGCTCCATCAAGAAAAGTACAGAAAAGAGGAAAAGCATAGATAAGAGACGGGCAATTTATCATCCCAAAACAACACACAAGATTAACACAACAGATTGAGAAAACTCAACTTTTGAAATTCAAATTAACTTTTGAAAATGGCTGTACCACAAATGCACAAGGCTCGGTACAATCCATTTTATTACATCATATCATTATAAAAGCGTTCTAGTATCGATAAACAACTGAAAAGGGGTAGTCTATCTAACATCTAATTGTCCTCAACGATGATACGCTCCTCTGGCTCCTCCTCGGGATCCTCCTCCGAGTCCGACGAGTGACTCGCCCACAACCACGGTAGTTGTTCGCGAACGCGACCGTGATCGGCTCTCGTTGAAAGTAGGTGATCCGAACGGAAGCGCCTGGCGTCCTCGGTGGATCCGCCGATGTCGAGGTCGGGTAGCGGATCGGGCGCCGCACACTCTTCCTTGCGGTGAGCCTAGTGCGGGTCCGAGAGTCGACCGAGCAGCAACAGAGCTGGTGGAGTCGGTGTAGTGGTGGCAGCTCAAGACGCTCCACCTCGCCTCGCACTGTCCTCGCTGTCTGCGTCGGCGTGGCGGCCTCACTCTGGCAGTGTGCTCGGAGAGTGTCGGAGTGGTCGAGCTCGACGTCGAAGCATCCGGAGAAGTCCTATCTCCCGCCGAGCTCGCGTAAGTCGCGACGATGCTTGGGTGAATCGCACTGATGAGACAGCGTGGGTCGCCCACCACGATCCGAAAGCCTCGGGGTGGGTCTGTCCCCGCTCGTAGTCGGAAAGAAGCGAGAAGGGCGCGTGTTGTAACTCCTCCTTGTGCCTCCGCACAACTCGCTATCGCCATCTTGGCGCATCTCGATAGCGTCCGTCTGATGGGTCCGAGGGTGCTCAATCCCGCATGAGACGGGTCAAGCTGCCCATCCGAGCATAGATGAATACCTCCATGATCCATGAATCCATAGTCATCACTCTAGTGTTCCGCCCTCTGAAAATGGGTGTTGATTATATTTCGATGCTGCATTAATCGTCGAGAAGAGTCGCAAAGCTCCTCACTCGCCATGAGAATGGTGATCCCATGGGGTCAAGACGACGAAGAACCTGCCATCTATAAGTTTGAAAATAAGGAGAGATCAGTAAAGATTTTTAAATAGTGAGAGTAGGACAAGAACAAGATACTAAGTAAGAAAAGAGTAGAAGCAAAAGAAACCTATATTTTTGTACATAAATTTTTATTAAATATAAATCCTTAAAGCTTCCCAAAACCTAGGGCTCGTCCTACAGTCAAGATGGCTCTGATACCACTTCTGTGAGACCCGGAGTAGAAACTCCTAGACCCCCTGTGTATTACTGTACTAGTCCCAGAGATCAATGCTAGTACACACAGTTCAAACAGAAAAGATGATACATTGCCAACAACGTTTTATTACTATAGTAACTGAAGTTAACATAGGCCATTGCCTAACAAAGGTTCACAGAACCTTAAAACAAAAGATTAAACACAGCGGAAGCACAAAAGATAACTTGATCGACCCATCAATCTGCCACAGGCAATTGACTGTGGGAAACGAGTCCTAATCCTCCGGAAGAATCCACCGCATCCACATTCAAGCGAAGTCATACTCTCCAGCTTGATCTTCTTCATTCTCTGTTTTTATATTTATAGAGCAACAGGTGAGTACAGAAATGTACTCCGCAAGTCTTGGGAAAAATGCATAGATGTAAGGCTTCACAAAGGAAGGCTATATGGTTTATTTGCAAAAATCAGCATTTTATTTCAAATCTACGTAATTACTTTGAAAGCCATTTTGTAAACAACTTGTTTTTAATAATCGAAATTAGATAAGTACTTTAGTGAAGGTTAAACTACCAACACTAATATCTCAGGCCATCACAGCCAATTTTCAAAAACCTCAGTTACACCCCGATCGAACATCATGAGAGTTATACTACTCCCGAGTTTTTCTCCAATTCATTTTGTTTTGAAATCAAAACCAAAACTTCTACCATGTGAATGCATTCCTTGCCCGCCCTTGACCGTGGGCACGGCTATTCGAATAGTTTTTACTCTGCAGAGGTTGTACACTTTACCCACAAGAGATAATTCATCTTAATAGCCAACATGCTTCCTTTGGCATGAGACCCAGATAAATTATCACAAGGCTTTTCACCTACTCCAGTATAGTTAAATATCACCCACTAAGGTTTCACCGCTGAAGGGTTAAATCTGCCCAGTCAGAAGCCCCCTCTTGTGCCATGTGAGTACAGTAAATCCCTGTCCCTCACTATGAGTAACCAGTACACCCTGGCACTCAATACACCACTGTGATATTTAAGTTATACCTTTATAGGGTAATTGGCCAGGTCGTACCCATATAGACTTGTGGTTGCACTGTTTTGCTCAGTTTGGACAAACACAAGCGTCGGTCTCTACACGTAAATCGAGAAATCCAAATAAATAAAATAAAATAAAAATTCAAAAATTGAAAATAAATATACCAATTGAAAGATTGAAATTTTAGATGAATTTAGAAATTTGAATGGACCAATTTGGAGCTAAAATGAGCAAGATATGGCTGTTGAAAGTTTGAAATCAGAGAAAAAGGAAAAAGGTTGTTTCTGGAATTATTTTTCTAATGAAAAATAATTATGACATCAGCAGGAATTATTTTCCTAAAGGAAAATCGGAATTATGACGTCAGCATGGAATTAAAAATAATTTACGAGGTCGACATGTGGGGCGGCCCACGGTGGACCGAGTCCACGGATCAACCAAAATGTCGACGTGGCGGCGGCCAAGTGACACGTGGCATGACACGTGGCGATCGACGTGGCACCGGGGCTCGAGTTTGGTCGACGTGGCTCGACGTGGCGACACGCGTGTCCGCCACGCGTGGCATGACACGTCGGACGAATTGACGTGGCGGCCGAGGTGGCAGTCGACGCACGGCGGTTTGCGCGTTTATCGGTGGAGGTGGATCGGACGGCCATGGGCTTGACGCGCGCGCGATCTCAGCGTCGGCTCAAATCCGGATGGACGACGGAGATGAGGCGTGGAGACGCGGCAACCGGCGGATGGGCGCCGCGTGGCGCGCTCTCGCGCGAGGCGTCGCGTGACGCTAACGCTTCGCGCGTGGCGCGACGCGCGCGGGGCCGAGGCGGGCGCGAGGTGGACGGCCGAGATGGAAACACGGCGCAGATCGGGCCGTCGGTGAACAGGCGGTGGGGATGACGCGGTGCGAGGCGGAGTCCGAGCGATCGGCGGCAACGTGGCCCAGCAGCGGCGCGCGAGGCGCGCGCTGCGACGCGAAGCGCGGGCGCGGGCGCGAACGCACGCGACCGAGGGAGCATTGACCGCAGTCGCGCCGCGCGCGCGGACCGAGGGGCGGCGCGGAGACGTTCGGTGCGGCGGAGGCTTACCGGCGGCGGCGACGAAGCTCGTCGGCGACGCTGAATCACGGCGGCGACTAGGGCTAAGAACGCACGCGAGAACGGGAGAGAGAGGGAGAGTGCGAAGGGGGAAGAGGGACGTCCGGGACTTGCTTTATACGCGACGGAGGAGGTAACTGCCGTGCGCACGACCTCGCCGGAGTAAATGCGACGGTTACCGACGCTTCACGCTGGAAACGGCGTCTCTTCACGAGGGGACGGTGGCGTTTAATGGCGCACAACGCGACGGTCTCTCCCGACGCATTAACGGCGAAGCGGAGCGGTCTGGAGGCGGAGAGGCGAGCTGGGTGGGCGGCTTCAATGGCGGCAACGCGCGGACGAAGAACGGTCGGGACGAACGTCGGGACGCATCGCTCGACAGTGGGACCACCGGCGGTGAGTCCACGCACCGATCTCGACAGTGGGGCCCGCTTGTCGCGCAAATCCAAAAAGAACTCAACTCGCGCGAGCGGGCTCGAAGCGCGCCGAGGAGCGGGGAGAGGAGAGAGCGGCGGTGGTAACGATCGGGCGGGGAGGCTCACCACCCAATAAGGGCGGTTTACCCTTTTGAGTATTAGCCGCGAGTGGTCGGGTCACATCGGATGCGCGACAAGTGGCGCAATGAGAGGAAAGGAGGTGGGATGAGGCACCAAGGCGGGGATCAGTTCGGGCGGGAAGAAGAGCTCTGATGCTTGACAAGTGTCACCGAGGAGATTTTGATATTTAAATCTTTTATATATTTTAAATCAGAGGAGACTTTAAAATATTCAGAAAAATACCAAATAAATTCCAAAAATTCCAGAAAAATTCACATAATTCACTGATAATGTTTTAAACATATAAAAAATATTTCCAACTTATTTTGATATTAAATTTTCTTTTCAACAGAAACTTTAAATTCTGAAAATCCAGATAATTGGAAATAATTAATTTAAAATTATTTCTTCAAAATAAAAGCAAAAATTGGGATGTTACACCTCATTACTTCAAAACATCCGAAACTCTCTCCCTCTCTCTCTCTCTCCCAAGAACTCCCTCAAATCCCTACCCCGTTCTCCAAATCCGGAGGGATTTTCAATGTTCTTGGACTCAAATATGTTTCACAAGAGTTCAACTCCTCCATTGCTTGAGGTATTTCGAATCAAACTTAAAGTTTTGTTCTCTTTTGAACTCTTTTATGAAATTAGGTCAAAATTGAAATGTTGACAAGTTTGTTGACAGATTCTTGGGCAAAACACATGTTTAAGTGATGTTAGATGATTTGGCATCCCTCTATTGGAACACATTCAACAAAAACATCACTCAAAATCCTAGGAAGACTTGCCCTAGAACTATTCAGGAAAAACGGTAATACCGTTCGAGGAGCGGTACTACCGTCGGACGGTAATACCTCAGATGACCCCGGAATTACCGCTAAGCGGTAATACCGTGGGGGTCAGCGGTACTACCGCAGACCGTTACTACTGCATATTGCACTACGGTACTACCGATTTTCCTGGAACTTCAGCAAATTGTTTTTCTTCAATTTTAATCTAAAGTTTCATACTATTCTTCATTCCTTTGACTTCCTTTTATCTTCCTTTGACAAGATGGCTCCCAAAACAAGGAATGCTCTAAAGAAAGTCCGAGATGTGGCAAGGAAAATCTATGGCAGTGGCGGAAGTCCAGGCCAAGGTTCATCTCGTCAAGCACCTGCTCCAGCCCTACCCCCTCCTGAATCTGAACATGAGAAGTCTCCTGAGAGGACTCCAGAGGCCAGTGACAACGGAACCCCCAATGGTTCTGATACCGAGTCAGATCGGTACATGAACACCTCTTCTGACAGTCGGATCCCAGAGGCAGAAGTAGAGTCAGAAGAAGAAGAGGCAGATACAGGACCAGCTGATAATGAAAGGAGAAACATTGCTGATATGTCTGCTGACGATTACACCATTCTCAGACACCGTCGACAACAACTTCTTCGAAAGAACACTAGCAATCCTCTGTTTCATACACAGCTTCAGGAGCAAATTTATGAGGAGGTGTATCGGTACAACAAATTTGCCAATCACAAGTATGTAAGTATTGGAATACGCGTAGGCTACGGAAGCAGAAAACAAAACTTTTCTACCGCGCACCCAAGAACATCATGCTAAGGAAGGATCATGGATCGTTACCACTTAGACGCGCAAATGCGTGAAGAAGAATTGGAAACCGATCCAATCTCGCGCCGAGGTAGTAGTGGAAGTAGCCGATTGTCCCGAACAGATCGTCTCTCCACGCACGCCGATCAAGATCGCAACGAGCAGCGCCTCCACCGTATCCACACGCCCGGCCGAACGCCGATCGCGAGTGTACTAGCACTCGTGAGCGCTAGGGTTTGGCTCGGGAGGTGGCGGCTAGGGTTTTGCTAGATGTTAGCGGGACGAATCCCGACGCCCCTCGCCTCCATATATAGACCTCTTCACGTGGGCCTCGTGGACCGAGGCCCAATAGGAGTCTATTCGGATCTCTATCCGAATTGAGCCCATATCCGAATCATATTCGAATTAGTGTTCCAACCCGTTAAGCGTGCGACACAGAGGTTCACGATACTTGGTCGTGACCCGAAACGCCTTTCCAGCTACCATGTTAATAGCGGCCTCTAGTAAGACATATTAACCCCAAAGTATATGTAAAGATCATATCATTTGAACTCGTAATGTTCTCTCATGTACGAATCCCTTTGCCTCACGATATAGATTGAGCTCAAGGCGAGACTGTGTCATCCTCTTAATAGCTCAATCACTCTCTCGATTCCGTGATGGATTATAAACTCGTGATTGACTCCTCAATCACCTTGGCATGGCCATGCACTTTCATAATCCATTACATCGAGGCCCAGAGATATCTCTCCCATAAGGAGGGGCAAATTCTATCTTGATCATTCACATCCCACTACATGTTTCATGGCAAACCCGAAGACTACTTTTATGACTACCCGATTCACGGAGTAGTGTTTAGTAGTCCCAAAATAAGCTACTACTCATGTTGGGAACCATGATGATCTCAAGTCTAAGGACTCTACATAAACACTACTTGAGACCAAGCGATGACACATGGAATCTCGCAGTTGTCTCATGGCAGTCTATCCAACATATGTTCACTAACACATGTCCATATTATTGATTTGGTATCACCATACCATGATCCATGAGACATGATCATCAATCAATACATATGCTGATCTTTGTCTTTGAATCATATTTGTTCCTCATATGATATACGATCAGGGATCATTTAGAAATAGCAACATCTTAGTATTTAAGAGTCTCATGAATAAGTCACATACTCATTGATCAATAATGATGATGTCTATTCCAAGGAACAAAGTAATGTATCATAAACATAGTATGTGATATATACAACATCTCCATGTTGCCTCTAGGGCATATCACTAACAGTAAGCTGGGAGCATGTTGATAAGGTACGCATGTTTGATAGGACGTGGCGTATGTTTCAGAATGAAGAACTTCTTCATCTGACCTCTCTTCAGTCAGATTATAATGAAGAAGTAATTCGACAGTTTTATGCCACTTTATGGATATCACCAAATTGTGAGAATCTAGAATGGATGACTGGTGATAGATACTTAAGTGCAAACAAGGGAGATTTTGAGGCAGCCGTGAACACTATCTCAAGTGGGTATTGTAAAATCCTGTTTTTCTGAGATTTTTAAAGGTGGGAATTTAAAAATGAATTTTTTGGAATTTTCTGAATTCAATTGAAGCTTCAAATGAATTTTTAAAGTTTTAGATGAATTAATATGAATAAAATAAACATTAACACAAGTTGGAAATATTTTATTTGTGTTCTTCAGGTCTCAAAGAATTTTCTGGTATTTTTGGTGAATTTTTGGGATTTATTTGCTATTTTCTAGAGCTTTTAGAAGTTTATTTGAATTTCTGGAAAAAGAAAAGAAGAGAAATAAACCCCGCCGCCCGATCTCCCTCTCTCCTCCACGTGTCGCCCATCCCGCGCTCCGCGCCGCCGCTGTACTCCTGCTTCCCGCTCGCGTAGGTATCGCCGATCCATGACCGGCCACGCGTCGCGATCTCTACCAAACGCTGGCGCACTGGGGCCACGCCGCACCGCCCGTGCCCGCCCGCGCGATCGAACCCTAACCCTAACCTCGCGTGCGTCCGAGCCGTCCGATCTCTCGCGTTGAATCCCGGCCGTCCAAACTTGTCGCGTTGCGACGCCGCCAGAATCGGATTGGATTGCCTCGGTTCGCGTGATAAAACCCGCCGCCTCACCTCGGTTCGCGTGCACGCCCGCGAACCCTCGCGCGCAGCCTCGCTCGCCCTCGCGCGCGCGCGGCTGGAGCCCGCCGACGCCGCCGGAGTGTCTTCGCGCGCCGCCGAGACGCCGCCGCTTCTTCCGCTGCCGTCCCTTCGCGGTGAGTCGCCGCCGCCGCGCCGCCGCCGAGTCGCCTCGCGTCGCCCTGCGTCGCCGGACCCGCCCGCCTCGCCTCGCGGCGTCTGCGCCGCCGCCGATCCGCTCCTCGCGCCGGCCACGCATCGTCCTTCGCCCGCGCGCCTGCACTCGCGCCTGCGACGCTTCGCGCGGCGAGCCGCCACGCGTCGGTGATCCGACCGTTGCCCGCGCCCGCGCCGCTCCATCCCCGCCGTCGCCCCAGATCTGGATCAAGGATCCAGATCTCGCCGCGTGTCGCCCTCGCCACCGTCGGATCCGGCCACCGCCGCCCGCACCCGCACCCGTGCCGCGTCAGCCGCGCCACGTCAGCCCTAGCTGACGTGGCATGCCACATGTCGCCGCCACGTCAGCTGCCACGTCAGCCGGGTGACACGTGGCAGCATATGCTGCTACCACGTCAGCGCGTCCCCGCCGCGTCAGCCCGCCGCCCCTGTGCACTGTTTTGTGGACCGAGTCCACGGTGGACTCGAAATTTCGTGGACCCGGTCCACAGCACAGTAACTTTTTCAAATTTCTCGATTTAATTTTAGGATTAATTTTTCGAGAGTCTGTTCTCCTCCGTCCTAGCTCCGATTGACCCCGTTCTTTTTTCTAAATTCATCTAAAATCGAGCTCTAGCTGTTGGTTCTGGTTTTGTGAATTTTGGAGTTCATTTGCTTATCATTTTATGTGTTTCTTTGTTTTCAGTCGTTTTCTCTCTCGTTAGATTCGGATTCTGGAGGAGCAGGTTTCGCGCCCAAAGACCAGGAGTACCCCGCTGAGCATAACGAAGGCAAGCCATGTCCTTTAATTACATCGCATTGCTGTTTTTTTTCAAACCTTTGCACTGGTAGTTATCGTCCCAATTGAGATTATTCCTCCTTGATATTTTGGAATACCATGATGCCATTGTCACCATAGGTTGGGTAATTATTTAGTGATGCTAGATTATTTGTTACATGGGTGGGTACGATTAGACTGCTTAGCTGGCTTATATTTACGATTGATCTCATCAGCACATGTCAAATTATTAATTTGACTTAATGACATATGGAACTGTGGTTGGTGCCACGTGTATTAAAATTTGTGCCACATCATTGGTGTGACGTTGGTTTGATTATACAAATTGGTTTTCACTCGGGCGAGTGATCGTGCAGTAAAGGGGGTGCAGTTGCACTTCGGGGATGTAGTAGCCTCGCCCGGGTTATGTTAAGGACTTAACTTTGTGCGCCATTGATCTGAGCTTAATCGTGCAAACCACATGTCTATTATGGGATGGACCTGGCTGATTAATTTGTAATATTTCAACTCAATTCTGCCATTGTGATGGACATGGTTGCTGATTTCCATGTGGCGCAAGGGGGGGTGTGATGCGAAACCCTAGCGGGCAGGATTGGGTTGAGGTAGAGCATTGTAAAGGCCTTGTTGTGATTTCCTGAGATCGAGGCTAATCACATCGTGTGGGTACAGTTGTGCAACCTCTGCAGAGTGTAAAACTATTCGAATAGCCGCGTCCTCGGTCATGGACAATGCTCGGTGATTTCACACGAGGGTTAGTGTTTCACTTATAACTTGGTGGTTTATGTTGGGAGTGAATAGGTAGTTCACTGTTGGTTTAACTTGTGAATTGGTGTTCACAAGTGGTTCATGTTTACTCCTTTGATTTTTCATTCTTACTGTTTTCAGTTAACTTTCGCTTTCAAGTTATTTATTATATTTCATCGAGAAATGCCTTTATGTATATTAACCTTTCAGTCTTCCATTGGTAAGCCTTGCATATTATATTGCATTCATTGTTATAAACGACTTGCTGAGTACCAATGTACTCACGGCTTTACGCCTATGTTGCTCAGTTGAGGGAGAGGAGTACTATCAGCAGGAGGTTCCAGAAGGAGAGTACTACGACGACTTCACGGATTAGGCTTCGTTCTCCGCTTGATAGCCTGTGGGCTTGTCGATTGGCCGCTACGCTTTATTTTGGATTTCCGCTGCTATTTTGTTAAGCCCTTCCGGCTAGAGATATTGTAAGCTTGGCCATAAGGTCGTACCTTTGATATTTTATCGATATTCGAGTTTTCCTTTATTATTGTCGTGTGTATGACTGTGATGACATCTATGTTTGACTGTGTGCACTAGCGTGATCTTGGACTAGTGCAGTTTACACAGAGAGACCGAATATTCAGGTCTCGACAGAGATGGTATCAGAGCCATATCGACTGTTGGACGAAGCCCTAGTTAGATTGGTCGATAGCCCAAAAACTTATTTTCTAAATCAAACCAACTAAATTTGATATGTAGTGATATCTCTATCTTCTTACCTCATTCTTAAGGATTCTTGTCTCTCGCCCCAACTCTTACAAAATTTGTTTTCCTAAAGTTATAAACTGATCTTTCCTTTATAAATGCATTAGATGTCCCAAGCTTCTTACAGCCCGACAGGAGGATGGAGATCACTTCTACGCGTTCTATTGCGGAGCCTCGGATTGAAGAGATTGCCCGTCTACCTCACCAAGGATGAGAAGCATAAGGGTCAACGCATCGGGAGCATCTCCAGGCTATACTTCACCACCCGAGTCGGCAAGCAGGTGCTACACCACAGCTTCAAGAATGCCGGTGCCAGTGGAGAGATGTCAGCACAAGGAGTTGCGCACAAAGCCATCCGTCGACTTTGCAAGCTATACAAGATCAACATGGCCAGACTCGTCCGAAAGTTCAAGGAGCGAGACGGAGCCACCCGAGACTACGAGCGATGCAGGAGCCCGACCGCGATCGCAATACCTCTACCGCCGCCTACACCGCCGAGCCCGAGCGAGACGTCGTATCACCGGAGATCGTCGAGCTTACGTCACCGGTTCACCAGCCCGATCGAGAGAGCGATCGCGCCGATCCGCAACTCGTGGGTTGTCTACTGCGATTCTCGAGGACGATAGCGATGTACCCTATTTGTCGGGACCGAGTAGGAGCCTTGAGTAGATAGTGCGAGTAGACACGTTGGATTTTATTTGCAGTTGTGTGTGATGTGAGCTGCAAATATTGCCTTAAAAGCATTATATTGCGATCATGTCAATCTTTTAATGGAGTTTATTTTTGTTCAGTTTCTTTGTTAGCCTTTTTGGCTAAGTGTTTGTTTAGTTTAGGTTTCCACTAAGCAAAACCTCCTTAGACGCATTTACCTCTTACCTATGCTTTTCCCTCTCGTCTTTTACCTTTGGTCAGTCAGCAGTTGTTTTCTTTTCAGAGCAAGATGGTTGATACCAGGAACTCCTCCAGCCGCAATCAGGCGAACCAGGACCCAGAGAGCACTGCTGCGCAGCCAATGCCACCTACCTTGGATCCTGCCCTCAGTCAGTTTTTGGTGGCCCAGACTCAGATGATGCAGACCATGATGCAGAGTATGCAGACTATGATGCGCGACAAAGACACGAGGCGCAGTACCACCACGGCACTCGTCGGCCATCCGGCTATGCAGAGTTCATGAGGACGAGACCGCTGCTTTTCTCGGTTCGTAACCTATGGAGGCCGACAATTGGGTCCGTTCAGTTGAGAAGAAACTGAACTTGGCTCAGTGCACCGACAGAGAGAAGGTATTATATGCAGCACATCAGCTTGAGGGACCAGCAGCAGAGTGGTGGGAGAACTACTGTGCCGCCCATGAGAACCAAAACAACATCACTTGGAAGGAGTTTGCCAAGGCCTTCCATACTGCCCATGTCATGGATGGAGCGGTCGAGATGAAGAAGGATGAGTTCCGGGAATTCCAGCAGAGGAACCTGTCAGTGAGTAAATATCTCAATAAATTCACTCAGTTGGCTCGCTACGCGCCAAAGGATGTAGCGTCAGATGCAGCTCGCCAGAAGAGGTTCAAGAAAGGTTTGAACCCAGCTTTTAAGGTACAAGTCGTAGGCAACGACTATGCCAGTTTTCAGCAGTTGGTGGACAAGGCCATTCTCATTAAGGAGAGTCGCTGCGAGCTCGAGGAGTCTCACAAGAGGAGGTTGATCCAGCAGGGGTCACAGTCACACCAGTCCCAGGGGCTTCGTTTTGGTTCCTACCAGCCTGCACGAGTGCCACAAAGAAGCAGCGATCCTCGGCTTTGGGACCCGGCTCAAACACCGCGCGATTTGATCCAGACTGCGTCCCGGTGGTTCCGATGGTCGAGAGCAGCAGAAGAACAATAATTCAGCGGCGTCGTCACTTGCTTCAAGTGTCATGAGGTGGGACACTATGCTAGCAAGTGCCCTCGAGGCGAGCCCCGACGCCGATTCGCCGACTTGGGAGCCACACCGGTCGTACTCCTACCCCGTGAGCAGGGGCGAGCACCCGGCATCGGGACAGCGCAGCGGGGCCGGTGGTGAGAGGTCGGTGAACCACGTCACCGCAGAGGATGCCCAGGCAGCACAAGACGTTGTGATCGGTACGTTCCTAGTACATTCAGTTCCTGCCACAGTTTTATTTGATTCTGGAGCTTCGCATTCGTTTGTTTCTGGAGTTTTGCTTTAAAGCAACAATTGAAAATCTGTTGCTCTTGGATCTTCTTTTAATCCAATCCCGGATCGAGTTGAGATCCAACCTAGGTTGTCCCGGAGTTAGGATAACCATTCAGGGAGTTGTGTTCAGGGCCGACCTGATTTTGTTGGATATGCAGTCCCTAGATGTAATCTTGGGAATGGATTGGCTTCAGAGGCAGCAGGCAGTGTTAGACTATGGGAGCAGAGCAGTGACCTTAACCAATTCAGATGGGGTTAAGGTGCGTTTCGCAGCCAGTGAGTGTCAGCTAGAGCCAGTCATGGTTTGCCAGAGCAAGGTGATCTAGTTGGAGGATGTACCAGTTGTCAGGGAGTACCCCGACGTGTTTCCAGATGATCTTCCAGGTATGCCACCAGAGAGGGAGGTTGAGTTTTTGATTGAGCTTGTGCCAGGTACCGCTCCGATTTCCAAGAGACCCTATCGGATACCAGCCAATGATTTAGCAGAGTTGAAGAAGCAAATTCAGGAGCTTTTGGATAAGGGTTACATCAGACCGAGTTCATCCCCGTGGGGAGCGCCAGTGTTGTTCGTCAAGAAGAAGGATGGTAGTCAGCGCATGTGTGTGGACTACAGAGCACTTAATGAGGTCACCGTTAAGAATAAGTACCCTCTGCCCAGGATTGATGACCTGTTTGATCAGCTTAAGGGAGCAGGAGTGTTCTCCAAGATTGATTTGAGGTCAGGATATCATCAGATATGGATTCGAAGGAGGACATACCCAAAACAGCCTTCTCGACTCGTTATGGTCTATACGAGTTCACAGTGATGTCATTTGGTTTGACCAATGCTCCAGCATATTTCATGTATTTGATGAATAAGGTGTTTATAGAATATTTGGACAAGTTTGTCGTTGTGTTCATTGACGACATTTTGATATACTCCAAGGATGAGAGAGAGCATCAGGAGCACTTGAGATTAGCATTGCAGAAATTGAGGGATAATCAGTTGTATGCAAAGTTCAGCAAATGTGAGTTTTGGATGAAGAAAGTCGCCTTTCTAGGGCATGTGTTGACAGCAGAAGGAGTCGCAGTTGACCCAGGGAAGGTGAGTGACGTTTTGGATTGGCAGTTGCCCACTTCAGTTACCCAGGTCAGGAGTTTTCTGGGTATAGCAGGATACTACCGTCGCTTTATTGAGGGATTTTCCAGTGTGGCCAGACCCCTCACGCAGTTGCTCAAGAAGGAAAAGAAATTCACTTGGACGCCAGAGTACGAGAAAAGTTTTCAGAAACTTAAGGAGAGTTTGACCACAGCCCCAGTGCTTGTGTTGCCTGATATTAATAAGGATTTTGAGATATTTTGCGATGCCTCTCGCAAAGGTTTAGGTTGTGTCTTGATGCAAGACAAGAGAGTGGTAGCCTATGCCTCACGCCAGTTGAGACCGCATGAGGAGAACTACCCCACTCATGATTTGGAGTTAGCAGCCATGGTGCACGCTTTAAAGATTTGGCGTCACTATCTGATGGGTAACAGATGTGAGGTTTACACGGATCATAAGAGTCTGAAAATACATCTTTACCCAGTCCGAGCTTAACCTCAGGCAGAGGAGGTGGTTAGAGCTGATAAAGGATTATAATGTAGGCATACATTATCATCCTGGGAAAGCTAATGTTGTTGCAGATGCCTTGAACAGAAAGGTATACTGCAATTCAGTGATGGTTCGAGATAGTCAGCCAGCTTTGCATGAGAAATTTCAGAAGCTTAGCCTTGAGTTGGTTGAGCGGGATTTTGGCAGCTATGGAGATGCAAAGCCTACTTTGGATGGTCGATTCGTCAAAGCTCATCGGATGATGAGGCATTTCAGTGGATCAGAAAGAACTTAAGTGAAGGTAAAGAGTCAGGATTTTCAGTGGATGACCAGGGAACCTTGTGGTTCAAGCAGCGTTTGTGTGTGCCCAGTAGGCAAGAGCTAAAGGATGTGTTGTTAAAAGAGGCTCATGAGTCGTTGTATTCGATTCATCCAGGCAGTACCAAGATGTACCAGGACATTAAGGATAAATATTGGTGGCCAAGCATGAAGCGTGAGATCGCTGAGTATGTAGCCCTTTGTGATATTTGTCAGAGAGTAAAGGCGAGCATCGAGACCTACTGTGTTTGCTCTGACCTTTGAGAGTTCCCGAGTGGAAGTGGGAAGAAATTGGTATGGACTTCATAGTCGGTCTGCCTAAGACCAAAGAGGGCTATGATTCGATTTGGGTCATTGTGGACCGATTGACCAAGGTTGCTCATTTCATTCCAGTTAAGACAACCTACAGTGGTGACAGATTGGCAGAGCTATATATGTCCAGAATTATCAGTTTGCATGGTGTGCCCAAGAAGATCGTGTCAGATCGTGGATCGTAGTTCACCTCTCGTTTTTGGGGTAGTTTCCATAAGGCTATGGGAACTCACCTGAACTTCAGTACAGCATATCACCCCCAGACAGATGGTCAGACAGAGCGAGTAAATCAGATTTTGGAGGACATGTTGAGAGCATGTGTACTTGATTGTGGGTCCAAGTGGGACAGTTGCTTGCCTTTTGCAGAATTCTCATACAACAAATGATTATTAGGCGGTTTTGAGATGTCACCGTTTGAGGCATTGTATGGCAGGAAATGCAGGACCCCTCTCAATTGGAAAGAGACAGGGGAAGGACAGATCTTTGGTCCAGACTGTTTGAAAGAAGCTGAGGATAAGGTCCGCTTGATATAGGAAAGGTTGAAAACTGCCCAGGCCAGACAGAAAAGCTATGCAGATACCAGGCGTCGAGAGCTGAGTTTTGAGCCAGATGATTTTGTGTATCTCAGGATCACACCATTCAAGGGTATGAAGAGGTTTCAGCTAAAAGGGAAGCTTGCACCGAGATATGTTGGTCCGTTCAGGATTCTGAAACGCAGGGGAGAGGTTGCTTATCAGTTGGAGCTACCTGCGTCCTTCAGTTGGGTACATGACGTCTTTCATGTGTCCCAGCTGAAGAAGTGCCTGCGTGTACCAGAGGAGGTTGTGCCAGTTGAGGCCGTTGACCTGCAGGAGGAGGATGCTGCATACAAAGAGCATCCAGTCAAAATCTTGGAAGTGTCAGAGCGAGTCACCCGGAATAAAGTGGTCCGTTTTTGCAAAGTCCAGTGGAGCAACCATTCCGAGGAGGAAACCACCTGGGAGCGCGAGGAGGATCTTAGAGCGGAGTTCCCGAACCTATTCTCTTAGTTGGCCCAGATCTCGGGGTTGAGACCTCGTTTAAGGGGGTAAGGTTTGTAACATCCTGTTTTTCTGAGATTTTTAAAGCCGGGAATTTAAAAATGAATTTTTTGGAATTTTCTGAATTTAATTGAAGCTTCAAATGAATTTTTAAGTTTTAGATGAATTAATATGAATAAAATAAACATTAACATAAGTTAGAAATATTTTATTTGTGTTCTTCAGGTCTCAAGGAATTTTCTGGTATTTTTGGTGAATTTTTGGGATTTATTTGTTATTTTCTAGAGCTTTTAGAAGTTTATTTGAATTTCTGGAAAAAGAAAAGAAGAGAAATAAACCCCCGCCGCCCGATCTCCCTCTCTCCTCCACGCGTCGCCCATCCCGCGCTCCGCGCCGCCACTGTACTCCCGCTTGCCGCTCGCGTATGCCGCCGATCCCGACCCGACCACGTGTCGCAGATCTGCACAACGCGCGCGGCGGCGGGGCCGCGCCGCACCGCCGCGCCCGCCGCGCGATCGAACCCTAACCCTAACCCTCGCATGCGTCCAAGCCGTCCGATCTCTCTCGCGTTGAATCCCGACCGTCCAAACTTGTCCGCGTTGCGACCGTCGCCGTAACCGGATTGGATTGCCTCGGTTCATGTGATAAAACCCGCCACCTCAACTCGGTTCACGTGCACGCTCCGCCGAACCATCGCGCGGCCGCCTCCACTCGCCCTCGCGCCCGCGCCGTCGCTGGAGCCCGCCGACGTCGCCCGGAGTGTCTTCGCGGCCGCCGAGACGTTGCCGCCCTTCCGCTGCCGTCCTCGCGCCGGTGAGTCGCCTCACCGCCCCGCCGCCGAAGTCGCCTCGCGTCGTCCTCGCCGCCGACCCGCCTCGCCGCCGCCTCGCCTCGTAGCGTCTGCGCGCGCGCCGCGCCGCGTCGCCGATCCGCTCCTCGCGCGGCCACGCGCCGCCTTCGCCCGCGATCCCGCGACGCCGCGGCGCCCGCGCGGCGAGCCTCACGCGTCGGTGATCCACGTTGTTGCCGCGCCGCGCCGCTCCATCCTCGCTGCCGCCCGGATCGGATCAGGATCCAGATCTCGCCGCGCGTGTCGCCCTCGCGGCCGTCGGATCCGCCGCCGCCGCCCTCACGCCGCGCCGCCGCGTCGGCCGCGCCACGCGGCCCTAGCCGACGTGGCATGCCACATGTCGCCGCCACGTCACCGCGACGTCGGCCGGTGACACGTGGCAGCATATATGCCGCCGCCACGTCGTAGCCCCGCGCGTCGCCCGCCGCCCCCGTGCACTATTTCGTGGACCGAGTCCACGGTGGACTCGGAATTTCGTGGACCGGGTCCACAGCACAGCAACTTTTCTGAATTTCTCGATTTAATTTTAGGATTAATTTTCCGAGAGCCCGCTCTCCTCCGTCCTATCTCCGATTGACCCCGTTCTTTTTTCTAAATTCATCTAAGATCGAGCTCTAGCTGTTGGTTCTAGTTTTGTGAATTTTGGAGTTCATTTGCTTATCATTTTATGTGTTTCTTTGTTTTCGGTCGTTTTCTCTCTCGTTAGATTCAGATTCCGGATGAGCAGGTTTCGCGCCCGAAGACCAGGAGTACCCCGCTGAGCATAACGAAGGCAAGTCGTGTCCTTTGATCATGTTGAACCCAGTTTTGGAATCTATTATTTAATTATTTTATTTTAAATTACATCGTATTGCTATTTTTATTCAAACCTTTGCACTGGTAGTTATCGTCCCAATTGAGATTATTCCTCCTTGATATTTTGGAATACCATGATGCCATTGTCACCATAGGTTGGGTAATTATTTAGTGATGCTAGATTATTTGTCACATGGGTGGGTACGATTAGACTGCTTAGCTGGCTTATATTTATGATTGATCTCGTCAGCACATGTTAAATTATTAATTTGACTTAATGACATATGGAACTGTGGTTGGTGCCACGTGTATTAAAATTTGTGCCACGTCATTGGTGTGACGTTGGTTTGGTTATACAAATTGGTTTTCACTCGGGCGAGTGATCGTGCAGTAAAGGGGAGGTGCAGTTGCACTTCGGGGATGTGGTAGCCTCGCCCGGGTTATGTTAAGGACTTAACTTTGTGCGCCATTGATCTGAGCTTAATCGTGCAAACCACATGTCTATTATGGGATGGACCTGGCTGATTAATTTGTAATATTTCAACTCAATTCTGCCATTGTGATGGACATGGTTGCTGATTTCCATGTGGCGCAAGGGGGTGTGATCACGAAACCTAGCGGGTGGATTGGGTTGAGGTAGAGCATTGTAAAGGCCTTGTTGTGATTTCCTGAGATCGAGGCTAATCACATCGTGTGGGTACAGTTGTGCAACCTCTGCAGAGTGTAAAACTATTCGAATAGCCGCGTCCTCGGTCATGGACAATGCTCGGTGATTTCACACGAGGGTTAGTGTTTCACTTATAACTTGGTGGTTTATGTTGGGAGTGAATAGATAGTTCACTGTTGGTTTAACTTGTGAATTGGTGTTCACAAGTGGTTCATGTTTACTCCTTTGATTTTTCATTCTTACTGTTTTCAGTTAACTTTCGCTTTCAAGTTATTTATTATATTTCATCGAGAAATGCCTTTATGCAAATTAACCTTTCAGTCTTCCATTGGTAAGCATTGCATATTATATTGCATTCATTGTTGTAAACGACTTGCTGAGTACCAATGTACTCACGGCTTTACGCCTATGTTGCTCAGTTGAGGGAGAGGAGTACTATCAGCAGGAGGTTCCAGAAGGAGAGTACTACGACGACTTCACGGATTAGGCCGTTCTCCACTCGATAGCTTTGTGGGCTTGTCGATTGGCGCTACGCTTTATTTTGGATTTCCGCTGCTATTTTGTTAAGCCCTTCCGGCTAGAGATATTGTAAGCTTGGCCATAAGGTCGTACTTTTGATATTTTATCGATATTCGAGTTTTCCTTTATTATTGTTGTGTGTATGACTGTAATGACATCTATGTTTGACTGTATGCACTAGCGTGATCCTGGACTAGTGCAGTTTACACAAAGAGACCGAATTTGCATATTCGGGTCTCGACAGGTATCCAAAAGTTTTTGATAGTCCAGCGATCCCGCTTCATCAATGCTCAGATTTTTTTGATCAAGGAGTGAGATATGTGCATGGCAGGATTTATGGTCTCCTCCCCATTCCCAGCCTAATTAACAGAATTGTCAATCATACTTTTATGCCCAAAAGTGGAAACTTCGACGCCATTCGAGGGCATGTCTGGAATGTCATTCATTATATCATGACAGGAACCAAGTTTGATGTGATTGACCTCATGATTCGAGAGATGGAGGACTCTAAGAATGACAGGAGCCGCATGATCAACTTTGCACCTTATATTATGGCTCTTATCATTCACAAGACAGGACCTTTCAGAGGAGGAAAGAGAGGTGTTCACAAGCCCTATAAGCCTCGTGAGAAAGGCCCGATGCCTTCGCGCCCTAGTGCACATCATGGAGCATCCTCCTCATCTCAACCTCATGGAGAGCAGGGGCCACAAGCAGATGACATCTCTATGGCTCAACTTTATGCTGCAGTTATGGGATTGAGTGGCAGTATGACCACCATGTCAGATAGCCTTAGCTCCATCAGTGGAAAGGTCTCCTCTCTAAATGATCACTACTCTACTCTGTCCGGCGATGTGTCCAATCTGACTTCGGCTATCTCCTCCCTTGGTGACCGGATGATAGCGCTTGAAACTACTGTTGCTCCTCAACACTATGCACGTCGTCCCCGTCGTCATCTGGATGCTCCTTCACAAGCCCAAGACCATCCTCCTCAGGAGTAAGCCTTGTGGTCTTTGATGCCAAAGGGGGAGAAGAAGAAGAAAAAGTGAAGAATAAGGAGGAGCAAAAGAAGGATTTGTGAGCTTTCTCTTTATATATGTAAAAGACTATGTGGTGTAATAACACTATGGATGTTTACTTCTTATTGTCTTAAAGTCAGATGAACAATATGCTTATGCTCATGTCTTTCATATTTTTTGCCGTCATGTAATTTCAAGTATTGTTATATGCATATCTTTATCTCTTGAAATTCACAAATGCTCAAAATACAACTACTGCTATCTTGTGCAAATTTAATTCTCTCATTTATGCACACATTTAGGGGGAGCATGTTAAATTGATTTTTTGAAAGAAAATTGAATCACCTTATATCGTGAAACAAATGAAAGATTCAATTCCTTTCTCAAAAATCACAAATTAGAATATGCAACTTGTTCTTATGCAAGTAGTATATTCCCACCCTCCTTCACTCACTTTTAAAAAGGGTGTTGTCATCAATTACCAAAAAGGGGGAGATTAAAAGTATCTAGGCCCCGAAGATTATGGTTTTGGTAATTAATGACGAATTATGAACATGTGACTAACGTGTGTGTGTGCCAAGATTGTATAGATAAAGTCTCATGTGTACAAGGTAAAGAACAAGCTGGAAAAACTATTGACGCCAAAAGATCAAAGATGAGGTACATAATTGGTTGAGTTTATTTTAATTTAACCGGTCTTAGGAGTAAAGGTGGAAGACCGGATTATAGGTTAGATGCCGTACTATTAAGAGGGATTGTTGAAAGTGGCTTGATAGCATGTTTTGGTGCACATTGGATCAATCTAGGAACATGCATGGATTTAAAATTAAGCTTGAAAACTCTCTGGGATCTTTCTCAGAATAATCGGTAGTACCGCACCCACAAACGGTATTACTGCAGTGCGGTAATACCGGCAAATACACAACGGTATTACCGCTAGGCGGTAATACCGGAACTTGTGCGGTATGGAAATTCCAGAAAGCACCCCAGTGAGGACTTCAACTCTCTGGAATCGGTAATACCGAAAATTGAATGGCGGAACTACCGAAGTGCAGTAGTACCACATGGTACTGCGGTATTACCATTTTTCGGTATGGAAATTCCAGAGAGCCCCCAAGTCAAGACTTAGCCGCACAGCAATCGGTATTACTGGTAATAGCACGGCGGAACTACCGCAGTGACCTGCGGTACTACCGCTGAGCGGTAATACCGCACTTACAACGGCGGTAATACCGCACAAAATTCCAACGGCTAGTTCTGTTCGTCTGACACAGCCCTTACTGTTTGCTACAGTAAAGTGCGGTAATACCGCACTTTGTACAGCGGTAATTACGATTTCCCTGAATTTTCAGCATTAATTGTCAACAACGGCTAGTTTTGATTGGTGAGGTTATAAATACCCCCCCACCTACACTTGGGCAGGTGGTTAAAGTTTCATTGAACTCATTTGAGCCCTAGAGCATTCACTCCACTCTCTTTTCATTCTTGAGCATTCATTTTGAGCTAGTGGAGAGATTTTTGAGTGCATTCAATTCTACTTGATCCTTTGTGCACTTGAGCGTCGTTAAGTGAAATTGGTGGTCTATTCTCTTGGTGCTTGCTGGCACCTAGACGGCAGGAAGATTGATTGCCGGTGATTTCTTCAAGGAAGATTGTGAAGAAGCCCGTGCAAGTTTGTGAGTGGTTTGGAGCTCACCATCTACGGAGCGGAGGAAGAGCTACCGATAGTGATCGAAGTGTTTCGGCTTAATTTGTGGAGCCGGTCCGATTAGTTCGGGCTAACCTCAACGTGGATTAGTCAAAACCGACAAGTTTCTGATACCACGGTAAAAACATCAAGTGTCTCGTTGTGCTTGTTTCTTGTTCATTATAGTAATTGCTCTTGCTCTCTATTGCTTAGTGTCAATTGCTTAAAATTGCTCGTATTGTGTAGAATTGTTCATCACTTAATTGATTACTTAGTGATCATCTAGACATTAATTGTTTATTTTAGTTAAGTTTTTAAAACCTCCTATTCACCCCCTCTAGTCGGTTATCGTTGATCCTACACCCTTGTTTCCCCCCTACAGGTGATTCTTGAGCATTCATGGGATGGATAGAGTGGCACCACAATAATACACTTGGTTCACCAATTCATGCTATATTAAAGTCGATGGAATTCTAGCCAAATGCCTAGCTATCCGTGGATGATTGTTTTAGTTAATAATGATGAACTTATGATCTACTCTTTGATTAATCTGCTAGAGGTTGTTTCAATTATTGAACTTGTTATCGTTATCTTTATTCCCTTAGTTGGTTATGCTTCCACTTAATGCTTCATGTCTAGAAATTGTTGCCAGAATAAATTATCTTAAAATTTTTAGGCCAGCTGTAGAGTGGTTTAGTGGCATTCCAGGGTAATGTGGGTCCTGGGGTATTACAAGGACACTGATTATTGCTAAGGTTTATACCATGTGACATAGGTAGAAAGCCTTTCTTGGAATCCTGCATGTTGAACCTTTTCAACACCTTGTCAATGTACATATCTTGACTTAATCCAATTAGCCTTTTTGATCTATCTCTATAGATCTTGATGCCCAGAATATATGCCGCCTCTCCTAAGTCTTTCATAGAGAAACTATTTTTTAATAAAGACTTAACAGATTCGAGCATAGGAATATCATTTCCGATCAGTAATATGTCATCCACATATAAGACCAGAAATACGAGTGCGCTCCCACTAGCCTTTTTGTAAACAAAAGGCTCTTCTTCGTTCTTGATGAAACCAAACCCTTTGATTACTTCATCAAAACGAATGTTCCAACTCCGAGATGCCTGCTTTAATCCATAAATGGATCTTTGGAGCTTGCATATCTTTCCAAGCGATTGCGGATCGACAAAACACGTGGGGTGTGTCATGTACACATCCTCACTCAGATTTCCATTAAGGAAAGCTGTTTTGACATCCATTTGCCATATTTTATAGTCGAAATATGCAGCAATCACTAGAATGATCCGAATAGACTTTAGCATTGCGACGGGCAAAAAAGTTTCATCATAATCAACACCTCGAATTTGTTTGAAACCTTTGGCCACCAATCGCTCTTTATAGATGTGAACATTTCCATCTATATCTATCTTTTTCTTGAAAACCCATTTGCACTCAATAGTTTTAACACCATCAGGTGGATCAACCAAGTTCCAAACTTGATTACTGTGCATGGATTCAATTTCGGATCTCATGGCTTCAAGTCATTTCTCAGAGTCTAGTCCCACCATCGCTTCTTCATAGGTCTTAGGCTCATCGTTGTCTAACAACAATATGTCCCGTTGTTGAGTAGTCAAGAACATGTACCTCTCAGGTGCATGACGTGACCTCTCTGACCTACGTGGTGCCGGTGTGTCCACAACAGGTTCTTCAACAATTTGTTTATCCTGTTGTGGTTCTGTAGGAGTTGAAACGTTTTCAGGTGTTTCTTGAATTTCTTCAAGTTGTACTGTGCTCCCACTATCCCTTCTTGAGAGAAACTCTTTCTCTAAGAAGACACCATGCCGGGCTACAAACACTTTGACTTCTTTTTTATTATAGAAATAATATCCTTTTGTTTCCTTAGCATACCCGATAAAGAAGCATTTATCAGATTTAGGAGTGAGCTTATCAGATTGTAAACTGTTGTGGTTACAGATCAAACAGAGAGAGAGGGTATGGTAGTGGAGAGTTAGGTGAGCAAATGACCTCTTGGGGTCTTTCCCCAGAGCCAGTCATGATACATAAGCATCCCCTCGTAAGGAGCGACTTTTACCATCGTAGCCTTACACAGAGCCTACTACAGAGGACAGGCTACGTCATTTGTATGATTTACAATCTTCTCAACAGGCTAGCTGGGTTTAGGTGGGGGCCACCCCTACAACAGGAGCCTCTCATGGTGAAGGGCTTCACAGGCCGAAGCCATGTTGCCGAGCCCTTTGGCCCCGTCCATCCCTGCGGCATGTGACGTTATGTGATTGTGGGCGAAGCAGAGTCGAAGCCGGCGGTCCGTAGTGGAGGCGTTGTCGAAGTCTCGCGTTGGACGGTTGCAGGCGGAGTCGCACCTGCGCTGCGATGGCGAAGGCCGCGACAATTATACTTCGGAGGCGAAGACCTCGTCGATGCAGGAGGGACGGGCGGGCGCCGAAGGTTAGGGCGTCTCATGCGCACGCGCAACCGCGTCGGTCCGACTCCCGCTGGTAGGACACGTGTGACCGGCCGCGACGGTTGAGCCTCCGCCGGCTGCGCTTCCGAGCGCGGCTATATATGCGGTCATAGCGGTGTGACGAAGGACTGCTGGGACAGCCTGCCTCAAGAATATACCTCTTCCTCTCACGAGCATGCGACAGGGTTAGCGTCAGCCAAGGTGCTCTTGTGCATGCTTGTGGAAGGAACAAGGTACGTTCTTGAGTTGGCAGAATGGCTCGCGCCCCGCGCTGATGAAGAAGTATCGGGCGTTGCGTGCAGGGCATCCTCGGTCTTGGGCGTGCAGACATTACGCTCGAGGCGGCGGTGGCGGGGCGAGCGTGTGCGGTCAGCCGATCGCGAATGCACGCGCCTTGCTGGCAGCTGGCTTTGCGCCGGTCGGTGCGGACTCCCTCCAACTGACCCGCTGCGCCGGTGCTCTTTGCAACCTAGCGTCCATGGAAAGGCATGGGAAACATTAGGGTACTAAAACAGTTGTGGTAAGAATGAAGAGGTATAATGTGCAGCCAGTGCTGGGGTTGTCCCGAGCCACTGGAGTAGAAGGGGCGCCTTGTGGTACGGCGTGTGGACGCGCAGCTGCGTGTTGAAGTGCCAGAGCCGATGGCGAACTGGGGGCTGTGCCGCGGGGGTGAAGGTCTCGTCGAGGGCGAAGTCGGAGTCGTTCCGCTGAGACGAAGGCTTCGCGAAAGGCGGTTCTGTGGGCCCTTGGCGGTGTCGCATGTGGCCTGTGAGGGTGAAGACCCCGTCGACGCGGCCATGTGCGCAAGTGCAATCCAGCGGGGATGCCGCGCGCGTATGAGCGGCCGTGCCGCTTCGGCTTCCTCCGGGTGCGCCTCTCCGCGCGTGGGCGATGTTTCGACTTCCGCCGATTGCGCTTCTTCTGCTGCTCATGAACATGCAGTGAAATGTTGCCGTGTTGATGAATAGAAGGAGGCCTATTTTCGAGCGCAATATTCCGGTGATTGCCGGCCATCGCGCGCGCGCAGGGGAAGGAGGCCGCTGCGTTGCGAGCAGTTGAGCTCTGCTTTGCGCGGCACGTCTTGGGCGCGTAGCGCTAGCTAGCCCTGCGTTGATCGGCGCAGACTTCGCTGAACGGACTGCTCCGCGAGCGCCCCCCGGGGGGGCCTCCTGGCACACCTCCCCAGCGCGCGGGTTTGTGTTGACGTCAGGGGCAGACCCAAGACTGCCTTGCGAAGCTGAAGATGCCACCGAAGGTGGAGCCAGGTTATCTTGCATAGATTCCCGAGCGGACATGCGGCGAGGCGCTATTGGCGCGCCGTGCACTGCCAAGGCCCTTGGTGCGACCGCCGCTTGACCGCACGTGGCACGCACGGGTAGGTGTGCCAGTACGGTGGCGATCGTGGGAAGGTGGGCGGTTCGTCTCCCAGCAGTTATGTTCATCAATGGCATGGGAGACACAGGGGTATTAAGTACCCCTTGTGCTAGGCCACTTGCCTTTTCATCGCCTTGCCTTCTAGCTCCCGATCACGCGCCCCAATCTCCTGGCCTCCTTGCTTCCTTGTACGTCTCAGAGCTCCAGAAGAACGATGGCATACGACCAGAAGCGCGCGCGGCGGCGGCAACGATGCCGTCTTCGCGGCGTCGCCGCTCGAGGTGAGTACACTCGAGGAGCACGCCCGCGCTGTGGACGGGTGGTGGACGGTGGTGGAGAGAGCAGAGGGACCGTGCTCCCACATCCTGGGCTCAACGCTGGTGACAGAAGAGATGATCCGTGGCCTTCTTCGTGAGGGGAAGCTGTCGGACCGCCGGGATGTGCGACTGCCCGTAGGTGACGAGACCGAACCACAGCCCAAAACATCAGAGGTGATCGTGTTCGTCGCCTACTTCGAGGCTGGGTTACGCATTCCGACCGCCAGACTTGTCGGGGACGTCATGCAGGCCTTTCTTGCCATGTACAGTTGGGTGGTGCGCACGGAGGTGTGCTGGCCGACCGCGTCACTATTTGTGTTTCTCCACGATGTCCGGTGCGCGACGGAGGAGCAGGGGGATGGGGCGCTACCCGCCTTTGGCAGCGTTGATCTCGTGCTGCGCCTGCAGTGCAAGAAGATATTTCCCGCGGAGTCAAGTCGGGCAGAGTGGGAGCCGAACTGGACGAGTCGGTGGTTTTACCACCGCGTGGCAAGCAATAGCGGCCTTGAGTGCTCAGAGCGGCCGGTGGCGGTTAACACCATGCCCAGCACGCCCATAGATGATGATGATGAGTGGATAGCACTTAGGGTCGTGGGGATCACTGCCTGCTTCAATATGCGCGACCTCGCTGAGGAGTTCGTCATGTATGGCGTGGCGCCGCTTGCCACGGATTGGCGTGTTGCTCCTGGGAGGCTTCGGTGCGACAACGTCCGCCCTTCCATGTCTTCACTGCCGAGGCCCTCCGGTCCGCGTAAGTTGTCTTAGAGTTTGCTTTCGTGTGGTATTCGTCGAGGCTGCTGTTTTTGCAATGTGCCCCGTGCCCCTCGCAGGTACTTCCCCAGGGGACGTGGAGCGTGCGGTGGGTGCGTTCCTTGGACCGTACATAGCCAGGGAACACGCGCTGCGCGTGTCTACGACCGCGGAGGCAGGTCTGGGGCGGTTGAACCGCGTGTGCGAAGCCTTGGGTATTAAGGTGCCAGAACGCGTTGTTCCAGCCCCCAGCCCACCTCGCCGCGACTCCACGGGGGAGGGGGTACTAGCGGACGCGGGTTCCAGCTCGGCGGGTGTAACATCCCAATTTTTGCTTTATTTGGAAAGGATAAATTTTAAATTAATTAATTCAAATTATTTGGATTTTACAGAGTGAAAAGTTTCTGTTTGAAACTAAAAATTTATATCAATATAGATTGGAAATATTTTTCTTAAGTCTAAAACCTCTCCAGGAATTTCTGTGAATTTTTCTGGAATTTTTAAAATTTATTTGGTATTTTTTCGAGTATTTTAAAGCCTCCTAATCATTTCGAAAATCAAAAAGTAATTAAAATTTGAAACTCTCTGGAGCCGACAAGTGTCGCCCATCGGGCCATTTCACGCCGCGGATCTATTTCGGCCGTCCGATCTCACTTACCGTTTCAATCCGCCTTCCCTATCTTCGGATCGACACGTGGCAAGCATCGGATCGTCCGTTTCGCGCCCGATTCAATTCCACCGCTCGACCACTTACCGCCGCGCTTTATTCTCCTCTGCGTGGCGCGCACAATCGGCACCGTTCCTGTTGCCGTGCTTAATCTCGCCGCTCCTTCTCACTTAATGCACCAACCGGCTCGGATTCTCTCACGGTTGTCGGATTGAATCGTGATCGCCCCCGATCACTTACCCCTCGCCCGACAATCGGTGGTCGGATCGCTTCTCTTTGCCACCCGTCGCACATCCACCCGTCCCCTCATTCTTTCCCATTATCTTTCTTCGTTGACATGCGGGGCCGGCTATCGGACCGTCGTCTCGCCGATTCTTCCTCCCGCACCCCGCTGCGCCATTAGTGCCAAAAGCAAGCTTTCAATGCTTGGTTCCTTTCGATTACTTCCCGTGCCGATCGCATATTAATCCCCGCCTCCATCGCGTCGGTTTACGGCATAAAACGCGCGTTACTCCTCTCCTCGCCGTCGCATTCATTCCCTCCGACCGTTTCAGCTCCGGCGAACTTCGCGCGGCCGTTACAACCCTCCCCGGTCTATAAAACCCGCACCCAGAGGTCCCTCTACCGCTGCCGCCCCTCCTCACCTCTCAGCGAATCACCCGGCGCGAGCCCCCTCGCCCGATTTCTTCCTCGCGACTTCAAATACTCCGGCGAGCAATTGCGGCCGTCTCGGGCTTCCTCACTCCTCGCCGACGCCTCCCCGACGTTGCTGGTGCCAAGGCGATTCCCGCGACCCCTCCTCGAAGGTGCTGCGCTGCCGAGCTCCTCCGTCGCCGTGAGGTCCCTCTCCGACCGCCGCCCCTCCTCGCCGATCCTTCCCTCCGGTCACCCTCGGCCTCCGCGCAAGGTACCGATGCATTCCCTGCATCCTCCTCTTCATTTTGGTACCCTTGGCGGCGCGCCGTCACGAACTCGGCGACCCTCGGTCCCGTGGCGCCACCACCGCCGCCGACCGTCGGCCGTCGGTGAGGTGGCAGCAGCGTGGCGGCGGATCGGCGCCACGTCGGACCACCCGGCGCCTCCGCCACCTCGCGCGCGCGCGCCACGTCGGCAAAAAGCGCGGCGTGGCGACCGCGCGGCGACCACGCGTCGACCACGTGTATGCCACGTTGCTTGGCGGCCTCCCGCAGATAACCCTCAAGAGGTTACCTACCCATTAGGGGTAGGCGGTGCCTCCCGCTCACTTGGCTAGCGCCGCTCTCTTCCCCCTCCACTCCTCGCGCGTTCGAGCCCGCTCGCTGGCGAGGTTGAGTTTTCTCCGTTTTAATCCGCGGCGGTGTAGGCCCCACCCGTCGGCGACCACCTCTGCGCTAGCCAGCGACAAGTGGGTCCCGAGTTCAGTGGGTCCCACATGTCGAGACTTATTTTAAATGAAATTGCTGACCAGTGGACCCCACATGTCGAGATTTCCGAATTTCTGGATTTATTCAAATCGAGATTTTCAAATAGCCATATCTTTTCATTTTAGCTCCAAATTGGTCCATTCAAATTTCTAAATTCATCTAAAATTTCAATCTTTCATTTGGTATATTCATTTTCAATTTTTGAATTTTTATTTTATTTTAATTATTTGGAATTCTCGATTTACGTGTAGAGACCGATTTGTCCGAGCAACCTCAAGAGCAAGTTGTGGAAGATTTCAACCAGACACAGGAAGGCAAGTCTCCTTTGACCATTTTGCTCCCATGTTTTGCAAGTTTCCTTTGATCAACTTGCTCCAATGATTTATAAAATGAGTAGGTAGTTATTTTAAAATTAATGCATGCTTATGTTATATCAAGTGATAATTTAATTTAGAAAACTTAGTTAAAGACCCAATTTGTTATACCTTCCATTGAAAATTGTTTACCTTGTACCATTGTCAACTTAGGATATCCCTTTGACTCAATAATGAGTTAGTGCTACAATTGTTGAATGTTTAAATACTAGCAAATGCTTAGCGTAGCAAATAAATGTAATAATGTTCAAATGAATAGCATGTTTATCAAATGTTTTGATGAATGATTTGTTTGAACATTGGTAATGGATGTTACCATTGTTAAATATTCTGTTTGAACATTGGTAATGGATGTTACCATTGTTAAATATTTTGTTTGAAAAGTGGTAATGGACGTTACCACTGTTAATTTAAAAATCAAAGGGAAAAGTTGACAAGGGTGGATGGAAGGTTTGGCTGGTGCAGTTAGCACGAGAATTGTTGGGTTTGTGAATGAGCCACCCAGTCGATTAAGGACCGACGCTTGTGTTTGTCCAAACCGAGCAAAACAGTACAACCACAAGTCTATATGGGTGCGACCTAGCTAACTACCCTATAATAGTGTAGTTTAGATATCACCGGTGGTGTATTGAGTGCCGTGGTGTCTTGGTTACTCATAGTGAGGGACAGGGTTTCATTGTACTCATATGGCGCAGAGGGGCTCCAACTCGTGGATTCGAGTTGTGGTGGAACCTTAGCGGGTGGTATTTAAACTATCTTTGGAGTAGGCGAAAGGCTTTGTGATAATTTATCGGGTCTCATGCCAAAGGAAGCGTGTTGACTATTAAGATAATTTATCTCTTGTGGGTAAAGTGTACAACCTCTGCAGAGTAAAACTATTCGAATAGCCGTGCCCACGGTCAAGGGCGAGCAAGGAATGCATTCACATGGTAGAAGTTTTGATTTGGTTTTCAAAACAAAATGAATTGGAGAAAAACTCGGGAGTAGTATAACTCTCGTGATGTTCAGATCAGGGGGTGTAACCTGAGGTTTTGAAAATTGGTGTGATGGCACGAGATATTAGTGTTGGTAGTTTAACCTTCACTAAAGTATTTATCAATTTCGATTATTAAAAACAAGTTGTTTACAAAATGGCTTTTAAAGTAATTACGTAGATTTGAAATAAAATCTTTGGATTTTGCAAATAAACCATATAGCTTTCCTTTGTGAAACCTTACATCTATGCATTTTCCCAAGACTTGCGGAGTACATTTTGTACTCACTGTTGCTCTATAAATATAAAAGCGAGAGAATGGAGAAGATCAAGTCGAGAGTATGACTTCTGCGCGAATGTGGATGCGGTGGATTATTCTCGGATGCCTAGAATTCGTTTCCCAGTCAATTGCCCGTGGCGATTGATGGGTCGATCAAGTTATCTTTTGTTTCATTGTGTTTATTTTTCTTGCTTGTGGTTACGTGAACCCTATTAAGGCTATGGCCTTTGTAAAACTTGATTACTATTGTAATAAAGCGTTGTTGGCAATGTATCATCTTTTCTGTTTGAACTGTGTGTACTAGCATTGATCTGGGACTAGTGCAAGAATACATGTGGGGTGCAGGAGTTTCTACCCGGGTCTCACGAAGTGGTATCGAGCCATCTTGGTATAGAGGACGAGCCCTAGGTTTTGGGAAGCTTTAAGGATTTATATTTAATAAAAATTTATGTACAAAAATATAAGTTTCTTTTGCTTCTACTCTTTTCTTACTTAGTATCTTGTTCTTGTCCTACTTCCACTATTTAAAAATCTTTACTGATCTCTCTTTATTTTCAAACTTATAGATGGCGGGTTCTTTGTCGTCTTCACCCCATGGGATCATCATTCTCATGGCGAGTGAGGAGCTTTGCGACTCTTCTCGACGATTAATGCAGCATCGAAATATAATCAACAACCCATTTTGAGAGGGCGGAACACTAGAATGATGACTATGGATTCATGGACCATGGAAGTATTCATCTATGCTCCAGATGGGCAGCTTGACCCCATCTACTGCAGGATTGAGCACCCTCGGACCCATCATGCGGACGCCATCGAGATGCGGCCAAGATGGCGATAGCGAGTTGTGCGGGAGGCACAAGGGGAGTTCTGACGATCGCCTTTCGCTTCTTTCCGACTACGAGAGGGGCAGACCCATCCCGAAGCTTTTGGATCGTGGTGGGCGACCCACGCTGTCTCATCAGTGCGATTCACCCAAGCATCGACCGCGACTTACGCGAGCTCGGCGGGAGATAGGACTTCTCCGGATGCCCGACATCGAGCTACGACCACTCCGACACTCTCCGAGCACACGGTGCTGCGAGTCGACCGCCACGCCGACGCCATGCACAGCGAGGACAGCGGCGAGGCAGAGGTGGGCGTCTTGAGCTGCCACCACTACACCGACTCCACCGGCTCTGTTGCTGCTCGGTCGAGACTCGGGACCTCGCACTAGGCTCACGGCAAGGAAGAGTGTGCGGCGCTGATCCGCTACCCGACCTAGACATTGGCGGATCGGCCGAGGGCGCCCGGCATTCCGTTCGGATCACCTACTTTCAGCCGAGCCGATCACGGTCGCGTTCGCCGAACAACTGCCATGGTTGTGGACAGAGTCACTCGTCGGACTCAGAGGAGGATCCCGAGGAGGAGCCAGAGGAGCGTATCATCATTGAGGACAATTAGATGTTGGATAGGCTACCCTTTTTCAGTCGTTTATCGATACTAGAACGCTTTTATAATGATATGATGTAATAAAATGGATGGTACCGAGCCTTGTGCATTTGTGGTACAACCATTTCAAAAGTTAATTTGAATTTCAAAAGTTGAGTTTTCTCAATCTGTTGTGTTAATCTTGTATGTTGTTTTGGGATGATAAAATTGCCCCGTCTCTCATCTATGCTTTTCCCTCTTTTCTGTACTTTTCTTGATGGAGCTTCAGATGGTGAACACGAGAAGCAACATCAACAACAACCCAGCGCCCAACAACAATGAGGCCCCAGTTCCACCTCCGCCAGCCCAAGCTCCCAACATGGAACAAATGATGGCCATGCAACTACAACTTCTTCAGGCTTTGGCCCAAAATCAAGTCAATCAAGCTCAGCAAGTACCTATTCACCCACATGATCTAAGCTCGGGAATTCATGAGGACCCGACCTCCGACCTTCGCAGATCTGCCGATCCGTTGGAGGCGGATGATTGGATTAAGGAAGTGGAAAGGAAGCTGAATCTAGCTCAATGTGCTGAACATGAGAAGGTTATATATGCTGCTCATCAACTCCAAGGAGTTCTGCCAATTGGTGGGACAATTCTTTGTTGACACCGGGATGCCCGGAACATTGGTTGGGCGAATTTTTGGAAGCCTTCCGTAATGCTCATATTCCTATGAGTATTATGGAAATGAAGAGGAAGGAGTTTCATTATCTCAGCAGGAAACACGAGTGTTTCCGCTTATTTAAGCAAATTCATTCACTATCTAGATATGCCCCTGAAGATGTGGCGCGATGCGCAAAGATTTGGAGGTTCATGGGAGGATAGACCCCAACCTCAAGGTTCAATTAGTCTCCAATGACTACCCTACTTTTCAGCATCTAGTGAATAAAGCTTTATTGCAGAAGATGCTCAACGCCAACTTTTCGACTCCGAAGAGGAAGTTCCAAGCTCGGCGATCTGCGGCGGTTCACGATTCACGCCACCACAATACAACCGACCTCCGTACATAGTCATACAAGGATACCGATTTACGCACCTCGTCCTTTACCTCAAGCTCCTAGAGCGGAAATGCAGCCCAATCAGAAGCAAAGCAAATGTAGCTGCGGGGTGCAATGCTACAATTGCAAGAATATGGGACACTATGCCAAGAATCGCCCACGAAGCGTCAGCGGTAACCGGTTCGTTTCAATCTTGACCCTACACCAGCAAGAGCTCCAACCAATGGTCAAGGGCGTGGAAGCCCTCAAACTCCCAAGACTCCACAAAACATTAATCGAGGGCGTATCAACCATGTTACCGCAGAGGCGTGGAAGATGCACGGATGTAGTTACGGTAAGTTTCTAGTAAACTCGATAAAGCAATTATATTATTTGATTACGGAGCTACACATTCTTTCGTAACAAAGGCTTTTGTTGAAAAGAATAATTGGAAAATTTGTTTGCTAAAGGACCTTATGATAGTCAATCCTCGAAAAGAATTGAGGACTAATTTGGTTAGCCCTAGTGCAACCATAATTATAAATGGAGTAAAGTTCCTAGCGAACCTTATTATAATAGACTCCAATGGCATAGATATAATACTTGGTATGGATTGGTTGATCAAGTATAAAGGACAGATAGATTGTGCCAATCGTGCCATTATCCTTACCAATTCTGATGGAATTCAGATAAGACATGAGGCGATTATGCACTCAAAGAAGGACGATATGTTAACTTGACCTAAAAGGGAAAAGTTTGGAAGATGTGTCGATAGTTCGCGAGTACCGGATGTTTTCACGAAGATTTGCCAGGATTACCACCTGATCGAGAAGTTGAATTTGTTATAAATCTGGTACCTGGTACAGCTCCAATATCAAAGAGACCTTATCGGATGTCAGCTGATGATTTAGCAGAAGTCAAGAGGCAGATCCAAGAATTGTATGAGAAAGGATTCATCAGACCAAGTTCTTCACCTTGGGAGCCCCGGTGCTCTAGTAAAGAAGAAGGATGGTAGTCAGCGGATGTGCGTTGATTATCGAGCTTTAAATGAAGTCACTATAAAGAATAAGTATCCCTTACCTCGGATCGATGATTTGTTTGACCAACTCATAGGATCAAGTGTCTTTTCCAAGATTGATCTTGGTCCAGGATATCATCAGTTGAAGATTAGACAGAAGATATACCAAAGACGACCTTTCGCCACAAGATATGGATTATATGAGTATACGGTGATGTCTTTTGGTTTGACAAATGCACCGCATACTTCATGAACTTGATGAATAAAGTCTTCATGGATTATTTAGATAAGTTTGTTGTTGTTTTCATAGATGACATTCTTATCTATTCAAAGAATAACAAAGAACATGAAGGTCATCTAAGGATAGTGTTGCAAAGACTCAGTGAACACCGATTATATGCCAAATTTAGCAAATGTGCATTTTGGTTAAAGGAAATTGAGTTTTTGGGACATGTGATCTCAGCAGAAGGAGTATCGGTAGATCTGGAAAAGTTAAGGATGTATTAAATTGGACTCCACTCAAGGCGATGCAGAGATCCGAAGTTTTTAGGATTAGCGGTTACTATCGTCGATTTATTGAAGGCTTTTCCAAGATTGCGGACCTTTAACCCAGGTGTTAAAGAAGGAGAAGAAATTTGAATGGAGTAAATCTGTGAGGATAGTTTTCAAGAGTTAAAGAAAAGGTTAACTTCAGCAGGTTACGAGGTTACGATATTCGAAAAGATTTTGAGATATTTTGTGATGCTTCAAAACAAGGTCTTGGTTGTGTGTTAATGCAAGAAGGAAGGGTGGTAGCTTATGCATCGAGGCGATTAAGACCGCATGAAGAAAATTATCCCACTCATGATTTAGAACTAGCTCTTTGTTGTGCATGCTCTAAAGTTATGGAGGCATTACTTAATCGATGTCGGTGTGAGATATATACGAGATCATAAAAGTTTAAAGTATATATTCACCCACTGACCTTAATATGAGACAAAGAAGATGGCTCGAATTGATAAAGGATTATGATGTGGGAATACACTATCATCCAGGAAAAGCTAATGTGGTAGCCGACGCTTTGAGTCGAAAGAGTCATATGAATAATCTGTCAATTCGGATAAGCGATTAACCCTCCATGAGGAATTCCAACGATTAAATTTGGAAATAGTTAACGAAGGTATTCTGTCTACATTGAAGGTTCACTCTACCTTGGAAGATCGGATCAAGGCAGCCAATGAGAGGATAAATATGTTAAAGAGATAAAGAGAATATGAAGAAAGGTAAAGCGCTGGATTCTCGAGAAGATGAAGAAGGAATTCTTTGGTTTGGAAAGAGAATACTAGTACCCGAGAAAAAGGAAATAAAAGATTTAATCTTAAAAGAAGCTCATGAATTAGGATATTCAATTCATCCTGGAAATACAAAAATGTATCAGGATTTAAAGAAAAGTTACTGGTGGAACAATATGAAAAGGGAAATTGCAGAATATGTAGCCTTGTGTGACATATGTCAAAGAGTTAAGCGAGCATCAAAGACCTGCTGGTCTTTTGCAACCTCTGCATATACCTGAATGGAAATGGGAGGAAATTGGAATGGATTTCATAACGGGACTACCAAGAACCAAGTTAGGTTATGACTCAATTTGGGTTATAGTTGACCGTTTAACAAAAGTCGCTCATTTCATACCGATGAAGACTACATATTCGGAGATAGATTGGCGAGCTTTATATGTCAAAAATTGTGTGTTTGCATGGAGTTCCAAAGAGGATAGTGTCAGATAGAGGAACACAATTTACCTCAAGATTCTGGCAGAAGCTTCATGAAGTTTTGGGCACCAATTTAAATTTCAGTACTGCTTATCATCCTCAAACAGATGGTCGATGAGCAGGTAAATCAGATATTGGAAGATATCTTTGAGAGCATGTGCTTTAGCCAATAAAGCCAGCTGGGATAAAAGTTTGCCCTATGCGGAATTCTCATATAATAATAGTTATCAATCTAGTCTGAAGATGTCTCCGTTTGAAGCCTTGTATGGCAGAAAATGTAGAACACCGTTATATTGGTCAGAGACCGGAGAGAGTCAAGTATTCGGACCTGATGTATTGAAGCTAGCAGAAGAACAAGTTCGTTTAATTCGAGACAGGTTGAAAACAGCACAGACCAGGCAAAAGAGCTATGCGGACAATCGTCGCAGAATGTTAGAGTTTCAACCAGGAGATCATGTGTATTTGAAAGTGTCACCCCTAAAAGGGATGCGTCGTTTCAGGGTTAGTGGTAAACTTGCTCCGAGGTATATTGGACCATTTCCAATCTTAGCCAGAAGAGGAGAAGTTGCTTATCAGTTAAAGCTTCCTACCCAATTGTCAGATGTACATGATGTGTTTCATGTGTCGCAATTGAAAAAGTGTTTACGAGTCCCAGAAGAGTTAATGCCTTTAGAGGAAGTGGATCTAAAGAGGATTTGACATATTCAGAGTTTCCAGTCAAGATTTTAGAAGAAGCAGAACGTCGC
The DNA here is from genome assembly GCA_036346265.1 of Melocanna baccifera. Classification (NCBI taxonomy): domain Eukaryota; kingdom Viridiplantae; phylum Streptophyta; class Magnoliopsida; order Poales; family Poaceae; genus Melocanna; species Melocanna baccifera. The sequence continues at coordinate 4,448,361 of CM070696.1, read as the reverse complement.
ACCCGAAACAAAACCATCAAATTTTGCAAAGTGCAGTGGAACAATTGTCCAGAGTCGGAAGCCACTTGGGAGCGAGAAGAAGATCTCAGAGCAGAGTTCCCTAGTCTTTTCCCCAGTCCTTCCGAATCTCGGGGTCGAGATTCTTTCTAAGGGGGGTAGGTTTGTAACATCCCAATTTTTGCTTTATTTGGAAAGGATAAATTTTAAATTAATTAATTCAAATTATTTGGATTTTACAGAGTGAAAAGTTTCTGTTTGAAACTAAAAATTTATATCAATATAGATTGGAAATATTTTTCTTAAGTCTAAAACCTCTCAGGAATTTCTGTGAATTTTTCTGGAATTTTAAAATTTATTTGGTATTTTTCTCGAGTATTTTAAAGCCTCCTAATCATTTCGAAAATCAAAAGTAATTAAAATTCTGAAACTCTCCCGAGCCGACAAGTGTCGCCCATCGGGCCATTTCACGCCGCCGGATCTATTTCCAGCCGTCCGATCTCACTTACCGTTTCAATCCCGCCTTCCCCTATCTTCGGATCGACACGTGGCAAGCATCGGATCGTCCGTTTCCGCGCCCGATTCAATTCGGCCGCTCCGACCACTTACGCTTCGCATTTGCTTTATTCTCCTCTCTGCGTGGCGCGTGGCACTGTCGGCACCGTTCCTGTTGCCGTGCTTAATCTCGGCGCTCCTTCTCACTTAATGCACCAACCGGCTCGGATTCTCTCACGGTTGTCGGATTGAATCGTGATCGCCCCGATCACTTACCCTTCGCCAAAGACAATCGGTGGTCGGATCGCTTCTCTTTGCCACCCGTCGCACATCCACCGTCCCCTCATTCTTTCCCATTATCTTTCTCGTTGACATGCGGGGCCCGGCTGTCGGACCCGTCGTCTCCGCCGATTCTTCCTCCCGCACCCGCATTGCCGCCATTAGTGCCAAAGCGAAGCTTTCAATGCTTGATTCCTTTCGATTACTTCCCGTCCGATCGCATATTAATCCCCGCCTCCACGCGTCGGTTTACGCATAAGCGCGCGTTACTCCTCTCTCGCCGTCGCATTCATTCCCTCCGACCGTTTCAGCTCGGCGAACCCGCGCGGCCGTTACAACCCTCCCGGTCTATAAAACCCGCACAGAGGTCCCTCTACCGCTGCGCGCCTCCCTCACCTCTCAAGCGAATCACCGGCGCGAGCCCCCTCGCCCGATTTCTTCCTCGCGACTTCAAATACTCCGGCGAGCAATTGCGGCCGTCTCGGGCTTCCTCACTCCTCGCCAGCGCCTCCCGGCGTTGCTGGTGCCAAGGCGATTCCCGCGACCCCTCCAGTGCTGCTGCCATGCCGAGCTCCTCCGTCGCCGTGAGTCCCTCTCCGACCGCCGCCCCTCTCGCCGATCCTTCCCTCCGGTCACCTCGGCCTCGCGCAAGGTACCGATGCATTCCTGCATCCTCCTCTTCATTTGGTACCCTTGGCGGCGCCGCCGTCACCGACTCGGCGACCCTCGGTCCCCGGCGCCACCACCGGCCGCCCGGCCCGTCGGCCGTCGGTGAGGTGGCAGCGGCGTGGTGGCGGTCGGCGCCACGTCGGCGCACCGGCGCCTCCCGCCACCTCGCGCGCGCGCGCCACGTCGGCAAAAAGCGCGGCGTGGCGACCACGCGGCGACCACGCGTCGACCACGTGTATGCCACGTTGCCGCCGGCCTCCCGCAGATAACCCTCAAGAGGGTTACCTACCCATTAGGGGTGGCGGTGCCTCCCGCTCACTTGGCTAGCGCCGCTCTCTTCCCCCTCCCACTCCTGCGGCGCGTTCGAGCCCGCTCATGGCGAGGTTGAGTTTTCTCCGTTTAATCGCGGCGCGGTAGGCCCCACCGTCGGCGACCACCCCTCTGCGCTAGCCAGCGACAAGTGGGTCCTGAGTTCAGTGGGTCCCACATGTCGAGACTTATTTTAAATGAAATTGCTGACCGATGGACCCCACATGTCAGAGATTTCCGAATTTCTGGATTTATTCAAATCTGAGATTTTCAAATAGCCATATCTTTTTCATTTTAGCTCCAAATTGGTCCATTCAAATTTCTAAATTCATCTAAAATTTCAATCTTTCATTTGGTATATTCATTTTCAATTTTTGAATTTTTATTTTATTTTAATTATTTGGAATTCTTGATTTACGTGTAGAGACCGATTTGTCCGAGCAACCTCAAGAGCAAGTTGTGGAAGATTTCAACCAGACACAGGAAGGCAAGTCTCCTTTGACCATTTTGCTCCCATGTTTTGCAAGTTTCCTTTGATCAACTTGCTCCAATGATTTATAAAATGAGTAGGTAGTTATTTTAAAATTAATGCATGCTTATGTTATATCAAGTGATAATTTAATTTAGAAAACTTAGTTAAAGACCCAATTTGTTATACCTTCCATTGAAAATTGTTTACCTTGTACCATTGTCAACTTAGGATATCCCTTTGACTCAATAATGAGTTAGTGCTACAATTGTTGAATGTTTAAATACTAGCAAATGCTTAGCGTAGCAAATAAATGTAATAATGTTCAAATGAATAGCATGTTTATCAAATGTTTTGATGAATGATTTGTTTGAACATTGGTAATGGATGTTACCATTGTTAAATATTCTGTTTGAACATTGGTAATGGATGTTACCATTGTTAAATATTTTGTTTGAAAAGTGGTAATGGACGTTACCACTGTTAATTTAAAAATCAAAGGGAAAAGTTGACAAGGGTGGATGGAAGGTTTGGCTGGTGCAGTTAGCACGAGAATTGTTGGGTTTGTGAATGAGCCACCCTGGTCGATTAAGGACCGACGCTTGTGTTTGTCCAAACTGAGCAAAACAGTACAACCACAAGTCTATATGGGTACGACCTAGCTAACTACCCTATAATAGTGTAGTTTAGATATCACCAGTGGTGTATTGAGTGCCAGGGTGTACTGGTTACTCATAGTGAAAGACAGGGTTTACTGTACTCATATGGCGCAAGAGGGGGCTCCAACTCGTGGATTCGAGTTGTGGTGGAACCTTAGCGGGTGGTATTTAAACTATACTGGAGTAGGCGAAAGGCTTTGTGATAATTTATCTGGGTCTCATGCCAAAGGAAGCGTGTTGACTATTAAGATAATTTATCTCTTGTGGGTAAAGTGTACAACCTCTGCAGAGTAAAACTATTCGAATAGCCGTGCCCACGGTCAAGGGCGAGCAAGGAATGCATTCACATGGTAGAAGTTTTGATTTGGTTTTCAAAACAAAATGAATTGGAGAAAAACTCGGGAGTAGTATAACTCTCGTGATGTTCAGATCAGGGGGTGTAACCTGAGGTTTTGAAAATTGGCTGTGATGGCCTGAGATATTAGTGTTGGTAGTTTAACCTTCACTAAAGTATTTATCCAATTTCGATTATTAAAAACAAGTTGTTTACAAAATGGCTTTTAAAGTAGTTACGTAGATTTGAAATAAAATGCTGGATTTTGCAAATAAACCATATAGCTTTCCTTTGTGAAACCGTACATCTATGCATTTTCCCCAAGACTTGCGGAGTACATTTTTGTACTCACCTGTTGCTCTATAAATATAAAAGCAGAGAATAGAGAAGATCAAGCTGGAGAGTATGACTTCTGCGCCGAATGTGGATGCGGTGGATTATTCTCGGATGCCTAGGATTCGTTTCCCCAGTCAATTGCCTGTGGCAGATTGATGGGTCGATCAAGTTATCTTTTGTTTCCGCTGTGTTTATTTTTCTTGCTTGTGGTTCTGTGAACCCTATTAAGGCTATGGCCTTTGTAAAACTTCAGTTACTATTGTAATAAAGCGTTGTTGGCAATGTATCATCTTTTCTGTTTGAACTGTGTGTACTAGCATTGATCTGCAGGACTAGTGCTGAAGAATACACGAAGTGCAGGAGTTTCTACTCCGGGTCTCACAGCGGGGCATGCAGACTTGGAGGCAGGGGCGAGTACTGCGTCACCACCTGCCGGTGTTGGGACGGAGCCATCACTCATGGAGGATGCTGGAGCAGGGCCATCGCTCGCGAAGGATGCTGGGGCAGAGCTGTTGCTCGCGGAGGATGTTGGGGCGGAGCCATCGATCGCGGAAGATGCTGGGGCGGAGCCGTTGCCCACGGAGTTGATTCTCGCAACCGTGGGACCTCCTTCTGCGGCGGTTTTCGAGGCGGGACCGCCTTCTTATTCTCCAAAGGCGAAGCGACCCCGCATACGGTCGCCCCTTCGCTCGTCTGGGGGGTTTGTTGTAGCGAGCCAGGTCGGAGCCCTATGGGACTCCGACTCAGACACCGAGTGCTTCGGTGCCCTCGCGGCCCCGATCGAGTCTGCAGCTGCCGGGGGCGAGGGCTTGGTGGAGCTAAGCTCCGACACCGAAATTCCCCAGCTTGGCGAGGTGGGCGGCGATGCGGAGGTCCTTGCGGATTCGGGCGGGGCTGAAGGTAGACATGTCTTGATTGTGACCTGCTAGGTATTCGCAGGGCTGACCGTCGTGTCCCCTTACAGCAACATGGTTCCCCGAGCACGGGTGGCCCTCAGAGCCCGAAGACAGCTGCTTGGAAGGGGCATCTAGCGCCGCCGAGACTATTGCCACGGATGCCGCCCGTCGTCTAGCGGACTTCGTCCCTCGAGCAGAGGTGTTGGCGGCGTGGCGGGGGGCCACAGATAACGCGGTCGCGAGCTTAGATCGTGACGCGCTGCAGATCTGTGGGCCTGAACTGCTTGAGGGGATGCTAGAGGTCTCTGAACTGAGGGTAAGTGTCTGACCTCGAGCAGCACGTAGCCATTGGGAAGTGTACTGATTGCTTCATTGTATAGACCCTCGCCCTCAGCCGGGCGCTGTAGGCGGCCCGTGTCTGGGAACGGGAGGCCTTGGAGGACCGGCTGCGCGCCGTCGAAGTTGCCCTTCGCGCGTCGGAGGAGGCGCATTCCGCTAAGGATGACCGCATGCGGCTCCTGGAAGCGGAACGCACGGCGGCCGTCTCATGTGCCACGGAACGTGTGGCATCGACTCAGCAGGCAGCGGTGGTGGAGCGTGACGGGCTGCTCCAGCAGGTTGCCGTACTGGAGGAAGAGAACGGCCGCCTCGCTGCGTCCCTAAGGGAGCGGGATGAGGCGCTGGGTGCCGCCTCGGCGACGGCATGGGAGGCTATGCTGGCCCTGGAAGGTACCCTTGAAAATCTCATTGCCGAGGTACCGCCCCGCTCCTTTGGACCTGAAGAGCTTCCACAAACACTTCGACAGATTGCGAAAGCTACCGATCTTGCTCAGGCGGCCGCGACGTCCTTTGGCAATCACTGTTCCTACGTGACTGCTTGTCTAGCGTGTGCTCTTCTCCATCACCGGGGCTGCCGTCACGTCGATGAGTTGGGCAACCCGCAGTTGGAGATGCCCGGTGGGGCTGGGGTGATGTCCGGTGCCCTGCGCGCCGTTCAGCCCGCCATTCGGTTTTTTCACGAGCAGATTTGGGAGTTCATCGGGGAGGCCGCGGTGAAGGTGGAGCTACGGCGGAACATGTACGGCGAGGGGAACCTTGGCAAGTGGCTTGATGAGGTTGCCCAGCGCGATGATGATGGGGCCGACGGCTCAAAGCAGGTGTGACCCCGGGTTCTTGTACGCTGGTGTGTGTTGTAAGCTTGTGTACTCCATGGCGCGAATGAAGTGAAAGTTGCTTCACTTCTTTGATTGACCTTGCCACTTTGCTCCGAGCAGCTGCCTGATGGGGACCTGCTGCTGATTTCTGACGTCGTGACCCGGCGCCGCTTACGTCGTTGGAGGCGGGCCGAAGACTCACTCGACTTCTGGGCGAATCGACCCTCGGCGGGCGAGACTTCGGCGCGAAAGGTCATCCCAGCGAAGCCAGATGAGTAGTGCTGACCCACCGGGTTTTGTAAGAACGTTGTGGCAGTGTGGTAGACAAGCTGGGACATTCTTTACCGCCATCGTTTTTGGGTGCATCCGCTTTGTGCCTTCTTTTTTTGTGGGGTTTGTGGGTTGGTTGGGGCAGAAGCTTGGGGTAGGGGTGGAGCTGGGGCGTAGTCGAAGTAGAGACGCGAGCACTCCGTCCCCTACCCTCCGAAGTGATGGCAGCGGAGCTAGCGCCTAGTCGAAGTAGACGCGTGAGCGCTCCGTCCCCTACCCTCCGAAGTGGTGGCAACGGAGCTGGCTCCTAGTCGAAGTAGACGCGCGAGCGCTCCGTCCCCTACCCTCCGAAGTGGTGGCAGTGGAGCTGGCGCCTAGTTGAAGTAGACGCGCGAGCGCTCGTCCCCTACCCTGCGAAGTGGTGGCGCGGGCTGGCGCCTGGTCGGCTGTCTGCGCGGCGCTCCGTCCCCTACCCTCTGAAGTGGTGGCAGCGGAGCTGGCGCCTAGTCGAAGTAGACGCGCGAGTGCTCCGTCGCCTACTGCTGGGCAGGATAAGGTAAGCTTGGGAAGGGACAGGGACCTAGCCTCATAGGTCCTATCCCTGGCGGTCGATGGGGGGTCTCACGGGCACCCCTGTTTCGCTGCATTCCCAGCAGCCGATGGGACAGCTGAGGCGGGATCAACGGAGGTCCGCGCATGGCACCGTACGATTGCGAGGGAGGTGTCCCCTGGCCATCGTCCGTTGCGTTGGGCCCCGTGGGATAAGGGGGGACGCGTTGCGTGTAGCGGGTGTAGCCCTGGCGTGGGACAATGCTATCGCACCACGTGCTCCTGGGGTGGGCGATGGGACTCTTGAGGTGTAATGTCCGCGGTCTTGCTTCCAGGGCTCTTCAAAAAGGGGGCGAGTGGCCGAGTGGAGCGGCACTCGCCTTTCTAGACATCGCACCCCCACAACTTCTGGCGAAACTACGGTCCTCAGTGTGTTCCAACTTCGCCCAGTAGCGTGGAAGGCTCCAGAACGCGGCTGACGCCGCCTGGGCGGTCGCGGGGTCGGGCATCCCGCCCCTGCGGGGGGATGCAACACTGCGATGTGTAATGGGCAATTCACTTGTACTTCATCAAGGCCACTCCTAGCTTCAGGATTAGACTGCTATGGCACGCTGGCGAGGCCACGTCCAGCCGTGCTGTCCCGTACAAGCGCATGTTCTCTCCCCCAGTTTCCTCCTCTGGGATGAGGGGAGTAGGGGGGCTTGGTGCTTGCGGCGCCGCAGGGGGCCGTGCTGCTCCAAAGACGGGCGCCGACTCCTCCAGCTCGGGGCGACACACCCTGGGGGCCTTGGGCGCTCTCCGTCTTGTGGCACCTTATTATGGCGTCTGCTGGGGCATTGCTCCGCGCTGGAGGCCCGTGCCTGCGTGGGCACTTTCGCCGAGCGCGTCTGGCTTCTCGGCTCTTCCGCAGAGGCACAGGCCCTTGAGCTCGTGTGCCTCGCTCCTGCACTCGCAGGCGCCCGTCCATGCGGTGCCCGCGGTTTGCTGGAGGCGCAACGAGCCTCTGGTGCCCGTGCGCCGTCGGATGTTGACTCCGGCGAGTGCGTGGGAATATCGTCCACGTCTTATTTATACTTCGGAGAGTACGTGTGGTGATAACACCAGCACGTGCGCGGGACATCCGCGTCTTGTTTAGACTCAGTAGAGTGCGTAGGGAAGACATCCGCGTCTTTATTTGTACTCCGGAGAATGCGTGGGACTATCAACCACGACTTACTTAAACTCCGGAGGGTACACCCTCGCGTGCGTGGGACGTCCGCGTCTTGTTTAGACTCAGTAGAGTGCGCAGGGAAAACATCCGCATCTTCGTTTGTACTTCGGAGAATACGTGGGACTGTCAACCATGACTTACTTAAACTCCGGAGGGTACGCCAACGCGCGCGCAGGACATCTGCGCCTTGTTTATACTCAGTAGAGTGCGTAGGAAAAACATCTGCGTATTATTTATACTCCGCAGAGTGCGCGCGGAGGCGTCCCCCGCTGCGTCTTATTTATACTCCGTAGAGTGCGTGCGGAGGCGGACCTCGACGCTACGTCTTATTTATACTCCGTAGAGTGCGTGCGGAGGCGGACCTCGACGCTACGTCTTATTTATACTCCGTAGAGTGCGTGCGGAGGCGGACCTCGACGCTACATCTTATTTATACTCCGTAGAGTGTGTGCGGAGGCGGACCTCGACGCTACATCTTATTTATACTCCGTAGAGTGTGTGCGGAGGTGGACCTCGATGCTAAAGGAATACGCGTAGGCTACGGAAGCAGAAAACAAAACTTTTCTACCGCGCACCCAAGAACATCATGCTAAGAAAGGATCATGGATCGTTACCACTTAGACGCGCAGCGCAGCGGAAGAAGAATTGGAAACCGATCCAATCACGCGCGTCGAGGTAGTAGTGGAAGTAGCCGATCGTCCCGAACAGATCGTCTCCTCCACGCACGCCGATCAGCACTGCAACGAGCAGCGCCTCCACCGGTATCCACACGTCCGGGGCTGGAACGCCGATCGCGAGTGTACTAGCACTCGTGAGCAGCTAGGGTTTGGCTCGGGAGGTGGCGGCTAGGGTTTTGCTAGATGTTAACAGGCACAAATCCCCTCCGCCCCTCGCCTCCATATATATAGACCTCCTCACGTGGGCCTCGTGGACCGAGGTCCAATAGGAGTCTATTCGGATCTCTATCCGAATTGAGCCTATATCCGAATCATATTCGAATTAGTGTTCCAACCCGTTAAGCGTGCGACCCTGTAAGTTCACGTATACTTGGTCGTGACCCGGAAACGCCTTTCTGGTTACCATGTTAATAGCGGTCTCTAGTAAGACATATTAACCCCAAAGTATATGTAAAGATCATATCGGCTGAACCTGTAATGTTCTCTCATGTACGAATCCCTTTGCCTCACGATATAGATTGAGCTCAAGGCGAGACCTGTGTCATCCTCTTAATAGCTCAATCACTCTCTCGATTCCGTGATGGATTATAAACTCGTGATTGACTCCTCAATCACCTTGGCATGGCCATGCATTTTCATAATCCATTACATCGAGGGGCCCAGAGATATCTCTCCCATAAGGAGGGGCAAATTCTATCTTGATCATTCACATCCCACTACATGTTTCATGGCAAACCCGAAGACTACTTTTATGACTACCCGATTCACGGAGTAGTGTTTAGTAGTCCCAAAATAAGCTACTACTCATGTTGGGAACCATGATGACCTCAAGTCTAAGGACTCTACATAAACACTACTTGAGACCAGCGATGACACATGGAATCTCTGCAGTGTCTCATGGCAGAGTCTATCAACATATGTTCACTAACACATGTCCATATTATTGATTTGGTATCACCATACCATGATCCATGAGACATGATCATCAATCAATACATATGCTGATCTTTGTCTTTGAATCATATTTGTTCCTCATATGATATCGATCGAGGATCATTTAGAAATAGCAACATCTTAGTATTTAAGACTCTCATGAATAAGTCACATACTCATTGATCAATAATGATGATGTCTATTCCAAGGAACAAAGTAATGTATCATAAACATAGTATGTGATATATACAACATCTCCATGTTGCCTCTAGGGCATATCACTAACAGTCTCCCACTTGCACTAGAGTCAACCATGTAGGTATCTAATACCCATTGCCCTAGTGTGAGCCTCATGCTTTGGCTGGGGAAGCGGCTTTGTCAACGGATCTGCAATGTTCAAATCCGTTTGTACTTTGCATATCTTTACATCGCCTCTCTCCACTATCTCGCGGATGAGATGAAATCGCCGTAAAATGTGATTGGACTTCTGGTGCGATCTAGGCTCCTTGGCTTGTGCAATGGCCCCACTATTGTCTGAGAGAGGTCCATTGGGCTGGAGGCACTAGCCATCACACCAAGCTCAGAAATAAATTTCTTGATCCAAACAGCCTCTTTGGCAGCTTCAGAAGCTGCTATGTACTCGGCTTCTGTTGTAGAATCAGCAACCGTCTGCTGCTTGGAACTCTTCGACTTACCGCACCGCCATTCAGTGAGAACACAAATCCAGTTGCGATCTAAAATCATCTTTGTCGGTTTGGAAGCTAGCATCGGTGTAACCATTTACAACAAGCTCTTCCTCACCTCCATAGACAAGGAACACATCTTTAGTTCTTCTCAAGTACTTCAAGATGTTCTTTACGGCAATCCGGTGACTTTCACTGGATCGATGGTATCTACTCGTAGCACTTAAAGCATCTGAAACATGCGGGCGTGTACAAAGCATGGCATACATAATGGACCCAATAGCGAAGCATATGGAATCGCATTCATTTTATCCCGCTCATCGGTGTACTAGGACACCGATTCTTGCTAAGATTTATACCATGTGACATAGGTAGAAAACCTTTCTTGGAATCATGCATGTTGAACCTTTTCAACACCTTGTCAATGTCACGTATCTTGGCTTAATCCAATTAGCCTTTTGATCTATCTCTATAGATCTTGATGCCTAGAATATATGCTGCCTCTCCTAAGTCTTTCATAGAGAAACTATTTTTAATGAAGACTTAGATTCGAACAAAGGAATGTCATTTCCGATCAAGTAATATGTCATCCACATATAAGACCAGAAATACGAGTGCGCTCCCACTAGCCTTTTTGTAAACACAAGGCTCTTCTTCGTTCTTGATGAAACCAAACCCTTTGATTACTTTATCAAAACGAATGTTCCAACTCCGAGATGCCTGCTTTAATCCATAAATGGATCTTTCGAGCTTGCATATCTTTCCAACTGATTGCGAATCGACAAAACCCGTGGGCTGTGTCATGTACACATCCTCACTCAGATTTCCATTAAGGAAAGCTGTTTTGACATCCATTTGCCATATTTCATAGTCGAAATATGCAGCAATCGCTAGAATGATCCGAATAGACTTTAGCATTGCGACGGGCGAAAAAGTTTCATCATAATCAACACCTTGAATTTGTTTGAAACCTTTGGCCACCAATCGCTCTTTATAGATGTGAACATTTCCATCTATATCTATCTTTTTCTTGAAAACCCATTTGCACTCAATAGTTTTAACACCATCAGGTGGATCAACCAAGTTCCAAACTTGATTACTGTGCATGGATTCAATTTCGGATCTCATGGCTTCAAGCCATTTCTCAGAGTCTGATCCCACCATCGCTTCTTCATAGTTCTTAGGCTCATCGTTGTCTAACAACAAAATGTCCCTTTGTTGAGTAGTCAAGAACATGTACCTCTCAGGTGCACGACGTGACCTTTCTGACCTACGTGGTGCTGGTGTGTCCACAACAGATTCTTCAACAGTTTGTTCATCCTGTTGTGGTTCTGTAGGAGCTGAAACGTTATCAGGTGTTTCTTGAATTTCTTCAAGTTGCACTGTGCTCCCACTATCCCTTCTTGAGAGAAACTCTTTCTCTAAGAAGACACCATGCCGGGCGACAAACACTTTGCCTTCTCATTGATTATAAAAATAATATCCTTTTGTTTCCTTAGGATACCCGATAAAGAAGCATTTATCAGATTTAGGAGTGAGCTTATCAGATTGTAAACGTTTTACATAAGCCTCACATCCCCAAATCTTAAGAAAAGACAAGCTAGGACGTTGTCCTGTCCACATCTCATATGGTGTCTTTTCTACTGATTTTGATGGAACCCTGTTTAGTGTGAACGCGGCTGTTTCAAGAGCGTACCCCCAAAAAGACAACGGAAGTAAAGGAATACGCGTAGCCTACGGAAGCAGAAAACAAAACTTTTCTACCGCGCACCCAAGAACATCATGCTAAGGAAGGATCATGGATCATTACCACTTAGACGCAGCTTGTGCAATGAAGAAGAATTGAAACCGATCCAATCACGCGCCGAGGTAGTAGTGGAAGTAGCCGATCGTCCCAAACAGATCGTCTCTCCACGCACGCCGATCAAGATCGCAATGAGCGGCGCCTCCACCGGTATCCACACGCCCGGGTGGGAACGCCGATCGCGAGTGTACTAGCACTCGTGAGCAGCTAGGGTTTGGCTCGGGAGGTGGCGGCTAGGGTTTTGCTAGATGTTAACAGGACGAATCCTCGGCCCCTCGCCTCCATATATAGACCTCCTCACGTGGGCCTTGCGGACCAAGGCCCATTAGGAGTCTATTCGGATCTTTATCGAATTGAGCCCATATCCGAATCATATTCAAATCGGTGTTCCAACCCGTTAAGCGTGCGACCAGAGGTTCACGTATACTTGGTCGTGACCGGAAGCGCCTTTCGGTCACCATGTTAATAGCGGCCTCTAGTAAGACATATTAACCCCAAAGTATATGTAAAGATCATATTGGCTGAACCTGTAATGTTCTCTCATGTACGAATCCCTTTGCCTCACGATATAGATTGAGCTCAAGGCGAGACCTGCGTCATCCTCTTAATAGCTCAATCACTCTCTCGATTCAATGATGGATTATAAACTTGTGATTGACTCCTCAATCACCTTGGCATGGTCATGCACTTTCATAATCCATTACATCGAGGGGCCCAGAGATATCTCTCCCATAAGGAGGGGCAAATTCTATCTTGATCATTCACATCCCACTACATATTTCATGGCAAATCCGAAGACTACTTTTATGACTACCCAGTTACGGAGTAGTGTTTAGTAGTCCCAAAATAAGCTACTACTCATGTTGGGAACCATGATGATCTCAAGTCTAAGGATTCTACATAAACACTACTCGAGACCAAGCGATGACACATGGAATCTCTGCGTTGTCTCATGGCAGTCTATCAACATATGTTCACTAACACATGTCCATATTATTGATTTGGTATCACCATACCATGATCCATGAGACATGATCATCAATCAATACATATCTTGATCTTTGTCTTTGAATCATATTTGTTCCTCATATGATATATGATCAGGGATCATTTAGAAATAGCAACATTTTAGTATTTAAGAGTCTCATGAATAAGTCACATACTCATTGATCAATAATGATGATGTCTATTCCAAGGAACAAAGTAATGTATCATAAACATAGTATGTGATATATACAACATCTCCATGTTGCCTCTAGGGCATATCACTATCATCTCCCACTTGCACTAGAGTCAACCATGTAGGTATCTAATACCCATTGCCCTAGTGTGAGCCTCATGCTTTGGCTGGGGAAGCGGCTTTGTCAACGGATCTGCAATGTTCAAATCCGTTTGTACTTTGCATATCTTCACATCGCCTCTCTCCACTATCTCGCGAATGAGATGAAATCGCCGTAAAATGTGCTTGGACTTCTGGTGCGATCTAGGCTCCTTGGCTTGCGCAATGGCCCCACTATTGTCACAGTAGAGGTCCATTGGGCTGGAGGCACTAGCCATCACACCAAGCTCAGAAATAAATTTCTTGATCCAAACAGCCTCTTTGGCAGCTTCAGAAGCTGCTATGTACTCGGCTTCTGTTGTAGAATCAGCAACCGTCTGCTGCTTGGAACTCTTCCAGCTTACCGCACCGCCATTCAGGCAGAACACAAATCCAGATTGCGATCTAAAATCATCTTTGTCAGTTTGAAAGCTAGCATCGGTGTAACCATTTACAACGAGCTCTTCCTCACCTCCATAGACAAGGAACACATCTTTAGTTCTTCTCAAGTACTTCAAGATGTTCTTTACGACAATCCGGTGACTTTCACTGGATTTGGTGGTATCTACTCGTAGCACTTAAAGCATCTGAAACATCGGGCGTGTACAAAGCATGGCATACATAATGGACCCAATAGCGAAGCATATGGAATCGCATTCATTTTATCCCGCTCATCAGGTGTACTAGGACACTGATTCTTGCTAAGATTTATACCATGTGACATAGGTAGAAAACCTTTCTTGGAATCATGCATATTGAACCTTTTCAACACCTTGTCAATGTACGTATCTTGGCTTAATCCAATTAGCCTTTTTGATCTATCTCTATAGATCTTGATGCCTGAATATATCTGCCTCTCCTAAGTCTTTCATAGAGAAACTATTTTTAATGAAGACTTAATGATTCGAGAAAGGAATGTCATTTCCGATCAGTAATATGTCATCCACATATAAGACCGGAAATCGAGTGCGCTCCCACTAGCCTTTTGTAAACACAAGGCTCTTCTTCGTTCTTGATGAAACCAAACCCTTTGATTACTTCATCAAAGCGAATGTTCCAACTCCGAGATGCTCGCTTTAATCCATAAATGGATCTTTGGAGCTTGCATATCTTTCCAAGCGATTGCGGATCGACAAAACACGTGGGCTGTGTCATGTACACATCCTCACTCAGATTTCCATTAAGGAAAGCTGTTTTGACATCCATTTGCCATATTTCATAGTCGAAATATGCAGCAATCGCTAGAATGATCCGAATAGACTTTAGCATTGCGACAGGCTAAAAGTTTCATCATAATCAATACCTTGAATTTGTTTGAAACCTTTGGCCTGTCGCGCTTTATAGATGTGAACATTTCCATCTATGTCTATCTTTTCTTGAAAACCCATTTGCATTCAATGGTTTTAACACCATCAGTGGATCAACCAAGTTCCAAACTTGATTCTCGTGCATGGATTCAATTTGGATCTCATGGCTTCAAGCCATTTCTCAGTCTGGTCCCACCATTGCTTCTTCATAGGTCTTAGGCTCATCGTTGTCTAACAACAATATGTCCCGTTGTTGAGTAGTCAAGAACATGTACCTCTCGTGCACGCGTGACCTTCGACCTCACGTGGTCTTTGGTGTGTCCAGCGAGTTCTTCAACAGTTTGTTCATCTGTTGTGGTTCTCAGAGGAGCTGAAACGTTATCGGTGTTTCTTGAATTTCTTCAAGTTGCACTGTGCTCCCACTATCCCTTCTTGAGAGAAACTCTTTTCTAAGAAGACACCATGCCAGGCGACAAACACTTTGCCTTCTCCTCGATTATAAAAGTAATATCCTTTTGTTTCCTTAGGATACCCGATAAAGAAGCATTTATCGATTTAGGAGTGAGCTTATCGATTGTAAACGTTTTACATAAGCCTCACATCCCCAAATCTTAAGAAAAGACAAGCTAGGGCGTTGTCTGTCCACATCTCATATGGTGTCTTTTCTCTGATTTTGATGGAACCTGTTTAGTGTGAGCGGTTTGTTTCAGAGCGTACTCCCAAAAAGACAACGGAAGATCACTTTGGCTCATCATGGGCGCACCATATCTAATAAGGTGCGATTTCTCCATTCAGATACCCCATTCCATTGAGGTGTTCTGGCGAGTCAATTGTGGAACAATTCCACAATCCTTTAGATGATTGCCAAACTCATGGCTCAAATACTACCTCCACGATCGGATCGTAGAAACTTGATTGTCTTGCCTAAATGATTTTGCACTTCATTTTGGAATTCTTGAACTTTTCAAAGGATTGGACTTATGCTTCATCGGTAGATATACCCATATCTACTAAAGTCATCGTAAAAGTTATGAAGTACTAAAACCACCTCTGGTCGTTAAGCTCATTGGTCCACATACATCAGTATGTACGAGTGCCAATAAGTCATTTGCCCGTTTACCTTGACCGGTGAAAGATGCCTTTGTCATCTTGCCAAGTAAACAAGATTCGCATGTCTCTAATGATTCAAAATCAAATGAGTGCAGAATACCATCTCTATGGAGCTTCGCATGCGTTTCTCATTTATGTGACCTAGCGGCGATGCCAAATAAGCGTGGGATTCAAATCATTGGACGTTGCCTCTTTGCATTAATGTTATAGACCGGTGACCCTTCAAGAGTAAGAACGTATAACCCATTCACCAATGGAGTATGACAATAGAACATATCTTTGAAATAAAGAGAACAACCATTGTCCATAGATTTAAAGTCATAACCATCGCTTGCAAACATGAAGCGAAATAATGTTCTTTGAAAGAGATGGAACACAATAACAATTATTCAATTCCAAAACTAATCTCGAAGGTAAAGACAATGGCATGGTGCCAACACTACCGCAGCAACTTTTGCTCCATTGCCAACGCGAAGATCCACTTCGCTCCTCCTCAAACTTCTACTTCTTATTAGCCCCGCAACGATTTGCAAATGTGAGCAACCGATCCGGTATCAAATACCCAAGAATTAGTGGAAGAAGTAGCAAGATTGATTTCTATAACATTTATACAGAGTGGAAGTCATACTTCCTTCTTCTTCTCAAGATCCTCCAAGTACTTTGGGCGGTTCCTTTTCAATGTCACGATTGCTTACAGTAGTAACAATCGCATCGAGATGAGCATCGCCCTTCTTGTCTTTCTTGGCCTTAGAACCGCTCGCGATCGCATCGGGAGCTTTCTTTCTTTTGACCGCTTCTCTTGACATAGGGCTTGCCCTTGCCTTTCTGCATCATCATCACATGATTGCTGCTTTTCTTAATGCTATCCTCGCAGATTTTAGCATCCCATGCAACTCGGCCAGGTCTTGTCCAGTTGTTCATGTTAAAGTTCATTATGAATGGCTCAAAGCTCGGGAGCGGCGGAGAATCACATTAGTAGCCAACTCTTGGCTAAGGAAAACCAAGCTTTTCCGGACTCTCAATGTAGCCAATCATCTTAATCACATGAGGGTGACGGATTCCCATCGCAAGCCTCGCACGCAAATAAGGACTTTGAAGTATTGAACCTCTCACCCTTGCTTGGTTCTCAAACATACCACGTAGCCCCACAATGATATTGTAGGCATCTGTGTTCTCATATTGCTTCAAGCTCAGAGGACATTGTGGCAAGCATGAGACAGCTCACATCAAGGCAATCATTCGTTTGCTTCTCATAAGCTCTCCGTGCAGCCACGGTAGCATTATCGAGGCAAGTCTTGGGGTAAGGAGACTCAAGGACATACTCCTTGCGCTCTTGCTTGAGAACAATTCTCAAGTTGCGATACCAATCCAAAAAGTTTGTTCCATTGAGTTTTTTTCTCAAGAACAGATCGCAAATTAAAAATCTTGGATGCGGCGTTAGTGACATGATCTACAACACAAGAATATGCAAAGTTTAGCACTATGTTTATGTTCATCTTTTATTAAACTATTTAGCAAAAGACTCCCACTATGAGTTTTGCAACAAAAACTCCTCTAAGTTACATAGTGGGTAAAGATCCTCATTTCACTAATTCCTAGTGAGCTTTGGCATCACGGCTAGAAAACTAGTGACATGGGTAAGCAACACTTTGCTAATCACATCCCTATGTGACTCTACTTTGGGTGACATCGGTATGCCTCGGCCCCAATCTATGCCCCAAGGTCCAAAACTATTTTGATAACCTTGTTAAGTAAACCAAATGCTTCCGCATGTAGATGTCCGACATCTACCCCAAATGATGATGATAACCGATGGCACTCTACTTTGGTAGACCTACCATGCGGTGATCATTATCTTTGGTGCAACATATGGAAGGGCATTAACACCTAATTTTAAGAGGATTCTATCCTACCAAAGCAACATATCACATATATCATTGCATAAAAATAAGATAGATAACATCATAGATAAACACATTTAAGCGTGAAGTAGTATGGCCCAAAAATGGTGATATCCATCTCCAAGTAGGTGTAGACGATCTCCATCCTCCACATCACTCCTTGTAACCTCAAAACTAGGCTACTACCTATAATAGCTAGAAATTGAAGATTACAAAGATAGATTCAAGCATTAAGGTCGACACGCAGGTCGTTAAATACAATATATACAGCTAACAATAGCTGAAATAATCATGACACGCAGCCATGAGCGAATGTTACATGCATCACATACATCTCATACATTCAAATAAGCTATAGGGCCATACTATTCACATCATTCTCTGCAAAAACAAGTTAGGCGTAGAATCGCATTCTACCTAACGATGTGAACCCAAGGCGCTATACAAGGGGATACACGGCGGTCGCGGGTTTCGAGGCAGCGCCACAAAACCTCACTGAATTACATAGATCGCATCTATGAAATCGCTATGAAAATCTTATCGAGCCGATCAAATCAACCCAAATCCGAGCCATTCAAAATGTCTCAATTTTCATTAGATCAATCATATTGATCATCGCGATCGGTATACTTGAGGAGACCACAACACAAGACCTCGATCTGTTGGCTCGATCATCGATTGTGCGTGATTAGCCCCGATGGTGATTCCACCGGTAGGGGCAAGTCGCGCGTACATCAAAGAAGGAGCACGAACTAATCTTTTTGGCCTTATGATGCTATCAACTCATACCTATTTCAACCCCTTATGACCGATTGATCTCATCAACCCGTGCTACGATTTAGGCGTAATAGATCCAATCTACTACTATCGCATATCAACATATGCGCTGATCCAGATTGCAAACTAAGCAAGATGGCTCTGATACCACTAAAGGAATACGCGTAGGCTACGGAAGCAGAAAACAAAACTTTTCTACCGCGCACCCAAGAACATCATGCTAAGGAAGGATCATGGATCATTACCACTTAGACGCGCAGCGTGTGAAGAAGAATTGAAACCGATCCAATCACGCGCCGAGGTAGTAGTGGAAGTAGCCGATCGTCCCGAACAGATCGTCTCCTCCACGCACGCCGATCAAGATCGCAACGAGCAGCGCCTCCACCGTATCCACACGCCCGGGGTGAACGCCGATCGCGAGTGTACTAGCACTCGTGAGCAGCTAGGGTTTGGCTCGGGAGGTGGCGGCTAGGGTTTTGCTAGATGTTAACAGGACGAATCCTCAGCCCCTCGCCTCCATATATAGACCTCCTCACGTGGGCCTTGCGGACCAAGGCCCATTAGGAGTCTATTCGGATCTTTATCCGAATTGAGCCCATATCCGAATCATATTCGAATTAGTGTTCCAACCCGTTAAGCGTGCGACCCTGTAGGTTCACGTATACTTGGTCGTGACCAGGAAACGCCTTTCCGGTCACCCTGTTAATAGCGGCCTCTAGTAAGACATATTAACCCCAAAGTATATGTAAAGATCATATCGGCTGAACCTGTAATGTTCTCTCATGTACGAATCCCTTTGCCTCACGATATAGATTGAGCTCAAGGCGAGACCTGTGTCATCCTCTTAATAGCTCAATCACTCTCTCGATTCCGTGATGGATTATAAACTTGTGATTGACTCCTCAATCACCTTGGCATGGCCATGCACTTTCATAATCCATTACATCGAGGGGCCCAGAGATATCTCTCCCATAAGGAGGGGCAAATTCTATCTTGATCATTCACATCCCACTACATGTTTCATGGCAAATCCGAAGACTACTTTTATGACTACCCAGTTACGGAGTAGTGTTTAGTAGTCCCAAAATAAGCTACTACTCATGTTGGGAACCATGATGATCTCAAGTCTAAGGATTCTACATAAACACTACTTGAGACCAACCGATGACACATGGAATCTCTGCAGTGTCTCATGGCAGGTCTATCCAACATATGTTCACTAACACATGTCCATATTATTGATTTGGTATCACCATACCATGATCCATGAGACATGATCATCAATCAATACATATGCTGATCTTTGTCTTTGAATCATATTTGTTCCTCATATGATATACGATCAGGGATCATTTAGAAATAGCAACATTTTAGTATTTAAGAGTCTCATGAATAAGTCACATACTCATTGATCAATAATGATGATGTCTATTCCAAGGAACAAAGTAATGTATCATAAACATAGTATGTGATATATACAACATCTCCATGTTGCCTCTAGGGCATATCACTAACACATATTGACTATGATAATTGTGATAATCGTTGGTCAAATTCATTTAGATGTGGTGTATGTGTGTGTGCCAGGATCGGTAGGGGATTATCCTTAAAGAATTGAGATGACTGGAAACAATGTGAAATATATGTCGAGTTTTCTTTGGTTTAATTATAGAAATATTTCTTTAGTAGAGGAGTTAACTAGAACATCTTGTGGATTAGTAGAACTTCTCTAGGTTGGTGTGGATGTTGTGTTGGAACTATGCATGTGAGGATTTGGAATCCCATGGTTCAAATCTAATTTTATTCCTTAAAGTTAGCGGGGTGTGTTTTGCTAGGGTAGTGAACTACCCATCTGGTTCTTGACTACTTTATGTGTTTTTGGATGTTAATTTGTGAAGTGAGTTGGTTTTATGTTGGAATTTGTGATCATTTCTTTTTAACAAAAGAGGAAATTGTTAACTTGAGCATTTAAGTGATGTCACCTTTGGCTCATGTGTTCTTTATTTGAAGTGTTTGTTTAGAAGTTGAGTGTTTTCATAGTGAGTCATTGTTTCAAAAGCAATTTATTTCTTAAAGACAGTAACTATGTGCTTGAGGCATGGGGAAGTCGAAGGACATAGTGCTTTTGTTTGCGCATAAAAAAATTGTGGGGTCTTGAGTTATGTTGTGCTCTACAAGTTATCTGCATAGAGTCAGAGTATTTATGAGACCTAACGAGTTCTCGTGGGTATGAGTTGAAAGGTTAGAGTTGCTTGTGGAGTCATGAGGCGGAGAATTCAAGGTCAAATTCTATTAAGGGGGAAGAATGTAACACCCTAAATTATTCCTCTTCTAGTGATGCGTGGGGCTGTCTCTCCTAGCTAAAAAAAAGGAGAAAACACCCCATCCAGCCGTCCCCCTTTCCCCATCCAACCACCCCTCCCCCTACCCCTTCCCCATCTAGCCACCTCCTCTCCTCCCCTCTCCACCCTCTCCTTGTTGTGGTGGCTAGGATTCATGGAGTATTAATCAAAGCGTCTGGGGTGAGGTAAGGGCTGGTTTGGAATTGATTTAGGGTTTGGTTCATTTTTGGATTTAGGGAGGTTTTTGGGGCTGCGGATGAGGATGGATTAGAATATTTTCCATCCAGATTCCCAAGTTCTATTACAAACCAAAGTTGTGATTAGGAGCGGTGTTTATTTATTCTTTTGTAGCATCGAACTATTCTTGGAATGTTTTGTTTGGTGTGTTCTATGATTGCTTAGGTGGCGGTGTTAATCAGGGGGCAGAACCCTCTACTTGTCATGCTCTGTCATGTGGTTCAGGCAAGTGTCAGTAGCCAGCAACAAATGTAGAAAAGAGTTATACCATGTTAATGTCTTATTCTTATAAATTTTTATTCATGTTATTGCTGTTGGTTATGATACATGTTCATGTTGATAAAGTAAAGAGAAAAAGATTAATGGTTGACCACATTCATTTGCATCATTTCATTGATCACTGAGACTTGGTCTATGTGGTACCAAGTAATGATTATTTTGATGTTCCCAACATATTTTAGTCGTGCTTAAGGTCCCCACACTTGTGGAGTGTGGGATTGAGGTCCCTGTGCAAGAAGGCACAGGCTTGAGTATGCATCAATGGGTGCATATAATGTGACGATGGCTCGATCTTACGAGAGGTACTGATAAATCGATTGTGGAGATCTCGACGTTGATGATCCAAAGGCTTCGACCAAAACAAATCGATCCCCTCGCAATCACTACACCACTGCTCCGATGGTTATCAACCGTGCCGAACGCGGTTGACCTCGCCAAGAAGGCTATCTCCTGCAAGCGAATCGAGAACACAAGCAAGAGAGTAAAAGATGCAATCTGAACTGTATTGCAAATAAATGTTCAGTTCACAAGTTGGGGTTCCTCAACTGGACGTGCGGTGAGATTGCTAAGCAGAATAAATTCTTAAGAAAAACCCGAGGAAAACTAAAGGGGTGCCACCTACTTAAATAGGGGTGGGGAGGCCGCACTCAACTAACAAAAGGGGGTGTGGTACTATTCATGGGTACTGTTCATGTGAATAGTACCAGCATAAATAGTGCCAACCCAAATAGTCTAAGCGTGATTACAAGGCCCAAGGCCCACTTTGACTCGGACTAAAAAAGTGATGTGACTTGTTTTGCAGTTTCTGATCGGCTCGGGTTGAATTTTGAGGTGAGATCAGATTCATCTAAAAGTAGACTCCAATATCTTTCCAACGAGTACTCACAGGCCCGAGAAACCTTCTGGATCAATATTTATGGCCGTTTGAAGTAGGTGCTGTCGAGCAGTCCGAATCTGAGTCGAACTCACGAATATGAATTGGATTGCGCTTGATGGTTCTACTTCCACACTTGAGCTTGCATGGTTCTCCATGGTTCCTAAGAACAAGAAAATCACAAGTCTTAGGAAGTATCGAATTCTCAACGGAAATATTATTGACTCGAGTTTACCTGATAGTTGAGTTGACGAGCACGTGCCCGAGTAATTGGACCTTGCCCATCATTCATGGCAGCAGTAAGAGGAGTGTTCATATCAGTAGAAGTAATGTCCTCATCATCCTCCCCTACTTGAATTGAAGTCGTCCTCGACTCAAGCTCATTTTCCGCACCGAAGAATGGCCGTAGATCTGCAATGTTAAAGGTGGGGCTAACCCCAAAATCTGCAGGCAAGTATAACTTATATGCATTATCATTAATACGTTCAAGCACTTTAAAAGGACCATCTGCATAAAGCATGAGTTTAGACTTTCTCAATTCAGGGAATCGCTATTTACGCAAATGTAACCACACAAGATCATCTGGCTCAAAAGTAAGATGCTTGCGTCCCTAACTACCAACAACTTTATATTTAGCATTCATGAGCTCAATGTTCTCTTTAGTTGTCTCATGCATCTTAAGTATCAAATCAGCACGTTGTTGAGCATTAAGATTTACCTTCTCCGAAGCGGGAAGAGACAACATGTCAATAGGTGCACGAGGGATGAAACCATAAACAATTTCAAAAGGGCATGCCTTTGTGGTAGAATGCAGTGAGCGATTATAAGCAAATTCCGCATGTGCCAAACATTCTTCCCACATTTTTAAGTTCTTTTTAAGCATAGCCTTAAGCATAGTAGACAATGTTCTATTGACTACCTCAGTTTGTCCATCGGTTTGGGGATGACAAGTAGTAGAAAATAACAGCTTAGTCCCTAATTTAGCCCACAAGGTTCTCCAAAAATGACTAAAAAATTTAGCATCACGATCTGAAACTATTGTATTCGGAATACCATGTAAGCGAACAATTTCCTTAAAGAACAAATCAGCAACATTTGTAGCATTATCACTTTTATGACATGGTATAAAATGAGCCATCTTAGAAAATCTATCCACGACAATAAAAATACTATCCCTCCCCTTCTTTCTCCTAGGCAGACCTAAAACAAAGTCTATAGAAATATCTTCCCAAGGTGTGCTTGGTACAGGGAGAGGCATGTATAAACCATGAGGATTAACTCGTGACTTAGCTTTTTGACACGTGGTGCAGCGTGCAATGAAACGTTCAACGTCGCACCTCATCTTTGGCCAATAAAAGTGGTGGATCAGAATGTCCTCAGTCTTCTTCACGCCGAAGTGACCCATTAATCCCCCTCCATGCGCCTCCTGTAACAACAAAAGACGAATGGAGCTAGCTGGAATGCATAGCTTATTAGCACGGTACAAGAAACCATCATGCACCACAAATTTATTCCAACCCTTTCCCTCCTTACAATTGAGCAACACATCTTTAAAATCAGCATCATGCACATATTGCTCCTTTATTGTCTCTAATCCAAAGATTTTGAAGTCAAGTTGTGAAAGCATGGTATATCTCCTAGACAATGCATCAGCTATTACATTTTCTTTGCCCTTTTTATGTTTAATGACATAAGGGAAGGACTCAATAAACTCAACCCACTTAGCATGTCTACGGTTCAAATTGGTTTGACTTCTAATATGCTTGAAAGATCCATGATCAGAATGTATTACAAACTCTTTGGGTCATAAATAATGTTGCCATGTTTCCAAAGTTCGAACTAGAGCATATAATTCTTTATCATAGGTTGAATAGTTCAAACTAGACCCACTCAATTTTTCACTAAAGTAAACAACAGGTTTTCCTTCTTGAATTAACACGCCACCAAGACCTATGCCACTAGCATCACATTCTAATTCAAAAGTCTTGCAAAAATCAGGGAGTTGAAGCAAAGGGGCATGTATCAACTTATCTTTGAGAACGTCGAAAGCATGTTGTTGCATGGTGCCCCAAGTAAAAGGAACACCCTTCTTTGTAATTTTCATTCAGCAGTGCAGCGATGGTGCTAAAATCCTGAACAAAACGCCAGTAGAAACCAGCGAGCCCGAGAAAACTCCGCACTTGTGTGACCGTTTTAGGAGGCGGCCAACTCTGGATAGCGACGATCTTGGCCTGATCAACTTCAATGCCCTGTGGAGTAACAACATAGCCAAGAAACGATACTTGATCGGTGCAAAATGTGCACTTCTCAAGGTTACCAAACAAACGTGCATCTCGCAAAGCATTAAAAACAGCACGTAAATGATTCAGGTGTTCTTCATATGACTTGCCATATATCAGAATATCATCAAAATAAACCACCACAAATTTTCCAATAAAAGCACGTAAAACTTCATTTATCAAACGCATGAAAGTGCTAGGTGTATTAGTTAAACCAAAAGGCATCACCAACCACTCATATAGCCTGAATTTAGTTTTAAATTTTGTTTTCCATTCATCTCCTAATTTTATTCTAATCTGGTGGTACCCGCTACGCAAGTCAATCTTTGTGAAAATAATAGAACCACTCAACTCATCTAGCATGTCGTCCAACCTAGGAATAGGATGACGATACTATATTGTGATATTATTAATGGCTCTACAATCAACACACATACGCCAACTACCATTTTTCTTAGGAACCAAAAGAACAGAAACAGCACAAGGACTCAGGCTTTCTCGTACATACCCTCGGTCCAAAAGATCTTGAACTTGTCGTTGAATTTTCTTAGTCTCCTTCGGATTGGTTCTATACGCCGCACGGTTTGGCAAAGTCGCTCCCGGAATTAAGTCAACTTGGTGTTCAATCCCTCTAATAGGTGGCAGTCCCGGGGGTAGTTCAGCTGGAAACACATCCTCATATTCTTGCAAAAGATTAGTGACAGCAGACGGCAAAGAACTAGATATATCAGCAAGTGAAAATAAAGCATCTTTGCATATCAAGGCATAGCATGGCATATCATTGTCGACAATTTCAGCAAGATCAGATTTGGTTGCAAGCATGACACAACCCTTTAATTTAATTCCCTCAGTCCTAGAACTAGATGCCAATTTCTCTTTCTTAGGTGGGAAAATGTTCTTCACTACTTGCTGATTTTCATATTCATGTTCATGTTCTTTTCTCTCATTTGCAGTTATCTCTTTTTCACATTGCACAATTTCAGCAGATGTCAAAGGTAGCAAAATTATTTTCTTTCCCTTGTGCATAAGAGAGTACTTATTATTTCTACCATGATGAGTTGCATCGGTATCAAATTCCCAAGGACGACCTAATAAAAGTGAGCAAGCTTACATTGGTACTATGTCGAAATCAGCTACATCATGATAAGAACCAATGGAAAAATGCACTCTCGCAGATTGTGTTACCTTCACCTTACCGCTGTTGTTGAACTACTGAATGTGGTATGGATGAGGATGTGCACGTGTGGCTAAGCCAAGCTTCTTGATCAAATCTAAACTCACCAAGTTATTACAACTCCCACCATCAATTATGACACGAACACGGCAATCCTTGACGATGAGGAACATCTGAAATAAATTATGGCGCTGTAGCTTCTCCGCTTGCTCCTTTTGGGTGCTCAACACTTGCTGCACAATTATGGTCCTATAATTCTCCGTAGTAGTGGTACCTAAAATTTTCTCCTCTTTGCTATGTTCCTCTGGATCATCATCATTACCTGCAAGGTTAGCTGCAAAAGCATATCCATCCTCAACATCACTAGTACTTACATATCCACTGTCTTCTGTCGCAATGTACACTCACTGACTTGGACAATTTTTCATAACGTGTCTCATCCCTTTACAACGGTGGCATATAATCCCTGTCGTACGACCCGTGGAAGCAACTGATGAAGAGCTCTACGCTGGTGTCTGCACACTGGTGGATTTGCTCGCCTCAGGTGCGCGTGACGGTGGTGGTGGTGCTTCCACTCCATTACTACCTTTATCTTGGAAGGGTCTACAGCAATCCATTCGGCTGTCACGATATGCCCAAGGAAGGCGACATCTTTCAGCCAGAATTCACATTTACTGAATTTGGCGAAAAGTTGATGCTCTCGAAGCTTTTCTAAGGTGATCCTGAGATGCTGCTCATGTTCTTCTTCATCCTTGGAATAGATGAGAATGTCATCGATGAAGATCACCACAAACTTGTCCAAGTATTTCATGAATACACTGTTCATCATACTCATGAAATAGGCCGGTGCATTGGTCAGTCCAAACGACATGACCGTGAACTCATAATGTCCATATCTGGTGGAGAAGGCAGTCTTGGGAATGTCTTATTCACGAATCTTCAACTGATGATACCCTGATCGCAGATCAATCTTGGAGAAGACACCGGCTCCTTTCAACTGATCGAACAAGATCAATCTTGGAGAAGACACCGACTCCTTTCAACTGATCGAACAAGTCGTCGATCCTGGGGAGGGGGTATTTGTTCTTGATGGTAACATCTTTGAGTGCTCTGTAATCCACACATAGCCTCAAACTCTCATCCTTCTTCTTGAAGAACAGGACGGGTGCTCCCCAAGGTGATGAGCTGGGTCGGATGTATCCTTTGTCTTCCAGTTCCTTGAGCTGGTTGTTCAATTCTGCTAATTCGTTAGCAGGCATCCGATATGGTCTCTTGAAAATTGGGGCGGTGCCTGGGACTAGGTCAATTAAAACTCAATTTCCCTATCCGGCGGCATTCCTGGCAGTTCCTCGGGAAAAACATCTGGGTATTCCTGCACTATTGGCACTTCTTCCAAGATTTGAAGGTGGAAGAGGGCACACTCTTCCGCTCCCAGAATTTGAGGAGAGAAGATCACTTCTATGCCTTGGTCATTGGTGAGGGTGATGGATCTGGTAGCGCAATTGATCTGACCCCGATTCTTGGCTAACCAGTTCATTCCGAGAATGACATCTAACCCTTGCGATTCCAAAACCAAAAGATCGACTAGGAATCGGGTCCCATCTATGAGCAATTCCACTTTGGGGCACAAGGACCCTGCTCTCATTTCTACTCCAGGGGAGTGAACTATCATAGGGTTGCTAAGAGTTACCATGCCCAACCCGTGCTTATCCGCAAAAGTTTTTGACACAAAGGAATGCGATGCTCCGAAATCGAAAAGAACTGATGCTAGTACTGAGTTGACAAAGAACATACCCAGCACGACGTCCGATGCAGCCTGAGCTTCTTTAGCTGTCACGTGGTTCACTCTCCCCTTGATGAAGGTTTGCGGCTTCTGCTACCCCTGGTTTTGACTTCCGGAGGCTCCTGGGGTTGCTGTTGCTTGCATCTTTTTGGGGCATGCCTTGGCGTAGTGTCCCGGTTCCTTGCAGTAGAAGCAGGTCACTCCATCTGATGGTGGACTGCTCTTCTGCACTTGGCCACCGGTTGTTGGGGTGCGGTTGGTCTGAAACTGCTGGCGGCCGATTGAGGACTTGAACTTGCCTGACTGGGTCTTGAAGTTACTGCCCTGAGGTCTGAACTTGCTCGCGTGCGGTGGAGTGCTGCGAACCTTGTGAAAGTCTCCAGAGTTGTTCCTCTGATCCGCGATTCTTTTCTTCCGGGTCTCCATCTCCATGTGCTTGCCTTCCTAGCGGATGGCCTTACTGACTAGCTGGTGGAAGTTAGTGTAGTCACCCGATATCAGCTGTACTGATATGTTGTCATTTAGGCCCTCCATGAACCTTTCTTGTTTGGCTTCGTCGGAGGCCACATCTTCTGGCGCATAGCGGGCGCTTGGTTGAACCATGCGTACTCGTTGTGAAGACGACTTCCTTGGCGCAGAGCTCTGAACTCTTTCTTCTTCAATGCCATGGTGCCGGTGGGGATGTGAGCCTTGCGAAAACTTTGCTCGAACTCGTTGCACGTCACCGTCTGCGGGTTGGCATGCGAGGCGGTGAAAGTATCCCACCATTGAGATGCGGGTCCATTCAGATGATGGGAGGCGAACAGGACTCGCTCCCGATCGGTGCACTGCAGTATATCCAGCTTCTTGCCATTTGACCTGAGCCAGTCGTCGGCGTCCATTGGTTCGGCACTGCCGGCGAAGGTCGGTTGCTTGATCCTTAGGAACTCTGAAAGACGATTGTGAGGTACTTGGGCAGGTTGATGATGAGCTTGAGGGTTGTTGATAGTCTGAGCTAACAGCTGGATCAACTGGTTCTGATTGGCCATCAACTGCACCCAATCCGGTCCTGCTACTGGCGGGGGTGGTGGAATGGGGGGCTAACTGGCTCCCTTGAGCTCCGGGGTTGGTGTTGTCCATACTGTTTCTCCTGGTTTTCACCATCTGCCGAAGCTTCCAGATTTAGAGAGGAGAGAGAGAACTAACAGGAGAGGTTCTAGTAACGATCCCACCAACAGAACACACGAAAGCGAGGAAAACACAAATAAGAGCCAAATAAAACTTTTTATTTTATTATAATCGTCTCGTGGCTGTTAACAAAGGACTACAGCTCGCGGATAACGTTTCAAGGCTAAGACTCATGGTTGTCTAGATACTAGTACTACGCTCGAGTCTCCTCGGAAAAGGTTCGGAAGTGGTGGAGTCTGCACCCTCGGCACGGAGCTCGGCAAGTTCTTCTTCCACTGCACGGAGCTTCTGCTGTGCAGTGTGCTGCTCGTCCAGGGTGGTCTGGTACATGTGATCCATGGACTTGGTGAAATCCACCTGTCGCATGAGACAGGGGTTGCTCTCGTACTCCGTGGATGAAAAATCGCTGGCAGCACCAAGAGGAGTCTTCATGGGGAAGTAGCGAAAGTTCGTGCGCTGCAGGTCCCGAGCGTAGATGTTCCTCAGCTAGCAAATGGCCTCCCGGGCTACATCTTGCACTCCATCGAAGAAGGTAGCGCGAGGCAGGGGGGGCATCGAAAACGTAAATGGCTCCGTTGGCCGTAAAATCCTTGAAGATCTTCACTTCCACCCTCCAGCGTTCCTCGTCTCCGTACATGCCAACGTATCCTTGGTAGAGGGGGTACGGGCGGAAGTTGAGCTCTTGCATGAGGTTATACAGATCATCGGCGAAGAGTCCGGCAAGGGTTCCATGGGAGACGCGGGTAGGTTGCTCCATCTAAAATTTGGAAGACGAGAGAAGTTAGTAATCAGTTTTGGTAAGAGATTGAGCAAAGGAAGAGATGATTTTGAAAGTGGTATTTCTTTATGAAGATATATCCTTAAGGTTGGACTCTAGCTAGGGTCACGTCTTATGGTCATTATTGCTCTGATACCATTTCTGTCGGGACTCGGAACAACAACTCCAAGTCCCTCTGTGTAAATCGCACTATCCCAGGAAAAGCTAGTGCACACAGGGTCAACAGTAATGCATATCATGCAAAAATCACCACCGAATATTATTAAACGATAAAATACGGTCTTAAGGCCAAGTCTTACAATATAGGGGCACAAGGCCAACAAAAGAAATAAAACAGCGGAAAGCAGTAAAGGTAGCAGAACAGCCCCTCCAGCCTCCCACAGGCGAATGACTGTAAGACGCGTCCTATTCGCTGAAGTAGTCCTCACCGTCGTAGTCGCCCTCGAAGTCTGGCAACAGATTTAGCAAGGTGAGTACAAGAGTACTCCCAAGGTAAGCAAGTAAATGCTTACGCAAGTTACACCAGGAATTATAACAGAATTGATGCATGCATAATGGATTTCAAAGGAAGGCTTAATAGGGTAAATGTGCGGAAAGAAATACTTGAATTTGAATACAATAATGTAAGTACGAAAAGCTGAACTTTAATACAATATACGAAACATTGTTTTTAACAAGTAATATCGTTAGTGTAGGCTCCGACCCACACTAACCTATCCACGGGAATCCACCTGGACCACAACCAAAACCATCATGTGCTTGCTCAAAAACCAGGTTTTGTAAAATCCAAGTCTAATCTGTGACAACTTTACTCAGCATGTCCATGACTGTGGACACGGCTATCCAGATAGGTTTTAACTCCGCAGAGGTGTACAACTTTACCCACAAGACATTCCCTCTCACTTGAGCCACGCGATAAACACACTGCCTTAGGTGTGCGACGGAGAGTTCATGACAAGGCTATTCCGATGATCCATAGTCAAAATAATCACGCTGCCACTAAGGTTTCACCACAACCCGAATCCATGAGTTGGAGCCCCCTCTGGTGCCATATGAGACTTCCCACAGCCTACGCTGCGCTCACATTCAGCCTATAGCGAGACTATACTTGGAACTTCACAAATTACTTAGCCAGGTACGTCCCATACCGGACTTGTGGTAGTACAAAATGACTTCGTAAAAATGAATCACAGAAACGGTCCTTAAGTTGATTTAGGCCCATCCACATTCCCCCGTGCACGACAATCAACAAGGTGTCACCAAACACGAGGTATACCGGCACCCACCACCTAACCATTAGCCTAAGTCCAAATCATAAGTTTCTATTTTCATTTTTAAAACATTTTCATAAACCATCCTTGACTCACCGAAGTCAAGAACTAATTTTAAATCGTCATTTCATTTGAAAGACATTAATCCCACCTAAAATTATACTATGCCAGGCTAAGCATTTCTATAAAATTTCTAGTTAATACTATGGTACTAACTAGTTTTTAGCTAGGGTGACAAGGTATATGAATTCGGGGTTCAAATGGGCTATAATCAAAGGACTATGGGTATAACTAAGGTTAAACTGAATTTAAATTAAATTTGAATAGAAGTACGCATGCATATACAGTAAAACAACATAAATAAATTTGAAATATTAGGTTCAACATGGTCAAAGGTGTAACTTGCCTTGATCGAAGTCCTGCGGGGAATCGTCGAACTCAAAGTCTCCGGAATCGTCGAAATCTAACGTAAAGAGCCAATTCAAAGAAAATTCAAAAATAAAATTCAAATAAATTCAAATTTTCAAAATTATGCCAGAAATGGATAGATCATGATTGTAGAAAAATTTAGAAATTTGAATGGGTCAATTTGGAGTTAAAATGCAAAAGTTATAGCCCTCCAAAGTTTAAATACAAAATAAAAGAAAAAGGTTATTTTCTGGATTTATTTTTAAACCGAAAAGGATTTATGACGTCGGTAAGAATTATTTTTCTAAAGGAAAGTCTGGAATATGACGTCAGCAATTGAATTAGATTTTTGGCCAAATTATTTTTAAACGGAAAAATCGGGTTTATGACGTCAGCTGACGTCAGCCTTGGATTTTGAGTGGCTGACAGGTGGGCCCGGGTGGTGAGGTGGCGCGCGTGGTGCGTCAGCGCACACGTGGCGCGGGCGGGAGCGGGTGGTGCTGGCATGGCTTGTCCGACGCGGACGTGGCGTCCACCGGGCTGCCACGTGGGCTGCCACCTCGCCCTGACGGGCCGACATGGCCTGGCCGGCGGCGGCGGCGCTCGGGACCCGAGGGTCGCCGGTGCTCCGGTGAGCAGCGGCGCCGGCCGATGGCATCAAAGTGGAGAGGGGAGTGTTCTGGTACCTCGCACGAAGCCCGAGGATGACCGGAGGGAAAGATCGACGGAGAGGGGCGGCGGTCGGAGAAGGGGTTCACGGCGGCGAGGAGCTCCGGTGGCGCACTTGCTCGGGAAGGAGGTCGTCGAGGATCGCTGAGGCACAAGCAGCGTCGGAGAGGTGTTGGCGATGAGCGGGGAAGCCCGAGGCGGCTACGATTGCTCGCCGGAGTTGCTGGTGGCCGGCGGGGAAAAACAAGCGCAGGGAGGGCTCCGAGGCTCGGATTTGCAAATTGGAGGCAAGAGGGGTGGCGGTGTGGGTAGAAGGTGCTCGGGGAGGTCCTTTTATAGCCTGGGGAGGGGAGTAACGGTCGCGCCCATCTCGCCGGAGTTGGAACGGATGGAAGGTTTAACGCGACAGTGAAGGAACGTGTAATTGGGGAGGATTATGCCTGTAACGGACACGGTGAAGGTTTAATTGCCATTTGCAGTCGGCGCGGGCATCAATTGGGAAGGAAATCAAAGCTTTAAAAGCTTTGGTTTTCGGCGTCAATGGCGGCAGCAGCGGCGGAGATCGCGCGGGGAAGAAGGAAGGTGGCGGGGACGATGGTCCTGACAGGCGGGGCCCGCATGTCGGCGAGAGAAGAAAAAGAGAAGGGCGAGGGTGAACGGCCGGATCTGCGACAAGTGTCGAGGAGGGACGATCGGAACCGCTGGTGCTGGGCGAAGGGGTAAGTGAACGGGAACGGTCCCGATTTGATCCGACAACCGTGAGAGAATCCGGGTTGGGGAGGCGTTTAAGTGACGGGGAACGGTCGAGATTGCTTTTGGCAACAGGCGGCGGTGGATCGCGCCACGTCGCGTCGCGAAGGAAGAGGAGCGCGGCGTAAGTGAAAGCAGGCGATGAGGATTGAGTCGGGCGGGGGAGGGTGACGGTTCGATGCGCAACACGCGTCGCGCGCGGGGAGAGGGGAGGTGGGGTGAATCGGTAAGTGGTATCGGACGGCTGAGAATAGATCCGGCAGCGCGGATTGATCCGATGCTTGACACTTGGCGGCCGGGGAGGGATTTTGGGTTTTATTTTCTTTTTGAATTTTAGAAATGACTAGGAGGCTTTAAAATACTCAGAAAAATACCAAATAAATTTTCAAAATTTCAGAAAAATTCAGAGAACCTTCTGGGACTATTTGAGACTTAATAAAAATATTTTCCACCCATTTTGACAAGTATAATTTGCAAAAGCACAATTTGCCTTAAAAGGGAAGGTTTTAAATTCTTTATAAAATCCTGAAAATTAATATAATTACAGATTTGACTTCAGGAAGGTGAAATACATTTATTTGACTTTCATGAAATGCAATAAATTCATTTTGATCTTTTATAAATAGAAGTTTTTAATTTTCTCAAATCAGGACTTTGAAATAAACTCCAAGAAAATCCAATAAATTCTAGAAAAGATTTTTAATAAGGGAGTAAAATTTTTGGGATGTTACAACCTAATAAAAGTGAGCAAGCTTGCATTGGTACTATGTCGAAATCAGCTACATCATGATAGGAACCAATGAAAAAATGCACTCTCGCAGATTGTGTTACCTTCACCTTACCGCTGTTGTTGAACTACTGAATGTGGTATGGATGAGGATGTGCACGTGTGGCTAAGCCAAGCTTCTTGATCAAATCTAAACTCACCAAGTTATTACAACTCCCACCATCAATTATGACATGAACACGGCAATCATTGACGATGAGGAACATCTGAAACAAATTATGATGATGTAGCTTCTCCGCTTGCTCCTTTTGGGTGCTCAACACTCGTTGCACAATTATGGTCCTATAATTCTCCGTAGCAGCGGTACCTAAAATTTTCTCCTCTTCGCTATGTTCCTCTGGATCATCATCATTACCTGCAAGGTTAGCTGCAAGAGCATATCCATCCTCAACATCACTAGTACTTACATATCCACTGTCTTCTGTCGCAATGTACACTCGCTGACTTGGACAATTTTTCATGACGTATCCCATCCCTTTACAACGGTGGCATATAATCCCTGTCGTACAACCTGTGGAAGCAACTGATGAAGAGCTCTACGCTGGTGCTGCACACTGGTGGATTTGCTCGCCTCAAGTGCGCGTGACGGTGGTGGCGGGGCTGCTGAACGCGCCCTACTCACGGAGGGGGTAGCAGACCGGAAGGCAGGCGGTGGGGCTGACTTGGTTTTCCCCGATGTCGACCTCGATGCAGAAGTACTTCCATAGTTGCTCCTATTCCATTGTTGTCTTCCCTGCAATTCTTTTTCTGCCAAACAAGCAAGCTGGAACAATCTATCGATATCATTATACTCCTTGTAATCAATTATGTCCTGAATTTCACGTCTTAAGCCCCTATAAAAACGAGCTATCTTATCCTCCTCATCCTCTACAACATTACAACGCAGCATGCCTATTTGTAGTTCTTGATAATATTCCTCAACAGATTTTTTACCTTGGTCTAAGCGCTGCAATTTCTTACGCATATCATGTTTAAAAGCAGGAGGAATAAATCTAGCACGCATAGCTACCTTCAATCCATCCTATGTATCAGGTGCTAAACCGGAATTAACTACTTGACTCCACCAAAGGATAGCAAAATCTTTAAATTCACTAGTAGCTTGTCTGACTCTATGCACTTCAGGAACTAGATGGGCATTAAATTTTTGTTCAACTGTCATCTCCCAATCTAGATAAATTTCAGCATCATAAACACCCACAAAAGATGGCATGGTAAATTTAACTTTAGCAAATGGGTCATCATTAGCACGAGCATTATGGTGCTGAAAATCATTACCTCCCATACCGTGATGGTTGCGTTGTAGACGGTGTCGTAAATGTGCATCATCACGATTTCGCCTCCCATTATCATCTCCCACCTCAAGATCTTGGGGTGCATCATGTTCATTCTCGCGCCCGTTGTTTGGTGGCCGATTCACCATTCTTTCAAGGCGTGTAGTGAGTGCTGCAATACTCTCATTGATGGATCGCTACAATATATCTGTAGTTGCTTGGAGCTTCCTATCGATGTCCTCATTAATGGTAGTGCATTGTTCACCCAAGAGCGTCATGAGCTCTCCCTTTGCAACACACTCTTGCCATGGTTAGTAGAAAATAGAAGACAACACAAAGGAATTATCCCTATCAACGACTAGGTGATGGAAAGGTGGAATCACACACTCTCAAGCGTCTTACCACACTCTTACAAGTGTTCTTACCAATGCAAACTGTAGGTGGTACAACCGGTGGCTAGTTCGTGATACCATGTCGAGCATGGGTACGATCGCAAGAGGGGACCTGTTCTGATCAAGAGTAGGTGGAGCTTGGAAGGCACAATATGGTAGCAAAAGGATCAGCAATAATCAGTTCAATAAATGCAAGGTGAAAGATTGTTCAAAATACTCGTCAAAGTTGCCGATCCTAGCCTAATCAAAACTAGCCAATCAAGCCCTATGCAGGGAAGTGTATGTACGCACACGCAACGATCAATGTGACTTGATGTAAGCAATGGAGAACCTCACAACAAGTGCTAGGAGAGACTCTAACCAATCTACTCAAACTTCTTTTGTAGGGTACAAGATTGTTTGCATGACGTAGAGCACAAAAGACAACAAAATCGGTATCGGTGCAATGCAAACAACCCTCAAGATTGAGCAGAAATAACAACTAATCTCAAATGATGAAAAGATAAAGTTTTATATGGCTTATATATACTTGTTTAAAAGGTTTCGATGAGATCTACAACTTTGCAGTTGAAACAAAATCCAAATTCCGAAAGGAAGATTGAGCAAAACAGCAAAAACAGAAGCCTTAATTTTACGATGCGATTTCAAGGCCAAAGATGGCCGATTTTGGGGGTCTTGGAGGGTGACAGGCACTTTTCAGATGCGCGTCATCGATAGCTTTCCAACGAGTACAAGAACGTTGAAATCCGAGTTCGTATGTAAAAGTTATGCCCGTTTTACTGAAGGTGTGTCGGAAACGGACTCGACTTCGTTTAAACTGCTATAACTTTTGGTCCCGTGGCCGAAATTACTCAAAAATTTTTTGGGAGCATTTTCGATGAATGAAGGACAGCTCCACCAATTTTTACTATTTTTGGCGAAGTTTTGATGAACTTTCCAAATTTCGGAAAAGGGGAGATAGAAAGGCAGCGGAAAAGGGCACCTTCCAAATTTTCACTATCCCGTGGCTCTCTCTCTCTCTCCTCTTTTTTTTCAAACCGAAATTAATCTCTCTCTTTTCTTTTCTTTTCTTCTTTTTTTCTTTTTTTTCTCTCTAGGTCCGAAACCCTAGTTTTTCTTTTGTCACAGAGGATGGCGGCGGGTGGGGGGGGCAGCTGAGGGTCAGTGGATGGAAGGGGCGGCAAAGATGGAAGGCCCGGTGCGGCAAGGAAAAAGAACACACACGAAGAAGCTACACAAAGGAACACGAGATGCAACTAGACAATGACGAACTGGACTCCGACTAAACTAGTAATCAGCAACTTGAACATGAAAATGCAACCAAAAATTCAATGAGCAATACTGAAAAGAAAAATTGCAATGGCACAAGGGGTGTTGGGACAGCGGAAGAACAATATGGAATTTTTTGGCTATTTTTCTGGAGTTTTTAGGATGATGAACATAAACTAAACTAAAATGGATGAATTACCTCACGGGCAACCGTTGCTCTGATACCACCTAATGTGACGATGGCCCGATCTTCCGAGAGGTACTGATAAGTCGATTGTGGAGATCTCAACGTTGATGATCCAAAGGCTCCGACCAAAACAGATCAATCCCCTCGCAATCACTACACCACTGCTCTGATGGTTATCAACCGTGCCGAACGCGGTTGACCTCGCCAAGAAGGCTATCTCCTGCAAACGAATCGAGAACACAAGCAAGAGAGTAAAAGATGCAATCTGAACTGTATTGCAAATAAATGTTGAGTTCACAAGTTGGGGTTCCGCAATCGGACGTACGGTGAGACTGCTAAGCAGAATAAACTCTTAAGAAAAACCCGAGGAAAACTAAAAGGGTGCGACCTACTTAAATAGGGGTAGGGGAGGCCGCACTCAACTAACAAAAGAGGGTGCAGTACTATTCATAGGTACTGTTCATATGAATAGTACTAGCATGAATAGTGCTGGCCCAAATAGTCTAAGCGTGATTATAAGGCCTAAGGTCCACTTTGACTCGGACTGAAAAAGTGATGTGACTTGTTTTGCAGTTTCTGATCGGCTCAAATGGAATTTCAAGGTGAGACCAGATTCGTCTGAAAGTAGACTCCAATATTTTTCCAACGAGTACTCACGGGCACCAAGAAACCTTCTGGATCAAAAGTTATGGCCTTTTAAAGTAGGTGCTATCGAGCAGTCCGAATCTGAGTCGAACTCACGAATATTAATTGGATTGCGCTTGATGGTTCCACTTCCACACTTGAGCTTGCGTGGTTCTCCATGGTTCCTAAGAACAAGAAAATCACAAGTCTTAGGAAGTATTGAATTCTCAGCAGAAATATTATTGACTCCTAAAAACGAGTTTACCTGATAGTTGAGTTGACGAACACGTGCCCGAGTAATTGGACCTTGCCCATCATTCATGGCAGCAGTAAGAAGAGTGTTCATATCAGTAGAAGTGATGTCCTCATCAACATACTCCACATTAACAGTAGTTAGGCTTGTGTATTTATGGCATTTGCGTCGCATGAATGTAAAAATTAAAAATATATGAAATTCATGTGGATGGCTGTTTATGAGCAATATTTATGTTTAATATCCATTATGAGGTTTTGTTTATCGTCTGACTTGTACTTTGCAGAGTTGTGAACTCACACTTGTTGCTTATGTTTTTTTTGGTACTTCCTGCGAAAGCGGCATGCATGGGGATGGGATAAAACTTTGTGCACTACACCTTGCCACTCATCATGCCTAATAACAAAGCAGTTTAGGCTTTAATTGGAAGAACTTTGCTAATGAATTTGTTTATGGTTGCGTTCACCCTTTGAGGTGGAATTATTTTCTTTATAGAAGAGATGTTCAATTATTTCGTGATGAGGATATCACTTCGACTGATATGAACACTCCTCTTACTACTACCTTGAATGATGTCCAAGGTCCAATTACTCGGGCACGTGCTCGTCAACTAAATTATCAGGTAAATTTGTGAAGGATCGGAAATGGCAACAGAGGGGGGGTGAATGGTGCCTTTAGAAAAATTACCCCAAGTATCCACAATACTTCTCTTCCAATAACTATAAAAGTTATGAAGAAAGAAGATTAGAGCTCATACAAACAAAAAGAGACCACTAACCAGAGAATAAAAACAATTACAGCAAGTAACAGGATATAAAATTCTTTGCCCTTAAAGAGAGGACCAGGAGCTGCAATAGACACTTGCACAAATCAGATTAAGACTGAGAAAATAGATTCTAACTCTATTGACTTGAAAGCATGAAAGAGAGCAAATGAGAACTAAGACTAACTAAAAAGATAGCCTGCTGGATGAAATATATATATATAAGGAGAGAAACTAGCAAACAATAAAATTGAAAAGAGAGGGAACTGAGCTAGCCGAAAAGCACCAGAGGTAAAGACTTACACCTGCAGCAATAAAACCTGGTACTTTGCTGATTACAAGAACTACCTGCAGCAGCCAAGAGACCAATAAGACAAAAAGGAGACAATCTTGCTGGCCTAAAGGACTAGAAAGACAAGGTGCAGGTATTTTGGTCGAACTGAAGCAATAACACAAGAAAACATGCCAACCTGATCCAAAAGAAAGAAGGCAACACTTTCTAACCGAAAGCAAAATGTCCAGATACTTAAACAGTAGCAGGGATATAAATCAAAAAGTAAATGATGCTTCTAGCTGTCGAAAAAGATCTTTAGTGGACTGCTGCTACTGCTGCCAAACATGCATAGGAACAAGAAATTCTGCCACCCGAAAATACTCTACACAGAAACCGAACCAAGTCACTGGCCGAACATACACAAGGGAACACTTACTGCAGAACAGAGAAAAGCACAGAAAAAACAGCAAGTAGGGACTGTTCAAACAGCAACTAGCCACACACAAAAAAATCTGTTCATTAACTGCTGCTACCGAAGGGACTAAAAAGAGAGTCTGCTTACTTAAGAAAGTAAACAAAAACTACCTGCAGCCGAAACCAAAATAAAGAACTGCCGCTGCTACCGAGAACCAAAGAAGACACAGCAACTACAGCATCCGAAAAACAGCAGGAAGACACAGGAAACTGCAAACAAAAAATCACACACACTACTGCTGAACAGGAACCGAAATAGAGGACTGCTGTTAACCGAAAAGCAAACAAGGAGAACTATTCCTGCATCTACCGAACAGTCCCTGACCCATCCGATTACAACTTGGGCTGCTGAATTACAGGACTTGCAGACTGTTACTACAAGCAACAATTTGCTGCGGCTGCACTGCTTTTAAACCGAGACTGAATAGAGAGACTGAGAAGAAAAGAGGCTAGATAACAGTAAACCGAAAGAAGAAGAACTGCATACAAAAAAAAATCGAAAGTCTAGTAAATGTTCCCTGGCAGTCAACATTCAAACATGAAATTTTAGACATAATTACTCTCTTTCTTTGGCAAGGAATTACAAGAAATCCAGCTGCTATTAAAGAAAGAGAGAACCTAGCACAAAGAGCTTCAACTTAAAACAAGATATACTTTGAGATCATTAAGTTGCTCATGGGAATGAACTGACCAAAAGATCTTGAGATAAATCCCAGTTCATAGCAGATATATATATATATATATATATATATATTCCTTCGTATGTTCCGTCGCCTGTTCCTGGATAAGTAGATTTTCTACCAACCAAGTAGAATCACTGAGAATCACCACGAGAATGCAGGGCACCCACTTTTGACCTCTGCCGTGTCATCGCCTTATGAGCAGTCGAAATATACGTTTTGCTTACTGTCACGTGGTCCGTCTCCTCACTCAACTTCAGAATCAAACCACCTTCCGGCTTCGTACTACTACTACCTCCTTCAAAGAAAAGACGCCTAAAAATCATTCAGGGAACCTACTCTTGGTATCCTTTACCACATTCACTTTCCATATTCCCTTTCTTTAGTTCGACGCTATCGCACCTCGTGGAAAATCCAAATTTCTATCAACGATTCCCACCCAACTCGAATGACTCTCCCTCTCTCCCTTAACATATCGAAGGCCTCTTATCCGTCAACCGCACCTTAATAGCTCGACTTCCGAGCCTTGGCCGGATGATGCACAAGGGCCAACATCGAGGATCAATTGAATAACCAACTCTCCCGCCCAGCTGCGCTATCGCTCGAAAGCCAACAAATGCACTTGCTCATCCCAAGCATCACTTTCCACAAATAGTACCCAACGTGTGTCCTAGCCGAGGGCACTCCACTTGAGGAGGCGTTTTGAATCCGATCTTTCATGCGCCCATAAGAGCGGGACGGTGAATATATATATATATATATATATATATATATATATATATATATATATTATATATAGATATAGAGCACTAGAACAAGAACATTAATTAAAAGGAAAGCAAGTAAATAGCACAAGATATAAAACAAGCATGTTCATATTGAGACGAAGAGTGATGAATGTTTATATCAACTCTTCCATGTCTCACTCAAGAACACCCACAAGGAGAGAATAAAACATTAAAACTTGCATACAAATTTTCTCTCCCAAGAGCACAAGTATTAGGAAACCCTAATACTCATACCCATTTCTATTTCTCTCTCTCTCAAGTGCACTTCTCCACCTAGAGAGCACCTCTATTTATAGCCTCCACTAATGGGTTTAGAAGCTTACTTTACCCATTAGGTCATACCAACTCTCCACTAATGGGTTTACACACATTTTACCCATTAGGTCACAACATCTCTCCACTAATGAGTTTACACACCATTTTACCCATTAGGTCACAATACATCTCCACTAATGGATCATTTCCAAATAAAATCCGCTTCCTTTTGTGCAGCCTTGCGCATTTACCAAAATGCCCCTCCTGCACCTTCCTGGAAGCTTCCTCGTGTCTTGCCGCGAACGCCTCGCAGCCACTTCGAGTCCTCGCCGTCTTCGACACATCCCGACCGTTCTGACTTCTGTACCGCCTGTGCCTAGTCCGGTCACACGTGTCTCGCCACGACTCCGTCTCAAAGTCCTGCAGTCATCACCGACAAGAAAACACATTACATAGCACCGCACTAGATGATATAAATAAATATCTGCATCAGTAATTATCATAAACATGCCCGGAACAAACTCAGACTTTATAGGATATGCGTCAATTACTCATCACACAACCGGGGTTACCTCCACATAGTCTCTCAATCTCCCCCTTGATGAGTATATTGACAAACACAGAAAAAGCATAAAGTTGAGTTTGAGAGTCAAATATGGTCTAAAAGAAAATCAAAGAAACTCAAGACCATATCGACAAAAGAGAAAACTGGAGCAGAAATTGAAAGAGCAAATTTTTCTACAAAACTCCAGAAGGCTTTTTCTCCAAACTTCTCCCCCCTTTTGGCAATAAATTCATCAAAATGCACGAGAGAATGAAATGATTGTGTGTTCGTTATTTTTAAACATTCGGAGCCATGAAGATTATCCTTAATGATGTTTCGAATATTACACCAAACCATAATTCATAAGAATGCTATCAAGATCATGACGATTCATGTATAGACTAGCTAAACCAGATAAATCCAATTTCTTAGCATGTCGAATCAAACATGATTGTAGTCTAGCTAAAGGTATCCAAGGATGATGCAAGCCATGTCAAATAATCTAAGTGAAATCAAGAAGCTAATATTGAGCTGGTGTAGAGTGCTACAAGTTCAAGAGTGACTCATTTGTTCATGTACTTGGTCTTTTTGTAAATAAGCAATTTAGCACAACTGACTTTTTCTGAAAATCATATGTGGTTTTATCTTAGCAAAGCAAGTCCTGGTGTGAGACCCGGAGTAGAAACTCCTAGACCCCCTGTGTATTACTGTACTAGTCCCAGAGATCAATGCTAGTACACACAGTTCAAACAGAAAAGATGATACATTGCCAACAACGCTTTATTACAATAGTAACTGAAGTTTAACATAGGCCATTGCCTAACAAAGGTTCACAGAACCTTAAAACAAAAGATTAAACACAGCGGAAACACAAAAGATAACTTGATCGACCCATCAATCTGCCACAGGCAATTGACTGGGGAAACGAATCCTAGGCATCCGAGAAGAATCCACCGCATCCACATTCGGCGCAGAAGTCATACCCTCCAGCTTGATCTTCTTCATTCTCTGCTTTTATATTTATAGAGCAACAGGTGAGTACAAAAATGTACTCCGCAAGTCTTGGGAAAAATGCATAGATGTAAGGCTTTCACAAAGAAAGGCTATAGAGTTCTTTTGCAAAGATCAGCGTTTTATTTTTTAAATATACATAATTACTTCGAAAGCAATTTTGTAAACGTCTTGTTTTTCATAATAGAAATTAGATAAAGAACTTAGTGAAGGTTACAACACCAACACTAAAATCTCAGGCAATCCTGCCAACTTTTAAAAACCTCAGGTTAAATCCACCTGAACTGGTTGCACCACCAGTCTAAAGATCACGAGAGTTCCATCCACTCCCGAGTTTTTATCCAATTCATTTTGTTTTGAAAACAAAGTCAAACCTTCTACCATGTGTATGCATTCCTTGCCCGCCCTTGACCGTGGGCACGGCTATTCGAATAGTTTTAACTCTGCAGAGGGTGTACAATTTTACCCACAAGAGATAAGTCATCTTTGCAGTCAACATGCTTCCTTTAGCATAAGACTCGGATAAATTATCACAAAGCTTTTCACCTACTCCAGTATAGTTTAAATACCACCCGCTAAGGTTTCACCACAACTTGAATCCACAAGTTGGAGCCCCCTCTTGCGCCATGTGAGTACAGTAAACCCTGTTCCTCACTATGAGTAACCAGTATACCCTGGCACCCAATACACCACTGGTGATATCTAAGCTAAACTTTTATAGGTTAGTTAGCTAGGTCGTACCCATATAGACTTGTGGTTGTACTGTTTTGCTCAGTTTGGACAAACACAAGCGTCGGTCCTTAATCGACTGTGGTGGCTCATTCACAAACCCAACAATTCTCGTGCTAACTGCACCAGCCAAACCTTCCATCCACCCTTGTCAACTTTTCCCTTTGAAATCCATTTTTACTTTTAAATTATCAGTGATAACACCCATTACCACTTTTCAAACAAAGCATTTAACAATGGTAACATCCATTACCAATGTTCAAACAAATCATTCATCAAAACATTTGATAAACATGCTACTCATTTGAGTATTAATACATTAATTTGCTACGCTAAGCATTTGCTAGTATTTTAAACATTCAACCAATTTAATGCTAACTCATTATTGAGTAAAAGGGATATCCTAAGTTGACAATGGTACAAGGTAAACAATTTTCAATGGAAGGTATAACAAATTGGGTCTTTAACTAAATTTTCTAAATCAAATTATCACTTGATATAACATAAGCATGCATTAATTTAACATAACTACCTAAACATTTTTCTAAATCATTTGAGCAAGTTGACCAAAGGAAACTTGCAAAACATGGGAGCAAAATGTTCAAAGGAGACTTGCCTTCTGGTGCTGGGTTGAAATCTTCCACAACTTGCTCTTGCAAATCCTCGGACAATTCGGTCTCTACACGTAAATCGAGAAAACCAAATAAATAAAATAAAATAAAAATTCAAAAATTGAAAGTAAACATACCAATTGAAAGATTGAAATTTTAGATGAATTTAGAAATTTGAATGGATCAATTTGGAGTTAAAATGAGAAAGATATGGTTATTTGAAAATCTCAGATTTAAATAAATCCAGAAATTCGGAAATCTCTGACATGTGGGGTCCACTGGTCAGCGATTTCATTTAAAATGAGTCTCTGATGTATGGGACCCACTGGACTCGGGACCCACTTGTCAGTAAATAGCGCAGAGGGGTGGTCGCTGACGGGTGGGACCCAGGTGTCAGCGCGGATAAAAACGGAGAAACTCAACCTCGCGCGCGGAGCGGGGCTCGAACGCGCGCCGAGGGAGTGGGAGGGGAAGAGAGCGGCGCTAGCCAAGTGAGCGGGGAGGCACTGCCTACCCCATAAGGGTAGGTAATCCTCTTAAGGATTAATAGCGGGGAGATCGGCG
Organism: Melocanna baccifera; assembly: GCA_036346265.1. Lineage (NCBI taxonomy): Eukaryota > Viridiplantae > Streptophyta > Magnoliopsida > Poales > Poaceae > Melocanna > Melocanna baccifera. The sequence goes on along the minus strand of CM070696.1, from coordinate 4,404,738 downwards.
GAGCAACGTGGCGCGCACGTGGCTGACGTGGCTCTGACGTGTCTGCCACGTGGCATGACACGTCGGACGGTTTGACGTGGCGATTTGCGCGGCTGTCGGTGGAGGTGGATCGGACGGCCATGGGCTTGACGCGCGGCGTGATCCGGTGCGTCGGTCCAGATCCGGATGGACGGCAGAGATGAGGCGGTGGAGACGCGGGCAACCGGTGGATGGGCGCCGCGTGGCGCGGCTCTCCGCGCGAGGCGTCGCGCGGACGCGAACGCTCGCGCGCGGGCGCGGACGCGGGCGGTGAGGCCGAGGCGGGGCGCGAGGTGGACGGCCGAGATGGAAACACGTGCGCGTATCCGGGCCGTCGGTGAACGGGCGGTGGGGATGACGCGGTGCGGAGGCGGGAGTCCGAGCGATCGGCGACGCGTGGCCCAGCAGCGCGCGCGCGCGAGCGCGCGCGCGCGACGCGAAGCGCGGCGCGGCGCGACTCGCACGCGGACCGAGGGGCGGCGCGGAGACGTTCGGTGCGGCGGAGGCTTACCGGCGGCGGCGACGAAGCTCGTCGGCGACGCTGAACCACGGCGGCGACTACGGCTTTGAACGCACGCGAGAACGGGAGAGAGAGAGAGAGGTTGCGAAGGGGAAGAGAGTCGTCCGGGACTTGCTTTATACGCGACGGAGGAGGAAACGGACGCACGTTCGCCGGCGCGCACGGCGGCGGTTACCGACGCCGCGCGAAACGGACGTCTCTTCGCGAGGGGACGGCGGCGTTTAATGGCGCACAACGCGACGGTCTCTCCCGACGCATTAACGGCGAAGCGGAGCGGTCGGGGAGGCGGAGAGGCGAGCTCAGCGGCGGCGTGAATGGCGGCAGCGCGCGGAGAGAAACGGTCGGGGACGAAACGTCGGGGACGACGGCTCTGACAGGTGGGACCCGCTGGCAGTGAGTCCACGAAGACCAGTCTCTGACAGGTGGGGCCCGCTTGTCAGCGCAACCCAAAAAAAAGAACTCAACCTCGCGCGCGGAGCGGGGCTCGAACGCGCGCCGAGGGAGCGGGGGAGGGAAGAGAACGGGCGGCGATAACCAGTCGGGCGGGGAGGCTCAGCCTACCCAATAAGGGTAGTTTACCCTTTTGAGTATTAGCCGCGAGTGGTCGGTCATTGTCGGATGCGCGACACTTGGCGCCGCGAGAGAGAGGGGAGGCGGGATGAGGCGTAGACGGCGGGGATTAGCTCGGCCGGAGGGAGAGCGAACGGATGGGTGACAAGTGTCAACCCGAGGAAGAGTTTGGATATTTAAATCTTTTATATATTTCAGAAATCAGTAGGAGACTTTAAAATACTCAGAAAAATACCAAATAAATTCCAAAAATTCCAGAAAAATTCACATAATTCATTGATAATGTTTTAAACATATTAAAAATATTTCCAACTTATTTTGATATTAAATTTTCTTTTCAACAGAAACTTTAAATTCTGAAAATTCCAGATAATTGGAAATTATTAATTTAACATTATTTTCTTCAAAATAAAAGCAAAAATTGGGATGTTACACCTGGACTAGGAGCCATCCACAACTGCCTCCTAAGCTTCAACCATTTTCACAAATTTGAAATTCTTAGCCATGTGCTAGATCTCAAGCCTTATGCGATCACTCCAAGTAAGAAACTTAAGGAAATGATCTTGGTCAACCAAAACTCCCCCTGAGTTCATGCCTAGTGCAATGGCAAGCCATCTCATGAGAGTGAATTGGTGAGATCAATTTTTTTGCACAAAAGAGATCTTTTTACTTTTGTTAATTTTAGTTGAAGTACAAGAATTAACTCATGTTTCACAGAAGAACTAGCATAGCTCAATCTAAAGCTCAATAAAGATTCAAGACTCAACTCAGCCTATTTGACATGGCATGAATCATAAATGGAGAATTAAAGACAGACTAGTCTCAAAAGCTAATCATGACATGAATTAATTCAAGTTAAATATTTTTAAGTAACTTACCATGGCAAAGACTAGACTACACATATAAAGTCATAATAAATCTAGCAATTTAAGCATAGATCATGGCAAGATGTAATGCATTGTAAACAGATCATAATTGGATAATAATCAAGACTCCATATAGTTATATTTACAATGCAAACTGTAATGCAAGAAAATCCAGCTCCCCCTCAACATGAGATGCACTTTTAGTTCAAGTTGAGGTATGTCAAAATTAATATCTAGAAGCTCCCAAATGAACTCCCCCTGAACCAAAGCAATAAAAACAAGAAGCTGGCAAAGAAAATCCAAATGGGTAGTCTTTAAAGCATAGATAAGATGTAGAGGATACTATGGCTTAGACAGACTCTCGTCTACCCCATATGACTCCAAGACTATCAGCTGACTGTCTAGCACACACACTAGAGAGCAAACACGTACCCTGTCTACCCGAGGATGGCCCAACCCTCGCTAGAACCTACAAGCCGTGAGTGAGCTCAATCTAGTGAGATAAGAAACAGCTAATAAGCAGCATCCTAGAATCACAAGATAACAGTAGATGACTAAGCACCGAGACAAGAAGACCACTCTAACCTATGCTAGAAGGACTAACCCCAATGCACCCCGAATGCTATGCAACAGAAAGGAGTAAGAGCATAATCAATAATAAAAGCAGTAAAGCATAAAGCTCCCCCTCACAACAGTCTATAAGGACAAACCACCCCAAGCTCTCCCCGCAGAGCTGAAAACCTAGAGCTATCCAAAGGCTTGGTAAAGATATCAGCCAACTGGTGGTCACTCTCCACAAACTGGAGCACGATATCACCCTTCTCCACATGGTCTCTAAGAAAATGATATCTGATATCGATGTGCTTGGTCCGAGAGTGTTGCACTGGGTTCTTAGCAATGTTAATAGCAGAAGTGTTATCACAAAAGAGTGAAACACTGTCTATAACTAACCCAAAGTCCCGCAGAGTCGAAGCCATCCAGAGTACCTAGCCGCAAAGAATCGGGCGGCGTAAACGCATTTGGCCTCTCGGTGGATCAGGCAACACTGCATCGCTTCCTAGATGACCAAGAAACAAGAGAAGTGCCAATGAATTGGCAGTGCGAGTGCTCTTCCGCTCATCCTACAACCAGCAAAGTCCGCATCGAGTAGGCTCGAGGGAAAGACAGGAAGACGAAGAGTACCAGATACCATAGTCAATGGTAGCTCGAAGGTACCGAAAGATGCGTTTCACCGCCTGACGGTGAGATACGCGAGGTGAAGCTCGAATCGAGCACACAGACACACAGAGAAGTGTATGTCCGGTCTCTAGGCGGTGAGGTACAAGCGGAACCGATCATGCTTCAACTCCTTTCGATCGATCGCTCGCCATCCTCATCCGGATCAAGTGAAGTCGTTGTCGCCATCGGAGTAGATATCGCTTGCCATCACTCATGTCAAAGCGCTCAGAGGTCTCGAGTGTACTTGCCCCGATGCAAGAAGGTACCTCCCGAGTTTGCTTGATCCGAAGCCAAGAAAGAAGCTCAACTCGCCCATCATGCTCATCTCAAACTCCGAGCTCATGACATCGGAAAACCGAGAAACGAGCATGTGAGGAGCCGCTAAAGATGATGTCATCCACATAAACCGACGAGCAGAAGATCAGTGCCATGCCGGCGAATGAACAAGGTCTTGTCTACTTTACCCATCTCCAAACCATGACTTAACAAGTAGGACTTAAACCTCTCATACCAAGCTCTGGGAGCTTGCTTAAGTCCATACAAAGCTTTGGAAAGCTTGAAGACATGGTTTGATATTTGGGGTTTTCAAACCAAAGTGGTGTCGGACGAGACCTCTTCCTCAATAAAGCCATTGAGAAAGGCACTCTTGACGTCCATCTGGTAAAGCTTGAAACCCTTAGAAGCTGCAAAGGCAAGCAGGATTCTAATGGCTTCAAGTCTGGCTACAGGGGTAAAGGTCTCCTCGAAATCTAGACCCTCAACCTGGGAGAACCCCTGAGCTACCAGTCTAGCCTTGTTCCGAATAACCACTCCATCCTCGCTCTGCTTGTACTTGAATACCCACTTAGTCTCAATAATATTGTGACCTCGCGGGGGCTCGACAAGCGACCAGACCTTGTTTCTCTCGAAATTTTCCAACTCCTCATGCATGGCATTGACCCAAGACTCATCAGAAAGAGCATGACAAATATCCTTGGGCTCAAAAGTGGCAACAAAGGCAGAGTGGAGACAGAAAAGTGACGTGCCAGACTTTGAGCGTGTAACGCGCTCAAAGAGATCTCCAATTATCTGCTCTGAAGGATGAGCTTTCTGGAAATGACGGGGAGGTCCTGAATGAGAAGAGGTAGTGGCCTCTACCTCATGAGCTGATGAGGTAGGAACAGAGCCACTAGCTCCTGAGGATGCAGAAGGAATAGGCTGATCTCCTTGAGGTGCGATGGAAGAAGCAGGCACCTCAAGGGGATGAGAGACTGGATCGGGTGGACAACTCTCACCGTCGTCCTCCTCATCATCCACAAAAATGGGCTTGGACCGCTTCATCAACTCGAGATATCGGGCCTAGTCCCCGGTGGCCTCATCGAAGGTCACCTCGCAGTCTCTACCATGTTGCTAGACTCGCAGTTCCAAACCCTATAAGCCCGCGAAAAAGTCGAGTAACCCAGAAAAATTCCATCACAAGAACGTGACTCGAACTTATCTAGGTTCCCAGACTTCAGAATAAAACACTTGCAACCAAAAATAAGAAAATGAGATACACTGGGCTTTCGCCCGTATCTCAACTCATAAGAAGTACGATGCAAGTGTGCCCTCAGAAAAACTCGATTTGAAATATGGCATGCGGTGGCTATCGCCTCAGCCCAAAACTTTCTAGGTGTAGAGTATTCATTAAGCATCGTCCTGGCCATCTCAACCAAGGTACGATTCTTTCTCTCCACAACGCCATTTTGCTGGGGGACGTATGGAGAAGAGAACTGATGCTCTACACCTCCCAAAGTAGGAATTCTTGAACTCCGTGCCATTGTCACTACGGATCGCTTGTAAGGCACCCGGGAGCTCAACAGAAAGCCTACTAAAAAGACCCCAAAAATGGGTAAATGTCTCATCCTTCGAGGCTAAGAAAAACACCCAAGAATACCTCGAGAAGTCATCAACCACGACAAGAACATACCACTTCCTCCCGCCGATCGCACTCTAGCCGGTCCAACTGCGTGTCCATGTGGAGCAATTGTCCCGTGCATTGGTCATGGTGATCGTGGACGGGGATGGGAAGCGGCGACCATCTTGCCGTGGTCGGCAAGGAGCGCAAACAAGATCTTTGACCATCTTGAGCTTCGCGGACCACGAATGAGATCGTGGTCGCTAACTCGGTCAAATGGTCAAATCCAATATGACCAAGTCTCCTATGCCGTAAAGAAAGGTCGCGGGAATCAGAAGCAACTAAACACCTGAGAGAATCACCAGAAGACTCAGAAAAATCAGCCCGAAAGATCCTCCCAAAATGAGAAATCCTGCAAACCGGATCACCCAAAGAATCAAGAATTTTGCAATTGTTTTTCTTAAAGCTCACCTCAAATCGCCATCGGTAAGTCGAGAAACCGACAAAGAAATTGTACTTCAGACTTACTAACCAAGGCAACATCTTTTAAAAGAAAAGAATCATTAATGCGACAAGCACTTTGGCGATGACACGCCTGCACGGCGCGCTCCGAAGGTGATCGTCTCATCACCGGAGCTCGGGCTAGGGAAGAAAACCAACCGAGTCTCCGGCCATGTGTCGAGAACACCCGAGTCTACGAGCCAAACCTCTCCCTTCCTCGCCTGATGAACCCGAGTCAAACAGAGTAAAGTCTCAAGATGGGATAAATCAACATGATTTTGGCACCCAATATCAATAACACGCCGAGCGGATGAAGTAGTCAAACACGATCGACTTATCTACCCTACGCTCTCGTTACTCAAAGAAGCCGATGGTCTTAGTGAAGACCAAGGTCGTATTGGGTCCGATCGCCCGGAGGGCGAGTCGAGTACCAACAACACGCCGATCTTGCCGCGGTAGCTATCTCGATGGAAACGAAGTTCTACCTCAAGACGGCGGATATCATGACCCGGGCAAATTGAGGACGAAAATCGGAAGAGCCGAAAAACTAAGTCCTCGATGCTGCCCAAAAGCATCAATAAAGAGCAAACCTAGACCTTGTGTTGGTCTTAGGTACACTCAAGGTCCGGGCTGACCTCGAATACGCCTAAGAGCTGCAACACGGCCTCTCGCGCGATCTCGGCGCGCTCAAGCATCTCTCGATCATATGTCCATCCTTCCGCTGCATAGGTACAATGAAACTTCGCTTCTCGGGAGGTCGGGCAATCGGTGTTACCATCTTACTGTCAGAGATCCCTTGGACAAAGCCCGCAGATTTGAATTGGACTTTTCTCGGTCCTGGGCTCGGTCTCGATCACACCTGGTGCTATGAGTCTGAGCACGGCAGGTGGATGCTTCCTCATATCCTCATAGAAATCATATCCTAGACCTTGATTAAATCTGCAGATCTTAGATTGGTCTAGAATAAGATTTAGCTTCTTCTTGCCTCCTACAAATCTCTCGAGAGTGTTCATAAGATACTGACACTCCCGAAAGAGAGAGGTGCAAGAAGAGCAGGGAGAAGAGGGAACAGCAGAGGGTAAGGAAGAAGAAGAACCAACAGTAGAGGAAAGAATGGCTTGTGCACGTACAGCCGACTCTGATAGGACAGTCCTACTACTAGCAGGTTGGCTCACGTTGCTAGGCGTCTCTACCTTACCCTTGGACTTCTTCCCAACACCAGCACACACATTACAACATGATTGTGACTTCTCTAGTAAATCCTTAGTTAGCTTCACACATTTTTCTTCCAAAACAATCAAGTCAGATTTTAGTTTATCACAATTTTTGCATGGTGAGCTAACAGGGTCCTTAGAAGCATATTTAGCCATTTTCTTGTTGTAATCAATCATTTCTTGGAATTGTTTAGAAACAGATTCAAGTTCAGCAGTTAATTTAGGACAGTTCAAACATGAAGCGATTGGCTCAAGCAAAGAAGCATGCAATTCAGCAATTTTATAATCTGCTTTTTAAGTTCATTTTCGTGTTATTACAATTTTCACAAATTTCAGCAGATCGATACATAGTGTAAAGACTCTAAAAGCATTGTCCTTATCCTCACATGAAGTGCAAGAAGTAGTCTGAACAATAGAGGAAATAGAAGTAGTCCTACTCATCTCTAGTTCAACAAGCAGACTATCATTCTTCACCTTAAGCAAATCAAGCTCAGAAGTCAAACTATCATGAGAGGTCCTTAACTTCTCCATATCTCCAAGCAAAGAAGAACATACATCACATTCACACGGAGGGAGCAGATATAAGTGAAGTATGCTCCGTGATAATTTCTCTACTTCCTTCTCAAGATCTACGACCCACTCTAGATCTAGCATAAAACTTTCCTAGCTTCGTAAATGCATCATAGAGCTGGTCGAGGAGGACCTACCTCATCGGAGTCGCCAGAGAGCTCGCCGCCGCTAACGCCGTTGTCGTTAGCCATGAAGCACATGCCGATGAAGTCGCCGCCATCCTTGGGATCTTGATCATCTTTGTCGCCGCCGCCGCTCCACCCCACCACGCCGCCAAGTCGATGTCGCTGAAGGCGGTGAGGACGCGTGGAAGAGCTTCTTGGCTTTGCCAAAGTTGCTAAACTTCTTCTTGCCTTGAGCGTGAACCGGGGCTTCTTGTTGCGTTCTTGTCGATGTAGTCGTTTGCTTACACCGCAGAGTCGTTCTTGCCCTTCACCGCCTTAGGGCACTTGCCCGAATGTGGTTGGGGCCACCACACTCAAACAAATGACAGGTCCTCCTCTTTCTCGTCCCTCCTCCTCTTGTAAGCATGGGAAAACTTCCGAGCTAGGAGGGCCGCTGCTCATCCTCGAGCTGCTCTAACCGATCATCGCTATGTCACAGAGAGCAGCAAGGAGAATCCACACGGCAAATTAGAAGAAAGACCGTGTTTAACCGATCGGTGACTAGGCCATCGATCGCGATTTCGACTTTCGAGAGACTATGTCAATCTCGTGAGTCTTGAGGTGTAAGTACAACGCGTCAAGAGTGAGAGTCGAGAGATCGGTCGTGTCTTTAATCGTGGTCACCTTCATTTCCCAAACACGCAAATCAAGAGCAGAGAGCATCTGACGAGCATTGTCCGAGTCGGCATGTGAGACCGACGGCTCTGAGATTGCTCGTAATCTTGTGAAATCTCAAAACACTCATCCAAAGGATCGCCAATGAGCATTTCAAACTTGTTGTATTCTCGCTTGAACCGGTCCTCGTCAGACGGTCTTGATCTGGGTGGTGCCCTCATGGTATGCATCGAGAGTCACCCAGATATCGTAGGTCGACGAAAGATGAGAAATGCGATCAAATTCACTCCTGCTCAGACCCTAGATTATGATATTCCTTACCTTAGCATTTGCCTCCACATCTAGCATGTTATTCGCAGTGATGTGTTCATCGGCAGGAACAACAAATCGGGTTTTGACTTTTTGCCAGATCGTATAGCCTTGAGCCTGTATGTAAGACTCCATCCTACTCTTCCAAAAGGGATAGTCGACCCCATCGAAGATAGGTGTCTTGGTGGAATACCTGTCCGTTGCCATGACTCGCAGACCGGTTAAGATCTATAGACGAGATTTAACCGGCTCTGATACCAATTGAAGGATCGGAAATGGCAACAGAGGGGGGTGAATGGTGCCTTTAGAAAAATTACCCCGAGTATCCACAATACTTCTCTTCCAATAACTATAAAAGTTATGAAGAAAGAAGATTAGAGCTCATACAAACAAAAAGAGACCACTAACCAGAGAATAAAAACAATTACAGAAAGTAACAGGATATAAAATTCTTTGCCCTTAAAGAGAGGACCAGGAGCTGCAATAGACACTTGCACAAATCAGATTAAGACTGAGAAAACAGATTCTAACTCTATTGACTTGAAAGCATGAAAGAGAGCAAATGAGAACTAAGACTAACTAAAAAGATAGCCTGCTGGACGAAATATATATATATAAGGAGAGAAACTAGCAAACAATAAAATTGAAAAGAGAGGGAACTGAGCTAGCCGAAAAGCACCAGAGGAAAAGACTTACACCTGCAGCAATAAAACCTGGAACTTTGCTGATTACAAGAACTACCTGCAGCAACCAAGAGACCAATAAGACAAAAAGGAGACAATCTTGCTGGCCTAAAGGACTAGAAAGACAAGGTGCAGGATTTCTGGTCGAACTGAAGCAATAACACAAGAAAACAGGCCAACCTGATCCAAAAGAAAGAAGGCAACACTTTCTAACCGAAGCAAATGTCCAGATACTTAAACAAGAGTGAGGATATAAATCAAAAGTAAATGATGCTTCTAGTCATTTAAAAGATCTTTAGTGGATCTGCTGCCATCATGCCAAACATGCATAGGAACAAGAAATTCGCCACCCAAAATACTCTACACGTAAACCAACCAAGTCACCGTCGAACATACACAACGGAACACTTATCGCAGTAACAGAAAAGCACGTAAAAAACAGCAAGTAGGGACTGCTTCAAACAAAGAACCAGCTGACACAAAAAAATCTGCTCATTAATCGCTGCATCAAGGGACTAAAAGAGAGTCTCGCACTTAAGAAAGTAAACAAAACTACTCGCAGCGAAACCAAAATAAAGAACTGCACGCTACGAGAACCAAAGAAGACACAAGAACTACAAGATCCAAAAACAGCAGAAGACACAGAAACTGCAAACAAAAATCACACACACTATCGCTGAACAGAACCAAATAGAGGATCATTGTAATCAAAAGCAAACAAGGAGAACTATTCTGCATTCGCTAAAAGTCCTCGACCCATCCGACATAACTTGGGCTGCTGAAATACAGACTTGCAGATCAGCATTACAAGCAACAATTTGCCGCGCCGCATCGCTTTAAACCCGAGACTGAATAGAGAGACCGAGAAGAAAAGAGGCTAGATAACAAGAAACCGAAAGAAGAAGAACTGCATACAAAAAAATCGAAGTCTAGTAAATGTTCCTCGGCAACAACATTCAAACATGAGATTTTAGACATAATTACTCTCTTTCTTTGGCAAGGAATTACAAGAAATCCAGCTGCTATTAAAGAAAGAGAGAACCTAGCACAAAGAGCTTCAACTTAAAACAAGATATACTTTGAGATCATTAAGTTGCTCATGGGAACGAACTGACCAAAAGATCTTGAGATAAATCCCAGTTCATAGCAGATATACATACATATATATATATATATATATATATATATATATATATATATATATATATATATGTATATATATATATAGAGCACTAGAACAAGAACATTAATTAAAAGGAAAGCAAGTAAATAGCACAAGATATAAAACAAGCATGTTCATATTGAGACGAAGAGCGATGAATGTTTATATCAACTCTTCCATGTCTCACTCAAGAACACCCACAAGGAGAGAATAAAACATTAAAACTTGCATACAAATTTTCTCTCCCAAGAGCACAAGCATTAGGAAACCCTAATACTCATACCCATTTCTATTTCTCTCTCTCTCAAGTGCACTTCTCCACCTAGAGAGCACCTCTATTTATAGCCTCCACTAATGGGTTTAGAAACTTACTTTACCCATTAGGTCATACCAACTCTCCACTAATGGGTTTACACACATTTTACCCATTAGGTCACAACATCTCTCCACTAATGAGTTTACACACCATTTTACCCATTAGGTCACAACACCTCTCCACTAATGGATCATTTCAAAATAAAATCCGCTTCCTTTTGTGCAGCCTTGCGTATTTACCAAAATGCCCCTCCTGCACCTTCCTGGAAGCTTCCTTGTGTCTTGCTGCGAACGCCTCGCAGCCACTTCGAGTCCTCGCCATCTTCGACACATCCCGACCGTTCTGACCTCAGCACCGCCTGTGCCTAGTCCGGTCACACGTGTTTCGCCACGACTCCGTCTCAAAGTCCTGCACTCATCACCGACAAGAAAACACATTACATAGCACCGCACCAGATGATATAAATAAATATCTGCATCAGTAATTATCATAAACATGCCCGGAACAAACTCAGACTTTATAGGACATGCATCAATTACTCATCACACAACCGGGGTTACCTCCACATGGTCTCTCAATTTGTTTCTAGGGCTAAGTGTATCACTTAAGAACTCTATGATGCTGCCTAATAGAGATGACTTGCTTGTACTTAGGAATTTAGGACGGGACAGCAAGGAGTTGATGATATGCATCAAGGAAGGAGAAGGCAATTGATGGACTTCGGTGCGCGAAGCCCTGCAGGTGCGAAGTCCCTACTTCACTCGTCGTGCGAAATCAACGTTGAAGTCGAAGTCCCACTTCGATGTGTAAAGTCCTGCAGGTGCGAAGTCCCACTTCGATGCGCGAAGTTCTACAGGTGCGAAGTCTCTACTTTGCTCGTCGTACGAAATATTCGACGTTGAAGTGGAGTCCCTGGTCTTCTGACTTCGATGTCCTACTTCGAAGTAGTCGGAGTTCACGAAATCTTGGTCTTCAGCGTGGAGCCTCTGGACCTTCGGCAGCAAGGACTTGGTGCTGCGTCACCTTTTGGGCCGAGGGCCTTGTAAAACCACTTAGGCTATTTGGACCACCGCGGCCATATTGTTCACGTGAATAGTAATCTTCATTATTCTGCTTAGCAGTTTCACCGCACGTCCGGTTGAGGAACCCCAACTTGTGAACTTAATCTTTATTCGCAATACAATTTTAGATTGCATCTTTTACTCTTTTGCTTCTGTTCTCGATTCGCTTATAGGAGATAGCCTTCTTGGCGAGGTTAACCACAATCGGCACGGTTGATAACAATCGGAGCAGTGGTGTAGTGATTGCGAGGGGTTCAATCTATTTTGGTTGGAGCCTTTGGATCATCAACGTCGTGTTCTCCACAATCGACTTATCAGTTCTTTTCAGAAGATCGGGCCATCGTCACATTACTTCGTGTGTGCTATTATGGTTATGATTTAAAATTTAATACATGGTTAACATGCTCTCATACTTGTTAGATTGGTTTGAACCCCTTCACTGGTTATTGTTTCAATGGAAATGCTGCCAAAAATTTAGAGAATTACTTATAGTATAATTTTCTGTTATGTTGTTTTAGTAGCATCCTAGGCTCTTGTTGGGCTAGGGTGTTATAGATTTGGCTTGGGTGCCATTAGAGCTTAGGACAACGAGCTTGGGAGAGAGCGAGAGATTTAGTGAGGGCCTTTAATGGTCAATGGAACAAACTCGTGGTGCTCTTGGCTCAAGGTGGAACACCATCATTGCTCCTTGACGTGCAAAAACAAGAGAGGGCATAATGCTGGCACTAGCGCGAGGAAGAAGAGAGGGGGGAAGAAGTGTTACGAAACTTTAGAGTTTCAGTTATGGGCAAATACCTAAACTACCCCCAGTCTTCTTTTCTATATATACGAAGGCTTTGTGCCATGTAAAGGTGAATTACAAGATTAACAAAGCTTACACACTGGTATTCTATTCCTTGGTCTCTTGTGTGATTATTGGATTGCTCGTGAAGATTGTATTGTGAATTGTTAAAACGAAGCTCTACGAGGTGTACGGTATGTGAGTCCTAAAATAGATTGGTTTTCTAGCATCTACATCTAGTCTTCAGATCAAATCACATCTCAGATTAGAATTCAAATCAATACAAATTACATCTCTGAAATATCTACAAATTGCTATGACTAGATCCATTGTATCCTACACAAAACTTACCATAAATTGAGCCATGATCACACTGTTAATCCGGTAGATTGATCACTAGATAATAGATCTGCTCGTACATAGATCAATCTCATAGATGAATCAGAAATTGAGATTAGAAATTAATAAACCAATAAATCGGATGAACTTGGTGGCTGCAGCCACAGTCGCACCAGAGTGTGGCTGCTTCCGTCTGTGCACCGGCCCCACAGGCCGCCACTACGCTCGGAACCGCTCGCACCACATCGGACCTCGAGCTGGGCCGCCGCTGCATCCAGCGCTGAACCACCGCCGTATCCGGTCCGGTGAGCTGCACAGCGGGCCCCGCATCCGACCGACACCGCCACACCGGATCTGCCCGAATCCTTCGCCCACCACCAGCCACGCAGAAATTGCCTGCTGCCAGCTCGCCGGGTCAGGGCCTCTCCGCTCTCCCACCGCCAGCTCACCGATCTGGGCCTCTCCGCCTGCTGATCGTGCAAAAGTGCACACCCGCAAGTGTACGGGTTGCCGCAAAGATAGCGGCGAGATGTCGTGTTCTCCACAGGGACTAGACTACCGGTGACATGATACCGAACCAAAGCTAAGTCACACAAACGGGGGAATAAAAAGGGAAACTACAAATCCTAAAGAACTACAGGGGCTAAAGAAGAAAGGGAGAGAAGATCGACAGAAATTTCAGAAGTGAGCGAAGCAGCAGGAAGGGACTGAAGGAGAAGGGGAGACGGGGAACTGGATTTGCAGAAGGGAGAGGAGAAGCAAGAAAGGACTGGAGGAGAGGCGAAGATGAGGAACTAGACAGGGTAACAAAGAAGAAGAGAGGAGGCGAGGTTAGAAAGAAGCAAAAGCGGGCTAAGGGAGACAAATAGCTAGAAAAGAGAAGAGGGAAGAGCAAAAGGAGAAGAGAAGGAGCTGAGGCAGAGGGAGGAGGTTCTCGGAAGGAGCGAGAAGACGAGACGAGAAGACAAGAGAGAGAGAGAGAGGCTCTTGGAAGGGACCAAAGAGGAAGAGGAAGGAGGTTCAGGAAAGGGGCGAGAAAGACTAGAGAGAGAGAGGGAGGTTCTGGGAAGGCGCTAGAAGAACTAACACTAAATCTACGACTAAACTACCACTAAACCTTCCTAGCAAGCAACGGAACATAGCATCTATGGAAAATAAATCTAACACAAGCGAGGACGTAAAATAGTAAATCTAAACTAATATTTTTGGTCTTTTCTTTTTTTAAAAGAACTAAACATTACAACAAACACAACATTGGACTAATCTAGGCAAAATTTCTATAAGACAACGGGAACTTAAAGCAGACTCATGAATATAACCTAACAGCAAGATTTACATAAAAAATCTAAAGACTACATAACTTGCAAAATACTACAGGGGCTAAAGAAGAAAGGGAGAGAAGATCGACAGAAATTTCAGAAGTGAGCGAAGCAGCAGGAAGGGACTGAAGGAGAAGGGGAGACAGGGAACTGGATTTGCAGAAGGGAGAGGAGAAGCAAGAAAGGACTGGAGGAGAGGCGAAGATGAGGAACTAGACAGGGTAACAAAGAAGAAGAGAGGAGGCGAGGTTAGAAAGAAGCAAAAGCGGGCTAAGGGAGACAAATAGCTAGAAAAGAGAAGAGGGAAGAGCAAAAGGAGAAGAGAAGGAGCTGAGGCAGAGGGAGGAGGTTCTCGGAAGGAGCGAGAAGACGAGACGAGAAGACGAGAGAGAGAGAGAGAGGCTCTCGGAAGGGACCAAAGAGGAAGAGGAAGGAGGTTCAGGAAAGGGGCGAGAAAGACTAGGGAGAGAGAGGGAGGTTCTGGGAAGGATCTAGAAGAACTAACACTAAATCTACGACTAAACTACCACTAAACCTTCCTAGCAAGCAACGGAACATAGCATCTATGGAAAATAAATCTAACACAAGCGAGAACGTAAAACAGTAAATCTAAACTAATATTTTTGGTCTTTTCTTTTTTTAAAAGAACTAAACATTACAACAAACACAACATTGGACTAATCTAGGCAAAATTTCTATAAGACTACGAGAACTTAAAGCAGACTCATGAATATAACCTGACAGCAAGATTTACATAAAAAATCTAAAGACTACATAACTTGCAAAATACTGCTCAATAACCAGATCAACTAAAATACCACATGCACATCACAGGTTTAACATAATTAAACTAATGGACCATCAAGCAAAATCACAATTCTCAGCCAGACATTTAATAGCATATCAAAGCATAGCAAGTTATATGAATCTAAACAAAATCCGTGCATTCATCAAGCATATTGTCCATGATAAACATTAAGAAGTTTCTTAAAACTAGCATAAGCAATAATAGCAAAAATATGACAAAGTTTGTGAATATTAAATCAAGGGGAGAACAATAGAGCAGTTGCAGCGCAGGAGAAGAAATAAGCAGCTTTACTCGGTCATAGGGAAGAACAGCACTAGCAGGTGGTTCAGTGGTTGAAGAAGTAGCAGTAGGGGATCGGCTCAAGGAAGCAGCAGGACAGCAACCCGGTTGAAGCAGCAGTTCAGTAGAGGGACATCAAGTAGTCAGCCCAGCACACAACAAACTGAAGTAGCCGCAGCATAGTAGGGATCACTGGACGGCAACAACAGTGTAGAAATCAGCACCCGGCAACAGGGAATCGGTGGATGCAGATCTGTAGCTGAACGCAAAGAACACAAAATTAACAAAGATAGGCAAAGCAGTGTAACATCCTGATTTTCAGAGATTTTTAAAACGTTGAATTTAAAAATAAATTTATGAAATTTTCCTGAATTTAAATAAAGTTTAAATTGATTTTTTAAAAAATTTTCAATAATTTAATATGATTAAATTATACTTCAACATTATCTGAAAATATTTTAATTAAGATCCTTAAGTCACAAGAAATTTTCTGGAATTTTCTGTAATTAAATTAAGCTCCAAATGAATTTTACAATTTTGAAATGATTTAATCTGACTAAAATAAACATCAACATAAGTTGAAAATATTTTATTTGGAGTCTTCAGGTCTCAAGGAATTTTCTGGTATTTTTTGTGAATTTTTGAGATTTATTTGCTATTTTCTAGAGCTTTTGGAAATTTATTTGAATTTCTGGAAAGAAATAAAAATGGGGAAAAACCTCAGCCGTCCGATCCTTCTCCCGGCCACGCATCAGCATCGTGCCGGCCCGGCCCTCTCCCGCACCCCGCCTCCCTCTCGGCCGCCGGATCCCCCGCCCCACCTCCACGCGTCACACATCCGCCCCGCGCCGCTCGCGCCCGCGCCGAACCCTAGCGCCGCCTGCCCCGCGCCGTTGGATCCGCCACGCGGCAAGGATCCGCTACCCGCCCGCGCGACCACTCCCGCGCCTCGCCTCCGCCGCACGATCGTGCCACCCCGCCACGTGGCGGCACCAGCGCGCTTGTGCCCGCGCCCCGCTCGCCCGTCCGATCGCCGCCCGCGCCGTGGCTCAATCCCGGCCGTCCGCTCCCCGCGCCCGCGCGAACCCTAACCCTAATCTCGCCCGTGCCCTCAACCGTTGGATTCGCGTTCGTGCTACACGGCCGCATCCTGACCGTCCAAACCAAACCCGCGTTTTGCTCCGTGCCGTAACCGATCGGGTTGTCTCGGTTTGCGTGATAAATATCGCGTTCATCCCTCGGTTCGCGTGCACCGTCGCCGCCGCCCTTGCCTCCACTCGCCGCCGCGCGCCCGAGTCGCGCTGCGCCGCCGCCGAGTCCCCGCCGCCGCCGCACCGCCGCCGGCCGTCCCCTCGCCGCCGCCGCCCCGCCGCCGCCGGTGAGACTCGCGCGACCCCTCTCTCGCGTCGCCTCCTCGCCGCGCCCCGCTCCGGACATCCTCGCGCACCCCTCGCCGCGCGCGCCAGCGCCGCGAACCCCAGCGCGCCCGCGCCCGCGCGACGCGCCAGGACACGCGTCGACGATCCGCCCCGCCACCGCAGCCCGGTCGCTTCATCCCCGCCACCCATCCAGATCTGCGCCAAGGGCCCAGATCGTGCCACGCGCCGGCCTCCGCGCCGTCGGATTCAACCGCGTGCACCCGCTCCCACGCCGCGCCGCGACGCTTCGCGAGTCGCGCCGCCACGCGTCGCCCATCGCTCGCTTCCCGCCCCCGTGCCGTCGCATCCCCACCGTCTGCCCGGATCGGAGCCGCGAAGCACCAGCTCGCGCCACGCGTCGCGACCGCGACCGTCCGATCTCGCCACCGCCACCGCGCCCGAACCCACCAGCTTAGCCCTGCCACGTGGTAGCATCAGCGCGTGCTACGTCAGCCCTAGACCACGTCAGCCGCCACATGGCATGCCACGTCAGCGCCACGTCAGCAAAAACGTGCCTCCCGAGCCACGTGGCAGCCACGTTAGCATGCCACGTCAGCCCTAGCCACGTGTCGGCATATGCGCGTTTTCCGAATTATCCCGATTTAATTTCTGAATTATTTTTTCAAGAGCCCGTTCTCCTCCGTCCTAGCTCTGATTGACCCCGTTCTTTTTTCTAAATTCATCTAAAATCGAGCTCTAGCTATTGGTTCTGGTTTTGTGAATTTTGGAGTTCATTTGCTTGTCATTTTATGTGTTTCTTTGTTTTCTGTCGTTTTCTCTCTCGTTAGATTCGGATTCCGGAGGAGCAGGTTTCGCGCCCGAAGACCAGGAGTACCCCGCTGAGCATAACCAAGGTAAGTCGTAACCTTTTGATCATGTTGAACCCAGTTTGCAATCTATTATTTAATTAATTTGTTTTAAATTACATTGCATCGCTACTTTTAATCAAACCTCGTATTCGGTAGTTATTGTCCCAGTTTGATTATCCTTGATACATTGGAACACCCTTATACCCTTGTCACCATAGGTTGGGAATCATACTAGTGATGTTAGATATTTGTCACATGGGTTGTACGATAGAATGCTTAGCCTTGCTATTAGTCACGATTTGGGTTTATCATCACATGTGAATTAACAATTTGACTTAATGAGATATGGAACTGTGGTTGGTGCCACGTATATTAAAATTTGTGCCATGACGTTGGTGCGTCATAGACGGTGGTTAAACAAACTGGTTTTGCACTCGGGCGAGTGATCGTGCAGTAAAGGGGGGGAAGTGTTGGAGCACTTCGAGGGATGTGGTAGTCTCGCCCGGGTATTGTTAAGGACTTAACTTTATGCACCATTGATCTGAGCTATACCGTGCAAACCACATGTCTGGTATGGGACGGACCTGGCTGACTAATTTGGGAGGTTCCAACCTTAATCTTGCCATTGAGATGAACATGGTTGCTGATTTCCATGTGGCGCAAGGGGGGTGTGATGCGAAACCCTAGCGGGCGGATTAAGTTATAACTGAACTTTGTAAAGGTCTTGTTGTGATTTCCTTAGCGCAAGGCAATCACATCGTGTGGGTACAGTTGTGCAACCTCTGCAGAGTGTAAAACTATTCGAATAGCCGCGTCCTCGGTCATGGACAATGCTCGGTGATTTCACACGAGGGGTAGTTATTTCTGAAAACTCGTGTATTCTGGTTGGAAGTGGATATGTGTTCACTGTTGGTTTAGCTTAGGGATGGGAGGTCCACAGGCAGCACTGTAGATCAGCAACAACAACAGCATTCGGAACAGCAGCAGCCAGCATAGCCAAGAAATCAGGAGCAGCAAGGGGCTTTCGGTCAGCAGACTGCAGCAGATCTGGCCAAAAGAAGCAGCAGCTGTCGGCAGTAACAGAAAAGAAACAGCAGAAGTCGATCCACAAGAAACCAGCAGGAAGGAGTGGGGGGCTCTAGGCAGCAGAAATCAAAAAAGGGGAAGGAAATCTGGAGGGAGATAGTGGCGGGCATAGGAGGAGAAGCAACTTGGGGTTTTCTTTGGTGGGGATAACCGGCTTAGGAGGAGATGGGAGAAGGGGTGCTGGTGTTGAAAATATAGGCAATATTTTAATTCCAAGTTTTAGTAGGAGGCAAGAGCAAAATGCTATTGATGCACAACTAACTACTAACAGTGGGATATTCATCATACTTCAAAATATACGCAAGAGAAATATAATGTTAAAGTTGTACGAACACACGAACGACTTACTGTTGGGCTTGATGAAGGACAGGAAGCAGCGCAGGCTCGATGCAGTGTAGGCTTGATGCAGTGTAGGACGTAGATGAAACAGAGCAGGAGCGGTCGCGCAGATATGCGCTGCCCAGAAACCTTATTGCTGCCTCCGTGCAGGTCTTCACGACAGCAATGGTTCGGAGATACCGCTCACCTTCCTTCCAAGTGCACGCCGGGAAGAAAGGTCGGCGAAGTTCAGACAGCACAGTAGTACCGCACAATATTACGAGAGAGGAAGAAAACAATGGGAGAGAAGAATGGAGAAATTCAGTCACAAACCTGGACGTCTCCATGCCTTTTATAGACGTGCTAATTACTCTCTAGTAACTGACACCATTAGACTGAAATAATGCTCAAGTAACTGACTTCATTATTCACTAGTAACTGCTGATATTCAAACCAAATATTTACGATCTCATTACTACCAAAGAAGTAACCGACTTATTATTCATCGTAATCGCTAAAATTTAAAACCAAATAATGGTAATTAAGCAGTCTCGTGACCAGTTAAAAGGAGAGAGAGATGATGTGAGGTTCAGCAAAATAAGGTGGACATGGTCTGCCAAGTGGCACGCCACATCACGGCATGGTCGCGCGTTGCAAGTCACAAGTCACGCCATTTTCACGTGAAAATACGCGAATACGCGCGCGCGTGTGCGTGCGCGTGTGTGTGTTTAGCCAAAGCCACCATCCACTTCCATAATTCAAGGAGTGACATTTACTCCACATTATAAATTGGTCTCCCCCACTTTGCCTAAGCAATATGGTACTAAACCTTGCATGCTTTGGATTTTAAGAAAATGGGCCACAAATAATGGGCCAATTTCTAACAATCCATCACCAATTCCAAAGCAAGAAGCAAAAGAATATCAAAGATATTGTGCTGACGTACTGTTAATATACTAGTCTTTTAGTGTAAGTCCCGTACGGGTTGAACTTGCACCTAGAATAACAAGATTCATCTTCTCACAGCTAATGAATGGACTAAGCCTTGAATTCATAGCTTTTTGTGATTAGATTTCACTTGAAATCTCAACTAGTACTAGGCTGCCAATGAACCACGCCTAAACGGAGCGTTATATGGTCATGCTCCCTTCTCTGCTCATGAGCTTTCTAGAGAATGCCCCGTTCTCGTGGACTGCGACCAAACAGTTAAACTCAAGTAGGTGTATTCTTTCTAGGTATCCTGCAGGCTAATATCTTTTTCTCATTTGGACAACAGAATACATTAAGGCTTTATGCCAACCTTCCATACAGTTGAGAGTATTTTATTTATTAGGACATAGGTACAACTAATATGTACTCTCTTATTACAACATCAACTTGTTTTTCCCATTATCTACGTCACGGGATCTTCGATCAAGAAAACATGGGTTACTATTGTGATGTAACTTAAAGGGGCCTCATTCCCATGTCCATAGAAGCAACAAAAATCGCTTTCCGTGCTAATCCCTTTGTAAAAGGGTCTGCCAGATTTTTCTCAGTGTTAATATAGTTCACAGCTGTCACTCCGGAGTTTCTCAACTTTCTGACAGATTTAAGCCTCCGCTTCACATGTCTAGAGGACTTCATATTATCCTTTGTACTTGTGACTTTGGCCAACACAGTTTGATTATCACAGTACATCAGGATTGCCGGTATTGGTTTCTCAACCAACGGCAAGTCCATCAGAAGCTCTCTTAGCCATTCAGCCTCAACAGTGGCTGTGTCAAGTGCTACAAGTTCCACTTCCATGGTTGATCTCACAATATAGTCTGCTTACAAGACCTCCATGAAAGCGCAAAGATCGCCTAAAGTAAACACATAACCACTTGTAGCTTTGATCTCATCAAAGATCGAGATCCAATTGAGTCACTGCACCTTCTAATACGTATGGGTATCCAAAGATAATGAATTCCATAAGATGTTGTGCCCTCAAGTAGCGCAACACTCTTTCAAGTGCCTCCCGGTGATCATCTCCGGGTTAGAAGTAAACCGACTTAATTTGCTCACAAAGAAATGAAATGTCAGTCTTGTGGCACCACTAAATACATAAGTGACCCAATAATTTGTGAATATTTCAATTGATCTTTTCCTAACCCTTGATTCTTTCAAGCTTAATGCTCGCATCATAGGGCGTTGGAGAAACTTTAGAATTTTCAAAGCCAAACGGCTCAATATTTTCTCTGCATAATGAGATTGGTTCAAAATAATCCCATTCTCATTCTTGATCAATTTAATATTCAATATAACATCTGCCTCTCCTAAATCTTTCATATCAAAGCAGCGGGATAGAAATGTTTTGACCTCGTCAATTACGGCAGTGTTTGTTCCAAATATAAGTATGTCATCCACATACAAATACAAGATCACTCCTTGACCCCCACCATAACGGTAATATACACATTTACCAGCTTCATTCACAATAAAGCCAGCGGTTGTCAAAGTCTTATCAAACTTTTCGTGCCATTGTTTAGGTGCTTGCTTTAAACCATACAAGGATTTTAATAATCTGCATACCTTATTTTCCTGTCCAGAAATCACAAAACCATCAGGTTGATCCATATAGATTTCTTCCTCCAACTCTCCATTAAGGAAAGCTGTCTTTACGTCAATTTGATGAACATACAGACCATAGGAAGATGCTAATGTAAGGAGTACTCTGATGGTGGTTAATCTAGCGACAGGAGAATAGGTATCAAAGAAATCTTCTCCCTCTTTCTGGGTGTAACCCTTAGCTACAAGTCTTGCTTTATACTTCTCAATAGTACCATCGGCCTCGTTTCTTTTAAAAATCCACTTACATCCAACAGGTTTGCACCCAATAGGAAGATCGGTGATCTCCCAGGTCTCATTAGCCATGATTGAATCCATCTCGCTACGGACTACCTCTTTCCAATACTCAGCATCAGAAGATGCATAAGCTTCCGAAAGAGTCTTTGGCACATCATCCACGAGGTATACAATAAAGTCATCACCAAAGGTTTTCTCAACCTTTTGTCTCTTACTCCTTCGAGGAGCTTCTGCGACTAAACTATTATCCTCCTCAGGGATATCATAAAATGGTTCAAAAATGGTGGAAAGTTCAGAAGTTTGATTATTCTCATTTTCGATATTATCGATTTGAACATTCTCAGTTCGTGTTGAAGTATTGCCTACTGTTCTCATAGGAAAGATATTCTCAAAAAATGAAGCATCTCTAGATTCCATTATTGTGTTAGCAATAATCTCAGGAGTTTCTGATTTAACTACTAAAAATCTATAGACCGTGCTATTTTGAGCATATCCTAGAAAAATACAATCAACTATTTTTGGTCCAATTTTCCTCTTTTTCTGCAATGGTATATTGACTTTTGCCAAACACCCCCAAGTTCGCAGAAAATTAACATTAGATTTTCTCCCCTTCCATCCCTCATATGGAGTAATTTCACTCTTTTTAGTGATTACTCTATTTAGGACGAAAGTTGCTGTCAATATAGCTTCCCTCCACTATGCCTTAGGCATACTAGAACTCTCTGACATGGTATTGACCAAGTCCGTTAATGTCCGGTTTTTCCTCTCAGCTATCCCATTTGATTGGGGTGAATATGGTGGTGTGAACTCATGGATTATTCCATGCTCAGAACAGAATTGAGAGAACTCATGAGAGACATACTCTCCTCCACGATCAGATCTCAATCTTTTTATTTTCTTTTCTAGTTGGTTCTCAACCTCGGCCTTATAAATTTTAAAGTAGTTTAAAGCTTCATCCTTAGTTTGAAGTAAATACACATAACAGTAGCGAGTTGCATTATCAATAAAAGTTAGAAAATATCTTTTGCCTCCTTTTGTCAATAGTCCATTCATTTCACACAAATCTGAATGAATAAGATCTAACGGTGCTAAGTTCTTTTCATCCTCTAATCCTTTAAAAGGTTTTCGAGACTGTTTTGCTTGCACACATGATTGGCATTTTGATCCTTTGACAATTTCACATTTTGAAATTAAATCTAATTTGGACATTCTCACAATACTATCAAAACCAATATGACAGAAACAGGAATGCCAAACATTTGCCTCACATTTATTATATTTGTTGCAACATTTAGATTATAACAATACTCTAAAGTACTTAGGCGGAACAAGCCTCCGCTCTCATAGCCTTTACCAACAAAGTTTCCGAACTTAGACAATACAATTTTATTCGACTCAAAAACTAACTTATAACCATCCCTACATAGAAGAGAACCACTAATGAAGTTCTTGTTTATTGTAGGAGCATGCTGCACGTTCTTTAAGTGGACAATCTTCCCTGAAGTAAGCTTCAGATCCACCGTGCCAATACTAAGAACAGAAGTATGCGAGCCGTTTCCCATTAGGACGGAGGAAGCCCCTGCTGCCTGGTAAGAAGAAAACAAGGAAATATCAGAACATACGTGAACATTAGCACCAGTATCCACCCACCAATCAGTGGATTGACATGCTGAAAAAATAACAAGTGGATTACCACACCCTCCTGAAGTCGAGGCCTCGCCTATGATCACGCTTCTGACCTTCTTCTTTGGTCGTTCGCCATCTCGATTTTATGGAAGCAGGTCTTTCGCCATATGACCATCTTTTCCGTACACAAAATAGGTGATGTCCTTGAAATCCTTTTTCTCAGTTTTCTTCTTCTTAAAGCTAGTTGTCTTGTTCAGTTTGTTGAATTTGTACTTCTTTGCTATAGTCTTTTTCTCAATAAAGTTTGCATTGTTCTGGCCAGATATGCTTGGTGCATCCTTTGCTCTTACTTTTTCTTCCACATCGAGGGCAGCAATGAGATCCTCAACAGAAATTTCTTCCCTCTTGTGTTTCAGGCTAGTGGCAAAATCTCGCTAAGAAGGAGGGAGTTTAGCAACAATGCCCGCAGCCACAAACTTAGGAGGTAACACGCAGCCCAGATGCGCAATCTCACCGACTAGTAGCTGGAGGTCATGAGCTTGTCCAACTATGGACTTAACCTCATCCATGCTAAAGTCGAAAAATTGCTCACACATGTAGAGCCAATGACCAGCCTCTACCTCTGCATATTTGTGCTCTAGTGCATTCCACAACTCTGTGGCGGACTTATAGTCCATGTACACATCGTAGAGTTGATCTGCCAGAACAGTCAAGATGCAACTAAGAGCAGTGTTGTTTGCACTATCAAACTGCATGTACTGCTCGATCGTAAATGGATACTGCGGGTGGACAACCCACCACAGCCCCAAAGACATGAGCCAAAACTTGACTCTAGTCTGCCATCTACGAAATTTTTGACCACAAAACCTCTAAGGTTTCATCGCATCAGAAGCGCTAACCATTTCTGTATTTTAACAAATTTCGCAATAAGGTTTCTGGATTGTTGAAAATATAGGCAATATTTTAATTCCAAGTTTTAGTAGGAGGCAAGAGCAAAATGCTATTGATGCACAACTAACTACTAACAGTAGGATATTCATCATACTTCAAAATATACGCAAGAGAAATATAATGTTAAAGTTGTACGAACACACGAACGACTTACTGTTGGGCTTGATGAAGGACAGGAAGCAGCGCAGGCTCGATGTAGTGTAGGCTTGATGCAGTGTAGGACGTAGATGAAACAGAGCAGGAGCGGTCGCGCAGATATGCGCTGCCCAGAAACCTTATTGCCGCCCCCGTGCAGGTCTTCACGACAGCAATGGTTCGGAGATACCGCTCACTTTCCTTCCAGGTGCACGCCAGGAAGAAAGGTCGGCGAAGTTCAGACAGCACAGTACTACCGCACAATATTACGAGAGAGGAAGAAAACAATGGGAGAGAAGAATGGAGAAATTCAGTCACAAACCTAGACGTCTCCAGGCCTTTTATAGACGTGCTAATTACTCTCTAGTAACTGACACCATTAGACTGAAATAATGCTCAAGTAACTGACTCCATTATTCACTGGTAACTGCTGATATTCAAACCAAATATTTACGCAGTCTCATTACCAGTCAAAGAAGTAACCGACTCTATTATTCACTGGTAACTGCTAAAATTTAAAACCAAATAATGGTAATTAAGTAGTCTCGTGACCAGTTAAAAGGAGAGAGAGATGATGCGAGGTTCAGCAAAATAAGGTGGACATGGTCTGCCAAGTGGCGCGCCACGTCACGGCACGGTCGCGCGTCGTAAGTCACAAGTCACGCGATTTTCACACGAAAATACACGAATACGCGCGCGCGTGTGCGTGCGCGCGTGTGTGTTTAGCCAAAGCCACCATCCACTTTCATAATTCAAGGAGTGGCATGGACTCCGCCTTGCCTAAGCAATATGGTACTAAACCTTGCATGCTTTGGAATTTAAGAAAATGGGCCACAAATAATGGGCCAATTTCTAACAGCTGGTTCTGGTGGCAGCTCAAGGGGATGGAAGTTGGTCTGGAGACAGCTGAAGAGTGGAGGAGCAGTGGGGATGAAGCAAAGGATGGAGGAGCAAGATGGTGGTGGCGGCTTGAATGGGGTTGCGGCTCAGGATGGCGGTGGCGAGCTGGCCTGGCCTCGCCGCCAGCCGAGTAGAGGAAGGGGAGGAGAGTAAAAGGGGGCCAAGGAAAAGAAGAAAGCCGGCTCAAGATTGGTTTTTGCTGCTGGTGAGGCTTAAATAGGATTGGTGGTGGCTGTGGGGGGAAGAAACCCTAGCTCCTTTGCTGTTTTGCATTTTTCCCCTTTGCTTCTTTCGATTTTCCAACCATAACTCCTTTCCAATGATGATGTTCTGTATATTTTTGCGCCTTGTTCACGCCAACCTGCAAGAAAGTTGCAAAACAAGTAAACAGTCCAAATTAGAGGCAAGTATATATATTCAATGCTATTTTGGCCAATTTTTGCTACTCGCAGCAGGGTAATGATATACAAATAAGTTACAAATATGATGCACATCACCTACCCACCGCCGCCAGTGCGCCGCATTCCGCCCCCGACCACCACTCGTTCAGGCTAGGGCGAGGCGGAGTGGTGGTTGAGGCCGAAGGGAGGAGATGCGGCGGTTGCTGCCGAAAAATGAAGGGAGGTGGAGCAGCAGTGACAGGTAGAAGATAAGGGAGCCAACGGTTTTTTTTGTTTCGCAATAAAGCCCTCGGGTTTCTATGAAAATACGGCTATGCGATGGACATTTTCGGTCCCCCTGGGGTTTTGGTTAAATTGGAATAAATATAAAGAAACCGAAACCAAATTATGAACATGACCCTACTGATTATTATAGTCTCAATTTGGTCCAGAATAATTGATTTATTCCATGAGTTTTATTTACTAAATTATTTTCCAGCTTCATTATTGTCCAATTAATATTATGGCATTATTATTTACATTTCCATAATTGTTTTATGCAGTTTGTTAGTTTTTGCTCATTTAATATTTCTGAATATTATTTATTAATTAGCAAAAAATTCTAGAAAATTCCAAAAAATTCCAGAAATTTATATGTTGAGTAAAAAAATCCAATACCTTATTGATTTTGCAATATCTATGTTGTTTACCTGAAGTAAATTTATAATTGTACATGGATAATATAAGAAGTGTCTAATATTGCTAAGGAGTTCGCCAAGCTTGCCCTTGACGATAGCAACTACCTCACATGGGCCATGGATGCTAAGATCAACCTGACGGCCAGATCCCTCGGCGTTGCCATAACTCAACCTACAGCTGGGACTCCTGCCATTCCTAACGCCGCCAAATGTGCGGCACTGCATTTCTTGAGACACCATATCCACCTAGATCTGAAGTCTGAGTATCTTCTGGAAGAAGACCTGTTGGCATTATCGAACTCCCTGAAGGAGAGGTATGATCAGCAACGGTCCATCATGCTGCCTGAAGCACAATGGGAATGGACCAACATCAGGTTCCAGGATTTCAAAAAGGTGTCTACGTACAATTCTGCGATTCACAAGCTTGTCGCTAAGCTCAGATTTTGTAAATAGGAGATTACAGATGCCAAGATGATTGATAATACTTTGAGCACTTTCCACCCTACTCACAGGACGCTCTAGCAGCAGTACCGTCAGGCCAAGTACAATAAGTACTCGGAGCTGATTACCACTCTTCTCGAGGTAGAGAAGAATGATGAGCTACTGATAAAGAATTATCAGACTCGTCCTACTGGGTCACAACCATTGCCAGAAGCACATGCTTATTCCCGGAGGACCAGTGGTAGCCGTGGCCTCGAAAAAGGCCCTATGCAGAGAGGTGGACAGTGGAAGAAGCTGAGTGTACAGAAGGATAATAGAAAGTCCCGCTGGATGGGGCGAGGTAGAGGCAAGGCAAAGAAACCAGATTTGGGTAACAAGAAGACCTATCCCCCTTCGCCTTGCTACAGGTGTGGTTACTTGGACCATTGGTCCTGCACTTGTCGCACCCCAAGGCATCTGGTGGAACTCTACCAAGAGTTAGTTGCACTTGCCAAAGACAAGAGGGCACTAGTGAAGAAAACTAAAGAGACACACTTTATTGATCAGCCTGATGTTGGCAATAGTGATGCCTCGAGTGCAATGATGGAGCTTGACACTACAGTAAGGGGTGATCACATGGAGGTTGACTTATATGGCCACCTGCAGTAGGCCATAGGCTACCTCCTTGGGCAACTCTTGATGTCATAATTTTCTTAAAATTGCTTTATCAGTTTAGGTTATTCGACAAGGATAATGGATTGTTCATGCTCTTATGAAGCATTAATTGTTTAAGGTTTAAACATTATTTTGATGAATAAAATGAGTTGCCTATTCTTTAGATCTTTATTCCTGCTATATTATTATTTGATTATATTATAATCCATCAGACCCGATGGCGGAGGAAGAGATTTGTCTAGTAGACAGTGGAACCACCAACTCAATACTAAGGGAAACAGGGAATGTTATGACCATTGCCGGAAGCGATGCTCTAATTGTTGGAACTGGAAGAGCCACAATTATCCTCCCTATGGGTACAAAAATAATAATTGAAGATGCTCTTTTGTATCCCAAATCAAAGCATACCTTATTGAGTTTTAAGGATATTCGATTGAATGATATCTATATCAAAACTGAAAAGGAAGGTGGTGCAGAATACCTCCCTTTGACCAAACCTGATGACAATCAGAAAAGAGTGGTTGAGAGACTTCCCTCCTTCTCCTCCGGGTTATATTACACCTACATAAAACCTGAGGAATATGTCGCCATGAAAATAGAGTATAAAGCTTCGGAACCTTTTCGCATATGGCATGATCGATTAGGGCACCCTGGGATAGGTATGATGAGAAAAATAGTGATCAATTCTGTGGATCATAACTTCAAAACTCAATCATTCCCTAAACCTGAAGATTTCTTATGCCCAGCCTGTGCCACATGAAAATTTATCACTAGACCTTCTTACTTGAAAGTAGCAACAGAATCACCTATTTTCCTTGAAAGAATACAAGGTGACATATGTGGACCTATTTAACCCCTGTTGAGTCCCTTTAGATATTTTATGGTGATTATAGATGCTTCTACTAGGTGGTCCAATATATGTCTGCTGTTTACTAGGAACCACGTATTTGCTAAACTAATAGCTCAAATTATCAGATTGAGGGCAAACTTTCCAGAAGAAAAAATTAAGTCCATTCGGATGGACAATGCCGGTAAGTTTACATCTAAGGTATTAAAGTATAGAACTCTGTACCACATGTTCATACTCAAAATAGCCTTGGGGACATGCAATGTTGCATGCAGTAGCACTAACAAATTTAAGATGAACTACATACCATGAGGTTTCCCCCTTACAATTAGTGCATGGCAAAGAACCAAGTATTTTCCATCTGCGTAAATTTGACTGTGCTGTATATGTGTCAATTTCACCACCACAACGGACAGCCATAGGCCCCCACTGGAAGTTGAGAATATATGTTGAGTTTGAGTCCCCGTCGATACTCAAACATCTTGAGCCTACCACGGGAGACATGTTTACGGCCAGACACGCCGATTGCATCTTTGATGAGGATAGTTTCCCAGCATTAGGGGGAGGAAAGTATCTAAATAATGATAAATGATGAGAAAAAGACTGGAATGTCTCAGGCATTCAGGCTTTGGACCCACGCAGCACAGAATCTGAACTGGAAGTTCAGCGAATAATAAACCTACAACAAACTGCAAATAATTTACCAGATGCCTTTATTGATCAGAAGGGAGTGAGAAAGTCTTACACACTAGCAACGAATGCTCCAGAGAGAGTGGAAATACCCCAGAAGGATATCCGAACCACCCCAATAAAGGAATACGCGTAGGCTACGGAAGCAGAAAACAAAACTTTTCTACCGCGCACCCAAGAACATCATGCTAAGGAAGGATCATGGATCGTTACCACTTAGACGCGCAGCGCAGCGGAAGAAGAATTGGAAACCGATCCAATCACGCGCGTCGAGGTAGTAGTGGAAGTAGCCATCGTCCCGAACAGATCGTCTCCTCCACGCACGCCAATCAAGATCGCAACGAGCGCCTCCACCGTATCCACACGCCCGGCCGAACGCCGATCGCGAGTGTACTAGCACTCGTGAGCAGCTAGGGTTTGGCTCGGGAGGTGGCGGCTAGGGTTTTGCTAGATGTTAACAGCACACATCCCCTCCGCCTCGCCTCCATATATATAGACCTCCTCACGTGGGCCTCGTGGACCGAGGCCCAATAGGAGTCTATTCGGATCTCTATCCGAATTGAGCCCATATCCGAATCATATTCGAATTAGTGTTCCAACCCGTTAAGCGTGCGACCACAGAGGTTCACGATACTTGGTCGTGACCCGAAACGCCTTTCTGTTACCATGTTAATAGCGGTCTCTAGTAAGACATATTAACCCCAAAGTATATGTAAAGATCATATCGGCTGAACTCTGTAATGTCCTCTCATGTACGAATCCCTTTGCCTCACGATATAGATTGAGCTCAAGGCGAGACTGTGTCATCCTCTTAATAGCTCAATCACTCTCTCGATTCCGTGATGGATTATAAACTTGTGATTGACTCCTCAATCACCTTGGCATGGCCATGCACTTTCATAATCCATTACATCGAGGCCCAGAGATATCTCTCCCATAAGGAGGGGCAAATTCTATCTTGATCATTCACATCCCACTACATGTTTCATGGCAAACCCAAGACTACTTTTATGACTACCCAGCCACGGAGTAGTGATTAGTAGTCCCAAAATAAGCTACTACTCATGTTGGGAACCATGATGACCTCAAGTCTAAGGACTCTACATAAACACTACTTGAGACCAACCGATGACACATGGAATCTCCGCAGTTGTCTCATGGCAGTCTATCCAACATATGTTCACTAACACATGTCCATATTATTGATTTGGTATCACCATACCATGATCCATGAGACATGATCATCAATCAATACATATGCTGATCTTTGTCTTTGAATCATATTTGTTCCTCATATGATATACGACCAGGGATCATTTAGAAATAGCAACATCTTAGTATTTAAGAGTCTCATGAATAAGTCACATACTCATTGATCAATAATGATGATGTCTATTCCAAGGAACAAAGTAATGTATCATAAACATAGTATGTGATATATACAACATCTCCATGTTGCCTCTAGGGCATATCACTAACACCCAACTCCTCATGTAAGGAAGAAGTTAAACCTGAAGTTGAGAGAACCCCTGAAGGGATTGATCGTGAAGATCGTAACCTCAATATGATTGCACACGTACAAACTAATACTGGGACTTCGGAACAACCAGACTCTGTCATTGTGGGAAATCATGAAGAGTTGGGTGAGATAAATGATGAAATATTCACAAATTTTGTTTAGTTAGAAGAACTATATAAGAGGAAAACTATAGTTGTCGACATCTATTTCGCCTCAAAGATTGCTAAAAACCTTGAACTGGATCCAGAACCATAGAACTTAGTTGAATGCCAGAAGCGTTCAGACTGGGGTATGTGAAAGGAAGCAATTGAGGCAGAGTTGCTCTTGCTAAACAAAAGGAAAGTATTCCCTGTAGCCCGAACACCGCCCAAGGTATTCCCTGTAGGATACAAATGGGTTTTCATCCAAAAGAGAAATGAAAACAATGAGGTGGTAAGATACAAAGCGAGACTCGTGGCACAAGGGTTCATGTAGAGACCTGGTATTGATTATGATGAATCATATTCTCCTGTCATGAGTGGAATAATGTTCCGATATTTGATATCAATGGCAGCAGGTATAAATTTAAGTATGCAGTTAATGGATGTAGTGACCGCATACCTTTATGGGTCACTTGATTTGGATATTTATATGAGTCTCACAGAAGGAGTAAAGGTTTCGGACCAAGGTAAAATGAATCGGAACATGTACAATGTCAAACTGGAAAGGTCATTATATGGTTTAAAACAATCCGGTTGAATGTGGTACAACAGGCTTAGTGATTCCTCCTGAAGAAGGGATACACTAATAGTGAAGACTATCCCTATGTATTTATAAAGAAATCCCATAATGGATTCTGCATTATTTCAGTATATGTCGATGATGATGAGGACATCACTTCTACTGATATGAACACTCCTCTTACTGCTTCCATGAATGATGGTTAAGGTCCAATTACTCGGGCACGTGCTTGTCAACTCAACTATCAGGTAAACTCGTTTTTAGGAGTCAATAATATTTTCGCTGAGAATTCGATACTTCCTAAGACTTGTGATTTTCTTGTTCTTAGGAACCATGGAGAAGAACTACGTGAGCTTAAGTGTAGAAGTGTGTCGGAACCCGGAACAACAACTCCGAGTCCCTCTGTGTAAATCGCACTATCCCAGGAAAAGCTAGTGCACATAGGATTTAACAGTAATGTATATCATGCAAAAATCACCACCGAATATTATTAACTGAAAATACGGCCTTAAGGCCCAGTCTTACAATAAGGGCACGAGGCCCACAAAAGAGATAAAACAGCGGAAAGCAGCAAAAGTAGCAGAACAACCCATCCAGCCTCCCACAGGCAAATGACTGCAAGACGCGTCCTACTCGCTGAAGTGGTCCTCACCGTCGTAGTTGCCGTCGAAGTCTGGCAACAGATATAGCAAGGTGAGTACGAAGAGTACTCCCAAGGTAAGCATATAAATGCTTATGCAAGTTACACCAGGAATTTAACAGAGTAGATGCATGCATAGGGATAACAAAAGAAAGCTTAACAGTTGATTTGCGCGAAGAGCAGTACTTGAATTTGAATACAATAATGTAAGTACGAAAAGCTGGACTTTAATACAATATATGAAAGAAGGTTTTATCAAGTATTATCGTTAGTATAGACTCCGACCTACACTAACCTAACCACGGGAATCCACCCGGACCATAACCAAAACCATCACTTTGCTTAAAACCAAGTTTTGTAAAAACCAAGTCTAATCTGTGACAACATTACTCAGCATGTTCATGACCGTGAACACGGCTATCACGGATAGGTTTTGACTCTGCAGAGGTGTACAACTTTACCCACAAGACATTCCCTCTCACTTGAGCCACGTGATAAACACCCTTCCTTTGGGGTGCGGCGGAGAGTTCATGACACGACTGTTCCAATGGTCCGTAGCCAAAATAATTACGCCGCCACTAAGGTTTCACCACAACTCGAATCCACAAGTTGGAGCCCCCTCTGGTGCCATGTGAGACTTCTCACAGCCTACGCCGCGCTCACATTCAGCCTATAGCGGAATTATATTTGGAACCTCACAAGTTATTTAGCCAGGCCCGTCCCATACCGAACTTGTGGTAGTACGAAGTGACTTCGTAAAATAGTTCATAGAAACGGTCCTAAAGCTGATTTAGGCTCAACCACATACCCACGTACATGACAATCAACTAGGTGTCACCAAACACGAGGCATGCCGGTACCCACCACCTAACCATTGGCCTAAGTCCAAAATATAAGTTTCTATTTTTATTTTAAAACCATTTTCATGAACCACCCTTGACTCACCGAAGTCAAGATTTCATTTCCAAATTGTCATTCCATGTGAAAGATTATTCCCACCTAAAATTATTCTAAGCCAGGCTAAGCATTTCTACAAAATTTTCTAGTCAATACTAAGGTACTAACTAGTTTTCAACTAGGGTAACAAGGTATATGAATTCGAGATTCAAAATTGGCTATAGTCAAAGGATTATGGGTATATCTAACGTTTAAACTAAATTTAAAACTAAATTTGAATAAAAGTACGCATGCATATACAGTAAATCGACATAGATAAATTTAAAGTATTAGGTGCAACATGGTCAAAGGTGTAACTTGCCTTGATCGAAGTCCTGCTGAGAATCGTCGAACTTGAAATCTCCGGAATCGTCAAAATCTAACGTAAAGAGCCAATTCAAAGAAAATTCAAAAACAAAATTCAAATAAATTCAAATTTTAAAAATTATTCCACAAATGGGTAGATCATGATTTTAGAAAAATTTAGAAATTTGAACGGATCAATTTGGAGTTAAAATGCAAAAGTTGTAGCCTTCCAAAGTTTTAATTCAAATAAAAAGAAAAACTCATTTTCTGGATTTTTTTTAAATTGAAAAAACACATTTATGATGTCAGCATGAATTATTCTTCCAAAGGAAAATCTGGTTAATGACGTCAGCAAGAGAAATAGATTTTCGGCCGAATTATTTTTGTACTGGAAAATCATTTATGACGTCAGCCTGATTTAATTTTCTAAAGGAAATAACAGATTATGACGTCAGCCCTAGGGTTAATATAATCGGGGAGAGGCTGACAGGTGGTGCTGGTCTACGGTGGAATGGGTCCATGGACCGGAGTAAGGCTGACGTGGCACGCGAGCCCGCGGTAGGTGAGGTGGCGCTGGCGTGGCTTCCACGTGGCTGACGCGTGGTTGCCGCGTGGCTGCCACATCATGGCTTTATGCCGACGTGGCCGCGCACGCGCGAGGTGGCGGGGAGGCGCTCGGGTGGCGCTGGCGTGGCGCCCAACTGGCCGCCACGTCTGCTGCCACCTCGGCTCGGCGACTGACGGGGCATGGCGGCCGGCGGTGGCGCACGGGGACCGAGGGTCGCCGGTGCTCCGGCGGGCGGCGGCGCTTGCCGATGGGGGAAAAATGCAGAGGGGAGCATGGGGGGTTATTGATACCTTGCGCGGTGCACGGGGACGGCCGGAGAGGAAGATCGGTGGGGAGGGGTGACGGTCGGAGAGGGGCCTCACGGCGACGGAGGGGCTCCGATGGCGCAGAAGCTTGGGGAAGGGGTAGCCGGGGATCGCCTGGGCACCAGCAACGTCAGGGAGGCGTCGGCGAGGAGCGAGGAAGCCCGAGGTGGCCGGAATTGCTCGTTGGAGTTGTTGGAGCCGCAGAGAGGGGATCGAGCACAGGGAGGCCTTCGGGGCTTGAATGTTGGAATTGAGAGGAGTAGGGGAGGCGGTGTGAGTTGAGGGTCCTCGGGGAGTGCTCTTTAGAGGCGGGGGATGGTGGTAACGGCTGCGCAAAGTTCGCCGGAGTGCAACGGGTGGGAAGGGTTAACGTGACGACGTAACTGGCGCAATTAAACGTGGTAATGCCTGAAACGGACACGGTGAAGGCGGAGGTTGAATTTGCCGTTGCCGTGGGGGAGTAAACGGGAAGAAAACCGAAGCAATTAAAGCTTCGGTTTTGACTTCAATGGCGGCAGCGGGCGGCGATCGCGCGGGGAACAAAGGAAGGGGGACGGGGAAGACGGATCCGACAGGTGGGGTCCACCGGTCAGCAAGAGAGAAGAAAAAGAAGGAGGCGAGGCGACGGTCAGATCTTCGACGGGTGGCAAGGGAAGGAGATCGGGGCCGCTAACCACTGGCGAAGTGGTAAGTGACGATGGTCGGTTGAGATGCAATCCGGCAATGGGGGTTAGATCTGAGCCGAGCAGTGCGTTAAGTGGGAGGGGGCGGCTGCGATTTAGTAGGGCAACAGACGATGGCTGGGATTGAGCCACGAGCCGATCAGAGGGAAGAGAGGAGCGGTGAAGCGGTAAGTGAAAGTGGGCGGTTGGGATTGGATTGGCCAGGGAGGTGGACGGCCCGATGCTTGCCATGCGTCGACCCGAGGATAGGGGAAGGCGGGATTGAATCAGTAAGCTAGATCGGACGGCTAGGAACAGATTTGGCAGCGGGGATCGGCCTGATGGGTGACACTTGTCGGCTCCGGGGAGGGTTTGGGTGTTTAATTTCCATTTTGTTTTCCAAAAATGAAAATAAGCTTTAGAAAACTCAGAAAAACACCGAATAAATTCTGAAAAATCCAGAAAAATTTAGAGAACTTTCTGTGACTATTTGAGACTTAACAAAAATATTTTCCACCCAATTTGATATTTATATTTTGCAAAAGTACAATTTGACTTAAAAGGGAAAGTTTTAATTCTTTATAAATTCCTGAAAATTAATATAATTACAGATTTGACTTTAGGTTGATGAAAAACATTTATTTTGACTTTCATGAAATGCAACAAGTTCAATTTGGCTTTTAACAAATAAATTTTTTTAATTTTCTCAAATCAGGCTTGGAATAAAATCCAGAAAAATCCAATAAATACTTTAATAAAGGAATAAAATTTTTGCGATGTTACAAACCTATCCCCCTTAAAAGAAATCTCGCCCTCGAGATTTGCACTGGCTAGCAAAAGAGATGGGGATGACTGGCCTTCAAATCGTCTTCTCGCTCCCAAGTGGCTTCGTCCTCGGTGTGGTTACTCCACTGTACTTTGCAGAATCTGATGGTCTTCCTTCTGGTCCGACGCTCTGCGGTTTTGAGGATCTTCATTGGTTGCTCCTGATAAGTGAGATCATCTTGAATGTCTAAGGTTTCCAATGCGGCTTGCTCTGTGGGTACCCGGAGGCACTTCAACTGAGAGACATGGAAGACGTTGTGCACCCCTGACATGCTTGGTGGTAAGTCTAACTGATAGGCGACTTCACCTCTTCGGTTCAGAATCTTGAAAGGTCCCACATACCTTGGGGCTAGTTTTCCTCTGACTTGAAACCTTTTTACTCCCCTGAGTGGGGATACTCTAAGATAGACGTAGTCCCCGACCTCAAAAGTCAAATCTCGACGACGGTTATCTGCATAACTTTTCTGTCGAGATTGGGCTTTCTTCAGTCTGTCTCTGATCTTCTTAACTTTATCCTCGGCGTCTTGAAGTAGATTTGGTCCAGCTTCTTGAGGTTCTCCCTACTGATCCCAAAGCAAGGGTGTCCTACACTTTCGACCGTACAAGGCTTTGAAAGGTGCCATCTGCAGACTGACTTAGTAGCTGTTATTGTATGAGAACTCTGCATAGGGCAATGAACGATCCCAACTGTTCCCAAAATCCAGAGTACAGGCTCTTAGCATATCCTCGAGTATCTGGTTAACTCTTTCTGTTTGACCATCTGTCTGGGATGGTACGCTGTACTGAAACTGAGTTTGCTTCCCAACTCTTCATGCAGCCTTTGCTAGAATCGAGAAGTGAACTGACTACCTCGATCTGACACTATTTTCTTGGGAACGCCATACAGGCACACAATTCGGGACATGTATAGCTCAGCTAGCTTACTTCCGGAATAAGTGGTTTTGACTAGTATGAAGTGAGCCACTTTAGTCAACCGGTCTATGATTACCCAGATTGAATCATAACCCGATTGTGTTCTCGGAAGTCCGGTTATGAAATCCATACCGATTTCTTCCCACTTTCATTCTGGTATTGGCAATGGTTGCAAGAGTCCAGCTGGACTCTGATGTTCTGCTTTAACCCACTGACAGGTGTCACATGCTTCAATAAACTCTGCTATTTCTCTCTTCATGCTAACTCACCAATATCTTTCCCTCCGGTCCTGGTACATCTTGGTACGACCTGGGTAAATAGAATAAGGGGTGTCATGAGCTTCTTTTAGAATCATGGTTTTGATTTCCAGATTATCTGGCACACAGATGCGGTTCTCGAACCAAACAGTGCCATGCTCATCTTCACTGAATCCTGGGGCTTTGCCTCTTCTCATATTCTTCTTAATTTCTTGAATATCCTCGTCAACCTTCTGAGCTTCCTTAATCTGATCCGGCAAGCCAAGTTGTATTTCCAGGGTGGTGAGGATGCTTGGTCCCATCGGATTTAGACTTAGACGGGCGACTCCCTCCTGAAGTCGGGTCTGGTCTTCTTCCGATAATACCGCATTTTGCATAGGATTTCCTGCTCAAGGCATTGGCTACAACATTTGCTTTTCCGGGATGGTAATGTTTGCCAATATCATAGTCCTTTATCAACTCTAACCATCTTCGCTGCCTCAGGTTGAGTTCTGCCTGGGTGAAGATATACTTCAAACTCTTATGGTCCGTGTATACTTCACAATGGTTACCGATAAGATAGTGACGCCAGATTTTTAAGGCGTGCACTACTGCTGCTAACTCTAGGTCATGAGTAGGATAATTGCACTCATGAGGCTTGAGTTGGCATGATGCGTAGGCTACTACCTTGCCCTCTTGCATCAAGACACAGCCTAAGCCTAGGCGAGAGGCATCACAGAAAACCTCAAAGCTTTTATGCACGTCCGGCAAAACAAACACGGGTGTTGAGACTAGTCTTTTCTTGAGGGTCTGGAAACTCTGTTCACACGCTTTTGTCCATTCAAACTTCTTTTCCTTTTTCAGCAACTGAGTCATCGGCTTGGCTAGCTCAGAGAATCCTGTTATGAACCGGCGGTAATAGCCCGCAAGTCCAAGGAAGCTCCTGATTTCTGTCAGAGACTTCGGTTGCTTCCACTCCATCACTACTTCTATCTTGGAAGGATCCACAGCTATCCCTTCAGCTGTCACAATGTGTCCAAGAAAGGCAACCTTTTTTAGCCAAAATTCACATTTACTGAATTTGGCAAACAGCTGATGCTCTCGAAGCTTTTCTAAGGTGATCCTGAGATGCTGCTCGTGTTCTTCTTCATTCTTGGAGTAGATGAGGATGTCATCGATGAAGATTACTACAAACTTGTCCAAGTATTTCATGAATACACTGTTCATCATGCTCATGAAATAGGCTGGTGCATTGGTCAGTCCAAAGGACATGACAGTGAACTCATAATGTTCGTATCTGGTGGAGAATGCAGTCTTGGGAATGTCTTCTTCATGAATCTTCAACTGGTGATATTCTGATCGCAGGTCAATCTTGGAGAAGACACCGGCTCCTTTCAACTGATCGAACAGGTCGTCGATCCTAGGCAGAGGGTATGTGCTCTGTAATCCACACATAGCCTCAAACTCTCGTCCTTCTTTTTGACGAAAAGGACGGGTGCTCTCCAAGGCGACGAACTAGGTCGAATGTATCCTTTGATTTCCAAATCCGTAAGCTGCTTCTTCAATTCTGCTAACTCGTTCGCAGGCATCCGATATGGTCGCTTGGAAATTGGGGCGGTGCTTGGGGCTAGGTCAATTACAAACTCGATTTCCCTATCCGGCGGCATTCCTGGTAACTCCTCAGGAAATATATCTGGGTATTCCCGCACTATTGGCACTTCTTCCAAGACTTGAAGGTGAAAGATGGCACAATCTTCTGCTCTCGGAGTTTGAGGAGAGAAGATCACTTCTATGCCCTGGTCATTGGTGAGGGCGATGGATCTAGTAGCGCAATTGATCTAACCTTGATTCTTGGCTAACCAGTTCATTCCGAGAATGACATCTAACCCTTGTGATTCCAGAACCAAAAGGTCGGCTAGGAATCGGGTTCCATCTATGAGTAAATCTATCTTCGGGCACAAGGTCCCTGCTCTCATTTCTGCTCCAGGGGAGTGAACTATCATAGGGTTGTTAAGAGTCACCATGCCCATCCCATGCTTATCCACAAAAGTTTTTGACACGAAAGAATGCGATGCTCCGGAATCAAAAAGAACTGATGCTGGTACTGAGTTGACAAGAAACATACCCAACACGACGTCCGGTGCAGCCTGAGCTTCTTCAGTTGTCACGTGGTTCACTCTTCCCTTGATGAAGGTCTGCGGCTTCTGCTGCCCCTGGTTCTGACTTCTAGAGGCTCTGGGGGTCGCTGTCGCTTGCACCTTCTTGGGGCACGCCTTGGCATAGTGTCCTGGTTCCTTGCAGTAGAAGCAGGTCACTCCATCTGACGGTGGACTGCTCTTCTGCACCTGGCCACCGGTCGTGGGAGTGCGGTTGTTCTGGAACTGCTGGCAGCTGGCCTGAAACAGCGGGCGGCTGGTTGAGGACTTGTACTGGCCTGACTGGGTCTTGAAGTTGCTGCCTTGAGGTCTGAATTTGTTCGCGTGCGGAGGAGTGCTGCGAACCTTGTGGGAACCTCCAGAGTTGTTCCTCCGACCGCCATCCTTCTCTCCGGTTTCCATCTCCATGTGCTTGCCCTCCGGCGGATGGCCTTACCGACTAGCCGGTGGAAGTCAAGATAGTCACCGATATCACCGTGACCGAGATGTTGTCGCTCGTGCCCTCCATGAACCTTTTCGCTTGGCTTCACCTGAAGCCACATCCTCCGCACATAGCGGGCCGCTTGGTTGAACTCGCACGCACTCATTGACAGTACGGCTCCCTTGACGCAGGGCCCGAAATTTCTTCTTCTTTAAGGCCATTGTGCCGGTGGGGATGTGAGCCTTGCGAAAGCTTTGCTCGAACTCGTTCCACGTTACCGTCTGCGGGTTGGCATGCGAGGCGGTGAAAGTGTCCCACCATTGAGATGCTGGTCCATTCAGCTGGTGAGAGGCGAATAGGACTCGCTCTCGATCAGTGCACTGCAATATATCCAGCTTCTTGCCAATCGACCTGAGCCAGTCGTCGGCGTCCATTGGTTCGGCACTACCGGCGAAGGTCGGTGGCTTGATCCTTAGGAACTCCGAAAGCCGATTTGGAGGTGCTTGGGCATGTTGATGAAAAACTTGAGGTGCGGGGTTGTTGATAGTCTGAGCCAACAACTGGATCAACTGATTCTGGTTGGCCATCAACTGCGCCCAATCCGGTCCTGCTGCTAGCGGAGGTGGTGGAATGGGGCCGATCGCTCCCTTGAGCTCCGGTTGGCATCACACCGGGTTCCTCCTCGTGTTCACCATCTGCTTGAAGCTTCCAGATTTAGAGGAAAGAGAGAGCTAAAGGAGAGGGTACTAGTAACAATCCCACAACTAAGAACACACAAAAGCAAGCAAAACCATGAATAAGAGCTGAATAAAATATCTTTTATTTTATTAAAAATAGTCTCGCGGCTGTTAACAAGGGACTACTGCTCGCGGATAGCGTTCCAAAGTTACGACTCAGGGTTTTCTAGACGCTAGTGCTACGCTCGAGTCTTCTCGGAAATGGCTCGGAAGTAGTGGAGTCTGCATCCTCGGCACGGAGCTCGGCCAATTCTTCTTCCACTGCACGGAGCTTTTGCTGCGCGGTGTGCAGCTCGTCCAGGGTGGTCTGGTACATGTGATCCATGGATTTGGTGAATTCCACCTGTCATATGAGACAGGGGTTGCTCTCGTACTCCGTGGATGAGAAATCGCTGGCAGCACCAAGAGGAGTCTTCATGGGGAAGTAGCGAAAGTCCGTGCGCTGCAGGTACCGAGCGTAGATGTTCCTCAGCTGGTGAATGGCCTCCCGGGCTGCATCTTGCACTCCGTCGAAGAAGGTAGCTCGAGGTAGGGGGCGTCGAAGACGTAAATGGCTGCGTTGGCTGCAAAATCTTTGAAGATCTTCACTTCCACCCTCCAACGCTCCTCGTCTCCGTACATGCCTACGTACCCTTGGTAGAGGGGGTACGGTTGGAAGTTGAGCTCCTGCATGAAGCTGTACAGGTCATCCGCGAAGAGTCCGGCAAGGGTTCAGTGGGAGGCGCGGGTAGGTTGCTCCATCTAAAATTTTGGAAGAGGAGAAGAAGTTAGTAACCAGTTTTGGTAAGAGAGTGAGCAAAGGAAGAGATTATTTTAAAAGAGGTATTTCTTATCAAGATATATCCTTAAGGTTGGTCTCTAGCTAACGTCATATCTTAGGGTCATTGTTGCTCTGATACCATTTCTGTCGAAACCCGGAACAACAACTCCGAGTCCCTCTGTGTAAATCGCACTATCCCAGGAAAAGCTAGTGCACACAGGGTTTAACAGCAATGTATATCATGCAAAAATCACCACCGAACATTATTAACTGAAAATACAGCCTTAAGGCCCAGTCTTACAATAAGGGCACGAGGCCCACAAAAGAGATAAAACAGCGGAAAGCAGCAAAAGTAGCAGAACAACCCATCCAGCCTCCCACAGGCAAATGACTGCAAGACGCGTCCTACTCGCTGAAGTGGTCCTCACCGTCGTAGTTGTCGTCGAAGTCTGGCAACAGATATAGCAAGGTGAGTACGAAGAGTACTCCCAAGGTAAGCATATAAATGCTTATGCAAGTTACACCAGGAATTTAACAGAGTAGATGCATGCATAGGGATAACAAAAGAAAGCTTAACAGTTGATTTGCGCGAAGAGCAGTACTTGAATTTGAATACAATAATGTAAGTACGAAAAGCTGGACTTTAATACAATATATGAAAGAAGGTTTTATCAAGTATTATCGTTAGTGTAGGCTCCGACCTACACTAACTTAACCACGGGAATCCACCCGGACCATAACCAAAACCATCACTTTGCTTAAAACCAAGTTTTGTAAAAACCAACTCTAATCTGTGACAACTTTGCTCAGCATGTTCATGACCGTGAACACGGCTATCCCAGATAGGCTTTGACTCTGC
Organism: Melocanna baccifera; assembly: GCA_036346265.1. Taxonomy (NCBI): domain Eukaryota; kingdom Viridiplantae; phylum Streptophyta; class Magnoliopsida; order Poales; family Poaceae; genus Melocanna; species Melocanna baccifera. The sequence continues at coordinate 4,363,208 of CM070696.1, read as the reverse complement.
AGAGGTGTACAACTTTACCCACAAGACATTCCCTCTCACTTGAGCCACGCGATAAACACCCTTCCTTTGGGGTGCGGCGGGGAGTTCATGACACGGCTGTTCCAATGATCCAGGAGTTGGAGCCCCATCTGGTGCCATGTGATACTTCCCACAGCCTACGCCGCGCTCACATTCAGCCTATAGCAGAATTATATTTGGAACCTCACAAGTTACTTAGCCAGACCCGTCCCATACCGGACTTGTGGTAGTACGAAGTGACTTCGTAAAATAGTTCACAGAAATGGTACTTAAGCTGATTTAGGCTCAACCACATACCCACGTACACGACAATCAACCCGGTGTCACCAAACACGAGGCATGCCGGTACCCACCGCCTAACCATTGGCCTAAGTCCAAAACATAAGTTTCTATTTTTATTTTTAAACCATTTTCATGAACCACCCTTGACTCACCGAAGTCAATATTTCATTTCCAAATTGTCATTCCATGTGAAAGATTATTCCCACCTAAAATTATTATAAGCCAGGCTAAGCATTTCTATAAAATTTTCTAGTCAATACTAAGGTACTAACTAGTTTTCAACTAGGGTAACAAGGTATATGAATTTGAGATTCAGAATTGGATATAGTCAAAGGATTATGGGTATATCTAACGTTTAAACTGAATTTAAAACTAAATTTGAATAAAAGTATGCATGTATATATAGTAAATCAACATAGATAAATTTAAAGTATTAGGTGCAACATGGTCAAAGGTGTAACTTGCCTTGATCGAAGTCCTGCTGAGAATCGTCGAACTTGAAATCTCCGAAATCGTCAAAATCTAACGTAAAGAGCCAATTCAAAGAAAATTTAAAAACAAAATTCAAATAAATTCAAATTTTGAAAATTATTCCATAAATGGGTAGATCATGATTTTAGAAAAATTTAGAAATTTGAACGGGTCAATTTGGAGTTAAAATGCAAAAGTTATAGCCTTCCAAAGTTTTAATTCAAGTAAAAAGAAAAACTCATTTTCTGGATTTATTTTTAAATCGAAAAAAAACATTTATGACGTCAGCATGATTTATTCTTCCAAAGGAAAATATGGTTAATGACGTCAGCAAGGGAAATAGATTTTTGGCCGAATTATTTTTATACTGAAAAATTATTTATGACGTCAGCCTGATTTAATTTCCTAGAGGAAATAACAGATTATGACGTCAGCCCTAGGGTTAATATTATCGGGGAGAGGCTGATTGGTGGGGCCGGTCTACGGTGGATTGGCTCCATGGACCGGAGTAAGGCGACGTGGCACGCAAGCCCGCAGTAGGTAAGGTGGTGCTGGCGTGGCTTCCACGTGGCTGACGCGTGGTTGCCGCGTGCTGCCTCGTCACAGCTTTATGCCGACGTGGCCGTGCACACGCGAGGTGGCGGGGAGGCGCCCGGGTGGCGCTGGCGTGGCGCCCAACTGGCCGCCACGTCTGCTGCCACCTCGGCCCGGCGGCTGACGGGGCATGGCGGCCGACGGTGGCGCACGGGGATCGAGGGTTGTCGGCGCTGGCCGATGGGGGCAAAATGCAGAGGGGAGCACGGGGGGTTCATTGATACCTTGCGCGGTGCACGGGGACGGCTGGAGAGGAAGATCGGTGGGGAGGGGCGAACGGTCGGAGAGGGGCCTCACGGCGGCGGAGGGGCTCCGGTGGCGCAGACGCTTGTGGAAGGGGTCGCCGGGATCGCCTGGGCACCAGCAACATCGGGGAGGCGTCGGCGAGGAGCGAGGAAGCCCGAGGTGGCCGGAATTGCTCGTCGGAGTTGTCGGAGCTGCAGAGAGGGGATCGAGCACAGGGAGGCCTTCGGGGCTTGAACGTTGGAATTGAGAGGAGTAGGGGAGGCGGTGTGAGTTGAGGGTCCTCGGGGAGTGCTCTTTATAGGCAGGGGAGGGTGGTAACGGCCGCGCAAAGTTCACCGGAGTGCAACGGGCAGGAAGGGTTAACGTGACGGCGTAACTGGCGCAATTAAACGTGGTTATGCCTAAAACGGACACGGTGAAGGCGGAGGTTGAATTTGCCGTTGGCGCAAGGGAGTAAACGGGAAGGAAACTGAAGCAATTAAAGCTTCGGTTTTGGCTTCAATGGCGGCAGCGGGCGGCGATCGCGCGGGGAAGAAAGGAAGGGGGGCGGGGAAGACGGATCCGACAGGTGGGGCCCACCGGTTACCGAGAGAGAAGAAAAGGAAGGAGGCGAGGCGACGGTCAGATCTTCGACGGGTGGCAAGGGAAGGAGATCGGGGCCGCTAACCGCTGGCGAAGGGGTAAGTGACGATGGTCGGTTGAGATGCAATCCGGCAACGGGGGTTAGATCTGAGCCGAGCGGTGCGTTAAGTAGGAGGGGGCGGCTGCGATTTAATACGGCAATAGACGATGGCTGGGATTGAGCCACGTGCCGATCAAAGGGAAGAGAGGAGCGGCGAAGCGGTAAGTGAAAGTGGGCGGTTGGGATTGGATTGGCCGGGGAGGTGGACGGCCCGATGCTTGCCACGCGTCGACCCGAGGATAGGCCTCGGGAAGGCGGGATTGAATCAGTAAGCTGGATCGGACGGCTAGGAACAGATCTGGCAGCGGGGATCGGCCCGATGGGTGACACTTGTCGGCTCCGGGGAGGGTTTGGGTGTTTAATTTCCTTTTTGTTTTCCAGAAATGAAAATAAGCTTTAGAAAACTCAGAAAAATACCGAATAAATTCTGAAAAATCCAGAAAAATTCAGAGAACTATCTGGGACTATTTGAAACTTAACAAAAATATTTTCCACCCAATTTGATATTTATGTTTTGTAAAAGTACAATTTGACTTAAAAGGGGAAGTTTTAATTCTTTATAAATTCCTGAAAATTAATATAATTACAGATTTGACTTTAGGAGGATGAAAAATATTTATTTTGACTTTCATGAAATGCAACAAGTTCAATTTGGCTTTTAACAAATAAAGTTTTTAATTTTCTCAAATTAGGCTTGGAATAAAATCCAAGAAAATTCAATAAATACTTTAATAAAGGAATAAAATTTTTGGGATGTTACAAAGTGGAACCGTCAAGCGCAATCCAACTCATATTCGCGAGTTCGACTCAGATTCGGACTGCTTGGCTAGTCTCACCTCGAAATACTCTCCGAGCCGATCAAAAACTGTAAAACAAGTTGCATCACTTTTCTAGTCCGAGTCAAAGTGGACCTTGGGCCTTATAATCGAGTCCTGTTTGGCTTCCAAGTGTGTTGGCCGACCCTCAATAGTACCGCACCCCCTTTTATTAGTTAAGTGTGGCTTCGTCCTTCCCTATTTAAGAAGGTCGCACCCCTTTAGTTTTTCTCGGGTTTTTCTTACGAGATTATTCTACTTAGCAGTCTCACCGCACGTCCGGTTAAGTAACCCCAACTTGTAAACTTAATCTTTATTCGTAATACAATTTCAGATTGCATCTTCTACTCTTTTGCTTGTGTTCTCGATTCGCTTACAGGAGATATTCTTCTTGGCGAGGTCAACCGCGTTCGGCACGGTTGATAACCATCGGAGCAGTGGTGTAATGATTGCGAGGGGATCGATCTATTTTGGTCAGAGCCTTTGGATCATCAACATCGTGTTCTCCACAATCGACTTACCAGTACCTCTCAGAAGATCGAGCCATAGTCACATTAGGTGGTATCAGAGCGTCGGTTGCCCGTGAGGTAATTCACCACTTTTAGATTAGTTTATGTTCATCGTCCTAAAAACTCTAGAAAGTTAGCCCACAAAAATAATTGTTCGTAGTATTCTTCTGCTGTCCCAACACCTCTTGTGCCATTGCAATTTTTCTTTTCAGTAATGCTCATTGAAATTTTGGTTACATTGTCGTGTTCATGTTGCTGACTGCTAGTTTAGTCAGGGTCCAGTTCATCACTGTCTAGTTGCATCTCGTGTTCTTTGCGTAGCTTCGTCATTGTGTGATCTTGTTCCTTGCCACAATCACCTTCCTTGCCGCACCTCCATCCTTGCCGCGGCCTTCCATCCTTGCCGCGACCTTCCATCCACTGCCTTCCATCCGCTGCCCCCCCCATCCGCCGCGAGCACCCCTAGGCATTGCTATCCTCTATGAAAAAAAATTAGGGTTTCGGACACAAAAAAAAAGAAAAGAAAAGAAAAGAGAGTTTGATTTTGGGGTGTGAAAAAAAGGCAAAGAGTGCCCCCTCTGTTCAAAATTTGAAAGGTTACCAAACTTTTCCAAATCCAGTGAAATTTGGTGGAGTCCTTCTTCATACAACCAAAAGGCTCAAAAACAATTTGAGCAAGTTTGGCTAGGGAATCAAAAGTTATAGCAGTTTGATTTGAGACCGAATTGAATTCGAATCCGTTTCCGACCCCCCTTCAGTAAAACAGGCATAACTTTTGCATACGGAGTCGGAATTTGACGTTCTTGTACTCGTTGGAAAGCTAACGATGGCGCGCATCTAATAAAAATAAGTAGCTTGTGCTTGTCTCCCTCCGGGACCCCCAAAATCGGCATCTTTAGCGTCGAAACCGCGTCGCAAGTTTTTGGTTTTCTATTTTTGGGGTTTTATTCGGCTTTCCCTTGGGAATTTGGGGTTCGTACAGTTGAAAAAGTTGTAGATCTTATCGAAAAATTTCGAACGAGTATATATAAGCCACATAAAACTTTGTCTTTTCATCATTTGGGACTAGCTATTGTATCTGCTCAAACTAGAGGGCTGTTTGCGTTTTGCCAATACCGCTGTTTTGTGCTCTCCTTCGCGCGAATAATTTTGTGCCCTTAGAAAGAAGTTTGAGTTGTGGGCTAGTGTCGCTCCTAGTACTTGTTGTGAGGTTTTCCTTTGCTTACATCAAGTCATATTGATCGTTGCGTGTGCGTACATACAGTTCCTTGCATAGGACTTGATTGGCTACCTGTGATTAGGTTAGGATCAGCAACTTTTGACGAGTACTTTGAACAATCTTTTAACTTGCATTTACTGAACTAATTATTGCTGATCCTTTTTGCTACCATATTGTGCCTTCCGAGCTCCACCTACTCTTAATCAGAACAAGTTCCCTGTTGCGATCGTACCCACGCTCGACACGGTATCACGAACCAGCCACCTGTTGAACCTCCTACTGTTTGTGTTGGTAAGAACACTTGTAAGAGTGTGGTAAGACGCTTGAGAGTGTGTGATTCCACCTTCTATCACCTAGTAGTTGATAGAGATAATTCCTTTCTGTCATCTTTTGTTTTCTACTATCTATGGCAGGTGAGTCGTCTGATGCGTAAGAGTGTGTTGCAAAGGGAGAGCTCATGACGCTCTTGGATGAACAACGTACTACCATTAATGAGGACTTCGATAGAAAGCTTCAAGCTACGATGGATATATTGCAGCGCTCCATCAATGAGAGTATTGCAGTGCTCACTACACGCCTTGAAAGAATGCTGAATCGGCCACCAAACAACGGACACGAGTATGAACATGATGCACCCCAAGATCGTGATGCTCCCGTTAGGGTATGGGAGGTAATGATTTTCAGCACCACAATGCTCGTACTAATGATGACCTATTTGCTAAAGTTAAATTTACCATACCATCTTTTGCGGGTGTTTATGATGCTGAAATTTACCTAGATTGCGAGATGACAGTTGAACAAAAATTTAATGCCCATCTATTTCCTGAAGTGCATAAAGTCAGACAAGCTACTAGTGAATTTAAAGATTTTGCTATTCTTTGGTGGAGTCAAGTAGTTAATTCAGGTTTAGCACCTCATACATGGGATAGATTGAAGATAGTTATGCGTGCTAGATTTATTCCTCCTACTTTTAAAAATGATATGCGTAAGAAATTGCAGCGTTTAGACCAAGGTAAAAAATCTGTCGAGGCATATTATCAAGAACTACAAATAGGCATGCTACGTTGTAATATTGTAGAGGATGAGGAGGATAAGATGACTCATTTTTATGGGGGCTTAAGGCGCAAAATTTAGGATATAATTGATTACAAGGAGTATAATGATATCAATAGATTATTCCAGCTTGCTTGTTTAGCAGAAAAAGAATTGCAGGGAAGACAACAATGGAATAGGAGCAACTATGGAAGTACTTCTGCATCGAGGTCGCCACCGGGGCAAACCAAGTCAGCCCCACCTCCTGCTTTCCGGTCTGCTGCCCCCTCCATGAGTAGGGCGCGTTCAACAGCACTGCCACCACCGTCACGCGCACCTGAGGCGAGCAAATCCACTATTGTGCAGACACCAGCGCAGAGCTCTTCATCCGTTGCTTCCACGGGTTGTACAACAGGGATTATATGCTTGGCTTGACCACACGTGCACATCCTCATCCATACCACATTTAGTGGTTCAACAATAGCGGTAAGGTGAAGGTAACACAATCTGCGAGAGTACATTTTTCCATTGGTTCCTATCATGATGTAGCTGATTTTGACGTAGTATCTATGCAAGCTTGCTCACTTTTATTAGGTTGTTTATGGGAATTTGATACCGACGTAACTCATCATGGTAGAAGTAATAAGTACTCTCTTATGCACAAAGGAAAGAAAATAATTTTACTACCTTTGACACCTGCTGAAAATGTGCAATGTGAAAAATAGATAGCTACAAATGAGAGGAAAGAACATGAACATGAATATGAAAATCAGCAAGTAGTGGAGAACATTTTTCCACCTAAGAAAGAGAAATTGGTATCTAGTTCTAGAACCGAGGGAATTAAATTAAAGGGTTGTGTCATGCATGCAACCAAATATGATCTTGCTGAAATTAATTCCGGGACTGCCACCTATTAGTGGGATTGGACATCAAATTGATTTAATTCTGGGAGCGACTTTGCCAAACGTGCAGCGTATAGAAACAATCCGAAAGAGACTAAGGAAATTCAACGACAAGTCCAAGATCTTTTGGACCGAGGGTATGTACGAGAGAGCCTGAGTCCTTGTGTTGTTCCTGTTCTTTTTAATGGATTGCGCGTAGGCTACGAAAGCAGAAAACAAAAACTTTTCTACCACGCACACAAGGACATCATGCTAAGGAAGGATCATGGATCGTTACCACTAGATGCGCAGTGCAGCGGAAGAAGAATTGAAAACTGATCCAACCATGCACGTCGAGGTAGTAGTGGAATAGCCGATCGTCCCAAACAGATCGTCTCCTCCACGTGATCAACCACACCATGAGCGGATCCAATCTGTAGGTTGTTGACGTCGATCAACACCGCAATGAGCAGCGCCTCCACCGGTATCCACACGTTCGGGGCTAGAACACCGATCGTGAGTGTACTAGCACTCATGAGCGGCTAGGGTTTTTCTCAGGAGGTGGCGGCTAGGGTTATGCTAGAGGTTAACAGGAGCGTATCCCCTCAACCCTTTGCCTCCATATATATAGACCTACTCACTTCGACCTTATGGACCGAGGCCCAATAGGAGTCTATTCGGATCTCTATCCGAATTGAGCCCACATCCGAATCATATTCGAATTAGTGTTCCAACCCATTAAGCGTGTGACCCTGTAGGTTCACGTATACTTGGTCACAACCCGGAAACGCCTTTCCGGTCACCCTGTTAATAGCGGCCTTTAGTAAGACATATTAACCCCAAAGTATACGTAAAGATCATATCAGCTGAACCTGTAATGTTCTCATGTACGAATCCCTTTGCCTCACGATATAGATTGAGCTCAAGGCAAGACCTATGTCATCCTCTTAATAGATCAATCACTCTCTCGATTCCGTGATGGATTATAAACTTGTGACTACCCAGTTACGGAGTCATGTTTAGTAGTCCCAAAATAAGCTATTACGCATGTTGGGAACCATGATGATCTCTGTAGTGTTTCATGGCAGGTCTATCCAACATATGTTCACTAACACATGTCTATATTATTGATTTGGTATCATCATAGCATGATCCATGAGACATAATCATCAATCAATACATATGCTGATCTTTGTCTTTGAATCATATTTATTCCTCATATGATATATGATTAGGGTTCATTTAGAAATAGCAACATTTTAGCATTAAGAGTATTATGAATAAGTCACATACTCATTGATCAATAATGATAATGTCTATTTTAAGAAATAAAGTAATGTATCATAAACATAGTATGTGATATATACAACATCTCCATGTTGCCTCTAGGGCATATCACTAACAGTCTCCCACTTGCACTAGAGTCAACCATGTAGGTATCTAATACCCATTGCCCTAGTGTGAGCCTCATGCTTTGGCTGGGGAAGCGGCTTTGTCAACGGATCTGCAATGTTCAAATCCGTTTGTACTTTGCATATCTTCACATCGCCTCTCTCCACTATCTCGCGGATGAGATGAAATCACCGTAAAATGTGTTTGGATTTCTGGTGCGATCTAGGCTCCTTGGCTTGTGCAATGGCCCCATTTGTGTCACAGTAGAGGTCCATTGGGCTGGAGGCACTAGCCATCACACCAAGCTCAGAAACAAATTTCTTGATCCAAACAGCCTCTTTGGCAGCTTCAGAAGCTGCTATGTACTCGGCTTCTGTTGTAGAATCAGCAACCGTCTCCTGCTTGGAACTCTTCAAGCTCACCGCACCGCCATTCAGGCAGAACATAAATCCAGATTGCGATCTAAAATCATCTTTGTCAGTTTGGAAGCTAGCATCGGTGTAACCATTTACAACGAGCTCTTCCTCACCCCCATAGACGAGGAACATATCTTTAGTTCTTCTCAAGTACTTCAAGATGTTCTTTACGGCAATCTAGTGACTTTCACCTGGATCTGACTGGTATCTACTTGTAGGACTTAAAGCATACGAGACATCTGGACGTGTACAAAGCATGGCATACATAAAGGACCCAATAGCCGAAGCATATGGAATCGTATTCATTTTATCCCGCTCATCAGGTGTACTAGGACACTGATTCTTGCTAAGATTTATACCATGTGACATAGGTAGAAAGCCTTTCTTGGAATCCTGCATGTTGAACCTTTTGAACACCTTGTCAATGTACGTATCTTGGCTTAATCCAATTAGCCTTTTTGATCTATCTCTATAGATTTTGATACCCAAAATATATGCCGTCTCTCCTAAGTCTTTCATAGAGAAACTATTTTTTAATGAAGACTTAACAGATTCGAGTATAGGAATGTCATTTTCGATCAGTAATATGTCATCCACATATAAGATCAGAAATACGAGTGCGCTCCCACTAGCCTTTTTGTAAACACAAGGCTCTTCTTCGTTCTTGATGAAACCAAACTCTTTGATTACTTCATCAAAACGAATGTTCTAACTCTGAGATACCTGCTTTAATCCATAAATGGATCTTTGGAGCTTGCATATCTTTCCAACTGATTACGGATCGACAAAACCAGTGGGCTGTGTCATGTACATATCCTCACTCAGATTTCCATTAAGAAAAGCTGTTTTGACATCCATTTGCCATATTTCATAGTCGAAATATGCAGCAATCGATAGAATAATTCGAATATACTTTAGCATCGCGACGGGTGAAAAAGTTTCATCATAATCAACACCTTGAATTTGTTTGAAACCTTTGACCACCAATCGCGCTTTATAGATGTGAACATGTCCATCTATGTCTATCTTTTTCTTGAAATCCCATTTGCACTCAATGGTTTTAACACCATCAGGTAGATCAACCAAGTTCCAAACTTGATTACTGTGCATGGATTCAATTTCGGATCTCATGGCTTCAAGCCATTTCCCAGAGTCTGGTGCCACCATCGCTTCTTCATAGGTCTTAGGCTCATCGTTGTCTAACAAAAATATGTCCCGCTGTTGAGTAGTCAAGAACATGTACCTCTCAGGTGCACGACGTGACCTCTCTGACCTACGTTGTGCCGGTGTGTCCACAACAGGTTCTTCAACAGTTTGTTCATCCTGTTGTGGTTCTGTAGGAGCTGAAATGTTTTCAGGTGTTTCTCGAATTTTTTCAAGTTGCACTGTGCTCCCACTATCCCTTCTTGAGAGAAACTCTTTCTCTAAGAAGACACTATGCCGGGCGACAAACACTTTGCTTTCTTCTTGATTATAGAAGTAATATCCTTTTGTTTCCTTAGGATACCCGATAAAGAAGCATTTATCAGATTTAGTAGTGAGTTTATCAGATTGTAAACGTTTTACATAAGCCTCACATCCCCAAATCTTAAGAGAAGACAAGCTAGGACGTTGTCCTATCCACATCTCATATGGTGTCTTTTCTACTAATTTTGATGGAACTCTGTTTAGTGTGAACGCGACTGTTTCAAGAGCGTACCCCCAAAAAGACAACGGAAGATCACTTTGGCTCATCATGGAGCGCACCATATCTAATAAGGTGCGATTTCTCCGTTCAGATACCCCATTCCATTGAGGTGTTCCTGGCAGAGTCAATTGTGGAACAATTCCACAATCCTTTAGATGAATGCCAAACTCATGGCTCAAATACTCGCATCCACGATCAGATCGTAGAAACTTGATTGTCTTGCCTAAATGATTTTGTACTTCATTTTGGAATTCTTTGAACTTTTCAAAGTATTCAGACTTATGCTTCATCAGGTAGATATACTCATATCTACTAAAGTCATCAGTAAAAGTTATGAAGTACTGAAAACCACCTCTGGCTGTTAAGCTCATTGGTCCACATACATCAGTATGTACGAGTGCCAATAAGTCACTTGCCCGTTCACCTTGACCGGTGAAAGGTGTCTTTGTCATCTTGCCAAGTAAACAAGATTCGCATGTCTCTAATGATTCAAAATCAAATGAGTGCAGAATACCATCTCTATGGAGCTTCTGTATGCGTTTCTCATTTATGTGACCTAAGCGGCAGTGCCAAATAAACGTGGGATTCAAATCATTTGGACGTTGCCTCTTTGCATTAATGTTATAGACCAGTGACCCTTCAAGAGTAAGAACGTATAACCCATTCACTAATGGAGTATAACAATAAAACATATCTTTGAAATAAAGAGAACAACCATTGTCCACAGATTTAAAGTCATAACCTTCTACTTGCAAACATGAAGCAGAAATAATGTTCTTGGAAAGAGATGGAACACAATAACAATTATTCAATTCCAAAACTAATCCTGAAGGTAAAGACAATGGCATGGTGCCAACAGCTACCGCAGCAACTTTTGCTTCATTGCCAACGCGAAGATCCACTTCGCTCCTCCTCAAACTTCTACTTCTTCTTAGCCCCTGCAACGATTTGCAAATGTGAGCAACCGATCCGGTATTAAATACCCAAGAATTAGTGGATGAAGTAGCAAGATTGATCTCTATAACATTTATACCTGGAGTGGAAGTCTACTTCCCTTCTTCTTCTCAAGATCCTCCAAGTACTTTGGGCAGTTTCTTTTCCAATATCCTGATTGCTTACAGTAGAAACAATCTGCATCAGGATGAGCAGCGCCCTTCTTGTCTTGCTTGACCTTAGAACTGCTCGCGATCGCATCGGGAGCTAACTTTCTTTTGACCGTGCTTTTCTTGACATAGGGCTGTTGACACCACTTTTGTCCGAAGATTTTACGGCATGTTACCTTCCAATATTTTTAGCGTGCCGTACATATTACATTTGGGTGGCGAATTTCTACGGTATGTTTGCAGGCTAAGTGAAAAGCTTGTGTCAAAATTTTAGTTCACCCAGAGCACGTATGTTCACTCGAATAGGATAATACGGCCGGATGATGTACGCAAAGTACAAGTCCGCCTTCCAATATTCTTTTGTGTGAGCTACATATTATATTTGAGTGGCAAATTTCTATGGTATGTTTGTAGGGCAAGTGAAAAGCTTGTGTCAAATTTTCAGCTCATTCGGAGTACATATGCTCACTCGGATAGAATAGTACGGCCGGATGATGTACGCAAAGTACAAGTCCGCCTTCCAATATTTTTTTGTGTGAGCTACATATTATATTTGAGTGGCGAATTTCTATGGTATGTTTGCAGGGCAAGTGAAAAGCTTGTGTCAAATTTTCAGCTCATTCGGAGTACATATGCTCACTCGGATAGGATAGTACGGCCGGATGACGTACGCAAAGTACAAGTCCGCCTTCCAATATTCTTTTGTGTGAGCTACATATTATATTTGAGTGGCGAATTTCTATGGTATGTTTGCAGAGCAAGTAAAAAGCTTGTGTCAAATTTTCAGCTCATTCGGAGAACAAATGCTACTTGTATAAATTGATATAGCCGCACAGCGCACCGGGCGGCGTACACACAAAAATAATAACGTGACACCGATTCTGTCCTAAACTCAAAACATGAATAAATATAGCTAAAAATAATAATAATTAGCAAAGTAATAAATTACGCTAACAGCTAAAATCTGTTACAATATAAAACCAGTAAAGGTTAAATGAAAATCGCCACAACATATATGGCTAGAAAATCGTCCAACGGTCAATATTCTATCGGCAATAAGATGTTGATATGCTTAAATATTGGGTATGATTAATATCATGAAATCATGACATTCGATAAGATTTTGTCATGTAAATGAGCGCATGCGTCATTGGCATCATTCAAACACACATGCATGCGAGCATTATATGGATCGGACGTACAAAGCAAATGGACATACGCATGCATAAACAAATGCTAAGTAAGAACTTAAGTCATGTGGGAACACATCCATACAAAGTCTTGCACGCCCATATAGCTCACGCAAATAATAATAATAAATAAATAAATATATTGCCGCACCGGCTGCGTAAAAAAAATGTATACGGCGGCCGCGGACGTGTGCACATATACGTAAAATGATTGGCATACATCATTTAGTTGATTAACTAATAAAAAAAGGAAAGAAAGAGTTAGTTAATTAATCAGTGCACGCGATAGCAAAAAAAAAATGACGCATGACTACATGCAAGAATTAAATCATCTAATGGCGTGTAACTCAGTCCATGCATGATGCGCCGCACATATATGTGATCATCGCCTAACCATCCGCATAACCGTGCTGCAGCCATGCAAAGAGACTTGGTCCAGTGCCTTCACTACCCATCGAAAAAAAGAGAGGAACCCACTAAGCCCATGCCCACGTCCTCAATAGTCTGCGTGCATGTGTATATTTGTGCTTCATGAATTTAAAAAAAAAAGAGGCATATGTATTTATATCTTGTGTAACTTAAATATTTTAACAAAATAACAAAAGGAGATGGGTTTAAAGTGTTACCAGAACAAGCCGCACGTTTCCTGGAGATTAGCTTTTTTAGTATCTAAAGAGATAGACATGTTTAATTAGCACAAGAATTAATTTCTTTCTCCACTAATTAACACTAATTAAAAAATAAAGAGAGGATTGCATGAGCTACATGTTTGCACCCACGTCTCCTTCACCTATGCAGCATGGCCATGCTCCAAACACAGCATGCGGTCCAAACACCACGTCGTGCTGCACTACTGGCGGTTGGCACAGTAGGCTGCAGTCTCAAACGGCCTGTTAGCGAATGAAATCAAAGAAAAGAAAATAAAAGGAAATGGCTGTACGTAACTGCCTCAAAGAAAGGTGCTTTCAACTTCCATGTCATCCATGAGCTGTAAATAAAGGACACGGGGGGAGAACTTTGGGAGGAAGGAGGATACGCTGGCCATATTTGGAGAGAAAGGAAAGTATACACAAATACTTGAGAGGAGACTATAGAGAAAGGGAGAGAGCCTTTGGAGAGGGAGGGCTACACAAGCAAAGGTAAAATTCTTGCTCTTCTTCTCTCTCTTTTGGCTTCATTTATTTTTCTTTTATATTTTGCCCCCTTGGTTCGGTCCCGTTAGGCGGATACAAACCCGAAGAACGAGTGCTTGATCGCTCGTCTCTTAGGTTCGGTCCCCTACAAATGGATACAAATCAAGGCGCGCATGAAGACCTCATCTTCTCGGTTCGGTCCCGTTAGGTGGATACAAACCCAAAGAACAAGGGCTCGACCCCTCGTCTCTTAGGTTCGGTCCCCTACAAATGGATACAAACTGAGTGAGAAGATTAAAAACCCTATCTCCTCAATTCGATCCTCTCAATAAAATAACAAACTTCGCCTCGGTTACGCTACGTGCAAGCGCTCGACATTCCTCGGCGCTATGCATTGTTAGTAGTAATACAAGGCAAGGCAAAACAATAAAAAAATAATAAAAATAACAAAAATACTCAAATTCTTATTTTGCTACATGCATAAAATCCATGTCATGCTAGTGGTAATACAAATATTGAAGAAACAAACTTTGCCTCGGTTACGCTACATGCAAGCGCTTAATATTTTCAAGCGCTACACAATGCTAGTAGTAATACAAGGTGAGGCAAAACAATAAAAAATATAAAATAATGAAATACTTCTATTACGCCATATGCCTAAAATCTATGGCATGTAGTAATATAAATATTGAAGAAACAAACTTTGCCTCGGTTACGCTACATGCAAGCGTTTAATATTTACAAGCGCTACGCAATGTTAGTAGTAATACAAGGTGAGGCAAAACAATGAAAAGTATAAAATAATGAAATACTTCTATTACACTACATGCTTGAAATATATGGCATGTAGTAATACAAATATTGAAGAAACAAACTTTGTCTCGGTTACGCTACATGCAAGCGCTTAATATTTTCAAGCGCTACGCAATGCTAGTAGTAATACAAGGTGAGGCAAAATAATAAAAAAATATAAAATAATAAAATACTTCTATTACGCTACATGCCTAAAATCCATGTCATGCTAATAGCAATACAAATATTAAAGAAACAAACTTTGCCTCGGTTACGCTACATGCAAGCGTTTAATATTTACAAGCGCTACGCAATGTTAGTAGTAATACAAGGTGAGGCGAAACAATGAAAAATATAGAATAATGAAATACTTCTAGTACACTATATGCTTGAAATATATGGCATGTAGTAATACAAATATTAAAGAAACAAACTTCGCTTCGGTTACGCTACATGCAAGCGCTTAATATTTGTAAGCACTATGCAACGCTAGTAGTAATACAAGGTGGAGCAAAACAAAAGTAAAATAAAATAATGAAACACTCAAACCCATATTACACTACGTGCATAAAATTCGTGTCACGCTAGTAATAATAAAATATATATAAAAAAATGACATTCGCTTGGGCTACGCTACATGCGAGTATTCAATATTTGCAAACGCTACGCAATATTCGTAGTATATACGGTGAAGTAAAAAGATATCTAAAAAAACTGAAATAATTAAACTCTAATCACGCTACATGTATAGGTTCGCTAAAAAAATAAATACTATGTCATGTTAGCAAAAAAAGGTTGAAATAATTAAGCTTCAATCACGCTACATGCATAAGTTCGCTAAAAAAAATAAATACTATGCCATGCTAGCAAAATAATATAAATACAACTAAAATACCATCGAGCAAGCATCCATCGGCGACGCCAAGATTGAAGACCCTTTTCTTTTATATTTTTGTAATAATCATATGTTGTAATTTGTTGTAATATTTGTGTTGGAATTCTTAATCGGGGGTTTTCTCGCAAAAAGATGTAATTAACAGAATTTTTATGTAAATGTATTAATTCTGGAAGTAATGGACCTGCAATACCTGATTTCTTTTTCTCATTTTCAATTAAATTTAATAAACTTGTCTCTAATGATGTGGACGCGGGTTCACGGCCATTTTCCCGTCATCAGATTCTGGCATGCCCAGTGGGACATACTTTTCCCCTCATCTTTGAATCCAACATCAAAGTGCAACATATGATGTTTAATTTAATCATGTCGCTGACATATACATGTGTGTATGCAAGAAGGCTAATATATGGTTTTCTTTATATGAAGGGATGGCGGGGCGAGTTCAACAATTCGTCACGCTGCGCTTTGGGTCGCTGTGGTTAGACGTGCCGGTGGGGCCTTTTCAAGCTACCACTAGTGCAAGTTCATCTGCAAACCACAGTGCGGCCCCGCCACAAAGAAACCACGAGCATGAAGTGACTTCTGCACGTCAGGATGAGTTCATTCCTGTCCTGTCCAAGTCTGCCAAAAGGAGGATGAGGGCAGCAGCAAAGGCTTCGGGAGCCACCTCACATAATCAGCATCTCAACATACGTGAGGCCGGTTCCTTTGACTCGGTTCCTATGGGCTTTTCTAAAGAAGCACGCGCCAAGTCTGGAAGCCATGAGTCATCATCAAGGTTCCGTCGTGCAACACTTGATGAGTGGCCTATTCATGCGAAGCGGATGGGTCCATCAAAAATGACGCTGCACGAACAAGCTGCAACTTCTTCCCCACCAACTTATAAATCAAGGGGAGTGGCTTCTTCGTCAACACCGCCTACAATGCAGGGGGCAAATACGCACCCAGTATTGAGGGCAAATGCTTCGTCAACATCGAACATGAGCTCATCCCAAATTGCTCATAAGCTGAGGGGGGCAAGCTCATCAAAGCCTGCCCTAAGCATATTAGGGGTGGCTCCTTCTCGGACTGCGGCTATGGCTACGTCATCGACTCCAAAAGAAAAGGCGATGATGCTGGACCAACCCCATTGTCCACAGCCAAGCGGCAAAGGAAAGGCTGTGATGGTGGATGAACCTTACCACCAGCAACCCATGAGCAAAGGGAAGGTTGCGATAATAGAGCATGCTGCATCCCAATGAGGGCCATGTCATCCACAAACTCAACTCCGAGCTGACGCGCCGGAGTTCATCCCTTCGCTGGCCAACAAACCCAGCAGGTCCATGCCTAAACCGAACCACAAGCGTACGCTCCTGTGGCAAGGAGTGTACCTAACTCCTAGTGACATCAAGATGGGCCATGTGAATCCAACAGCTACAATCTCAGATCCTTTATCGTCATCTACTCCAATTCCACGACCTTCCTTTGATGGTTCATTTTCTCCATCACGGCATTGTTGTCATCAACGCAATGCTCGGCGTGCGTGGGTTGACTTCCCTGTGGCAATTGAACCTATCATGGCAAGACGTCAACGTGAGCAAGTGGGCACTACCATTTGGAATAGGATAAGGAAGAACCGCCCAAGGATTCGAGGAAGAATGAATCCTGCCCTAGATTCATATGTCACACAGAGTATCTGCCAAACCCTGAGGGAGATGCTGCCAGGTGCATCCGCATCTGCAAATGATGTTGGAGGTGCTATTATGCGGCGAGCGGAGGCCTTCACTAAATGGCCAGAGTATCAAGAATTCATTGAGCAAGACCCTCGGCGACAAAACTACGTCACCCAGGCTGCCCGTGCACGTGCAAAACGAGAAGCCTACAAGCAAAGGGAGTTGGCTATACGAGCTGACTCTAAATCTAGCAAAATCCAAGGGGCGAACTTTTCTTCATCAAGTCATGGTGGCAATACCCAAGTGGTGAAAAAGCTAGCAAGCACACCCAAGAAGTCGGCAACAACGATGGCTCCTTGGCCAACTCAAAAGAGGGCCTCACAAAATGCAATTGAGGTAGTTCTTTCGATGCCGGTCGGAATCACAGAGGTGGCGGATGACACCAGCGAAGCTTCTTCAACATCGACACACTTCAAAAGAAAGAAAGCTCGAAAGAATGTTGTAATGGGTCATCGTCCTGTAACTCGTAGTCAAACAAACTCGGGTAATGAAGAGCATGATTCGAATTACTCAGGGTCTCATAATCCCCTACATAGTGATTCCTCTTCATCTCCTGAGAATGATCTCCAACATGCTAGAAACGCTAATGAACTACGTTCCCGTAGTTTTGAGCCAAGCTACGTGGAACAAGTTCTT
The DNA here is from genome assembly GCA_036346265.1 of Melocanna baccifera. Lineage (NCBI taxonomy): Eukaryota > Viridiplantae > Streptophyta > Magnoliopsida > Poales > Poaceae > Melocanna > Melocanna baccifera. The sequence goes on along the minus strand of CM070696.1, from coordinate 4,345,500 downwards.
GCGGCAAATGAAACACGTTCAGTTGAGGAGCAGCTAGCCCAACTTACAGCTGCACTTCATCAAAAAGAAGATGAGTTGGCTGCTCTACGCAATCAAATAGCTAATAATACAAGCCGAGATAATGACATGCATGCTACTGTAAGTCATCATAGTCATCAATCATCACCTACCATTAGCCTTGAGGCGATCCAAAAGATGATTGCTGAAGGAGTTAAAGCCCAGTATATGTAAACCCACTACTCGATGCGTCCGGGGTATGTTAAACCATACCCACCGGATGTCGACATGGTGTCTTTCCCAAGCAATTACCGCCAGCCACAATTCAGCAAATTCAATGGAACCGGGTCTCCTCATGAGCATATTGCTCATTTTCTTGCAGCCTGTCAAGATACAGCCCATAATGGAGCACTTCTCTTATGAAAATTTGTGCAAACATTGTCTGGTCCAGCCTTCACATGGTATAGTAAGTTGGCACCAGGATCAATCAAGACATGGGAGCAAATGCAAGACACTTTTCTCGAGCGCTTCTATAGCACTCAGAGAACAGTGGGCATCACTGAGTTGACCCAAACAGAGCAAAGAGCAAATGAAAAGGCTGCTGAGTTCATTAACAGGTGGAGAAATTTAAGCCTCCATTGCCCACAGCCAATTACTGAGCTAGAAGCGGTGCGGATGTGCATGAATAATCTGTGCCCTAACATGGCTGTTTATTTGCAAGGTGTGCGGCCTGTCACTTTTGAAGAGCTCGCCTCTAAAGCTACAGATATTGAGAATTACATGCAACATGTCGCACGTCGAACAAAGACATTCACCAAGCCTGTAGAGAAAGGCAGCCAACGTGATAAGTTGCCTGCCAAGCCAAAGCAAGTGCAAGCAATGGAGACAACAGCAGTGATTCCACAATTACAGTCCAGGGGAGCCACCACAAGAAATCAAGAGCAAAGTGGAATGCAAACTCATAGGAGGCCAACTCTTAGTGAGTGACAAAACAGAGAGTATTCCTTCCCTAATGAGGAGGTCGATGACTTATTTATGGGCTTACGGGAGTTGAATCTCATAGAGCTCCCTAAGCCAAAAAGGCCAGAAGAAGCTTCCAAGTTCAATGAACCAAATTATTGCCACTATCATCGCGTCTTAGGGCATACGCTTAAAGATTGCTTTGTAGTAAAGAATATTATCCAGAAAATGATTGATGAAGGGACAGTTGATGCAGACCTCCTTAAAAGCTTCAAGAAAGGCAAGAAAATGGTTGCAGCAAATGTCGCCACCTTTCAAGATGACTTGGTGAGTTCCGCATCTTCAAATATGACACCAATTGATAATATGGCATCAGCTTATGATAAAAGAGTGCTGGTCTTAGAGTCTGAGTTTATTCTAATGGTTTCCTCAGGCTATGCATCGGACTGTGGTCGGCAGCAAAGATGCAGCTGTCAACTTAAAAGAGAGGCTTTTCAGCGATGGATCCATGCCCCAAAGCTCAACCCATCGACTTTTCGAAGAGTCCAAGATAGGGGGCAGTGGCGGCTAGGAGGCCGCATGCTGCGACAAATAATGGCACAAGGTGAGGATCCACGCTCCACGTCAAGAATAGCGCAAAGATTGATAAAGCGTGTGAGCAGTCCTCATGAAGAATTCGATGTCCTCACCATTGGCGTCTTTGATGATGATGAGGGTTCTCTTCATTTCCCTGAAGAAGAATTTCCAGAAGTTGACCAAATTCAACTTAGATCAGGCCGCCATCTAGCTGATCCTCATCTTCCAGCTGGAAGGGAGCCCAAAAGCAAAAATGTAACCCCAAATGAAGCGACTGACTTTGCTACTAATATGTCAGTCAAATATGATGTAATCTCTCACTTGAAGAAAATACCAGCTATACTTTCTGTGTATGATGCTTTGTGTCTTTCGTTTGATTTGTGCAAGGCTTTTGTTACAGCACTTTCTTTCCCTGAAGATTATAGAGTAGAAGTGTCACAAACAGAGATAGAGGTAGCTGAGATTTTAAATATGACGTTCATTGAGGAGGACATGCTATTAGGTTCTAAGAAGCACAACAGGCCGCTTCTCATGTTCGGTGAAATTGATGAGCTGCCCATAAATCGCATAATGATAGATGGTGGATCTGCCATAAATTTATTACCTTTGCGTACCTTAAAAAGGATTGGATATTCCAAAAAGGATTTGAGCCGATCTAATGTGGTTATTCATAGTTTCAATCAATCGGGTCAGGAAGCTATGGGTACCATATCATTGGTTTTAAAGTTGGAAACACTATGCACATATGTGAACTTTCACGTGATTGATGCGGCTACTTCATATAATGCCCTGCTTGGTCGCCCATGGTTGCATGAAAATCAAGTCGTACCATCTACGCTTCATCAATGCATCAAATACAAAGATCAGTCAGGGGAGACAATACGGATATTTGCCGATGAAAAGCCATTCACAGTAGCTGAATCCTTCTATGCTGATGCAAAATTCTACTTTGAGCCCGTTGATAAAGTGTGCAAGCCAAAGTCAGTGTTTGTACCAGAGTCAAATTTCATAAAGAAAGATATTGAGGAATCCTCATCAATAGCGAAGATATATCAATATATACCAAGCGACCAAAGGAAGAAAGGAGATCCCATATTTCGTGTTGTGAATAAATCACCCTCTAATAAAGGTATGGAATTTCTGACACCCTTACCTCCTTTGATACAACATAAAATAAAACAAGCTCAAAATCAATTACACAACTCTAGCACGAGCAAAAATAAGAATAGAGTAGTGGCTCAAATTACTCTGTCAAATAAGGATGATGAATCATTACCTATTTCTTTGTATGACAATAAAGTTCTTTATATGATGCAGAAAATGGGTTATGATATCATTAAAGGCCCTTCTCTATGCAATGGTCGGGGGCAGCTTGCACCATTTGAAAAGGTGCTGTCCCAAGCACAACTTGAAGCCCTACATCAGGATCAAACATTAAAGGAAAAGAGGTATGGGTTGGGTTATGATGTTTGTATGACCTCGGCTGAATTTATAGACACAACGGCAGCGGCTCCACAAAATGGAGGATGGAAATCAGCCCACCATTGATGAATTGGAAGAAATCAATATTGGGACGCTCGACGAGCCTCGTCTAGTTTATATCAGCAAACATTTATCCAAGGAAAGTAAAGAAGAATATCATAAATTTCTTTCCACAAATAGGGATGTGTTTGCTTGGACATATGAAGAAATGTCGGGGTTGGATCTAGCAGTGGTAGTACATCGACTCGCTGTACAAGAAGACATTCCACCGGTCAAGCAACCACAAAGGAGGTTTCGACCAGATATACTCCCAAAAATAGAAGCTGAAGTCGATAAACTTGTAACAGCTGGGTTTATTCGGGAAGTCAAATATCCTAAGTGGCTTTCCAACATTGTTCCTGTCAAGAAGAAGAATGGGCAAATCCGTGTATGTGTAGATTTTAGAGATTTGAATAAGGCATGTCCTAAAGATGATTTTCCAATACCTATCTCTGAAATACTTATTGATGCTATTATGGGACATGAAATATTTTCATTTATGGATGGCTATTCGGGTTATAATCAAATAAAAATGGCACCAGAAGATGAGGAGTTAACCGCATTCCGAACCCCCAAAGGTATATTCTGTTATAGGGTTATGCCTTTTGGACTTAAAAATGCTGGTGCAACATATCAACGAGCCATGACAATTGTCTTCGATGGACTATTGCACATCATCGTCGAGTGTTACATAGATGATATTATTGTAAAGTCGAAACATGAAAAAGATCACTTAAAACATCTCTCTATGGTTTTTGAACGCCTTAGGCAACATAATTTGAAAATGAACCCAATGAAATGTGCCTTTGGGGTCTCGTCTGGAAAATTTCTGGGTTTTATAGTTACAAAGCGTGGAATAGAAATTGACCCAACTAAAATAGAGGCAATTGTTAAAATGCCACCACCTAAAAACCTCCATAAATTGAAGAGCCTCCAAGGTCATTTAGCATATATTAGGAGATTTATCTCAAATCTATCTGGGAGATGCAAACCTTTTTCTCGGCTTATGAAAAAAGGTGTCCCTTTTCAATGGGATCAAGCATGCCAAAACGCATTTTTAGATATAAAGAAATATTTAATAAATCCCCCTGTCCTGAGCGCGCCAATTAACGGACGACCATTAATTCTTTATACGGCAGCCATGCCAACATCACTAGGTGTTCTTTTGGCACAGAATAATGATGAAGGAAAAGAAATGTCCTTATATTATCTCAGTCGCACCCTTGTGGGGGCAGAATGCAATTATCCAGACATGGAGAAAATATGTCTGGCACTAGTATTTGCGGCACAAAAATTACGCCACTATATGCTAGAGCACACTGTGCACCTCATTTCAAGAGCAGATCCGCTCCGATACATCTTAAATAAAATGGTTCTTTCAGGGAGATTAGCTAAATGGGCGATGTTCCTGTCACAATTTGATATTGTGTTTGTACCACAAAAAGCTACGAAAGGTCAAGCTTTGGCAGACTTTCTAGCTGCACACCCTATTCCTGACGATTTTCTTATCGATGATGATTTACCAGATGAAGAGATATTTGTCACATCGGTCGCTAATTCAACATGGCAAATATATTTTGATGGTGCTTGTCGGCGGTCGAGAGCTGGCGCCGGCATCATCTTTGTTACGCCTAGTGGAGAAATAATTCCATATTCATTCACTTTAACCTCAGCGGTTTCAAATAATTTCGCTGAGTATGAAGCTTTAATTATAGGGCTAGAAATAGCCTTAAATATGGGATTAAACACACTGTCAGTGTATGGTGATTCCCAATTAGTTATTAACCAACTTTTAGGGATTTACATGGTAAGAAAAGAGGAACTAATGCCATATTTTTTGAGAGCAAAAGAGCTTATGTCTATGTTCACTAACATAAGTATACAACATATCGTTAGAAGCCAAAATGAAAAGGCTGATGCGCTAGCAAGTTTGGCAGCTAGCATGTCAATAAATTATTATGAAATAATGGACGTACACGTAGAGGAACGAAGAATCCTGCCAATACTCGCTAAGGAAGATGAGACAACATCCTCTATAGCATTAACAGCGGATATTTGTGAAATTGAAGTAGGAGATTGGCGGACTCCATTTCTCGAATATTTACTCCACGGTTATCTACCTCTCAATTCTTGCGAGAGGACTGGAATCCGAAGAAGGTCAGTCCACTACACATGTATAAATGATACGCTTTATAGACGTTCGTATGATGGCATCTTGCTGCGTTGCCTTGATGGAAATTAGGTGATGGAGGCATTGAGGGAAGTGCATGCCGGTGTTTGTGGTGCACACCAATCTGGTCCCAAACTGCATTACCAATTAAAGCATTTGGGCTATTATTGGCCTACAATGTTCGAAGATGCTATGAAATTTGCAAAAAGGTGTCATGAATGTCAGGTACATGCTAACTTCATCCATCAACCACATGAGCCACTGCACCCCACCAGCATGTCCTGGCCCTTTGAAATGTGTGGAATGGATATAGTCGGACTAATTCAACCGCCATCATCCAAAGGGCATAAATTCATTCTCGCAACGACCGACTATTTCTCTAAATGGGCGGAAGTCGTACCATTAAAAGAGGTTAAGGTAGAAAATGTGGAAAATTTTATAAGAACTCATCTTATATATCGCTTTGGCATCCCTGCGCGAATTATATCTGATAACGGGTCACCATTCAAAAATAGACATATGGAGAAGTTATGTGCAAAATTTAAAATAAAACATCATTTTTCTACGGCATATAATGCAGCAGCCAATGGACAAGCTGAGGCATTTAATAAAACCCTATGCAAATTATTAAAGAAGATGGTTTCAAAGAACAAGCGAGATTGGCATGAAAAGCTGCTTGAAGCCTTGTGGGTGTATAGGACCACGATACGCACACCAACTGGAATGACTCCTTACTCCCTGGTGTATGGAGGAGAGGCGGTCTTACTGTTGGAAGTGCAAATTAATTCTTTGAGAGTCGCTATGCATGAGAAACTCTTAGATGAGGAGGCCGCTAAAATACGATTAGAAGAATTAGAACATCTTGAAGGGAAACGTCTACAGGCATTACAAAACCTAGAAGCGTACCAGGCCAGAATGTCACGAGCTTTTGATAAGCGCCTCAAAAGGAGGTCATTCAAAGAGGGAGATTTAGTTCTTGCCGTTATTCGTCCTATGAATATTACACATCGGATGCAAGGAAAGTTTGAGCCTAAATGGGAAGGCCCTTACATCATAAAAGAAGTATACTCTAGTGGCGCGTATAAAATTATTTCCCCAGACGGTGAATATTCTCCGCCGCCAATAAATGGAAAATTTCTAAAACGTTACTACACGTAAAAAAATAATAATAAGTGCTCCAACGCCCTACGAGCTTAAACTGTGGCGTAAAAAAATAATAATAAGTGCTCCAACGCCCTACGAGCTTAAACTGTGGCGTAGGAAATAATAAATAATAAGTGCTCCAACACCTTATGAGCCTAAACTGTGGCGCAAAAAAAAAGTGCTCCAACGCCTTACGAGCCTAAACTATGGTGTCAAAAAAAATAATAAGTGCTCCAATGCCTTATGAGCTTAAACTATGGTGCAAAAAAAAAACGCTCCAAAGTCGTACAAGCCTAAACTACGGCGTAAAAGAAAAAAATAAATGCTCCAATGCCCTACGAGCTTAAACTGTGGCGTAAAAAAATAATAATAAGTGCTCCAACGCCCTACGAGCTTAAACTGTGGCGTAAAAAAATAATAAGTGCTCCAATGCCCTACGAGCTTAAACTGTGGCGTAAAAAATAATAATAAGTGCTCCAACGCCCTACGAGCTTAAACTGTGGCGTAGGAAATAATAAATAATAAGTGCTCCAACACCTTATGAGCCTAAACTGTGGCGCAAAAAAAAAAGTGCTCCAACGCCTTACGAGCCTAAACTATGGTGTCAAAAAAAATAATAATAAGTGCTCCAATGCCTTATGAGCTTAAACTATGGTGCAAAAAAAAAACGCTCCAAAGCCGTACAAGCCTAAACTACGGCGTAAAAGAAAAAAATAAATGCTCCAATGCCCTACGAGCTTAAACTGTGGCGTAAAAAAATAATAATAAGTGCTCCAACGCCCTACGAGCTTAAACTGTGGCGTAAAAAAATGATAATAAGTGCTCCAACGCCCTACGAGCTTAAACTGTGGCGTAGGAAATAATAAATAATAAGTGCTCCAACACCTTATGAGCCTAAACTGTGGCGCAAAAAAAAGTACTCCAACGCCTTACGAGCCTAAACTATGGTGTCAAAAAAATAATAATAAGTGCTTCAATGCCTTATGAGCCTAAACTATGGTGCAAAAAAAAACGCTCCAAAGCCGTACAAGCCTAAACTACGGCGTAAAAGGAAAAAATAAGTGCTCCAACGCCCTACGAGCTTAAACTGTGGCGTAAAAAATAATAATAATAAGTGCTCCAATGCCTTATGAGCTTTAACTATGGTGCAAAAAAAAAACGCTCCAAAGCCGTACAAGCCTAAACTACGGCGTAAAAAAAAATAAGTGCTCCAACGCCTTATGAACCTAAATTATGGTGCAAGAAAATAAGCGCTCCAAAGCCGGACGAGCCTAAACTACGACGTAAAAAAAAAAAGTGCTCCAATGCCTCACGAGCCTAAACTGTGGCGTAAAAAGAGAAAATGTACATATATAATAAGCGCTCTGAGATTCTACGACTAAAATAATAATAATAATAAGTGCTCTAACGCCTTACGAGCCTAAACTGTGGTATATAAAAAAAACCTTATGAGATTAAATTGTGACGTAAAAAAAAAGAGGGGCATTCTAAAGCATTGCAAGCCTAAACCATGGTAAAAATGGTATACTCAAGCTTAAACCGCAAGCACTACCAAAGAAGGTTTACGTAGCAGTAGGCACATTGTATGCATAAAGCAATTACACCATCGGTATAAAGCATTGACGCTTCGTTGTAGATGCCAAAACATTGACTCTTCATGGTTGGCATACCACGTACAAAATAAAAAGGATAATACTAGTCCTTAGTTAGCAAAAGCTTCCGTGATATATCAACTCCAGTATGTCGTGATATTTAGAGGAAATGAATAGAGTGTTAACACAGATAGACTCAATACAAAAGTGCTGAGTATGAAATAATTTAAAGCTTACAAGTTTAACTGAAATATCTAAAAGTAAATCACAGCATAAGTAAATTGAGCAAAGGACTCCTATTTTGGTCCGGAGCGCCAATTCTTGAAGGCCTTGAAGAGCTGCTCAGCGTCTTGCCCCAAGGTGGTTGTTTTCTCTTGGAGAGCCTGGGTCCCTTGATCAATTCCTTGGGTAGCATCTAGAAGAACGTTGCTCCATTTTTGCACCTCTAAGTCATGGCTAGAATGTGTTTGTTGAAGCTGTTCCTTATTCTGCCGGAGCTCCCTCAATTCATTGGTGACTTTACTAAGTTGCGCACTGAGATCCGCCGTCAGCTTCTCATTTTCAGAACATTTTTCATCCACAAATATTATCTCTTGAGAGATACTCTTGATAGCTTCTTCACGGGATGCAAGCTCACGTTTTGCTTCAGCAACAATTCGCCCTTTCTGCCCAGAGTTGCGTTCAAAATCTAAATGCGCTTGGTGCAATTGATTTGAAATATTGATGAGCTGGAGCAATGTTTCCTTAGCTCTAGAAACCCCTGGTATATGAGTAGGGAGTTGCGAAGAAATAGTCTCCAAGAAGGCACGGCGAGTTGGATCGCTTAGTGAAGTAGCATCTAGTCCTTCAAGAGCCTTTGTTAACACCATATCAGTGGCATCCATGAATGCTTTCTCAACAAATGAGAGGTCCATGCTTGGTGGTAATATTTCGCTATCTTTTTGCTGGTGAGTTTCTTGTTCACAACCTAAAAAAATGAAACAAGAGGAAATTTATGTAAGCAAACTTAAAAGAAATAGAACAAGAAATTTTGTGTACATTAGCACCTATGCAATGCATATAAGGCTACCATGAATGGAAGAGGTTAAGGTATCAAGCGACTTAGAGTCTGGGGGCAGATTGCGAGCTAATGCCGGAATAGAAATTGGTTGGTCGATACTTGGTCTGATTATGTCAAAATCTTCAACTGATATATTAAAGAATTCACTGAGGTCATGGTCGCTTTCACCTGTAAGCACGCGATTGAGCTCCTCGCTACTTACCAAATCCTCAATACTAGGGATGTCCAATGAGGATATAGGGTCAGAAAACTTTTTCGCATTTTCAAAATCAAGCTTGCGTTTAGCTTTTGGTCCTTTCTCACTCTCAATGGAAATGATTGGAGATGGTCCACGCTTTCCTTTTCTCTCAGGTAATACATCAGCATTAATTAATTCTAAATTTTCTTGCACATCATGCACTGGCAAACTCTCTATTGGTAGCTTCTGCAAAAAAAAGGGAGAGAAAGAAGCGAGATAAATTGTTACAGGCTGGAAGATGTTATGATAGAAATACTAAACAAAAATATATATCATCTTACCACGGCAAGTTGTCTTGGAGACTCAAAAACTTGGCCATCCGAGAGATAAGTATGTAGGACCTAACTCCAGTGATCCTTAGTCATTGTTTCCTTCCTTTTGATGGCCACTATGTGCTGATCTTGGCAATCAACATGCACCCTTTTTACCACGATAAAATCTTTAGAAGAGAGTTTGCGTGCAAGAATATGGCCATACTGTTCAGGATTATTCATCCTCCTCCTCTCATATGGGACTCGACCGAGTGCACTGCCATTACGAAGTTCGCTCAATACCAAAGTAAAGGGCTGTATAAATTCATGCCACCACTTAGCCCAAGCCACTGAAGAGCTGCCATCACGGGAGTCATCTGGGACATGATATAATTTTGCTTGACTCGGGCGGAGTAAATGTTCCCAATGAGCATAGGCAATCCCGACGTCATCCCTTGTATATAAATTCAATAGGGGTGGGAAAGGCACAACTTGATCGAATCTGAACTGTCGAGCCACACAGTCGGGATGGTATGGTTCAATAATACATAAATCAGTGGACATAGTGGCACGCCTCCATGGAAGCATACCACGACGAGCAGAAATCAAGAAGGCCTTTCTTCGGTGATTCGCACCTCTAATTTTTGTCAAATCATAAGGATGCCATGAAATATTGTAAAATTTCAAGAAAAAATCATGTGCATCTTCAGGACAAAAGTAACTAGGGGTCCTAAACATAGTGTTCGCCATGGCTGGCTTCTGCACCGTATGCTTATAAGTAGGGAGATAGGGTGTTCTCACTTTATTGCCAAAGACCCTTTTTAAATACACACCCATCCAGCCAATAATAAAATGGACCGGCCAAGGTCGCTTTGTGTAGGAGGGACCGATGGGATGAGTGCTGATCAACCGCAAAGAATAGTAGAAGGAACATAAGGCAGGTGGAGCTAAGGAAATTTGGCGCCCTAATGATATCCCAGACGCCATTACCAATACACCTTGGCGGATGTAGGGCCCACCTCCAACAACCACGAAACGACAGAGCCAAAGAGCAAGAAAAGCTGCCGTATAGATGCGCCTATCTCGAAGTGAAGAGAATGATAAAGAACCATCCCTGCTGTTATGAAAATAGTCACACCACTCTTGGAAGGAAACTTTACCACCTACGGCAAGATTGTTCCACACATCTAAAAGGTGGGACAAGAAGTTGCGATATAGTAGTAAGGATGGGTCAAGCTCATGGGTAGGTGGTATATACTCTTCATATATGTCTCCATCCAAAGGCAATCCGGCCATTTAATGCATGTCGAGAAGGGTAATGGTGCGCTCGCCACATTGGAATAGAAAAGTGTTGGTGTTTGGGTTCCATTTTTCTAGTAGGGACCTCAATAAAGAAGGGGAAACAGAATATTCACCCAAAGAGCAATAGATGGCACCATAAATATAATCGGCATCATCCTCCCCCCTTTTAGAACTAGAGAATGACTTCTTAGGACTTCTGTTCCCCATTCAACATACCCGGTTGGAGATAAAATGTGTTCAATATCATGATTTTCCCAACCAAGGCCTTCTTCAATCATCTTGGTTCCGAGGGTCATAGTCTTGTCAAGTCTGGGCAAAGGTGCCGGAGGATAATAGCAAAGTCCTAGAAATGAAGAGCCCGCTTTCCACCCACGATGGCTAAGATCGATAATCCCCTGGGGCATCTCCTGTTCTTTTATAATGGGGTTAACAGCCTCATCAAGATTAGGCTCAAAATGTTGCCTTCTTGCCACACATGAAAGAGGCATTGATTGGGACAAAAGGAACTGTTGATTCCGCTCCATCTAAAAAATGTATATACAGGTACTCCAGTTAAAAGAAATGCTTTTATAAGACAAAAAAAAGGATGGACTTAAAAGGGTTACTAGAACAAGTTGTGGAGATAGAACACTTTCCACATGAGTAAATTTAAAACGAAAATGTGAACCTAGTTACAACTAAAATACCCAAAGGACAAATGTCTAAATGAGGCCTTTTAAGCTCATATAGCTTAAATTAATCAAGTTGGCATACATATTCTCCACGTTAAAAAAAGGAGACAAATGTACGGCTATATTAAGTTAGCTTACGTATGCATGCATGAACTTTGAGCCCTTATAATCAGGCAAGTAAACAGATTCGTGGGTACCTCTCCTATTGCGAAAGGGAAAGTAGTGCCGTAATTACATGTACGAAGAGGCTATACAGTTAAAAGTTTAATAGTAATCACTGGTGAGAGCCCACTAGCCCGCCAAACATACGCGAAAGCATCTCTCCCATGCCACAAATAAAAATAGCGCATGAACTACATGCATGCGAGAGTTAAATCTCTAAGCAAAATAAATTGCGGCATTCTTGAAGGAATTAATTACCTTCACAAATTACTGAAATTAATTATGAGAATGGCAATAATACATAGAGGCTAAAAAAAATAATAACTTCCACGCAAAGAACCATGCACGCCCCCATGACTTGCATGCTTGTGTGCTGGCAATCATTTCTCCTAGCGGGCCAAATAAGAACCATGCACGCCCAAGAAATAGAGATTTCGGCAGCCTATGATAGCAAAAAGACCAGAGAAATGAAATCTATTTAGCCCACGTCTACATTAAGGTTGCATGCATGCATGGTCCATTAATTAGTTACCTTGCTAAAGATCAAGACATTTATCCCCACGTAAACTTTAAAAAAAAAGGCGAACGGAGAGAGGTTGCTCCAGTTGTGCGATAAAATTAGTAAGAAGGCGATTAGGGTGTTTTTGATTCAAAAAGATAGGAAAATCTCACCTTTTATAGAGAAATTGGCGCACTATATTTCGTTGATCGCACGCAGCATCCAGTCTCTACATAGTAGAAGTCATTACGCATAGCTGTCAAAAAAATGTCTAGGCAAAGAAAGAAGAAATAAATTAGATAATCATACGTACCAAGTAAGGAAGTAGACTTTGAGTACTAGACGCCGGAGAGGAGAAACTATAAAAAATATTTTCAAGCCTTTGGAGAGGAGAAACTATAGAGAAAGGGAGAGAGCCTTTGGAGAGGGAGGGCTACACAAGCAAAGGTAAAATTCTTGCTCTTCTTCTCTCTCTCTTTTGGCTTCATTTATTTTTCTTTGATATTTTGCCCCCTTGGTTCGGTCCCGTTAGGCGGATATAAACCCGAAGAACGAGTGCTTGATCGCTCGTCTCTTAGGTTCGGTCCCCTACAAATGGATACAAATCAAGGTGCGGCATAAAGACCTCATCTTCTCGGTTCGGTCCCGTTAGGTGGATACAAATCCAAAGAACAAGGGCTCGACCCCTCGTCTCTTAGGTTCGGTCCCCTACAAATGGATACAAACTGAGAGTGAGAAGATTAAAAACCCTATCTCCTCAATTCGATCCCCTCAATAAAATAACAAACTTCGCCTCGGTTACGCTACGTGCAAGCGCTCGACATTCCTCGGCGCTATGCATTGTTAGTAGTAATACAAGGCAAGGCAAAACAATAAAAAAATAATAAAAATAACAAAAATACTCAAATTCTTATTTTGCTACATGCATAAAATCCATGTCATGCTAGTGGTAATACAAATATTGAAGAAACAAACTTTGCCTCGGTTACGCTACATGCAAGCGCTTAATCTTTTCAAGCGCTACGCAATGCTAGTAGTAATACAAGGTGAGGCAAAACAATAAAAAATATAAAATAATGAAATACTACTATTACGCTATATGCCTAAAATCTATGGCATGTAGTAATATAAATATTGAATAAACAAACTTTGCCTCGGTTACGCTACATGCAAGCGTTTAATATTTACAAGCGCTACGCAATGTTAGTAGTAATACAAGGTGAGGTAAAACAATGAAAAATATAAAATAATGAAATACTTCTATTACACTACATGCTTGAAATATATGGCATGTAGTAATACAAATATTGAAGAAACAAACTTTGCCTCGGTTACGCTACATGCAAGCGCTTAATATTTTCAAGCGCTACGCAATGCTAGTAGTAATACATGGTGAGGCAAAATAATAAAAAATATAAAATAATAAAATACTTCTATTACGCTACATGCCTAAAATCCATGTCATGCTAATAGCAATACAAATATTAAAGAAACAAACTTTGCCTCGGTTACGCTACATGCAAGCATTTAATATTTACAAGCGCTACGCAATGTTAGTTGTAATACAAGGTGAGGCAAAACAATGAAAAATATAGAATAATGAAATACTTCTATTACACTATATGCTTGAAATATAAGGCATGTAGTAATGCAAATATTAAAGAAACAAACTTCGCCTCGGTTACACTACATGCAAGTGCTTAATATTTGTAAGCACTATGCAACGCTAGTAGTAATACAAGGTGGAGCAAAACAAAAGTAAAATAAAATAATGAAACACTCAAACCCATATTACACTACGTGCATAAAATTCGTGTCACGCTAGTAATAATAAAATATATATATATAAAAATGACATTCGCTTGGGCTACGCTACATGCGAGTATTCAATATTTGCAAACGCTACGCAATATTCGTAGTATATATGGTGAAGTAAAAAGATATCTAAAAAAACTGAAATAATTAAACTCTAATCATGCTACATGTATAGGTTCGCTAAAAAAATAAATACTATGTCATGTTAGCAAAAAGGTTGAAATAATTAAGCTTCAATCACGCTACATGCATAAGTTCGCTAAAAAAATAAATACTATGCCATGCTAGCAAAATAATATAAATACAACTAAAATACCATCGAGCAAGCATCCATCGGTGACGCCAAGATTGAAGACCCTTTTCTTTTATATTTTTGTAATAATCATATGTTGTAATTTGTTGTAATATTTGTGTTGGAATTCTTAATCGGGGGTTTTCTCGCAAAGAGATGTAATTAACAGAATTTTTATGTAAATGTATTAATTCTGTAAGTAATGGACCTGCAATACCTGATTTCTTTTTCTTATTTTCAATTAAATTTAATCAACTTGTCTCTAATGATGTGGACGCGGGTTCACGCCCATTTTCCCGTCATCAAGGGCTTGCCCTTGCCTTTCTGCATCATCATCACATGATTGTTACTTTTCTTAATGCTTTCCTCGGCAGCTTTTAGCATCCCATGCAACTCAGCCAGGGTCTTGTCCAGGTTGTTCATGTGATAGTTCAGTATGAATGGCTCAAAACTTGGGGGAAGTGACTGGAAAATCACATCAGTAGCCAACTCTTGGCTAAGGGGAAAATCAAGCTTTTCCAGACTCTCAATGTAGCCAATCATCTTAATCACATCAGGGCTGACAGGATTCCCTTCTGCAAGCCTGCACGCAAATAAGGACTTTGAAGTGTTGAACCTCTCAGCCCTTGCTTGGTTCTCAAACATACCACATAACCCCACAATGATATTGTAAGCATCTGTGTTCTCATATTGCTTCTGAAGCTCAGAGGACATTGTGGCAAGCATGAGACAGCTCACATCAAGGTAATCATTCGTTTGCTTCTCATAAGCTCTCCGTGCAGCCACAGTAGCATTATTAGGCAAGTCTTCGGGGTAAGGAGACTCAAGGACATACTCCTTGCGCTCTTGCTTGAGAACAATTCTCAAGTTGCGATACCAATCCAAAAAGTTTGTTCCATTGAGTTTTCATTCTCAAGAATAGATCGCAAATTAAAAGTACTGGATGCGGCGTAAGCTGACATGATCTACAACAGAAGAATATGCAAAGTTTAGCACTATGTTTATGTTCATCTTTTATTAAACTATTTAACAAAAGACTCCCACTATGTGTTTTGAAACAAAAACTCCCTCTAAGTTACATAGTGGGTCAAGATCCTCAATTCACTAATTCCTAGTGAGCTTTGGCGGCTAGAAAACTAGTGATATGGGTAAGCAACACCTTGCTAATCACATCCCTATGTGACTCTACTTTGGGTGACATTAGTATGCCCCGGCCCCAACCTATGCCCCAAGGTCCAAAACTATTTTGATAACCTTGTTAAGTAAACCAAATGCTTCCGCATGTAGATGTCCGACATCTACCCCAAATAATGATGATAACCAATGGCACTCTACTTTAGTAGACCTACTATACAGTGATCATTATCTTTTGGTGCAACATATGGAAGGGCATTAACACCTAATTTTAAGAGGGATTATATCCTACCAAAGCAACATATCACATATATCATTGCATAAGAATAAGATAGATAACATAACAGATAAACACATTTAAGTGTGAAGTAGTATGGCCCAAAAATGGTGATATCCATCTCCATGTAAGTGTAGACGATCTCCATCCTCCACATCACTCCTTTAGGCCACCATGCTTGAAAGCTTGTAACCTCAAAACTAGACTACTACCTATAATAGCTAGAAATTGAAGATTACAAATATAGATTCAAGCATTAAGGTCGACACGCAGGTCGTTAAATACAATATATACAGCTAATAATAGCTAAAATAATCATGACACGCAAGCCATGAATGAATGTTACATGCATCACATACATCTCATACTTTCCAATAAGCTATAGGGCCATACTATTCACACCATTCCATGCAAAAACAAGTTAGACGTAGAATCGCATTCTACCTAACGATGTGAACCCATGACGCTATACAAGGGGGGTACGCACGGCGGTCCCGCTTGGTCAAAAAGCTGTAATAACTTGGTGAATTTAGATTTGGTCAAGAAACTTGGCTTGACCACACGTGCACATCCTCATCCATACCACATTCAATGGTTCAACAACAGCGGTAAGGTGAAGGTAACACAATCTGTGAGAGTACATTTTTCCATTGGTTCCTATCATGATGTAGCTGATTTTGACATAATATATATGCAAGCTTACTCACTTTTATTAGGTCGTCCATGGGAATTTGATACCGACGTAACTCATCATGGTAGAAGTAATAAGTACTCTCTTATGCACAAAGGAAAGAAAATAATTTTGCTACCTTTGACACCTGTTGCAAATAAGAGGAAAGAACATGAACATGAATCTGAAAATCAGCAAGTAGTGGAGAACATTTTCCCACCTAAGAAAGAGAAATTAGCATCTAGTTCTAGGACTGAGGGAATTAAATTAAATGGTTGTGTCATGCTTGCAACTAAATATGATCTTGCTGAAATTATCGACAAATGATATGCCATGCTATGCTTTGATATGCAAAGACGCTTTATTTTCACTTGATGATATATCTAGCTCTTTGCCATGTGCTGTCACTAACCTTTTGCAAGAATATGAGGATGTGTTTCCAGCTGAACTACCCCTGGGACTGCCACCTATTAGTGTGATTGAATACCAAATTGACTTAATTCTGGAAGCGACTTTGCCAAACTGTGCAGCATATAGAAACAATCCGGAAGAGACTAAGGAAATTCAACAAGTCCAAGATCTTTTCGACCGAGGGTATGTACGAGAGAGCCTGAGTCCTTGTGTTGTTCCTGTTCTTTTTAATGGATTGCGCGTAGGCTACGAAAGCAGAAAACAAAAACTTTTCTACCGCACACACAAGGACATCATGCTAAGGAAGGATCATGTATCGTTACCACTAGACACGCAGCGCAGCGGAAGAAGAGTTGGAAACCGATCCAACCACGCGCGTCGAGGTAGTAGTGGAATAGCCGATCGTCCCAAACAGATCGTCTCCTCCACGCGATCAACCACACCACGAGCGGATCCAATCTGTAGGTTGTTGACATCGATCAACACCGCAACGAGCAGCGCCTCCACCGGTATCCACACGTCCGGGGCTGGAACGCCGATCGCGAGTGTACTAGCACTCGTGAGCGGCTAGGGTTTGGCTCGGGAGGTGGCGGCTAGGGTTATGCTAGAGGTTAACAGGAGCGTATCCCCTCAGCCCCTCGCCTCCATATATATAGTCCTTCTCACTTGGGCCTTGTGGACCGAGGCCCAATAGGAGTCTATTCGGATCTCTATCCGAATTGAGCCTACATCCGAATCATATTCGAATTAGTGTTCCAACATGTTAAGCGTGCGACCCTGTAGGTTCATTTATACTTGGTCGTGACCCAGAAACGTCTTTCCGGTCACCCTGTTAATAGCGGCCTCTAGTAAGACATATTAACCCCAAAGTATACGTAAAGATCATATCGGCTAAACCTGTAATGTTCTCATGTACGAATCCCTTTTCCCCACGATATAGATTGAGCTCAAGGCGAGAACTGTGTCATCCTCTTAATAGCTCAATCACTCTCTCGATTCCGTGATGGATTATAAACTTGTGATTGACTCCTCAATCACCTTGGCATGGCCATGCACTTTCATAATTCATTACATCGAGGGGCCCAGAGATATCTCTCCCATAAGGAGGGGCAAATTCTATCTTGATCATTCACATCCCACTACATGTTTCATGATAAACCCGAAGACTACTTTTATGACTACCCAGTTACAGAGTAGTGTTTAGTAGTCCCAAAATAAGCTACTACGCATGTTGGGAACCATGATGATCTCTGTAGTGTCTCATGGCAGGTCTATCCAACATATATTCACTAACACATGTCCATATTATTAATTTGGTATCACCATACCATGATCCATGAGACATAATCATCAATCAATATATATGCTGATCTTTGTCTTTGAATCATATTTGTTCCTCATATGATATATGATCAGGGATCATTTAGAAATAGCAATATTTTAGCGTTAAGAGTCTCATGAATAAGT
The DNA here is from genome assembly GCA_036346265.1 of Melocanna baccifera. Classification (NCBI taxonomy): domain Eukaryota; kingdom Viridiplantae; phylum Streptophyta; class Magnoliopsida; order Poales; family Poaceae; genus Melocanna; species Melocanna baccifera. Next base: position 4,327,292 of record CM070696.1, on the reverse strand, counting down.
CACATATTCATTGATCAATAATGATAATGTCTATTTCAAGGAACAAAGTAATGTATCATAAACATAGTATGTGATATATACAACATCTTCATGTTGTCTCTAGGGCATATCACTAACACTTTTGGTTCCTAAGAAAGATGGTAGTTGACGTATGTGTGTTGATTGTAGAGCCATTAATAATATCACAACACAATATTGTCATCCTATTCCAAGGTTGGACGACATGCTAGATGAGTTGAGTGGTTCTATTATTTTCACAAAGATTAACTTGTGTAGCGGGTACCACCATATTAGAATGAAATTAGGAGAAGTATGGAAAACGGCGTTTAAAACTAAATTCGGGCTATATGAGTGGTTGGTGATGCCTTTTGGTTTAACTAATGCACCTAGCACTTTCATGTGCTTGATGAATGAAGTTTTACGTGCTTTCATTGGAAAATTTGTTGTGGTTTATTTTGATGATATTCTGATATATAGCATGTCCTATGAAGAACACCTGAATCACTTACGTGCTGTTTTTAATGCTTTATGAGATGCACGTTTGTTTGGTAACCTTGAGAAGTGCACCTTTTGCACCGATCAAGTATCGTTTCTTAGCTATGTTGTTACTCCACAAGGCATTGAAGTTGATCAGGTCAAGATCGTTGCTATCTAGAGTTGGCCGACTCCTAAAACGGTCACACAAGTGCGGAGTTTTCTCGGGCTCACTGGCTTCTATCGGCGTTTTGTTCGGGATTTCAGCACCATTGCTGCACCGCTGAATGAGCTTACAAAGAAGAGTGTTCCTTTTACTTGGGGCACCATCCAACAACGTGCTTTTGACGCTCTTAAAGATAAGTCGACACACGCCCCTCTACTTCAACTTCTTGATTTTGGCAAGACTTTTGAATTATAATGTGATGCTAGTGGCATAGGCCTTGGTGGCGTGTTAATTCAAGAATGAAAACCTATTGCTTACTTTAGTGAAAAATTGAGTGGGCCTAGTTTGAACTATTCTACCTATGATAAAGAATTATATGCTCTAGTTCAAACTTTGGAAACATGGCAACATTATTTATGGCTCAAAGAGTTTGTAATACATTCTGATCATGGATCTTTCAAGCATATTTGAAGTCAAACCAATTTGAACCGTAGACATGCTAAGTGGGTTGAGTTTATTGAGTCCTTCCCTTATGTCATTAAAGATAAAAAGGGCAAAGAAAATATAATAGCTGATGCATTGTCTAGGAGATATACCATGCTTTCACAACTTGACTTCAAAATCTTTGGATTAGAGACAATAAAGGAGCAATATGTGCATGATGCTGATTTTAAAGAGATGTTGCTCAATTGTAAGGAGGGACAGGGTTGGAATAAATTTGTGGTGCATGATGGTTTCTTGTACCGTGCTAACAAACTATGCATTCCAGCTAGCTCCGTCTGTCTTTTGTTGTTACAGGATGCGCATGGAGAAGGATTAATAGGTCACATTGGCGTGAAGAAGAGTGAGGACATTCTGACCCACCACTTTTAGCAAAAAAATGAGGCGCGACGTCGAACGTTTCATTGCCCACTGCACCACGTGCCGAAAAGCTAAGTCACAACTTAATCCTCATGGTTTATCACTCCTCTTCCTGTGCTAAGCACATATTGGGAAGATATTTCTATGGACTTTGTTTTAGGTCCGCCTAGAATAAAGAAGGGGAGGGATATTATTTTTGTTGTCATGGATAGATTTTCTAAGATGGCTCATGTTATACCATATCATAAAAGTGATGATGATACAAATTTTGCAAATTTATTCTTTAAGGAAATTGTTCGCTTACATGGTATTCCGAATACGATAGTTTTAGATCATGACACTAAATTTCTTAGTCATTTTTGGAGGACCTTGTGGGCTAAATTGGGGACTAAGCTGTTATTTTTCACTACTTGTCATCCCCAAACCGATGGACAAACTGAGGTAGTCAATAGAACATTGTCTACTATGCTTAGGGCTGAGCTTAAAAAGAACTTAAAAATATGGGAAGAATGTTTGCCTCATGTGAAATTTTCTTATAATCGCTCGCTGCATTCTACCACAAAGGCATGCCCTTTTGAGATTGTTTATGGTTTCATCCCTCGTGCACCTATTGACTTATTGCCTCTTCCCGCTTCAGAGAAGGTAAAGCTTGATGCTCAATAACGTTCTGATTTGATACTTAAGATGCATGAGACAACTAAAGAGAACACTGAGCTCATGAATGCTAAATATAAAGTTGCCGGTAGTCAGGGACGCAAGCATATTACTTTTGAGCCGGGTGATCTTGTGTGGTTACACTTGCGTAAAGAACGATTCCCTGAGTTGAGAAAGTCTAAACTCATGCCTTGTATAGATGGTCCTTTTAAAGTGCTTGAACGTATTAATGATAATGCATATAAGTTAGACTTGCCTGCAAATTTTGGGGTTAGCTCCACCTTTAACATTGCAGACCTACAGCCATTCTTCAGCGCGGAAGATGAGCTTGAGTCGAGGGCGACTCCAATTCAAGAATAAGAGGATAAGGATATCACTTCTACTGATATGAATATTCCTCTTATTTCTTTCATGAATGATGGGCAAGGTCCAATTACTTGGGCACATGCTCGTCAACTGAACTATCAGGTAAATTCGTTTTTAGGAGTTAATAATATTTCCGCTGAGAATTCAATACTTCCTAAGACTTGTGATTTTCTTGTTCTTAGGAACCATAGAAAAGAACCATGCGAGCTCAAGTGTAGAAGTGGAACAATCAAGCGCAATCCAACTCATATTCGCAAGTTCAACTCAGATTCGGACTGCTTAACAGCGTCTACTTCAAACGGCCATAACTTTTGATCCAGAAGGTTTCTCAGGGCCGGTGAGTACTCGTTGGAAAGATTTTGGAGTCTACTTTCAGATGAATCTAGTCTCACCTCGAAATTCCATTCGAGTCGATCAGAAACTGTAAAACAACTTGTAACACTTTTTTAGTCTGAGTCAAAGTGGGCCATGGGCCTTGTAATCGAGTCCTGTTTGGCTTACAAGTGTGTTAGCCGACCCTCAATAGTACCGCATCCCCTTTTATTAGTTAAGTACGGCTTCCCCCTTCCCTATTTAAGGAGGTCACACCCCTTTAGATAAGTGCGGCAAGGAAAAAGAACACACAACGACGAAGCTATGCAAAGGAACACGAGATGCAACTAGACAATGACGAACTGGACTCTGACTAAACTAGTAATCAGCAACTTGAACACAAAAATGTAACTAAAAATTCAACGAGCAATACTGAAAAGAAAATTGCAATGGCACAAAGGGTGTTGGGTAGCGGAAGAACACTACGAAAAATTATTTTTGTGGGCTAATTTTCTGGAGTTTTTAGGACGATGAACATAAACTAATCTAAAAGGGACGAATTACCTCACGGGCAACCGTTGCCCTGATACCACCTAATGTGACGGTGGCCCGATCTTCCGAGAGGTGCTGATAAGTTGATTATGGAGAACTCGACGTTGATGACCCAAAGGCTCCGACCAAAACAGATCGATCCCCTCGTACTCACTACACCACTGCTCCGATGGTTACAACCGTTCCGAACGTGGTTGACCTCGCCAAGAAGGCTATCTCCTGCAAGCGAATCGAGAACACAAGCAAGAGAGTAAAAGATGTAATCTGAAATTATATTGTGGATAAAGATTAAGTTTATAAGTTGGGGTTTCTCAACCGGACGTGCAGTGAGACTGCTAAGCAGAATAAACTCTTAAGAAAAACCCAAAGAAAACTAAAGGTATGCGACCTCCTTAAATAGGGGTGGGGGAGGCCACACTTATCTAACAAAAGGGGGTGTGGTACTATTCATGGGTACTGTTCATGTAAACAGTATGGCCCATGAATAGTTCTGGCCCAAATAGTCTAAATGTGATTACAAGGCCCAAGACCCACTTTGACTCGGACTGAAAAAGTGACGTATTTGTTTTGCAGTTTTTGATCGACTCGGATGGAATTTTGAGGTGCAACTAGATTCATCCGAAAGTAGACTCCAAAATCTTTCCAACGAGTACTCACGGGCCCTGAGAAACTTTCTGGATCAAAAGTTATGGCCGTTTGAAGTAGGCGCTGTCAAGTAGTCCAAATCTGAGTCGAACTCGCAAATATGAGTTGGATTGCGCTTGACAGTTCTACTTCTACACTTGAGCTCGCGTGGTTCTTCTCCATGGTTCCTAAGAATAAGAAAATCACAAGTCTTAGGAAGTATCGAATTCTCAGCGGAAATATTATTAACTCCTAAAAACGAGTTTACCTGATGTTGAGTTGACGAGCACGTGCCCGAGTAATTGAACCTTGCCCATCATTCATGGAAGCAGTAAGAGGAGTGTTCATATCAGTAGAAGTGATGTCCTCATCAAGTAGCTTGCTTTTAGTTATAAGTTTTGCATCACTAGTTTTTTACTGTATTTGTCTCCTAGTAATATTTAAAATTAAAATATTACCCATATTTCCAATAGTTGAAGAGCGCATCCCACACTTCATTGCTCACATGAATGTCCTCATACCACATGCAAATGGTCGTGAAAAAAAATGAAGCAAATTTTCAAGTACATTGACATGCACAAAAGAAATATATCATTCCACAAAATTGCAAATCTAAGTTTGATTAATAATGGAGAAACAACAAAGACAATTTCTGCTCAAAATAAAGTCTGACAATTAAAGAAAAAGATAAACTTGTTACTAACTAAAATTTGTCTTTTTTGTTCTCCTATTATATGCTAATTTTTTACTCTTTGCAGGATGCTTGATCATCCCGTGACCAATGTACCCAATTTTCTTTTATATATTTCACCATTTGCATTATGTTTTAAGGTGGGTTGGACGAGAGCACCAAAGAAAGTACACCTGAGGGTCTGATTTAAAAGCACACTTCACTATACAAACTATGCAACTTTGATATTTGAGAAATTTAGTTTTGGGAAGTACTACTGGAACTAAATAAGAAAATATAATTGTTGACTATGTTGTGTTCTACGCAACAATAGGAGTTCACTAGAGGAAAAAATTATCAATGACATGACGCAACAGACAAGAAAATCATTTAGAACAAATTGGAATAAGCTGCTACCAAGTAAATACTTGCTCCGTTCCTTTTTACTTGACGTTTTTCACTTTTCACATTCTTCAAGATACGACTTTGACCATTACTTTTTATAACTTTACACTAAGATATACTAATAAAATTATAATATTATAAAAATATTTTTAATGGCAAATCTAATGATATAATTTTTTTATAGCTAATCTAGACAGTTTTAAACCTATTTGTGGTTAAACTTTAGAAAGTTTCATAGCATAGATTCTTAGAAGTCAAGTAAAAATGAATGGAGGGAGTATATAATATGGGTCTTGTGTTGTAGATTTCCTCTCAAGAGACATCCTTGTTCAAATGGACCACGAATGTAATGCTCAATTTGAAAGTTATAGACTTTTTGTTAGAAATAGGATCATATGAGTGAGGCTCATTTTTTTATTTCCAAAGCATGCATGGTTTAGTACCATATTGCAAAGACAAGGTAGGAGAGATCAATTTATAAGGTGAAGTCTATGCTACTCCTTAAATTATGGATGGAGATGGCATGCGGAGGGCTTTAGCTAATCATACGTATGCACACGTATTTGTGTATTTTCACATGAAAAATGCGTGACTTGTAACACGTGACCATGCCATGGCGTAGCACGCCACTTGGCAGACCAAGTTCACTTTTATTTTTGCTGAATCGTGCATTACTCTTTTTCTCTCTATTTGAATGAGATTCAAAAGTTTGAATTTGGGGTCTTTATTGGGTTTGGTGATAGGCAGTTATCAGTGGGTAAATGACTAGTTAAATATGTTAGTTACCAATAGATAAATAACTGCTTAATTATGTTAATTATCAGTCTGTCTATATATATGCCTACAGATGTCCAGAGTATTTGCCATGAATCTCCTATGAACATGTGTTGTTGTGTTACGCCGTCTGAGCCTCGTCAACTCTTCTTACCAACGTGTATCGTGAAGAAGGGGAGTGGTATCTCCGAGCTATTGCTACCAAGAAGATCTACATAGAGGCGGTAATAAGGTTTATGGGCAGCGCACATCTATGCAACCACTCACCTCACTACGTTATCTATGTTTTGCATTGCATCAAGCCCGCGCTGCTTCCTGTTCTTCATCAAGCCCAATAGTAAGTCGTTTGCTTGTTCGGTCGACTTTGATACTATTATTCTTGTGTATTTTTTGAAGTATAAAGAATAGTCTGGTGTTAGTTGTGTGTTGTGCATCACTAGTTTTTTATTGTATTTGTTTTGTAGTAAAACATGGACTTAAAATATTACCCACATTTCCATCAATCCAGAAACCTTACTGTGAACTTTGTTGCAATACAACAGACTAGTGCTTCTAATGCGATGAAATATGAGAGGTTTTTGAGTCAGAACTTTCATAGATGGCAGACTAGAGTCATATTTTGGCTCATGTCTTTGGGTTGTGGTGGATTATCCACTCGCAGTATTCATTTACGATTAAGTAGTTCATACAATTTAAAAATACAAACAACACTGCTCTTGGCTACATTCTAACTTTCTGGTAGATTAACTCTATGATGTGTACATAAACTACAAATCTATCATAGAGTTGTGGGATGCACTAGAACACAAATATGTAGAGGCAGAGGTATGTCGCTGGCTCTACATATGTGAGCAATGTTTTGACTTTAGTATGGATGAGGCTAAGTCGTTAGTTGGACAAGCTCATGACTTCCAACTATTAGTCGGTGTGATTGTGTACATAGGCTGTGTGTTACCTCCAAAGTTTGTGATTGTGGGCATGGTTGCTAAACTCTCTGCTTCTTGGCAGGATTTTGCCACTAGCCTACAATACAAGAAAAAAGATATTTCTATTGAGGATCTCATTGCTGCCCTCGATGGAAGAAAATGCAAAAGCAAAAGATGCACCGAACACCTTTGGCCAGAATAATGCAAATTTCATAGAGAAAAAGACTGCTGCAAAGAAGTATAAATTCAACAAACCAAATAAGACAACTAGTTTTAAGAAGAAAAAAACTGAGAAAAAGGATTTGAGGGGACATCACTTGCTTTATGTGCAGAAAAGATGATTATATGACGAAAGACTGTCGCTTTCACAAAAGCAAAGATGGTGAACAGCCCAAGAAGAAGGCTGTCAACGTGATCATAGGCAAGGCCTCAACTACAAGAAGGTATAGTAATTCACCTGTTGTCTTTTTAGCATGTCAATCTACTGATTGGTGAGTTGATACTGGTGCTAATGTTCACGTATGTTATGACATTTCCTTGTTTTCTTTCTTACCAGGCTGTAGGGGGTTTCTTCATCCTAATGAAAAATGGCTCGCATGCTTCTATTTTTGATGCTGGCATGGTGGATCTGAAGCTTACTTTAGGAAAAATTGTCCACTTGAAGAATGTGCAGCATGCTCCTACAATAAACAAGAACCTTATTAGTTGTTCTCTCCTATGTAGGGATGGTTACAAGCTAGTCTTTAAGTCGAATAAAATTGCAATGTCTATGTTCAGAAACATTGTTGGTTAGGGCTATGAGATCGAAGGCTTGTTCCACCTAAGTATTTTAGAGTTTTGTTATAATCTGAATATTGCAACTAGTTTAAATAAATGTGAGGCAAATTGTCGAGACCTGAATATGTAAATCCAGACTCTCTGTGTATATTGCACTAGTCCAAGATCATGTTAGTACACACAGTATAACATAGATGAAATATCAACCATATACACAATAAAATAAAGGAAAAACTCAAATATTAATAATTATCAAAATACGACATTATGATCAAGCTTACAAATTACTAGCCTGAAGGGCTTAAAATCTAGCAATAAAAAAATAGAAATAAGTGTATAAGCCATTCAACATGGCCATAGGCAATCGACTGGGAAGCGAAGTCCTAATCCGTAAAATCATCGAAGTATCCACAGTCTGGCATTATTAATTAAAAGTGATCAACAATGAGGGAAATAGATAAATAACTAGAGACTCCTCATATTTATTACAGCATAAATCATGAAATAGTGTGTAATAGTGTTGTGCCGCTCTACCCTTCCCATGTATGCTCAAGGATCACCTGGAAGGGGGGAAAACAACAGTGAGATAAAAATCTCAGCAAGTAAACTGTTTAACAAGTTAATTAAACTACAATAGTTTAAGCATCAACAATTATTTCCCACAATGACCGCATTTATAGCCTTAACCACAATTATTACCAACAACAATAAAACATTAGCAATTAAGTCTCGTTTGCTTACTTTATAACCGCAACCACCATACTACCAACATCAGTAAAGCATTTACATATATTCCTCACTAACCTTATTATTTCCCACAACCACATCTGCTAACAACAGTTACCACAAGAAAACTATCTCATACCACAACCACAACCCATACCATACCACAAGGGGGTGAACCCCGCTCCACAACCACAGCTATATTCCTCATACCACAAGTGACCCCAATGAACTAATTTCACATAAAAATTAAGAAGTTGCATATGTATGCAAATAATTCATCCCCAACACATTGCATAAGTATGCAAATGATCCATTCACAATGAAAATGCATATGAATGCATATGATCCACGGTCGCGACTATGTGCGGCGACATCCACGATGCAAATGATATGTCATGAAATGCATGATATGATATCAATGATTCATAAGAATTTATCTACATAACCACACTTATTTCATTAAGATTAACACCACATAAACCACATTCGAATCTTCAAGAATATAAACAATTGATTTTTAAATTGCTACCACATAGACCACATTAAGAAAACATGTAGCAATGGCAAAGCATCTTAGATTAAGAAAATTATCCAATGTGAATGTAATATAATTAACAAGTTAAACGGTAGCAATAACCGCTACATTTACTTGCCTCTACCGAAGAAGTAAAGTGCTCAAGCACGGTCAGGAGCGAAGTCACCTGTCCAAAAACCATCTCACAGCACAGGACTATAGCAAGGCATCCATATCTTAAAAAAATAAAATACTACTAAGCCTAAAACCAGACAATACCCACTCAGCTCGTCGATCCTACGCCCAGCCCACTACAGCAGCGCTGCTTACCAAGCATAGCAAACAATAATATTTCTAGAAACTATAGAAAATATACAACTTTCAAGTAGACAACCTATTTTTATTCTACTGCTATAGGGGTGTAAAATATCATGGAAAACAGAGGACAGACTCTGCATCAGCGAGCTGGCCATCAAGCTTCTAACGAATCCCACCTTCTGTATAATGATCTAAAAATCATGATTTTTTACAGAAGCTAGTTTACATGATTTCTACAACTTTTGTTATTGTGGGCAAAATCATAAAATTCATTTGCCCCTCTGAAACTACACCTGAATAGGAACTAAGTTCTGATTACTCCTCTGATACATAGCAGAGTTCCAATTTCTGCTGCGCCCAATTCCCACGGCCAAAAATTCTAAAAACATTACAGAAGCTAGATTTCGATTGATGTGAGAAAATATACCTAACTTGATCCCACGAGATCCCCCTTTTCCTTCTTCCTTTTCCCCTTCCTCTCCTTCCTTCTTCCTCTCTTCTTCTTCTTCCTTCTTCTTTTTCTTCCTTTCTTTTCAGCCATATCATCCATAGGGACAGAGAGAGCAGGGAGGGGCGGCCACAATGGGGTGCGGTGGCCAAGGGGTGGGAGGGGGTTGGCTAGGGTTTGGGGGAAGAAAAGGGGGCGGCTTGGGCCCCTTTTGGCCTGGCTGGCCCAAAGTGGCTAGCCCACCCCTCTAGACAGCCCAACCCTTGGTTTTAATTGATTAATTAATTTTTTTCACTTTATACAATTCCATAATTTTTTTCCCGCCTCCTGCGATTCACCAAAAAACCAGGAAACTCCGCGATTCCGCTAAACATTCCTAGGGATATCGTAAAGACGTTCAGGGAATTACAAGATTTGACAGCGTACTTTAAGGTAAAATGATAGTAAGTAAATAATTAACAGAATTGAATAAACTACTTGCGAACTACCCATTCACAAGCTAAACCACTAGTGAACCAACCACTCACCTTCCAAAGATAACCAACCAAGTTTTTATGAAAACTCTATCCCTTGTGTGAAATCACCAAACATTGTCCATAACCAGGGATAAGGCTATTTAAATAGTTTTACACTCTACAGAGGTTGGACAATTGTACCCACATGACGTGATTAGTATCGCGCTAAGGAAATCATAACAAGGCCTTTATAAAGTTCAACGTCAACTCAATCCCGCTCGCTAGGGTTTCACATCACACCCCCTTGCATCTTATAGAAATCAGCAACTATGTTCATCATAACGATGAGATTGAAATTGAAATATTCCAAATTAATCAGCTAGGTCTATTCCATACTAGACATGTGGTTTGTGCGGTAAAGCTCAGATCAATAGTACACAAAGTTAAGTCCTTAACATTACTCAAACGAGATTTCCACATCTCTCAAAGTGAATCCACACTTCCCTCTTTACTGCATAATCACTTGTCTAAGTGAAAATCAATTTTGTATAACCACACCAATGACACACCAATGTCATAGCATACAAATTTTATAACTGTGGCATCAACCATGATTCATTATCTTATTAAGTCAAATTAATTAATTGATCACATGTGATGATAAACCCATCGAGAGTATAAGCACGGCTAAGCAATTTCTATCATACAATGGCATCATGATATCACTAAATAATTCTCCAACCTATGGTGACAATGGCATCATGGTATTTAAAATATCAATGAGGGATTAATCAATTGAGATGGTAACTACCAATTACAAGGATTTGTAATAAAATAGTGATGCAAAATAATTTAAATAAAATAGTTAAATAAAAGATTGAAAACTAGGTTCAATATGATCAAGGGACACGACTTGCCTTGGCCATGCTCAGCTAGGAACTCTTGATCTTCTGGTGGTGCTCCCGCTCCTTCGAAGACACAATCTAACAAGAGAGAAAACAACCGAGGTATAAAAAAATCAAATAAAATTCAAATGGACTCCAAAAGCTTCCAAACCAGAATCAAAAGATAGAGATCAATTTTAGATGAATTTAGAAAAAAGAACTCGGTCAATCGGAGCTAGGACGGAGGAGACGGGCTCTTGGAAATTTAATCTAAAGGAAAATACTGGAAAATAAAAAATGTTACCGTGCTATGGACTCGATGCATGGAATAGCAGGTTTACAATGGACTCGGCTCATGGAACAGTGCAAATGACTGAGATGCTGATGCGGCGGCTAGGGCTGACGTGGTAGCTGATTGGGTTGACAGGTGGCACTAGGGCTGACTGGGTTGACACGTGGCATCTAGGGCTGATATGGCTGCTGAGCTGGCTATTGACTCAGCTAGATCCAGCTCACCGGTTTATGGAACAGTGCGACTAACATGTGGGACCCAGCTGGTAGTGGCTCAGCTCACGACGGACTTGGTTCACGGAGAAGGCGAACCGATGTAGGCGCACAGGTGCGGAGTGACATCACGATGATCCAATGGCGGTGGGTGAGCCACATGGATGAATCACAACCGTCAGTGTAGATCTGATTGGACGGCTATGATGGTGGATCGGATGGTCCGGGTGCTGACGTGTGGCACATCGCGAGTCCCGAGGTGTCACTTCAGCACACGAGGGGTCACGAGCAAGCACGGGGACCGAGGGTGACACAATGCAGCATGGCGGCCCAGGGCGACACACGGGCGGTGATGTGGGCGAGAAAGCTTTGTTTGTGTGTTGTAGGCTTAGAGCTTTATCTTCCATAAGGGTGTGGCCATAAAACATTTCTCTCTAAGTGAAATTGATACGGAGTCACCCGATCTTCTCGACGTAGGATGGATACTCGCGGGAGTCTTGATGAATCGTAGCTATCCTTCAATGCCAATGCAAGGGACGAACACTCTTTAATCCGCCAAAACACACTCGTGTCGATTTTGCCGACCACCAACCGAAGATCTATCATGCACCCAATTTCCAACAGAAAGGCTGAACGATCTTGATTGAATAACACTCCTAATTCCCTCACGGAATTTCAGCAACAATGATAAACTCGAACAAATTTTAGTAGATTGATTATTCTCAAAAGTGGTCTGAGCCCTCAGGCTGCCAATACATGGCTTATATAGCACCTTGGGACGTCCATAGAGTCCACAAACCTAGTACAATTGAACCCTATATAGTTTTAAATATGAACTCTCACAAAAATGAAACTAGATTTTACAGCTATCATATTGTTTCAGCCATAACTTTTGATCTGTGATGAATTTGGTACTGGGACCAGATACATTACATAGACCTTGAAATTATCTTTCCAACGAGTACAAGAACGCCTGAATCGGACTCCGTTTGTGAAAATTATAATGTTTTTAGTGACTGCCTGTCAGGCTGTCCCGAACCGAGTCCGAATTGAATTCTGAGTTGAATCCGAGTTTGAATCCAATTGGCCTTGTGGGAGGTACGAATTGGGCTTGAAAATCTTATCCAAAACTTGTAGTTTAAGTTCTTGGGCTTCTCCCTTTTGCTCTCCCACTGCATGGGCTTTCTTCCTTCATGTCTTTGGCACCTAATGTGGTTATCCTCTTCCTTTTGCCTCTCCATTGCTTTACCATTGATAAACCTAAGAATGCACAATTCGATAACATGAGGTAGTATTTCATTCTTATGAATAACAAAATTATATTTAATTTGAAATGAGTTCACCTAGCAATGTTTCATGTGGCTCCATAATTCTTTCCAGTTGAATAATATATTTAACTGAAAAATACAAGACACGTGCGTATCCGTATCATCCTCCCCTTCTTCAAGAAAAGCCGTCCTCGGCTTTTGATAGCCTGAAATTGTACTAAACAAAGAATACAACGTGTATGCATGGTATATATATTTGTCATCAACACTTCTTCTGCTTAGCACATCATAAACATCTAAAGGTATAATAAAGGAAAAGAACAACACATACGCATGGTATATGTAAGAGTCAATTGTTGTGCCATTTTCATTATTTTGCATAAACCGATGAATATAGTAGCGACCAAAATATGCATGCATTGCAATATTGTTTTTCACATAATTCTCCCTCCTATAAAAGAAAGTCGTTCTCGACTTTTCTAAGAACATAGACATATTATTAAGGGGCAAAATCAGATTTAGTTGTTTAGATACGGGAAAGAAGATTTTGAGCGACTTCAATGCTTCAACTGCGCTACTCTGATTATTTTTATATAATTGTATATTAAAGATCTTACCAGTAGACTTATGAAATCTTCCTAAACAGTACATGCTATTGTTGAAATCCATCTCATTGTGATCATGACATCGTATAAAAGATTGTTTATCCACAATATGTGATTTCAATTCAGCAAGCTTATCACATATAATGCAAATTCTGTTAACATAAAATTTGTCATCTATATCATAATCTCCAATCAAATTGAACTTATATGTGTAGGCATAGGTACTAACTAGTGATTTTGAACATAAAATTTCAGCAACATTATCAATCACACTAGATAGCTCTCTAAGATTATCAAACTTAATATAGTACAAAGAATCATTAGGCGATATTCTAGTAAGAACTTCCTTGTGAGTAATCCATTCCACATTATGTAAATTAAGCATAGAAATTTTAGAACATAAAGTTTTCGGTTGATCACATGAGTTCTCACAATTACTCACCTTTGCACAATTAAATTCAGCAACACTATTGTTACCTTTATCGTTCTTCTCAGATAATGTAGTTGCTGGGGTTTAAAATTATTGGGATGTACCCACGGGGTAGCAAGCTCTTCATCCCCTTCAGTGGTCATCTTCTCATTTGCCTTCAAAAGTGCCAATTGTTGAACGTTCAATTCTTCATCTTTAATGTCTACCTGCACAATGTGAGAAACGACACTAGAAGTAGATATTAATGTGTTAATTTCAGATGCATCCTCACTTTGTCTATCTTCTACTTCTCTTTTTTCTTTTGATGTCTCTCTTACACTCTTAATTTGGAAGCTCTCAACCTCACATATGGTGGAATCACACATCTTACTGTTTTTATCACTCGCACTCAACTTGGCTATATGGCTCTCATTCTCACATGGGTTGTAGTGTATCTTAGGAGCTATATGTAGCTTTGGAATACTATATGTCTTCTTGACTAAAGGAAAAGTCCCATGCTCGGTTATCTTCTCATGTGTCAAACTAGTAGAGGCAGCAGAATTGAAGTATGAACAGGGAGAAAACTGTGGTGTATGTTTCTCCATAAGTCTCTTCTCCTCTTGAATAGTATAATTCACAAGATCTTGCACACTAGCAAAATATTTTATGTTGAAGTGTAGCGGCAATCTTAGAATTCAATTTTCTTTTGAAGTATGTCTTCTTTTGTAGTTCACTAATGACAACGGCCCGACGTAATGTATCTTGTAGCTCAAAATAATATTCTTGAACAATATTACTCCCTTGTGTGATACTCTCCAAATAGCGAAGTAATCCCTGCGCATAATAGGATGGCACAAATTCTCTCCTCATGAGTGCCTTCAAATCTGACCAAGATTTAATGAATTCATTTCCAAATCGTTGATGCCACCAACTATAAGCATAATCTTCAAATTCTCTAGTGGCACACATCACCTCTTAGTTTTTGGGAAGCTTTTGAAATCTAAATAATTTCTCCATTCACCATTCCCACTTAAGATACTCTTCTGGATCATCACTTCCATAGAAAGGAATAAAGTTATCTTTTTCTTGTTGTGGATGAAGTACCTGCACAATATCATTCACAATGTTTGAGCATAACACTTTCATTTGATGATTGAATTCAATGCGGTGATCTTGCATATCTGTCTTGAGCTGTCCACCCATTGTAGCTGTGCTAGCTACAAATTCTTGTTTCATAGCACTTCTCATTGCCAGATGTTAGAAACGTCATCATCATTATCTTTTTTGCCTGTCATGGTTAGATTGTGCAAAACAAACACAAATATATGTATGATATGTGGAGTTCACTCAATCTCACTTTTTTCTCACCAAATAAAGTTATTACCTTTCCGAAGTAAATTGAGGCCCAAAAAACTTACACTTGGTGTTTGTAACATCCCTAATTTTGAATTTCTTTGGAAAGAAAATTTTTAAATTAATTAATTCAAATTATTTGGATTTATCTGGATTTTATTTAAAAATATAAAGCAAGAAAATGTATTTAAAATATTTTATTAAAGCTAAAAAGAGTTTATTTTATTTTTCCTAGCCTTCCCTAAATTATTAATTAATTTTTGAGAATTTTCTGGAATTAAAAATCAATTTAAAAATTTAAAAAGTATTTTATAAAATTATTAAATGCAAATCTGAAATTAAAAATATTTTTTCTAAGTCTGAAATGCTTCCAGGTTTATTTTATGATCTTTCTGGAATTTTTAGACTATATTAGCTGTTTTCTAAGTATTTATAAAGTTTCTAGTATTTTCTGAAATTTTATTCCAAAAATAAAAATCAAATTAATCCTAGCCTGCCACGTGTCGTTCTCAGATTAAATCCATCGCTCTCCATGATTTAATCCTAGCCATACAAAGTCATTTACCTCTTCATATTCATCCAAAGGCCTTGAGTTATTCACTTGCCACGTGTCGCAAATCCGACAGCCCGTACCCCTTCACTTCCCCTCTCTCTCACCGACACATGGGCCCCACATGTCATATGTTTCTTCAACCTCTCCTTCTTCCTCCTCCCACTCTCTCTCTCCACCATTAGAGCCAAAATAAAGCTTTGATTGCCGTCCGTTTCCTCCTCTTAACTCCCGATTAAAGCATGAAAATCGATGCCCTAATCACCCCCACTAATCCACCGGCCGTTTTCCCCTTTAATTCGCTCTCAAAACCGTCGGCCCCTTCCTCTCCTCTCTCTTCCTATAAATTCCCGAATGTCGGCTCTTCTTTCATCCTTTCGGCCTTCTTTCACCGCCGTCCTTCCCCTCTCCTTCGGCCGCCGCCCCGCTGTCGTGCGCCGCCACCCGGTCGCCTCCCACCGGCCGCCCCGCACCTCCCCGCCGCCGCCACCATGTTCCGCTCCCGTTGGCCACCCCGGGCCCCGCCGCCGCCGTGAGAATGTGCGCCGCCGCCCCTACTACCCCCGCCGCCACTCGCCGCCCCGCCTCCGGCCGCCGGCGAGTTCGCCGACCACGCCCCCTGTGTGTCTTCTCTGTGATTTTCTCTCTAATCATTTTCCTCCTTGTTTATTTTGTCTTGTTGATGCTTCCTTGTCATGAAAGATCAAGAGCTCACTTGGCTAGGGGAGTCTAGTTAGTGCATGCTTGTGTGAGGTTGTGGGTTCAAATCTTGGGTATGCATTTTCGGTTGGACTTTAGCCAATTTTTGTTCACCTTTAGTCAATGACAAGCGGGACCCACTTGCCATAAATTATTAAAATAAAAATCTGTACCCAATGACAACTGGGCCCCACACGCCATACACTCAAATATATCCAAAAATCATCCAAAAATAAGATTCCAGAGAATATTCCCTCGGATTTGCATTTTCTGGAATTTCCAATTCATTCAAACTTCCAATCGCTCATTCTCCGTCGTCCGAACTCCGAATCCAGTGATTCAAATTTCTAAATTTATCTAAAATCATAACCTTTCTCCAGATATATATTTTATATTTTTATGATTCTATTTGTATTTATTTATTTATTTATTTGTATTTATCGTTTCGCGTGTAGAACTCGACGTCGCCGAAGATTTTTCTGGTCCGCAGCAAGAATTTCCAGACAGCGTGCAAGAAGGCAAGTCTCCTTTGATCATCTTACGCCTATGTTTGCCAAAATCATTTTATTATTTTAAATTTATATGCATTGCTATGTTACATAAAATGATAACTTCTGTCGTAAGGTTATTAATTAATCCAATAATTGCTATACCCTCCTTTGACGTTGATTACCATGTACCTTTGTCACCCTAAGTTTTCCTTGTCTCAATATTGAGATTATTATACTATTTGTTAATTTTAGAACGGTACTAATTGCTTAGACAAGCTAATCGCTCACTAAAATCTTATGGGTGGGAATATTGTTATCAAATTTCTAAACAATTGTTTTTTCCAAGTGTTTGGCAATAGGTGTTGCCATTGGTTTATAAAATAAAATAAAATTGTGAAAATAATTTTTGACCAGGGTGGATGGTTGGTTCGGATTGGTGCGGTAAGCACGAGATCTTGTAAAGTGTGTGTTCCACCCTAGTCACTTAAGGACCGACTCTTGTGTTTGTCCAAACTGAGCATTTTTGTACAACCACAAGTTTAAATGGGTACGACCTAGCTGAATAACTTACGATAGTTTAGTTTAGGTGCCACCATTGGAAAATGGGTGCCAGGGATTTACTGGTTCACTCACAGTGAGGGACAGGGATTTACTGTACTCACATGGCGCAAGAGGGGGCTTTTGACTGTGGTGGATTTAACCTTTCAGCGGTGAAACCTCAGAGGGTGGTATCTAGCTAGACTATAGTGAGGTAAAGGCTTTGTGATATTTTATCTGGGTCTCATGCCAAAGGTAGCATGTTGACTATTAAGATAATTTATCTCTTGTGGGTAAAGCTGTACAAACTCTGTAGAGTAATAAACTATTCGAATTGCCGTGCCCACGGTCAAGGGCGGGTAAGGAATGCATTCACATGGTAGACCTTTAGTTTTGATTTTAAAACAAAAGTTTTGCGAACCCGGGAGTGGTTGGAACTCTCGAGAGTGTGTGTCCTGGCGGATGGAGCCAGTGAGGGTGGATGGAACCCGTAATTTTAAACCTTGGCGGATAGAGCCTGTGTACTAGTGTTGGTGGTTGGAACCTTCACTAGAAAATTGTATCTAGTTTCAGTATTGCAATTATTTTTGTTAAACAGTTGCTTTTGAAATTACATAATGGTATCTGAAATAAAATGCTGCTTTATGCAAAAAGAACCATAAAAATCTTCCTTCGTTAAGCCCTGCATCTACTGCATCTTTCCCAAGACTTGCGGAGTACTTTATGTACTCACATACTACACTTTAAAACAACTCTCAGAGGAGGTCGAAGCTCAAGAGGCGGATTACGACTACTTCGTGGATGGATTCGACGGAGGCTTTCCGGATTTCTAGGCTACGTTTCCCCAGTCAATTGCATGTGGCGTATTGATGGGTCTTGCTAAAGTTTATTTTGCTTCCGCTGTAATTTTTGTTTGGTGCGAGGCCTTGAAACCTCATATATAATAAAAGACTTCGAGGTCTGTACTCTCTATTATTGTAATAAAGCGTTGTTGGTTATGTATCATTACTGTTTAACTGTGTGCACGAGCTTTGATCTGGGACTAGTGCGGAAATACATAGAAGATTCTGGAGTTGCTGCTCCGGGGTCTCACAGTGGTCGCTACAATAGCAAGTGATGTTCAAGCGGATTTAAAAGTGACTCACAATTGCACGGCAAAGGATATTTAGTGGAGCTTGGTATGGAAGTGTTTATCCTACACAATCTGAATTTCACGATGTTGTTGAATTAAGTAATAATCTAAGTTAAAAAGTATTGCCTATGTGCTGATCCAAATGATATAAGTGAAGTATATGAACGAACACGCAATGATCAATGTGACTCAATGCAAATAAAAGGAATGAGCTAAAGGAAACAATCGGGAATATTAGCTCGTTTTTCACCAAGTACTAGGAGAGACGCTAGCCAATTGCAATAATATGAATTTGAGGGTACAAGATTGTCCAAAGAAATTAAATACACAATCTGAATTTATGGACTAACATTAACTCACCCAAATTCGGCCAATGCTTTCTTTTCTTTCTTTTTTTTTCTCAAGCCGTGGCTCCTCTTATTTTTTTTCAATCGGCTGCCTTCTTTTTTTTTGGCTCTCTTTTTTTTTTATACTCAAGGCCAAACTAGGTTTAATTGTTCGTAGATTCTACGCAAGTCCAAAGTTGTTCAACAATATGTAGATAATTCTAGAACTACCCTAAAGCAATTATCAAAGACTAATCTCAAGGTTCAAAGGATTTAAGTGAAGATCTTAACGGACGCTTGGAATTCAAACCGCAACAAATTTCAGACGGTCTAAATGTGGCCAACTAAGATTCTTGTGGTAGTTAGGGTTTCTTGTGGCCAAATAAAACAAGAAAAATGGAAACCCAGATATATTTGGATGTGATATTCTTTCAAGATACGTAAAGATCTTACGTGGACAGCAAGAACAAGATTTCAAAAACTAAATTGAATCTACTTTTTTATTGGATGCTAATTGAAAGATCAACTAGCGGATTTTCAAGAGTTTAAAATAACAACAATTAAGCAACGCAAAAGGACAATAAGATCAGCACGTAAATAAAATTTCTAAAGGATCAAAACTTAATAAAACTCACGAAAATAACAGATGCAAAACTAGGGTATGGATTTTTTTTGTGAGGCAATTTTCAGTTTAATGGACTATAGGACAAAATAAATCAATTTAAAGTAAAGGGATAAGATCCTACCAAGTAAACTGCGCTCTGATACCAGATGATACGGGGTCGCCCGATCTTCTCGATGTAGGATGAATACTCGTGAGAGTCTTGATAAATCGTAACTATCCTCCAATGCCAATGCAAGGGACGAACTCTCTTTAATCCGCCAAAACACACTCGCGTCGATTTCGCCGACCACCAAGTGAAGATCTATCGTGCACCCAATTCCCAGCGGAAAGGCTGAACGATCTTGATTGAAGAACCTAATTCCCTCACAGAATTTCGGCAGCAATGATAAACTCGAACAAAATTTAGTAGATTGATTATTCTCAAATGTGATCTGAGCCCTTAGGCTGCCAATACATGGCTTATATAGCACCTTGGGACGCCCATAGAGTCCACAAACCCAGTACAACTGAACCCTATATGGTTTAAGATACGAACTCTCACAAAAAGGAAACTAGATTTTACAGTTATCATATTTTTTCAGCCATAACTTTTAATCAGTGATGAATTTGATACTGGGACTAGATCCATTGCGTAGTCCTTGAAATTATCTTTCCAACGAGTACAAGAACGCCTGAATCGGACTCCGTTTGTGAAAGTTATGACCTTTTTATTGACTGCATGTCAGGCTGTCCCGAACCGAGTCCGAATTGAATTCTGAGTTGAATCCGAGTTTGAATCCAATTGTCCTTGTGGGAGGTACAAATTGGGCTTGAAAATCTTAGCCAAAACTTGTAGTTTAAGTCCTTGGACTTCTCCCTTTTGCTCTCCCACTGCATGGGCTTTCTTCCTTCATGTCTTTGGCACTTAATGTGGTTATCCTCTTCCTTTTGCCTCTCCATTGCTTTGCCATTGACAAACCTAAGAATGCACCATTTGATAACATGAGGTAGTATTTCATTCTTATGAATAACAACATTATATTTAGTTTGGAATGAGTTCACCTAGCAATGTTTCATGCGGCTCAATAATTTTTTCTAGTTGAATAATATATTTAACTGAAAAGTACAAGACACGTGCGTATCCGCATCAGAAATGAACATCCAAACTTCATCCAAATGAGTTGTGCTATAGATTCGTCCTTGTACTTTTGATTTACTTGATTTTCTTGGTTGGATTTCATCTCCTCTTGATTTCCCTTGATGTCAAGTATGTGTAAGAGGTGGAGATATCTCTTAGAGATTAGATTTCATCCATCTAGGCGCTTTCTATGGATAAAGGCCTTCCTTGTTTTGGATAAAGGCTGAAACTTTGGCATTGAACTTCATAATCCATGATTGGAATAGGTTCCTGACATCTTACGGAGGACTTGTTCTAAGTTTTATCTTTTTTGGATCAGTGATTTAAGAGTTAGTATATTTCTTGTTCCTATGAAGTGCTATTTTTTAGCGCCACATCAATGAGCGATCATACCGCCATGACCCAAGTGGTCTAACCACTCTAACTGATCTGACTGGTGTCACACCTACAGTCAAATCGGCTGAGTGGTCTGACACCCACTGTTTGCGGAACCTTTTTTGATTCCCCCAAGTATTCTAAATCTTCACTTCAATGACTATGAAAGTCTCCAAGATTAGATTACACCACCGACAAAAAGATTAAAATAAATCTAGGATCAAGAAAAATGCAAAATCCAACTTTCACTACAAGGCCGATACTACCGCCAAGTAGTGGCCACTACTACTGCTCACAGTGAGCTGGTACTACTATAACATCCCAAAATTTGGATGTTTGAAACTATGAAAAAATTAAAACTTTCTATTGCATTTTGTTTGCATTTGAATTTCTTCTAGAATTTTATTTGTTTTCCATATTTTATGCTATGCAAATAAAAAATCAGGGAATAATTCCCAAATGCAAGAAATAATCATAACAATAAAAGATATGGAAATTTTGGAAGAAAAATTTAAATTTGAAATTCAAATCAAAAATCAAAATCCAACATAAAAATAATGAAAACCTCAACCAAAACAATATTAAAATTTTACATCCAAATAATTGAGCCAAGAATTCAAATTCAAATGCAAATTCAAATCTTGAATTTGGAAGCTTAGCAAAAATTCAAATATCCAAATTTGCTAGCATTTTCTGGCTCTCCACTTTTTCTCCTTTCTTCTCTCTGCTAGTGGGCCCTTCCCTCTTTTCTCTTTCTTCTCCCTCCTCCCCTTTTTTCACTCTCGGATGCCTGACAAGCCCAGCCCTGATGCCACCATTCACACACGCATAACCGACCATGCCCACACACCAACACCATGTGGCACAACATGCCGCACACTCGAGCCGGCCTCGCTTGTTGTGGTGTCCCCATGCACAGCACCCCGCCACGCACATGCCGCGGCCACACCACATGCCCATGCATGGCTATGCCTGACTATGTGCTGCACCATGCTTCACCCGTTGTGCCATGCGCTTGACTCAGCAACGTTCCATGCCTACATTGTAATGTGCCAAACTAAGCCGCAATGTTGGACTGCCACCTTGCTTAGTTTCTGATTGAGCTCGCCATTCTTGACTATGCCCCGATGTCTTCTCAACATACCCTACAACATGTCACATTGCCAATCCTTGCTCTCACCATGCCCTACCACAACCTTCTCATCATGCAAGCCACGTCAACACCATGTCGACGCCCATGTCACCACCCATCCCACATGCTGCACACCAGTCAACAGTGACAGTACTGCCTAGTACCACCTCCACCACTATAAATGGCCATCTGAGCTTCCCCATTGCTCCTACATTCCCCCTCACCTCCTCTTCTCCTCTAAGCCCTATTAGCTCAACCGGCCACACATGCATACCTGCCACCGTGTACCATCGGCATTCTAGCATCTCTATCCATCTATTCATGAAACTTCTCACGTCATATCATGTTCCCCACTCTCTATTGCATTTTTCTCAAGTCGATTTCTGGCATAGCCCAACGGAGCTCGTTGCACCACCCTTCTCTCCCAAGTCCGACCGTCGCACCTCCACCTTTGCCATTTCCCCTCCACAACACCTTGGATCAATTACTCCTTCTAGAAGAATCACCACGTCGTCCCCTACATCCCCCAACCACCACCACGCCCTCTCCTTCACCCTAGCTCATTGCCACCGGTGACCACCCCTCGCCACCCTAGCTTCCGTCATCAGCCTCCTCCATGGCTTATCCACCTCTACGGCTTACATGGTGAGCTTTCTCCAACCCTCCCATGACTCATGCGTGCCCCACTCTTTCCCCTCTCCCTCCTGACCGTCACCTCATTTTGCCCCACCTCTAGCTGCCGAGTGCACCACCCCAACCACCTTACTCCACCTCGGCCTTCTCCATCGCCTCTCCTAGCATCCTATGAGCCATTTTGCTGTTCTCCTCTACCCCCTCTAGCCTCCCCACATCAGTGACACCGTCACCTGGTCGGCACCACAGCACCCTGTTTGTTCTTGCCATGCTCCCCTGTTTTGTCCAAATTGCTTCTCTGTTAGCTATGCACTTCACTTATGTGTACAAGAATATGCCAAGTGGGCCCTTTTTGTTCAGTGACTAATTGCTAAAACTAGACCAGTTAATAGTTATTAATTTTAGTGAGAAGTTGAGATAGAATGCATACCTCGGCTAAATGAGAAAATGGTTAATAGCATATTGATTAGTGGTAGGAGTAGCTATTAATCGATAATTGGGTCCACAGAATTAGGATGGATAGTGTAATCTTAGGAAGATCCTTGTGCCAATGTCTACTTTAGGCTATAGCATTTACAGCCTTGTGTGCTTGATATTATGCTTTGTCTCTCTTTCAGTAATTAGAGTACTATGATTGTCGTTTGCTTAACTGTAAATGTAAACATGGTGTTTAGATCTATAGGCCGATCTATATCAAGTAGAGCAAGTCTTGCCGGTGATAATCGTTGATGGGATTTTGATAGGGGTGAAACTATGAAAGGGCCTGTGTAGATTTGTAGAGAACTGTTAATTGCTATTAGATTAATCTAGTCATAAATTGGGGTAAGTGAACCTAGCCCAGGGGAGAATCTCAATTTGCCTAGATAACCTTGCTTATTCTCTTTTAGTTTACTAAATCATCTCTTTGGTCTTCATTTTAGTTAGTAGTAAATTGTTCTAAATAGTAAATATATCATCCGCTTCCTTATGAATTTTGATACCACTACCACAAAAGACTTATATCGGACGTCTCATCAAAGATGATTCATAAAAACAATCAATGTTAAATGCGATCACAGCCGGTTTATAGTGAGAACCGTCTATGAAGAATCACAGACGGTTCTTACCAAGAACCGTCTGTGATATTGGGTAAGAATCGTCTGTGATATTGCTAAATATCACAAATAGTTCTTGGTAAGAACCGTCTGTAATATGCGAAATATCACATACAGTTCTTGATAAGAACCGTCTGTAATACTTCATAGACGGATTGTAATACAAACCATCTATGATAATGAAGTTATCACATGCGGTTTGCATTACAAACAGTCTGTGATATGTTTCTCGCCTCGTAATCTCCTGAAAATTTTATAATCTCCCGCCTAAGTACGAGTAAGATTCCGTTCCGACACACCTTTAGTAAAACAAGCATAACTTTTGCATACAGTGTCTGTTTTCGATGTTCTTGTATTCGTTGGAAAGCTAACAACGAGCCCGATTCAAAAAATGACCTGCTTGCGCTAGTCGCCCTCTAAGACCCCAAAATTAGCCATCTTTAGCCTTACATTTACATCGCAAGTTTTTTATTTCTGTTTTTGCCAAAATTTTCGATCTTCTCTTCAAAATTTGGGGTTCGTCTCAGCTGCAAAACTGCAGATCTCATCGAAACCTTTCAAATGAGAATATATAAGCCATATAGAACTTTGCTATTTCATATTTTCATACTAGTTGTTTACATTGTATCGATATATATAGTCTTTATCACAAACGGTTCGTGGTTCAAACCGTCTGTGATAATTATGTTTCATACATGGTTTGTGATTCAAACCGTCTGTGATAATTTGGTTTCTGATTGCTGGGTCCGTCGATCCTCCTCAACTCAATTCTAGCCAATAGAAATCGACTAACCCCCACCCTACGGATCGTAGCTCCCACCTCTCCCTCCCCTAACATTCATCCAAACCCATCCCCTACCTACTTCATGCTCTCAAAATCTCTCCAGCCTCCTCACTGTCCTCCTCACCGTCTTCATGCACTCAAGTTGGCACCTGCGATTGTGGGCATCAAGGACATCTAGCTCGTGCGCTACATCAGGGACGAGAGGGTCTAGGCATAGAGGTCTCATCAACGCGGTTGAGCTTCCATTAGGATGTCTATTTCTTCTATGTTATTTTTTCTCTGCTGCTCGGTTTGTAATGAAAATGGAATGTTCTCTGCTATGTTTGCTTGTGATATTGTAATGATGGATTGTAATATTGTGATGTTATAATGGTGGATTGTAATGGAAATAGAATGTTCTCTGCTATATTTGCTAATGTTATCTGCTATGTTTACTATTGTATTTGCTTGTTTTCAAAATGCATAACTAACATTTTCTGAGGCTAATTGAAAAACAGAAAAAATTTTAGGTATAAAATGAACTATCACAGATAGTTTTATGGTATAAACCGTCTGTGAAGAATACTATCACAGATGGCTCGAAACAAAAATCATCTATGATACTCACACATCACAAACGATTCTATTTACCAACCGTCTGTGATGAGAAAGTATCACAGACGGTTCTATATACCAACCGTCTATGATACACGTCCATCACAGACGGTTGGTGGTTAGAACCGTCTGTGATGTGTATCACATGCGGTTTTTGGTTAGAGCCGTATTTGATAGTGTTCTTCACAGACGATTCTAGTTACAAACCGTCTGTATTGTATTTATCATAGACAACTCACAAACCATCTGTGATAACATTTGATTATCACAGACCCCATAAATTCAGACGATTCAGAAAACCATCTATGATGATGTTTTTAAACCATCTGTGATGATTACTTCTGTAGTAGTGTACCTTGGAATACTTATGCGCTTGTGGATTCTTATTCATGTGCACATTTAGCGTAAACAACAACCATAGATGATATTTCGTGGCACGATTTGTTGAGATGAATAATGTTGGTAGCAAAAATTTCGAAATCAAATCAGCTACAAAATGATCAGTTAGAACTGATCAAGCAACACCCACAACAAATCACAGCTCAAAATCTTTTTTTTTTAATTTGGATGAGCCCAAAACCACTTAACAAAATTACTCAAATTAGAGTTTATCAAGTATTAGCTCCAAATCATAACTCAAAAACTAAGTAGTTTTGAATAATCTGGGAGCCCAAAGATGGCTAAGCTACAAATGATCCACATTAGAGTTAATTAAGTAGCAGCCACAAAATTACATCTCAAAAGCTGAAGTTGAATGAGCTCAAAACCAAAGAAAAATTGGCTGCACCATCTTGGTAGATGGTACAAAAGACTAGGGGGAAACTCAAGATGCATTCATCTTGGTAGCAAATTCTCCAGAACCAATTATGTACAGAACGATGCAAATTAGGATCGATCAAGTAGCAGACACAAATCCCTCAAAAAAAAGTTGCAGACACAAAAACATTAGAAACACTCCACGACCAAATAAATTCCAATGCGACCCAAAACCAACAAAAGCCAAAATCAGGTAATTAATTCGGGGAGGACCCAAAAAGGACAGCTCACGCTTCACATCAAATCTCTGTTTGATGCTACTTGTAACATGCGGGTAAAACGGACGGATAACTGGTGTATACTACTTATTCTAGTTAGCGTGGGGACCATGCTCAGTGCCTCAGTCTAGTCCATCCAGTCCCCTTCACTGCACACCCCTGAATACATGAAAGGTCACCAAATTACACACTTCTGTGTGCTTTCTACATTTACATTACTACGATGCAATGCATGTAAGCGTCAAGTATGTTAAAAGTTGTTGCTGCTATGCATGAAATCAAGAACCGATCGAGCTCACGTTGCGCACATTGCATGCGCATGCAGTATAATTGAAGATCTCTAGTAGTTAGGAAGTGAGCATCAGTCATCACTTGGCTGGGAGATCCGGAGGAGCTCCTCGAGGTATTCGGTGCCCAAGTCCTCCAGCACCACGACGAACCGCTCCTGCTCGGTCGCCGCCGCCGCCACGTTCTTGCTTTCACCGGAAGCAGCCGCTTCGCCCGCTGCGGCCACCAGCTCAGATTTCTTTCGCCGCCTTCGCTTGGAGTGCCGTCGCTTCAGCGCCAGCACGGGCGAGTCCCCGGTCGAGCAGCCGAGCGCGAGCGCGCGGAGCGACTCCTGGACGCGCTTCACGGGGAAGTTGAGCGCCGCGGCCGCGCCCCGCGCAGAGAAGGCAGCCTGGTCGTAGGCCATCGCGGCAGCCTCGGCGCTGTCGAACGTGCCGAGCCACACCCGCGCGCCCTTCCGCGTCGAGTCCCGGATCTCCGCCGCGAACCTCCCCCACGGCCGATTCCGCACCCCGATGTACGCTCCCTTGTTGTGTCCTCTCCCATGTCCCGCACCGTCGACCGCCGACACTCCGGCATCCGCGCTCCTCGACGGGGGTGCTCGCATCAACTCGCTGCCGCTCATGTTGGATGGAAGCGAGTCCGAGGACGATGACACCGAGGACGACGTCGAAGTAGCGGCGGCCGTGCAGTCGCTGTACATGAAATAGTTGTGATGCTCCATGTGTGTTGGAACATGGAAATGGCGGTGTCGTTGACTTGTTGCTCGCTGTGGCGAAGAGATAGTGGGTTTGTTTCGGGGAAGGCAACCAATCGGCGGGGTTTATATAGAGTTGATGCGGTGGGGTTTACGAGTTTTCTATTGGCTAGGACGGTAATATAAGGCTGGTGGCGCCGGCAGTGCTGACGTAGGGCGGCTGGATAGGACAAGGTGGCGGGTGTCAGCGAGTACAGTAGATCTCGGGGCTCGTGATGATGTCAGGTGCCTTTCGGTCTGGATACCGGGATATTCCGATACTCACGCTTGAAAAGTCAAAATAGATTACTGGACAATGCAGTAATTCACATGTCACGGATTCAAATTCGGGAAGATCACATTGAAAATACACACAAATAACTTATTCAACCAGCGGTGGATGGAATCTGTTAGATCGAACATTGACCATATATTTAGATCCAACTAGGATTACTCATCGGGTCCTAAGTCCAAATGGTCCAAACACAACTAAACCCACAGACTGCCGCATGCAAGCCCTAAAGCAACAACATTTTAAGTGATATTAGGTTTTTCTCCTCAAAAGACTAGTATTAATGAGTGAGATCTTCACACTCATAAGTTATTATTTTTCTTCTCACAACCGATGTTTGAGTCTACCAATGTTGTATCGATTGGTCTTTCCCTCCAGCCCTTCAGTCTTGAGGGACATTTCCTCGAACACCTTGGTGGGTTGCTTGTTGTCAAGCTTGGTAGTATGCTTGAGCTCAAAGTTGAGGACATCCTCATCTTTAGCCTTGCCTTCCTTAATGTCCGTGACCTTGCCCTCACAACCGGAGCTGTCATGCTTGCTCCTCATGACCCAACGCACTAGGCGATGAGTGATGTGCACCCGTGACACCTACTTGACGATGCTTCGATACGTGCCCTTGCTCAGCATGGACGGAATAGCAACAAGAAGCTCAACATTCTACCCCTCAAACATCGGTTGTGTACTTCCACAACCATGAAGTCTAAAGAGATGTTAGGTGCTTGGGTTCTAATACCAATGTCAGATCGGATTCTAGCTGTATACCTATGTCGAACCGGGCTTACTTCCTGGGCCCTAGGTCCAAATAGACTAAATATAACTAAGCCTATGGGCTACCACATGCAAGCCTTAAAGCAACATCTGTATAAATGGTATTGGGCCTTCTCTCCCCTAAAAGGCTAGTTCAATGGGTGAAATAGCACTGAAACTTATAAGCTATACTTCTTTCCTTTTCACGACCAATGTGGGACTTTTTCTAACATTCTCCCCTATTGGGAATAGTCCCATATCGGTTGTGGGAAAGAAAAATACATAACTTATAGTGTGAGGGGAACCTCACCTAAAAGGATCAGTTTTTCTAAGGGAGAATGCCCAATACCACATATAAGGCTGTTACTTTAAGGCTTGCATAAATGTTGAGAATAGTTTTATATCGGTTGTGAAAAGAAAAATGCAAAACTTATAAGTGTGAGAGAGACATCACCTATTAGAACTAGTCTTTTGAGAGGAGAAGGCTTAATACCACTTATAAGGCTTTTGGCTTTAGGGTTTGTATGCGGCAGTCTGTGGGTTTAGTTGTGTTCAACATATTTACACCTGGAGCTCAGGGAGCAAATCTGGTTGAACCTAGGCATGCGGCCATGGTTCGATCTAACATCCCTTTATACATTGGTTGTGTACTTCCACAACCAGAATGTCCAAGGAGATATTAGGCGTGCAGGATCTAATACCAATTGTTAGATCGGATCTTGGCCGCATATGTATGTTTAACCGGATTTACTCCTTAGGCTTCAAGCCCAAATGCGCTGAACACAACTAAGGTCACGGGCTACCACATGTAAGCCCTAAAGCAATAGTCTTATAAGTGGTATTAGGTCTTTTCCCTCCAAAAGACTAGTCCTAATGGATGAGGTCTCTCTCATATTAATTTATAAGTTGTGATTTTTTTCCTTCTCACAGTTGATATTCATATTAATTTCTTAGATTTTATAAACTATGTAGATTTGGCCACATCACTTGTACTTGGACAACCACTTTTCCTGCGCTCCTTTTCAATGCTGAGGTCGTCTCGCCACCTAGTTGTCTGGCCTCCATCAATGATAGTGATACGGGGTCACCCGATCTTTTCGACATAGGATGGATACTCACGGGAGTATTAATGAATCGTAATCATCCTCCAATGCCAGTGCAAGCGAGAACACTCTTTAATCTGCCAAAACATGCTTGCATTGATTTCACCGACCACCAAGCGAAGATCTATAGTTCACTCAATTTCCAAAAGAAAGGTTGAACGATCTTGATTGAGGAACACGCCTAATTCTCATTAGAATTTCGGCAATCACAAAGAACTCGAGTAAGAACTTTTAGTATATTGATTTTTCTCAAAGGTGGTCTGCCCAACAATGAGAGAGTACAAGTGTTTTAATAGTGCCTTCCCTAACACACGTAAGGAAAGCCTTGACCGAATTAATCTTTTATTTGGTCAAGGTTTCCTAATCCAACTCTTTAAATTTAGCTATTCGGACTCTTTTAATTTTGGGCTAAGTCCCTATCTAAATACAAGACCAAAATTTTAGATGGGTTTGGACATGTTTTGGTACACAGGCCATATCTTTCTCATGCCATGGAATGTGTGATCATGTGGCTACTTGGTTTCGAACTCCCTTGGCCGCATAGCAATCTCATGAACTCCTTCTTTTAGGTTTTTCGCCGAAGCTTTGCTTCCTAGGTCTTCACATGAGTCATACCTAAGAATACATAAAATACTCACATGAGCATTTGCCAACCAATTGCTAACCACCAAAACGGCCGACTGTAACATCCCAAATTTTTGCTTTTATTTGGAAAGAATAATTTTAAACCAATTAATTCAAATTATTTGGATTTCTCAGAAATTAAAGTTTCTATTTAAAACTAAAAATTAATACCAACATAGGTTGGAAATATTTTTCTTAAGTTTAAAACATCTCCAGGGATTTCTCTGAATTTTTCTGGATTTTTCAAAATTTATTTGGTATTTTTCCGATTATTTTAAAGCCTCCTAGTCATTTCTGAAAATCAAAAAGTAATTAAAATCCTGAAACTCTCCTGGAGCCGACAAGTGTCGCCCATCGGGCCGTTTCACGTCGCCGGATCTATTTCTAGCTGTCCGATCTCACTTACCGTTTCAATCCCGCCCTTCCCCATCGTCAGGTTGACACGTGGCGTACATCGAGCCATCCGCTTCCCCGCCCGATTCAATCCTAGCCGCTCCCAGCCACTTACCGCTTCGCCGCTTCTTTCTCCTCTCTGCGTGACGCGTGGTACAATCGGCACCGTTCCCTGTTGCCGTGCTTAATCTCCGCCGCTCCTTCTCACTTAATGCACCAATCGGCTCAGATTCTCTCACGGTTGTCGGATTGAATCGTGATCGTCCCCGATCACTTACCCCTTCGCCAGCAACCGGTGGTCCAGATCGCTCCTCTTTGCCACCTGTCGCGCATCCACCCGTCCTCCTCATTCTTTTCCGTTTTCTTTCTCTCACCGACATGCGGGGCCCGCTGTCAGACCCGTCGTCTCCGCCGGTTCTTCCTCCCCGCACCCCGCCGCTGCCGCCATTAGTGCCGAAAACTGAAACTTTCGATGCTTCAGATGGTAAATACAAGGGGCGGTCAAGGGCGGACAAGGAATAGGTCTCGTTGCTCAAGTCAATTGCCTGTGGCAGATTGATGGGCCGTTTATCTGAATATTTTGTTTCCGCTGTTTTATTTTGTGTAAGCGGTTCAGTGAACCGCAGTTGTAAGGCCTTGGGCCAGGACTTATGTATTTCTGTTATTATTGTAATAAAGCGTTGTTGACAATGTATCATTTTGTCTGATTATCTGTGTGTACTAGCGTTGATCTGGGACTAGTACTACAATACACAGGGGGGTCCGGGAGTTTCTACCTGTGGTCTCACGTATGGTATCGAGCCAACTTGATCAGAGGATTGAGCCCTAGGTTTTGGCAAACCTTAAGGATTTATGTTTAATAAAAGTTTATGTACGAAACTTAAGTTCCTTTGCTTCTACTCTTCTTCTACTCAAGATCTTGTTCTTGTCTTCCTTTTCATTCTATAAAAATTTTCTCGATCTCTCCTATTTTCAAATTTGTAGATGGCGGAGTTCATTGTCGTCACCCATGGGATCACCTTTCTCACGGTGAGAGCGAGGGGCGTTCGTGAGTCTTTACGGCGCTTGATGCAAGATCTCAAGTATACACAGCACCCATCTTCGAGGGCGGAACACTAGAGTTATGACTATGGATTCATTGTCCATGGAGGTGTTTATTTACGCACTGCACGGAAGATTGACTCGGTGGAACGTCATATTGAGCATCCTCGGACCCACTGCTCAGATGCTATCCAAGATGCAGCTCAGATGGCGATTGCAGAGTTGTGCAAGAGGCATAAGGAAGAACTGCGACAGTCACCCTTCAGCTTCTTCCCGACTACGAGAGCAGGATAGATTCACCTGGAGCCTTTTCAGATTGTGGTGGATGATCCTCGTCTATCTCACCAGGTGCAGCTTACTCAGGCGACTTCATCGACCTACGCCAGAGCACTACGGGAGATAGGACTTCTTCGGATGCTTCTTACTTCGAGCTACGACCACTCCGACACCCTTCGAGCACAGCTGCTTCAGAGTGAGTCTACTCACGTTGACGCAGTTCAGGCAAAGATTGCTGCCGAGGCAGAGGTGGAGCGTCTCCGAGCTGCCACCACTACACCGACCCTGCCAGCCCCTGTTTCTGCACCAGTCAGACCTTCAGGACCCCGCACTAGGCTCACTGCGTGGAAGAGTGTGCGACGCCCCGGTCCACCACCCAGCATCGACATTGGAGATTCTAGTAGAGGACGCCATCGCTCTCGTTCCAGATCGCCTGCGTTCAGCCAGAGTCGATCTCGGACCCGTTCACCGTACAACTGCGCTATGTGTGGACAGAGTCACTCCGCTGAGTCAGAGGAAGACCCAGAGGAGGAACCCGAGGAGCGCATCATCGTGGAGGATGAGTAGATGCCAGTCAGCAGTATCCCTTCTTAGTTGTCTTTCGATATTAGAACGCTTATAATATTGTGATGTAATAAAATGGACTGTACCGAGCCTTGTGCACTTGTGGTACAGCCATTCTTAAAACTAATTTGAATTTCAAAGTTGCATTTTCTCAGCTGTTGCTTTGTTCTTGTGTGTTGGTTTGGGATGTTGTTAGTTAACCCTGTTCCTTATCTATGCTTTTCCCTCTTACCTTGTGTTCTCTTGGTGGAGCTTCAGATGGTAAATACAAGGAGCAATGTCAGCAAAAGTCAAGGGCCCAATGACAACAATGCCCCAATTCCACCCCGGCCAGCTCAAGCCCCGAACGTGGAGCAGATGATGGCCATGCAATTGCAGCTTCTTCAAGCGTTAGCTCAGAACCAAGTTAATCAAGTTCATCAAGTGCCAGCTCAGCCACCCCAATCCAAGTTGGGGGAATTCATGAGGACTCGACCCCCAACCTTTGCAGGATCTGTCGATCCGTTGGAAGCAGACGACTGGATAAAGGAAGTCGAAAGAAAATTGAATCTAACTCAATGCAATGAGACTGAGAAAGTCTTGTATGCTGCCCATCAACTCAAAGGAGTTGCTGCCAACTGGTGGGAAAACTTTTGCGCTGCACACCAAAATGCTTAGAATATTGTGTGGGCAGAGTTTGTGCGAGCCTTCCGAACCACTCACATACCTACGAGTATCATGGAAATGAAAAGGAAGGAATTTCACCAACTACAGCAGGGAAACCATAGCGTTTCCGCATACTTGAGCAAGTTCATTCAGCTGTCAAGATATGCAACAGAGGATGTGGCAACTGATGAAGCAAAAATTTGGAGGTTTATGGGGGGATTGGATCCTAACCTCAAAGTGCAGTTAGTATCCAATGACTATTCCACTTTTCGGCATTTGGTGAACAAAGCCCTTGTGCAGGAAGATGCCCAGCGTCAGCTCTTCGAATCCAGAAAGAGGAAGTTTCAAGCTCAACAGTCTGCGAGCAGCTCTCGTCACCGTTCCAACTCACAGCAGTTTAGCCGGCCTCCTTTGCCCAACCAATCAATGACACCGATTTCGCACCCGCCCTTACCTCAAGCACCTCGATCGGGAAATACAGCTCAACCTCAACAGAATAGGACTGCAGCTGCAGGAGTGCAATGCTTCAATTGCAAGAACATGGGGCATCATGCCAATAATTGTCCCCAGAAACGTCAAGCGATAACCCCGGTTCGCTTCAACCTTGATCCTACACCGGCAAGAGCTCCAACCGCTGGTCAGGGACGTGGAAGCTCTCAGACTCCCAAGACTCCATAGACATTCAACAAAGGGCGCATCAACCATGTCACCGCAGAAGCAGCACAGGATACACCAGACGTGGTTTTGGGTAAGTTTCTTGTTAATTCAGTTCCCGCAATTACATTATTTGACTCCGGAGCTTCACATTCCTTCGTAACAAAAGCGTTTGTGGAAAGAAATAATTGGAATGTTTGTTTGCTTAAGAACCTTATGTTAGTCCAATCACCTGGAAAAGAATTGAGGACAATTTGGTTTGCCCTAGAGCAACTATAGATATAAACGGAGTAAAGTTCCTAGCGAACCTTATTATAATAGACTCCGAAGGCATAGATATAATACTTGGGATGGATTGGTTGACCAAGTATAAAGGACAGATAGATTGTGCCAATCGTGCCATTAATCTCACAAATTCTGATGGAATTCAGATTAGATATGAATCCAATACACCCTCAAACAAGGGAAGTTTATTGACCAGCTTAAAAGGGAGAAGTTTGGAGGATGTGTCCGTAGTAAGTGAATACCGATGTATTCCCGAGGATTTACCAGAATGCCACTGCACCGAGAGATTGAATTTGTTATAAACTGTTCTGGTACAGCACCAATAGCTAAGAGACCCTATCAGATGTCAGCTAATGATCTAGCGGAAGTTAAGAGGCAAATTCAAGAATTGCAAGAGAAATGTTTCATTAGACCGAGTTCTTCACCTTGGGGAGCCCCAGTGCTTCTGGTGAACAAGAAAGATGGTAGCCGGCGTATGTGCGTAGATTATAGAGCCCTGAATGAAGTAACAATCAAGAATAAATATCCCTTGCCTCGGATCGATGATCTATTTGATCAGCTGAATGGATCGAGTGTTTTCTCAAAAATTGATCTCCGATCAGGATACCACCAATTAAAGATTAGACCTGAAGATATACCAAAAACAGCCTTCTCTACTCGATATGGATTATATGAGTATTTGGTGATGTCTTTCGGTTTGACAAATGCACCGGCATATTTTATGAATTTGATGAATAAAGTATTCATGGACTATTTAGATAAGTTCGTTGTAGTCTTTATAGATGACATTCTTATCTATTCTAAAACTGAGAAAGAACACGAAGGACATCTGAGCATAGTTTTACAAAGATTAAGAGAACATCAATTGTATGCCAAATTCAGTAAATGTGCATTTTGGTTAAAGGAAGTCGAGTTTTTGGGACATGTGATTTCCGCAAGAGGTGTATCGGTAGATCCAGGAAAAGTTAAGGATGTGCTTAATTGGACTCAACCCAAGACAGTAACAGAAATCTGGAGTTTCCTGGGTTTAGCAGGTTACTACCGTCATTTTATTGAAGGTTTTTCCAAGATTGCTAGACCTCTCACGCAGTTATTAAAGAAGGAAAAGAAATTTGAATGGAGTAAATCTTGTGAGGATAGTTTTCAGGAGTTAAAGAAGAGATTAACTTCTGCACCAGTTTTGCGGTTGCCCGATATTAGGAAAGACTTTGAAGTTTATTGTGATGCGTCGAGACAAGGTCTTGGTTGTGTATTAATGCAAGAAGGAAGGGTGGTAGCGTATGCATCAAGACAGTTAAGACCGCATGAAGAAAATTATCCCACTCATGATTTAGAGCTAGCTGCTGTTGTGCATGCTCTAAAGTTATGGAGGCATTACTTAATCAGTAATCGGTGTGAAATATATACAGATCATAAAAGTTTAAAGTATATATTCACTCAACCTGACCTTAATCTGAGACAAAGAAGATGGCTGGAATTGATAAAGGATTATGATGTGGGAATACATTATCATCCAGAAAAGCTAACGAGTAGCCGATGCTTTGAGTCGGAAGAGTCATATTAACAACCCTGTCGACTCGGATAAGCGGCTAACCCTCCATGAAGAATTTCAACGACTGAAATTGGAAATAGTTAATGAAGGTATTTTGTCTGCATTGAAGGTTCACCCTACTTTAGAAGATCATATCAAGGCAGCCCAACGAGAGGATGAATATGTTAAAGAAATTAAAGAGAATATGAAGAAAGGTAAAGCGCCTGGATTTTCCGAAGATGAAGAGGGGATTCTTTGGTTTGGAAAGAGAATCCTAGTACCCGAGAAGAAGGAAATAAAAGATTTAATCTTAAAAGAAGCTCATGAAGCAGGATACTCAATTCATCCTGGAAGTACAAAAATGTATCAGGATCTAAAGGAAAGTTACTGGTGGACCAGTATGAAAAGGGAAATTGCAGAATATGTAGCCTTATGTGATATATGTCAGCGAGTTAAAGCATAGCATCAAAGACCTGCTGGTCTTTTGCAACCTTTGCAGATACCTGAATGGAAATGGGAGGAAATCGGAATGGACTTTATAACTGGGCTACCAAAGACCAAATCCGGCTATGATTCAATTTGGGTTATAGTGGACCGCTTAACAAAAGTTGCCCATTTCATACCAGTTAAGACCACTTATTCGGGAGATAAATTGGCAGAACTTTGTATGTCAAGGATTGTGTGCTTGCATGGAATCCCAAAGAAGATTGTATCAGATAGAGGATCTCAATTTACCTCAAGATTTTGGCGGAAGCTTCATGATGTTTTGGGAACCAATTTAAACTTCAGCACTGCCTATCATCCTCAAACCGATGGTCGATGTAAAGGGTAAATCAAATTTTGGAAGATATGTTGAGAGCGTGTGCATTGGCCAATAAAACCAGTTGGGACCAAAGTTTGCATTACGCATAATTCTCCTACAATAACAGCTATCAGTCTAGTCTGAAGATGTCTCCATTCGAAGCTTTATATGGCAAAAAATGCAAGACACCTTTGTATTGGTCAGAGACAGGAGAAAGTCAAGTTTTTGGACCTGATATTTTGAAACAAGCAGAAGAGCAAGTTCGTTTAATTCGAGACAGGTTGAAAACGGCATGCACTGTGCAAAAGAGCTATGCGCGATAATCGTCCGAGAATGTTAGAGTTTGCACCAGGAGATCATGTGTATCTGAAAGTATCGCCTCTAAAAGGAATGCGTCGATTCAGAGTTAGTGGCAAGCTTGCTCCAAGATATATTGGACCATTTCCAATTATAGCCAGAAGAGGTGAGGTTGCTTATCAGTTAAGACTTCCATCACAACTGTCAGATGTGCATGATGTGTTTCATGTGTCGCAATTGAAAAAGTGCTTAAGAGTGCCAGAGGAGCTGATGCCTTCAGAAGAAGTGGATCTAAAAGAAGATCTCTTATATCCAGAGTTTCTAGTCAAAATTTTAGAAGAAGCGGAACGTCGTACCCGAAATAAGACTGTCAAATTTTGCAAAGTACAGTGGAGCAATTGTCTAGAGTCGGAAGCAACTTGAGAGCGTGAAGAGGATCTCAGAGCAGAGTTCCCTAATCTTTTTCCCAGTCCTTCCGAATCTCGGCGTCGAGATTCTTTCTAAGGGGGGTAGGTTTGTAACATCCCAAATTTTTGCTTTTATTTGGAAAGAATAATTTTAAACCAATTAATTCAAATTATTTGGATTTCTCAGAAATTAAAGTTTCTGTTTAAAACTAAAAATTAATACCAACATAGGTTGGAAATATTTTTCTTAAGTTTAAAACATCTCTAGGGATTTCTCTGAATTTTTCTGGATTTTTCAAAATTTATTTGGTATTTTTCCGATTATTTTAAAGCCTCCTAGTCATTTCTGAAAATCAAAAAGTAATTAAAATCCTGAAGCTCTCCTGGAGCCGACAAGTGTCGCCCATCGGGTCGTTTCACGCCGCCGGATCTATTTCCAGCCGTCCGATCTCACTTACCGTTTCAATCCCGCCCTTCCCCATCGTCAGGTCGACACGTGGCGTACATCGAGCCATCCGCTTCCCCGCCCGATTCAATCCCAGCCGCTCCCAGCCACTTACCGCTTCGCCGCTTCTTTCTCCTCTCTGCGTGACGCGTGGTACAATCGGCACCGTTCCCTGTTGCCGTGCTTAATCTCCGCCGCTCCTTCTCACTTAATGCACCAATCGGCTCAGATTCTCTCACGGTTGTCGGATTGAATCGTGATCGTCCCCGATCACTTACCCTTCGCCCAAGAACCGTGGTCCAGATCGCTCCTCTTTGCCACCCGTCGCGCATCCACCCGTCCTCCTCATTCTTTTCCGTTTTCTTTCTCTCGCCGACATGCGGGGCCCGCTGTCAGACCCGTCGTCTCCGCCGGTTCTTCCTCCCCGCACCCCGCCGCTGCCGCCATTAGTGCCGAAAACTGAAACTTTCGATGCTTCAGTTCCTTTCCAGTTTACTTCCCCGTGCCAACTGCAGATTAAGCCCCCGCCTCCACCGCGTCCGTTTCTAGCATAAAGACGCGCGTTACTCCTCTCCTCGCCGTCGCATTCATTCCCTCCGACCGTTTCAGCTCCGGCGAATTTCGCGTGGCCGTTACAACCCTCCCCGCCCTATAAAACCCACACCCCGAGGTCCCTCTACCGCTGCCGCCCCTCCCTCACCTCTCAAGCGAATCACCCGAGCGCCAGAGCCCTCCCTACGCCCGATTTCTTCCCCGCGGCTTCAAATACTCCGGCGAGCAATTCCGGCCGCCTCGGGCTTCCTCATTCCTCGCCGACGCCTCCCCGACGTTGCTGGTGCCAAGGCGATTCCCGGCGACCCCTTCCCCGAGCTGCTGCGCCACCGGAGCTCCTCCGCCGCCGTGAGGTCCCTCTCCGACCGCCGCCCCTCCTCGCCGATCCTTCCCTCCGGTCACCCTCGGCCTCCGCGCAAGGTACTAGTGAACTCCCTGCGTCCTCCTCTTCACTTTGGTACCCTCGGCCAGCGCTGTCGCCCGCCGGAGCGTCGGCGACCCTCGGTCCCCGTGTGCCACCGCCGGCCGCCCGCCCGTCAGCCGTTGGGCTGAGGTGGCAGCAGGTGTGGCCGCCAGTTGGGCGCCACGCTAGCGCCACCCGAGCGCCTCCCCGCCACCTCGCGCGTGCGCGGCCACGTCGGCAAACAGCCGTGACGTGGCAGCCACGCGGCGACCACGCGTCAGCCACGTTAGCGCCACCCGCTCCCCGCGCACCCGCCTGCCACCTCATCTTTCCCTCGGGTCCATGGACTAGTCCACCAGACCCGGGCCCCACCTGTCAGCCTCTCCCCGAATAAATTAATCCTAGGGCTGACGTCATAATCACAGTTTTCCTTTAGAAAAATAATTCTTGCTGACGTCATAAATGATTTTCGGTTTAAATTTTAATCCAGAAAATAGCCTTTTTCTTTTATTTTGTATTTAAACTTTGGAAGGCTATAATTTTTGCATTTTAACTCCAAATTGACCCATTCAAATTTCTAAATTCATCTAAAATTCCAAACTTTCGTTTGGTATATTTTTTTTAATTTTTGAGTTTTTATTTTATTTTATTTATTTGGTTCTTCTCGTTTCTCGTGTAGAATCCGATCTGTCCGACGATTTTCAAGAGCAACTTCGGGAAGATTCCAACATAATTCCAGAAGGCAAGTCTCCTTGACCATTTTGCTCCTATGTTTTATAAATAGTTTTTTGCAAATTAATTTAAATTATTTGCATGGCTATGTTTAGTAAATTGATAATTTTAATTCTAAAATTTAGATAAGCACCCAATTTGTTATGCCTCCTTTTGAAATTTCGTACCATGTACCCTTGTCAACTTAGGATAATATTTAGCTCAATAATGAGTTAGTATTACTTTTGTTGAATTTAAATTATTATCAAATGCTTAGTCTAGCTGATAAATAAAAAAAACTCATATGAGAAAAATGGTTAATGAATGATTTGTGATTTAATGTTTTGTTTGAAAAGTGGTAATAGATGTTACCACTGTAAATTTAAAATAAAAATGAAGTTCAAGGTAAAATTTGACGAGGGTGGATGGAATATTTGGCTGGTGCGGTTTAGCACGAAAAACGGGTTTGTCAATGATCCACCCTAGTCGTCTAAGGACTGATTCTTGTTTTTGTCCAATCTGAGTAAAACAGTACAACCACAAGTTAAAATGGGTATAACCTAGCTAATTAACCTATAATGGTTTAGTTTTTGTGTCACTATTGGAAAATGGGTATCAGGGATTTACTGATTACTCAAAGTGAGGGGCAGGGATTTACTGCACTCACATGGCGCAAGAGGGGGCTTCTGAATGTGGTGGATTTAACCCTTCAGCGGTGAAACCTCAGCGGGTGATATAAAACTATACTAGAGTAGGTGAAAAGTTTTGTGATATTTTATCTAGGTCTTATGCCAAAGGAAGCATGTTGACTGTTAGGATAATATATCTCTTGTGGGTAAAGTTATACACACTCTGCAGAGTAATAAAACTATTCGAATAGCCGTGCCCACGGTCAAGGGCGGACAAGGAATGCATTCACATAGTAGAGATTTGACTTTGAATTTAAGAAAAAAGGTTTTGAAAAACTAGAGAGTGGATAGAACTCTCGTAATTTTGGTTTGGTGGATGTAACCAGTTCAGGTGGTATTAAACTCCATTTTGAATCTTGGCGGAAATAGCCTAATTATCAGTGATGGTGGATGTAACCTTCACTAAGGTACGTATTAAAATTTAGATTATGAAAATTTAATGTTTAACAAAATGCTTTCAGTAATAGTATATAAATTTGAAATAAAATGCTGATTTGTGCAAAAGAGCCATATAGCCTTCCTTTGTTCAACCTTGCATCTAATGCATCTTTCCCAAGACTTGCGGAGTACTTTATGTACTCACATACTAAACTTCAAATAATTCGCAGAAGAGGTTGAAGCTCAGGAAGGAGACTACGACTACTGTTCCGCTTGCGGCTGTGATGGATTCTTTCCGGAGGAATAGGTCTCGTTGCTCAAGTCAATTGCCTGTGGCAGATTGATGGGCCGTTGATCTGAATATTTTGTTTCCGCTGTTTTATTTTGTGTAAGAGGTTCAGTGAACCGCAGTTGTAAGGCCTTGGGCCAGGACTTATGTATTTCCGTTATTATTGTAATAAAGCGTTGTTGGCAATGTATCATTTTGTCTGATTATCTGTGTGTACTAGCGTTGATCTGGGACTAGTACTGCAATACACAGGGGGGTCCGGGAGTTTCTACTCCAGGGTCTCACACCGACGCCTTCTTCCTCACCGGCGACCGCCACCACAAATGCTCGTGTGGGACTGAGCACCAAAATATGGACTCCCCTACCCTCCCTGAACCTCTCAGTACCGGCTATGGCCTGGGAGACCCAGTGCCGAGGCTAGATTGCGGTGGAAGGCACACCCCTGTTCCTCGATGCCGCGATCGGCCAAAGGTAGACGATGACCGAGGGGTTGGGCTATGTGGCTTCATCGAACCGTTCCTGCCTGATCGGACGGGCACAGAGTGAAGGC
This sequence comes from Melocanna baccifera, assembly GCA_036346265.1. Lineage (NCBI taxonomy): Eukaryota > Viridiplantae > Streptophyta > Magnoliopsida > Poales > Poaceae > Melocanna > Melocanna baccifera. The sequence goes on along the minus strand of CM070696.1, from coordinate 4,286,422 downwards.
GCACCGGTCCCAGGCCACTTCGGCCATGGTCGCACGTAGATGGGCTGAGCCGACGGCCCATCAGCTGGTTTGAAAACCCGAGCACATGCGTGCCAATTCCTATGGGCTGGGCCGCACTGTAGACTATTGTAGCATTCCTTTTTCCAGAGCCGAAAAATCACAAAAATATATCCATTTGTTTAGTTTCGACGCCCTGAGTCCATTTTCGATGTCTGTTGCTCCAAAATCCACTTCCAAAAAATTCCAAACCAGCCATTTGAATATTTATTACATTTACTTCCTTTTCATAGATTAATTATTTTATTTCTCCTAGCTTGATTAGAGGCAAGCACGGATTTGACATTATTTTATGTATGTTTTGCGCTAGTTTCCGAGGAATCCGAATTGACTTTCTAGGCCCCGAGCCAGCTTCCGCAGTTTACGAGATTGTCGAGGCCATCGACCCGCAAGGCAAGTTACATATTTTTGATCATTTTGAACCCATGCAAATTCCTAATATTTATTTACAATATTTGCATTACTATTAATTGTCTAATTTACTTTATGAAAAATAAATGTTTAGAATAACATTGTATTGTAGATATGTCCAAACACTGAAAAATGCCCTGTTTCAATTTGAGGCCATATTCACCTTGACAACCTTAATATTATTTAATTAAATTGTAAACAACTAGTAAATACTCTCACATAAAATAACGAACTACCATTAGCTTGGTAGTTTGCCGGTAAAAGCTTTTCGAAATAATAATCCAGGGTAGGGAGGAAATAGTGGAAAGTCCCATAGTGGCCGAGTCCACGACCCTACCGTAGGGTAGAGGGTGCAACAGACAGGTGTCGGTACAGTTATGTATGAAACCGGTCGTGGTTGGCAGTCTCAGAAGAAATGTAAGGACTAGAACCTTATACTGAGTTTAGAGCACAGTGACCGCTCAACCACAAGTGTTGACTCGTCAATTGGGGTCTAGTAACTGCTCGCTTTAATTGAACCCCTACAGGAGTGCAGGGTAGTGGTATGGGTGTGTCGACACCATACACACAACGATAAGTCTTCATGAACTTGGGCGGGTGCGTTCCGCAATGGCTAGTGGATATCCTGTTCAGTGAAGTTCACAACCTATCGGGTAGAGTCTATATAGTCAATTGAGCAGCAAAAAATCTTGGTTTCTCATTCTAGTCGCATGCAACTGGCGTGTGTCTATAGCTTGACATTATGAATTTGAGAAAACTTGTGGATAAAGCTGAGCAACTCTACAGAGTAAAACATAATGGTATTCGAATACGCCGTGCTTCCGGTTAACAAAGCTTTGTTTGATATGTGATTCTAGTAGCAAAGCATAAGTAGTTTATGAGATTTTAAATTGTGTAATTAAATGAAATAATGTTTGAGACCCCCAACTCTTTAAGCAGTTTATTTGTTTTATTGTTTTAAAGATTGTTTATAAATAAAATTGCATCCACATGAAATAATAAAACCAATATACACCCTTCCTTTGTAAACCCCTGCATATAATAAATTAGGATTTACTCCTGTAACTTGCTGAGTACGGTTGTGCTCACGGCTTGCTAATTAAAAATCAGACACCGTTCGAGGAGAGTCCAGAAGAGTCGGTTTGCGCCGAGAATCAGTGGTTTTAGGTTTTAGCTGTGCTCAGGCTCGCCTGTGGACTTCTTTTGTGATGTAAGTTATTCCGGGCCTGTCGCCCGCTGTGCTAAACTCGTCCGACGTGACATACTTTGTATTAAACTTTGAATTTTATGTGTGTAAGCATTTGTCGTAGTGATATTCATTACTGTAACGGTACGCCACAACTGTACGGATCCTAGGGCAGTTGCGGGTAACTGACGCTCCCGGAAACGGGGGCGTTACAGATTCCAACCACGGCCTTCAGATTTGGTCGGATTGGCATTGGTGTTGTCATCTCTGTCACTGGACCGTCTATGCGCTATCGGAATTGCTAAAAAACCAGGTTTGGCAACATCTTCCATGTATAGCTGGTTGAGTGCCGCCAATCACAAAAACTCACAAACAATCTAAGAATCAAACGTTGACTTTGACAATACATTCAAAATGCCATACCGGTTAGACTGTCCAACGCCCCCTTAAGGTGCCACAATATAGTACTAGTAATGAACCAAGCGTGGTCACTTACTCGCGCATATCAGAACTTCCTAGAAACATCATAGAGAATGAGCTACTCAATCATAGAGACGAGCGACCTAGGCCGAAAAGAAGGTTCCGCGATGGCTCGGTGCAGATGTTGGCAAGGACAGCGGGAGCCGCCTCCCACACATTTCTCTTCTTTACACTTCATTAAATACGCCCGTCCAAATCCAATCCAGTCACAGTAGCCAAAACTACCGTGAATCAATAATATTATCTCGTAGGTTTATCCAGACGACATTTTCACAGACATAGAGCGCTCACGGCTCCTGATTCCAGTCAAAAGGCGATGAATCAATTAGTCGCGTTGCAATCTATGCGTGTCACGAGAAAACAAAATATTCCAAATTTGAGGCGCACGGCGTACTGCATGTCCTTCGGTAACTTCCATTTTTGTGGGGCTGCTGTTGCATTGTAATGTCATTTATATAAAAAAAAGATACCTTGTTAAAGTATTTTGAAGCGACTGTCGTACATGTTGACAAGCTTTTGTAACTAAACGTTATTTGTATCTTTCCATCCCAAAAAATGTTTGAAAAGGTAAACTAATAGTCGTTTGGTTTCACGTCAAATCCTTCGACTTTGTCCCAGAAGTATGTTCCAAACCTCTTTAATTTTTTAATAGATGAGGTACTATTTCTGCATCCATATTACGTGACTTTGCAAGTTTCCCCCAAGTATTTTTGACGTTTTCTATGACCCTGTGGCATCCATATTACGTGACTTTGCAAGTTTCCCCTAAGTATTTTTGACGTTTTCTATGACCCTGTGGCAGACCCGGGAAATTAATTTCAAATCTTATGTATTTACTATACTAATTCCTTGGTTAGTGGTTAACATATACATACACCAACATTCATATTACATCCATACTGATTAAATAAACATGGTAGCATGATACAAATAACAATCGAAATTAAGTTGTAAGCAACTTGTTTTACAAAAAAAGGCTGACTGGCCAAATAATTCACACGATATAAAGTTACTACGGAAAGGAAGATAAAGAGGAAACAAAAGCCAGTTAGTATGCCTCAGCCCAACCACATACAACTGACTTGGATTTAACCTTAAAGATCGACATCATCGTCACCAAAACCCGCGGCATAAAAGTAACCATAAGACGGGTCGTCTTCCATATCTTCTGGATATGTTCAACAAGTAATTGTGAGTACAAAGTTGTACTTCGCAAGACTTCATAACAAAGATTATATAGTAGTCAAGGCTATATCAAGGGAAATGGCTATCTTACCAGGTCGTTCTATTTTTGCACAAAGCAAGCTTTTATAGTGAGTAATAAATTGTAATGGGAAGTTGTAAGAGCATTTAAATTTGATAAGTAATCTTTACTATTATAAAAGAAGGAGTTGGTTGTTGATGAGTCCTCTCTCATATCTCTTTTTGTCATTTGATCTGAACAATAAAATCTTGACCGTAAACCCCTCCAACCCTAAAACCCGCGCTGCCTCCCTAACCGAACCCGTGCGCCTGCCTGGTTTCTTTCGGCTTTCTCCATTCCATCGCTCCTCCCGCCGCCGATCTCCATCGCTCCTCCCGCACCTACCTGGTTTCTTCCGCCTTTCTCCATCTCCATTGCTCCTCCCGCCGCCGATCTCCGTCGCTCCTCCCGCGCCTGCCTCGTTTCTTCCGCCTTTCTCCATCTCCATCGTTCCTCCGGCCGCCGCGCCGCCCTCGCCTCCTCCCCTCCCTCCGCTCTCACCACCTCCGCCCCCCCCACGCCGCCGCATCCTCCTCCCCGAACCGCCTCCTCCCTAGCCCGCGCCGCCGCCGCCTCCTCCCCTACTCCCCCAACCCCCCACGCCGCCGCCTCCCCCTCTCCGTCCCCCGCACCGCCGCCTCCTACTCCCCCACCCCTCTCCCTCCTCCGCCGCCACATCCTCCCCTCCCTTCGCCCTCTCCGCGCCGCCACCACTCCTCCGCGCCCCACCCTCTTTGCCAGTCCGCGATCCCGCCATCACCCCCTCCGCCCCCCCGCGCCACCGCCACTCGATCGCCAGCGTGAATCGCCGCCACCACCATCGACTCCCTCCTCCTCCCTCTATCCCCCTCGTAGTTGGTGCCCGCCCCCGGACACGCCTTCCACGACCACGGCGAACCCCTGGGCCCAGGGACTCAACGGCGTCTAGCGACCTTGCCCCTCCCGCAAACACCTCCTGTCCAGGTATGACGGTTGTGTGGGTATTCTGTGATTTTTTAGCTTGTATGGATGTTCAAGTCTTGGAGTTCAATTAAGATGGCTCTGGACCTGTGAAGTGATTGGTTGGGAATTTTGGATTTGTGCCTTTGTGTGTGTGCATGCAAATATTTTGTGTAGCTGCTGATCATATGAGTTTTTTTGGTAGTTAGTCCCTCTGAGCACATTCATATAACCCTTAAGCAATTTGTTCAATGTTGTTAAGTTTGATCCCCTTCATATGTTGTATAATGGAAGTGATCCATCTTAATTGTTGTTATGTTTGTTGATTGACAATTCTGGAGTGTCATGCAGAGCGAGTACATGTTCATGATGTGTGTCTGTCATGTTTTTGTTTAAAAAGCTTACTCTGCTTGTTGTACTACCTTTACTCGCCTTGAATTACAAGCTTGGAATTGATGTGATGTTCTTCTGTTAAGAGTTGTAGATTGCTTTACTGCATATACATTTTCTTCTCCTTATTAAGAGTCTAAATTATTCTGGTTAAAATACAGCTTGAAATCCGTCCTAAGCTCTGCCACCTTTGCCCATCCTACCGCTGCCCCCTTGTCAAGCTGCGACGTGGATCACCAATCCGGTAAATGCGCTCGTCTGCAACTCAGCTCACCAAGGGGTTTCTTGTGCAGTACTTGAGGTAATGCTGTTAATGTTTTCTTATTTTTGGTGGGAGCAGCATCCAGCACTAAGCTAGCCGAGCAGCAGCAGTTAGCAGCTAGCACCAAGTTGTTGCTTCTTAGATTACGAGTTTTTTTGCTGTGTGCTACCAGTAGTCTTTTGTTACAATTGTGTAATATGGATAAGGCATGGTGCCAAATTATTACTTTGGTGTTGTAACTTTAGTTTCAATAAATCATGTGTAATAACTCGTGCACCAGACAACGTTAAACGCAACGCTCTGTAATTTTGCTTGCACAAGTGCTCGCAAATGAACTGTTGAATGCAAAATGGTTTCTTTGGCACAATCTGCTGTTGATGTATTGATGTATTGTTGGTGCAAAATGGTTTTCAAGCTATGGTGAAATGCTTGTATTGCTGGTTCAGTGCACTACACAAATTTTTTTAATTCTTTTAACAATCTGAGGAATACAAAGTACTAGGATTGAGTTGAGAACAAGCTCAAGGATCGATGAATACAAGCACTAGCATCAGCACATAAGAGCCAAATTGATGAATATAAAGGAGGGGAATTTTCTTCTTATTCAAAATACCATTTGTTGTTTGCACAATTATGGCTTTAAAATAATTCTTATGTGTATTAATTGATTCTTTCAGGTAGTGGCTGCAATTACTGTTCATAGACATTTCAAGTCACAGCTAGACCCGGTATTGGTTGTACTGCTCTATGTTTTACCATTAAGTGCATGTACTGTGTTGAACCATTTTCCTATATACACACACATACATACATACATCTCTTTTTAGGGGATGGTGGAATTTTCCCATATTTTTTTCTGCTCTTAAGTCTCTAAATTGAGAAAGTCTATTCACTATTTTGATAATTTCTGCACTACACTTTTTTTCTATTATTCATTTGGGTGTTACATTAATTTGTGTGTCTATCCTGGATCTGTGTAGGATTACAACTGTTACAAGGAAGTGAAGCAGTAAATAGAGAGGATTATCTTACTGCAACAGAATATACAGTAAGGTAATTTATTACAACGAATAAATGCTTAGCAAAATAGTAGCAATGTTGAGTGATGGTTCGCCCACATTTACACATTTTTTGTTTTCTTTTTAACTTATTCTTAGTATACTGATGGTAAAATTTCACGTTTCCTGATATATCTTTCTGTACTTCTAAGTAGTAAGTATCATTAGCCCCTATTCTCTAAGTAGTAAAGAGAGAGGATTATCTTACTGTAACAGAATATACACTAAGGTAATTTATCCTTTGTTTGTTATCCTTTGTTTTTTGCAACTGTCATTCTTGTGCAGATGTAGGTCTCATTGAAATGTTTAACACAAAAGATGTATGTCATATTAGATTTCGTTCTGACAAACTATTTGCTGTGTCAGCATGATGTCGGTTAGGAGCCTTTCTACGCGAAGAGTCTATGCTCCCTTTGATACACACATGTCATTCCAGTCTAGGTAAGTGTTCTTGAAGACACATTTATGCATGTTCCTATTTTTTCTTTAGTTCATTCTTTGTGTATCTTAATGTACATTTAACACAAAATGTAATGTCGTTGATGATTTACCTTTTATAGGTGCATCCACTTTCATGAGTTGGGCCCAGACAGCATACATTACAAGTGGAACTTTCGTGTACATATAGTGCACAAATTTTCAATTCAAGAGATTATGACTGGATCTATGCTTCAGCTAATAGTTGCTGTTGAGAATGTATGTATCGATATTTGCTTTAACATTCATTACACCATATGTTCTTTTAATTGTCAACCCAATATTATTTCATGCAATTACTTATATGTTTTTCGCATTTCTATTATTTGGGCATGAAAATGGAAGTGTTTTGCTTCGGCAGACAATCTCATAGATTTGACCGATTACTTGCCGAAGGGAGTTCATATGAGATCCACTCAGTAATTGTTGACCCAAATCCCAACGAATTTCGGTTCCTTGAAAAAGGGCTTGAATTAAGGTTCACATACCGAACTATGGTTGGGCAATTGAGCAATATCATTCAATTTTCTGATCTCCCTATCCAATATATACATTTTGAAGATGTTTATTTAAAACCGAACAAGTCAATTGTTGGTAAGATCTCCACTTTTTCACATATGCTGCCTCTTATTTGATATATATACTTTTGCGTTGTTGCTTTGAACAATCTTTACAATTAATGCAACTTTGGTAAGATGTGGTTGGTTTGGTGGTACATGTCGGCCCAATATAGCACATCAACAACTTTCCACGTCGTGTATCAATCAGGGAATTATGCCTCATGGATGACAGGCAAGTTGCATAGAATGCTTCTATTTTCTTGAAAACAAATAATTTATATTGCATATTGTTGATTGAGTCCATTTTTTATGTACATCAGTAAAAATTTATTATTTGTGCACATTTGGGATGGACTTATCGTACGATATCTAACACAATGGAGACTTGCAGGGGAACAGAACTATATTTTAACTGTGACAATGCTGAAGAAGAATAGTCGATATGGTATGTGTGCAACTAATATGAATACATCATCATCTTATATCTTATTCCAGTTCCTCATCTAATTAATACATTATTGAAAAGGTTGCTTAATGACAATGGATTGTACAAAATTTATGTTTGGACCACAAGGTGATAGGCTACAAGAGCTTGAAGGTACAAAACAAGTAAATAATGTATGCAAGTATGTATGTCTTTCATAATTTAAATAATGCTCCCTTCAAACAGAACTGCGCCAAGTAATGCTGCATGATTTGAATGTAAGGAACTTTATCATGAATACCGTTGACGTAAAGAACGATACACTTGACAAAATGTTTGGACATTAAATAACGTAAGCAATTCACTAAATCTTTTCGTATTTTTTCATAATGGATTTATGATGTTTAACTATTTGTTTTCCATTTTGTAGAGTGTGCTTGCTTTCTCTTTCCTTGACAAGCTAGAGATGGATATAAGTCTTCCAGAAGGATGGTGCACTAACATTTTTTAATTCCCATGAACCATATTATAATTTTGTAAGTCTCTGGATAGCAAGATCTACTCATTGCTATCAACGTTCTGCAGTATGACCTTACCTCACTTGTATATACATTTTACAGTCAAACACTAACGCTTGTTAATGTCCATGTGAACCATATTATTATTATTTAAGTCTCTGGATAGCAAGATTTATTCATTGCTATCGACATTCAGCAATATAACCTTGCTTCGCTTGTTTATACATGTTGCAGTCAAAATCTTTAACATAATGGTTTTGCCAATTGGTAGTTCTTTCTTTTATGCCCAATTTTGTGAGAGATGTGAGATAATGGCATTGTTCATTCCTTAAAAAAATGGCATTGTTCTCTTTGTTAGTTAATTTACAACGCACGGGCTCAAATATCATTACACTGCAAACACTGCTCAGTGCCAATATTCTCTTCGAATTTCAGTCTCGCAGAGAGCCACACGGACTGCTTCGAGCATCTTTGTAGGCATAGCGTGTCTTGGCGCTAATGGTTTAGGTACCTTTGGTCAGCATGTACAAACCAAAGGTGCAAATGTAGTGACTCTAGACTAACTTTGGCGGACTAAGGAGACATTTGTATTGGTTTTTGCTTTGATAGTATGTACCACTTTTATTTGGTTTTCCGTTGCAACGCACGGGCACCTTACTAGTTAATATTGATGTATAAATAACATGTTTAACCAAGAGGCTTGTTGCCCTAAAAGCAAAACAGTGACAAATTCCTTTTACCAACCAAGTCACACATGGATTTTTCCATCCATACCTTCCCAGAATCATTTTACAAAATGCAAAGCTACTTATTGTGGAATATAACCAAGTGATGTCTATAACCAGAAACATGGCTCTTTGAATAGATTTATACTTTATAGAGATTGTACAACTTTGCCTAGATGACATAAACAGCTTACCATGTTATACATGTCAAACGATATCGTAAGTATCCAGTTTGAGAGTTCATGATGAAGTTTTTATATTACCGGTCCTAACAACCACCATGCTATGATACATTATTAAAATATGGAGAGCTCTCCAAGATTCTAAAAACTCATACTTTTTGTCGGTAAGCTTAGTTGTCTCGCTAAGCCCCTACGAACATAGAGATACTCTACGAGCCCACACTATCATACAGATCAACCTATCAACTACCTCCTGTGGTTGAGTTGCTAGAACCTGATAACTTATTATGCTAAGGCCTCCCCCCATAGAGGCCCACGTGGATGTACCAGAATACTTAAGTTTATGGCACAATAGATTAGTTCTTATTACCTAGGCAAAACAACTATAAACCAAAGTCTCATGAAATTGCACTAGTCACTACTACAAAACAGGATATACTAGACGGGTAAATCACAGACGGTTCATACGAACCGTCTGTGCTTAACTATCACACACGGTTCATACGAACCGTCTGTGCTTAACTATCACACACGGTTCATACTACCACCCGGCTGTGATACTGTCACAGATGGTTATTAACATGACCCGTCTGTGATAATTGAGACATCACAGACGGTTCGTGTTAATAACCGTCTGCGAAAGTTCCTGAGCGGTTTGTTATACGAGCAAATGCGCGATAATAGAGACATCACGCAGGCGGTTCGTGTTAATAACCGTCTGTGAACCTTCACAGATGGTTATTAACACGAACCGTCTGTGATGTCTCTATTATCACAGACGGTTCATATAACAAACCGTCTTTGATATTAATTGTTACAGACGGTTCGTGTTAATAACCATCTGTGATAAATTGCACTATTAATACTTGGATGGTGTCGACACAGATATGTCTTCATTGCGCTGCATCGGTGGAGCAAGGCGGCCGGCTTTAGGGAGTTCGGGGGTGAAAATATATCGCCGTCTTCTTAGTGATCTAATCAGAGGTTAGTACTCAATTACTTTTAATTATGCTTATATACATGTTTTTATAATGGAAGGCCAGAGATGATAACTTATATGTTATGTAGTAGCAGTAATAATTATTTTTGGCAACCATTTGTTATTTGTGTAGCTAGCATAGATGGATCGAAGCTGGATGTACATTGAGAACCGTGTGAGTGAAGAGTACATTATTGGCGTGTCTGTTTTTAGAAGAGCGGCCGAGCTGGATATGTTAAAGAAGGGGATAAAATATATGTACTGTCCATGTATTGATTATGATAATCTCAAAATGTTTAGTAACTCAGCGCAGATCGAAGCTCACTTGATTCGAAGGGGTTTCAGAAAAGGGTACAAATGTTGGACCAGTCACGGTGAAGAGAAGTGTACACAAGAAGCTGGTAGTTATGACATAGTCGAGGGGGACAACGATATGCCAGTTGTGGACTGTACTTTTGGTCATGAGGCCGTGGATGGATCGTAGGATGACAATCTGGATCAGATGTTACGTGATGCAGAAGGGAACTACAGTGAGAGAGAGTTTGGTAAATTCGAGGGCTTGATGGAGGACTCAGAGAAACCTTTGTTCTTGGGATGCAAGCCACAATACACAAGGTTGTCATCAGTTCTAGAACTACTGAAATTGAAGGCAAGCAATGGTTGATCCGACAAGAGTTTCACGGCATTGTTAGGTCTCCTAGCGGACATGCTTCCAAAGGAAAATGTGTTGCCGAGAACCACCTACCAAGCCAAGAAGATTCTTTCTCCATTAGGAATGGAAGTAGAAAGAATACATGCATGTCCGAATGATTGTATCATATACCGTAAAGAGTATGCTAGCTTAAATATTTGTCCGGTGTGCAAAGCATCCTGATACAAGTGTAAAAATGACTCTGATGATGGAAAGGGCATCAAGGTGAAGCAAGGACCTCCTGCTAAGGTGTTGTGGTATCTTCCTGTAATCCCCCGTTTGAAGCGTTTATTTGCAAACCGCAAGGATGCAAGATTGATGCGTTGGCACTTGGAGCAGCGTAAGAAAGACGGAATGATAAGACATGTTGCTGATTCTGCCCAATAGAGGAACATCAATAGGATGTTTGTAGATTTCGGTGTAGAACCGAGAAATATAAGGTTTGGGTTGAGTACAGATGGAATAAATCCTTTTGGTAACATGAGCAGCCGACATAGCACCTGGCCCGTGACTCTACGCATGTACAACCTTCCTCCTTGGCTGTGTATGAAGCGGAAGTATATTTTGATGTCACTACTTATCCAAGGGCCGAAGCAACCTGGCAACGATATTGATGTGTTCCTAGCACCATTGGTAGAAGATCTTACAATACTGTGGAACGAAGGGGTACATGTATGGGATGCAGACAAACGAGAGAACTTTACTCTACGCGCTATGTTGTTCTGCACCATTAATGATTTTTCGGCCCTTGGTAACCTGTCAGGGTTGAGTACAAAAGGAGTCAAAGCGTGTCCGCACTGCTTAGATTATACGGAGAGTGTGTGGTTGAACAACTCGCGTAAAACTGTGTACATGCATCACCGTAGGTTCCTTCCAAGGTATCACCCATACCGCAAGATGAAGAAATAATTTGATGGAAAAAAAGAAGATGACTCAGTACCAAGACCTTTTAGCGGGAAAGAGGTGTATGATATGGTCAAGGATATAAACGTTGTGCTTGAAAAGGGGCATAAATTGAGGAAGAACATGTGGAAAAAAAGGTCAATATTTTGAAACTTGCCTTATTGAGAGCACTTAGAAGTTTGCAATTGCATCGATGTCATGCACGTAGAGAAGAATGTATGTGACAGTTTGATTGGTCTCTTACTGAACATTTCTGATAAAACTAAGGATGGTGTTAACGCAAGGTGTGACTTGGTCGCTATGAACATCAGGACCGAGTTAGCACCGATAGAGACCGATAAAGGCCAGACATACCTTCCCCAAGTTTGCTACACTCTGTCTAAGTCCGAGAGAACTGAACTGTGCCAGTCCTTACATGGTGTGAAAGTTCCATCTGGTCACTTCACCAGCACGAAGAAACTTGTTTCCATGGAATATTTGAAATTAATTGGTATGAAGTCCCACGACTGTCATGTGCTAATGACACAAATGCTACCTGTTGCAATTAGAAGTATTTTGCTGAACAAGATTCGAGTGACAATCATAAGGTTATGTTATTTCTTTAACGCAATTGCTCAGAAGGTCATTGATCCCGATGGACTAGATGCTCTGCAAACTGAGGTGGTGACAACTCTATGTCATCTAGAGACGTATTTCCCTCCATCATTTTTTGATATCATAGTCCTTCTTATTGTCCACCTTGTAAAAGAGATAAAAATATGCGGCCCCGTGTTTCTACGTCATATGTACCCTTTTGAGAGGTTCATGGAAATTCTCAAGTCTTATGTACGCAATCGATCTCGACCGGAGGGTAGCATCATCGAAGGTTATACAACAGAAGAGATCATTGAATTCTGCATCGGCTACATGGCTCATGTCGATCCGATAGGTTATACAACAGAAGAGGTCATGAGGGAAGGCTAGAGGGTATCGGGACTATCGGAAGGAAAGCAATAACTCCGGATCAAAATACGTATGCTCAAGCCCATTTCACGATTTTACATCACATGACTGAAGTGACCCCATATATTGAAGAGCACAAGGACATGCTACGTCAAGAGAATACAGGCCAGTCAGAAGTTTGGATCATGAGACAACATAACCGTATGTAATATTGTGTGTATCACAGACAGTTAGGAACAAGAACCGTCTGTGATATTGTGTGTATCACAGACGGTTGTTGTTTTTAACTATCTGTGAAAGTAGACTATCACAGATGGTTGTTTGCAAAAACCGTCTGTAATGTAGGTTATCACTGACGGCTCCTGAGCCGTCTATGATTACCACCTATTATCACTGACACATAAAAACAGACGGTTCAAAAATCGTCTGTGATGACGGTTCCGAACCGTCTGTGATAGGCCTGTCTGTAGCAGTGAGTATCTATAATGACTCACTTAACTGTAAAAACATGTCTTCAGTTTTATTTATTTACCAAAATATCAAAGGTGCCATCTCTAGACCAATTTGTATGTTTTCCCATTTTGAACAATTTGACCAATTTTAAACCTAGCACAACTAGTATTGATATGAGTATGGCTAAACATCAACTATTCACTTCATCTACAAATTTTAGAACTAAATGTACAAGTAGTGGATAGAAATATTGTAGTGACAACAGTCAGGGTATCAATTTATAAAGGTAGGGTCAATACAACAATTGGATGTAACTACCAACATTACCAATATAGCATTTTTACCAAAATTTATGTGCATGCATAATAATTTTGAAATATAACATACATAATAGTGAAATATAGGATCAACATGGTTAAAGGGGGTGTTTATCTTACTTGTTGAACTCTTGGTCTTGCTCTAGAGTTGCGTTAGAGATTTCTGTAACATCGGTATCTAATCGGTAAAAGCCAAATAACACAAATTAGAGCAAAAATAATTCAAACAGAGACAAATCCAAATATTTTTTAGATTATGAAAGAGCATGATTTTACAAAAATTTATAAACAAGTTTAACTCAATTTGGAGTTCAGATGAAAAGTTATGAGGATTTGATTTTGGTTTGGTTTAGAAAATATAGAAAAAGAAAATAGAAAGGCAAGCATGGCAGAGGTAAGGGAGAAGCTCCAGGAGGAGAATAACATGTGTGTCGAGCAAGGAGAGCTTACAAGGGCATCAATGGTGCAATGGTGTACTTGCTGATGCTAAGGAAGACGATGCTATTCCCAATGAACCACAAGATTAAGCGCTCTAGTTCTTGGGAGGTAAGCTAGAAATGGTAAGCTGAGAAAGATGATGCTAGCAGTGTGGCTTAATTATGGCAGAGAAGATCATACGAAGATCGACGAAAAACCGTTTTGAGAACTCACGACGTGTGCTCTTTCTCTGCCTAAACGGACAAGAGGAGGCCACAAAATGGTTTGACAGCGCTACAGCGATGGGACAGGGCAAGGGGAGGTGATGGCTATGCTAGGTGATCAAAATTGTGCATGGCTCGGTCGAAATCGGTGGGCAGGCATGGCGTACAATGGTAGCTACACATGGCCAGTAGTGAACAAGCACTACTACAGAAATCATCATCACAGACGGTTCAAAAACGTCATCACAGACGGTTTTCTGAACTGTCTGAATTTATAGGTCAATGATAATTGAATGTTATCACAGACGGTTTATGAGTCGTCTATGATAAATACAATACAAATGGTTTGTAACTACAACCGTCTGTGAAAAACACTATCACAGACGGTTCTATATATAGAACTGCCTGTGATGGGTGAGTATCACAGACGGTTCTATATATAGAACCGTCTATGATGTTTGTCGGACTCCGGAGCAACGACTCCTGGATCCTCAGTGTAAATCGCACTAGTCCAGGATCAAGCTAGTGCACATAGTGGATAACAAAGATTCATATCATGCACAATGACCTTTATTCATTAACTAAATATGGGCCTGATGGCCAAAGGTTACATCAATGGTTCATAAACCAAAAATAAATATAAACAGCGGAAGAAAACCAATGAAGCAAAGAGCCCATCCCGCCCGCCCACAGCGAATGACTGTAAGACGCGGCCTAGTCGTCACCATCCTCACCGAAGTTGTTGACGTCATCATCTGGCAACAGATTTTAGCAAGGTGAGCACATAAAGTACTCCCAAGGTAAGCATATAAAGTATTTACGCAAGTTACACCAGGAGTTTTAACAGAGTGAATGCATGCATAGGGATAACAAAGAAAGGCTTATTAAGTTTATTTGTGCGAAAAACAGTACTGAATTTAAATACAATAACATAAGTGCAAAAGCTGAATTTTATACAGTAGATAGAAATAATAATTTAACAAAATAATATCGTTAGTGCAGGCTACGACCAAACACTAACCTAGTCACAGGTATCCCACCTGGTCCATCTTTTCAAAAGGTTTCACATGGATTCCATCTATCCATATGCTTTTCAAAATCTCTTATGGATTCATTTTGTTAGTGCAGGTTCCGACCAAATATCAACTTATTCATAGGTATCCCACCTGGTCATGGATTCCATCCATCCATCCATAAGCCTTTTTCAGAAATCATTTTAAAAACCAAAGTCTAATCCATGAAAAACTTTACCCAGCTTGCCCATGACCGTGGGCATGGCTATCCAGGATAGATTATACACTCTGCAGAGGTTGTACAGCTTTACCCACAAGATATGATTATCTCATATTGTCGGCCATTACACGCTTCCGTAGGCGTGCGACTGAGAAAATCATAACAAGACCTTTACAATGCTAAGCCTTCAACCTGGTCACGCCGCCACTAAGGTTGCACCACAACTTGAATCCACAAGTTGGAGCCCCCTCTTGTGCCGTGTGAGACTTCTCATGGCCTACGCCACGCTCACATTCAACCTATAGCGAGACCAAAGTTGGGACCTCACAAATTAGTCAGTCAGGACTGTCCCATACCAGTTTTGTGGTAGTACGATATGGCTTTGCAACAGTAGCTCACAGACCGGTCCTTAACTTAACTTAGGCTCAAACCACATATCCCCTTGTGCCTGACAATCAACATTGTGTTACCGAACAACAATACATGCCAGCACCCACCACCTAACCATTAGCTTAGGTCAAAACCAAGTTTTATATTTTTCGTTTGAAACATTCGTATACCTTCTTGACTCACCGAAGTCAAGAATAGAGTTTACAAAATCATTGTTTTCAAGTGAAACAAGTATTCCCACTTAAATCATTTTATGTATGGCTAAGCAATTCTATAAAACTTCTAGTCAATACTATTATACCAACTAGGTTTTCATCTAAGGTGACAAGGCATAAGGAAGTTCAATATCAAATTTGTCCATACACAAAGGATTTGGGTATAACTAGAATCTAAGACGATTTCTAGAAGTTTGAATTCCAAAGAAAAGAATAAGAGGAATTCTTGGAATTCTTTTGTGAAGGAGAAGTGGCCGAAAGCTACAATATTTTTGTGTGGTCGAAACCATTATCGAATCAACGATTGAAGTTGCGAAGGTCAAAGTCGAAGACGGAGACTCCAAGTATGGGTGAAGGCGAAGTCGAAGATTCAGTTGTAGACCCAGTCGAAACTGTACAATGGTCGAAGAAGACTATAGCAATCGAGAATAAATGGTAGTCGGAGTCGAGTGGTCGGGACGACAATGAACGCCGGTGGTGGAAAGCGAATGTACTCAGAGTCGGCTACGACTTCGACTACTGAGTATTCTTCCAACTACTCCTCGCTGAAAAAGCGAAGGTACTCGGAGACATAGAGCGAAGAGTGACAGTGGTCAGAAGCGACTACGGTCGGAGGTAGATGGAGACGGCAGTGGTTGGGAGCGACTGTGGTCGAGAGTGACTGTAGTCGGAAAAACAATTGTGGTCGAAAGGATTGGAGTTTATGCAAAGTGATCGAAAGAATCGGACGGGTTGGAGAGGTCGGACGGCTTCGAGTGGGCGGAGAGATCGAAGGGTTTAGGGAGGTCGGAGGGTACGGAGGTTAAAATGGTTAAACAACCATGGTCGATTCGAAGACAGAGGTTGAAGTGGAAAGCTCTGAAATCGAAGGCCGAAGTCGAAGTCTTCGAGGTCGAAGATCGAAGGCTGGAGTCGAAGTTTTCGAAGGTCAAAGTCAAAATCGGAGTCTTCAAAGGTTGAAGTCTCTGGGGATGAAGATTGAAGTCGGAGTCGAAGGCTCCGAGCAGTCGGAGTCCAAGAAACCTCCGAACAGCGGAGTCTAAAGATCCTCCGGATGGCGGAGTCTAAAGAGCCTCCGGACATCGGAGTCTTATGAGTCTCCGAATGTCGGAGTCTAAGAATCGGAGGGCTGGGAGAAGTTGGATGACTTCACCTGATAAGATCCGAGTGATCCAATGGCGATGAAGACTAGTGAGATGCACAAAAGAAGGAGAAGAGTATGAGTCTGGTTTTACCTTGGCACAAGGTTTGGGTTACATAGTTGGCTGGTGGCGAGGGTGTAGCGGAGGTGGGGTATGATTATCGGCGACGGAGACGGCTTGCTCGGAGAAGGGGCGTCGAAGGTTTGCGCAAGCCTGAGAAAGGTTACCGGCGGCGGGGTACTCTGGTCATGCTCTGGCTCGGGAAAAAGGGTGAAGGAGGTGTGCGCGGTCCCATCGAAGATT
The DNA here is from genome assembly GCA_036346265.1 of Melocanna baccifera. Lineage (NCBI taxonomy): Eukaryota > Viridiplantae > Streptophyta > Magnoliopsida > Poales > Poaceae > Melocanna > Melocanna baccifera. Next base: position 4,269,301 of record CM070696.1, on the reverse strand, counting down.
TGGTGGTGGTGGCGTCGGTGTCGGCGAAAGAGACACTCCGGCGGGGGGATTGCTTGGCGAAGGGGTGGCGAGGTGAAGAAAAGAGAGAGGGGATTGCGAGGAGTGCATTGGTGCTCTCGTGCAATACCAGAAGTGGCTGGAAGGTGGTCGGCGGCGATGTGAAGCAGTGGCGCAACTCGGGCGGAGGTGTCGACGATGTTCCAGCGGTGAGGAGTCTCAACCAAGGGCAATCGAGAAAATCCAAAAATTATAAAATATATATTGAAAAATAGATTATGAATTTAGATGAATTTAGAAACTTGAATCACCTGATTCGGAGTTCGGACGGAGGAGAACGAGCAATTGGAAGATTGGCGGATAAGAAAATCCTGGGAAAAGAGAAATCAGGAATATTCCGAATAAATATTCCCACATGAACAGTAATGGGCAGCAGCCCTTTTCACTGTTTTTGGCCATGTCGTCGGCGAGAAAAGGCACGGGAGGTGAAGCCAATCGGTTGCTAATGACCCGAGGCACATGTAGGAAGTGACGGCACGTCAAACCGAGCACGGTGACGACGTGTACAGCGACAACGACATAGGGTGTGGAAAGAAGAATATTTTTCAGGCAGGGAATATGGAGAAGCAAGGTGAGCATGGCCTAGAACACAGCGAGGTGAAGCTAGGAAAATTATCGGCTAAGCCGAAAACTCACTGGAGGCGACGCAATCGTCGTTTGAACGATGTCGGTTCCGAAACACGAAAAACTCAATATCTTCGTGTTCGGTTAGGCGAATCCAAAACCATCTGAAACGTAGCCTCCTGGGATGGTTTGGCACGTTTTGACGTGGACGGATCGTTGAGAGCATTCCCGGACAGGCGGGGACGCGAAGTGCCATTTACGGCCATGGCGAGGTGTCGGGCGCAAAAATTTGGGAAAGGTTTTTGGATAAACGGAGGGGAGCACGGCGTAGAACGCGTCGAGACGAACTCAACGCCGCGGACGGCTCGGCCAACGGACTAGCGAAACACGGTGGACAAGACTTTATGCGGCCTACAGGCTGACATCGGCGTTTCGGGCAAACGGAGTCGAATTAACATGCGAGAGTTGCGGCGAATCGAAGAGTAGAGCGTGGGGGATCGTGATGCTCACCTTGGTTTCGGTCGGGCATGCACGGTCGGCCGGTGGTGACGCGAAGAACGGCGACCCGTTTTGGCCCACGGTGCCGATGATGCTCCGGTGAAGTTCCGGCGAAGGCGAGGTGAGCACCGCGTAGAACGCGACGAGGTGAAGCCAACGGTGTGGTCAAACGCGGCGGCGCTCCACCAGACGAGGCATAAAAGGCCGAAGAACGACGCTTGGTACACAAAAATAAAACTTCGATTGCGCCCAAAAGAAGAGGAGTGAGGACTTGAGATTTTCGGGGTTGAGTGAGGATGAGGAGAGGCTCACGGGGCTCCCTTTTATAGGGGTTGAGGAGGCCCGAGAAGGGAGATCAACCAACCATGTCCATCAATGGCATGAGTTAAATCCCGTGAAAATGCTCATCAATGGGAGAAGAAACGGTAGGGGAATGAAAGAGCTTGATGAAGAGAGTTGAATGCAATTTATTTTGCTAAAAACCGTTGAGTAAATCACAAGATATGGAGGTTTAAAGAAGCTTCACAATGTTTTTTCATGGTTGCACGTCTCCTGCGCACGCACGGTTTGCTGGGAGGAAGAAAGGTTAGGGAGGAAAGAGAAAAGAGAGAAGAGAAAAAAAGAAAGAGAAAAAGAAAATTCAGAAAAATTTCAAAAAAAAATTTTTAGAATCCTTTAAACCTGAAAAGAATAAATAAAATATTTTCAGAGTTTATTGAAGTTTATTTTAATTTTTAAAAATGTTTTTCTTTTTCTAGCTTAAAATAAAACAATAATTAACAAATAAAGCTTAAAAAATCTTAGAAAAATTCATGGAAGTTTCTAAAGCTATTTTGAACTTATAAAAATATTTTCAACTGAATTTTTGATATTTTTCTCTATAAAATATTTTTTTGTTTAACAAAAAGGCTCTTTTCTTCTCTTCTTTTTTTTTGCAGAAAATTAAGCTAGCTAAAAATTTTAAGATTTCAAGAAACCAAATAATTTTTATTTTTATTTTAAATTAAATTATTTAATACATTATTTATTTTTTTTTGTTTTTATTTTTTTCTCAAATCACCTTTTCATAACCTTTTTTCTTAAGCCGAAAATCAGGCAATTAAATTTTTTTTTTGAGAAAGAAACTTAAGAAACCAAAAGTAATTATTTTATTTTAAATTTAATCCAATATTTTGAAATAAACAGCTGGGCTGTTACAAACTACCCCCCTAAAAGAGAATCTTGTCCCCGAGATTTGCACGGGCTAGCAAAGAATTAGGTTTGGGTCTTACTCTGCGTGGCTTGAGTTGTGATCTAGTTCAGATGTCCCTTCGTGAACTTCGATGTCCTTTTACTTACTGTCTGAAGGGTATTAACGATCGGTGTTTCAGCTTGACGCTTTCAAGAATTAGGGAAGAAGAGACTTTAAGACCAAAGAGGAATAGGGGTCGTTTTGCACAATCCAACAAAACTCAAACTAGAAAAAATCTTTATTAAGATAATATCAGGTAATAGTTACGGATATCAACAAAAAAGAAAACTTGATAACTCATAACATCGTCTAATAACTGTCTAACAACTTATCCTAAAGGGGTAAGGGTTGCCTTGGTGTAATCCTTCGTGGCTCTCTGGGTACAAAGCGCAATACTTCAATGTGAAGATTGAAATGCTGGCAAGAACTACTTTTTGAGCGGCTTCTTGCTTGGCTCTTTCAACTAAGTAACTACTTCCTTTAAAGTGGTAGCGAAGATTTCCTTGTCCAGTTCGCCTGGTGATGAGAAAAGTAAAGCGGTGTCCTATCATCTGATTTCCATGGCTGTTTCTCTGGTGCATGTAGATAGCTTGGCGCTGGAATCCCAAACAACGGAGTAGTCGATGAAGGGCTATACTCCATCCATCATTCGGTGCATCTTGATGAACATCCATCTATAGTGGTTTGAACAAGATGAGAGATAGAAATATGTTTACATGTAATGACACAAAAGATGAGAGAGGTTCGAGAGATAAGAGAAAGCATAGATTGAGAGGTAAGGATAAGCAAAGCTTCTTAAAAATATTTTATTATTTAAAATAAGTCCTTAAGGTCAAACCATTCTATTCTACCTACGGTCACGTCTTATGGTCATTATAGCTCTGATACCATCTCTGTCGGACACCGGAGCAATGACTCCTGGATCCTCAGTGTAAATCGCACTAGTTCAGGATCAAGCTAGTGCATATAATGGATAACAAAGATTCATATCATGCACAATGACCTTTATTCATTAACTAAATATGGGCCTGATGGCCAAAGGTTACATCAATGGTTCATAAACCAAAAATAAATATAAACAGCGGAAGAAAACCAATGAAGCAGCAGCCCATCCTGCCTGCCCACAGGCGAATGACTGTAAGACGCGGCCTAGTCGTCACCATCCTCACCGAAGTTGTTGACGTCATCCTCTGGCAACAGATTTTAGCAAGGTGAGCACATAAAGTACTCCCAAGGTAAGCATATAAAGTATTTACGCAAGTTACACCAGGAGTTTTAACAGAGTGAATGCATGCATAGGGATAACAAAGAAAGGCTTATTAAGTTTATTTGTGCGAAAAACAGTACTGAATTTAAATACAATAACATAAGTGCAAAAGCTGAATTTTATACAGTAGATAGAAATAATAATTTAACAAAATAATATCGTTAGTGCAGGCTACGACCAAACACTAACCTAGTCACAGGTATCCCACCTGGTCCATCTTTTCAAAAGGTTTCACATGGATTCCATCTATCCATATGCTTTTCAAAATCTCTTATGGATTCATTTTGTTAGTGCAGGCTCCGACCAAACACCAACTTATTCATAGGTATCCCACCTGGTCATGGATTCCATCCATCCATCCATAAGCCTTTTTGAGAAACTATTTTAAAAACCAAAGTCTAATCCATGAAAAACTTTACCTAGCTTGCCCATGACCGTGGGCACGGCTATCCAGGATAGATTATACACTCTGCAGAGGTTGTACAGTTTTACCCACAAGATATGATTATCTCATATTGTCGGCCATTACACGCTTCCGTAGGCGTGCGACTGAGAAAATCATAACAAGACCTTTACAATGCTAAGCCTTCAACCTGGTCACGCCGCCACTAAGGTTGCACCACAACTTGAATCCACAAGTTGGAGCCCCCTCTTGTGCCGTGTGAGACTTCTCATGGCCTACGCCACGCTCACATTCAACCTATAGCGAGACCAAAGTTGGGACCTCACAAATTAGTCAGTCAGGACTGTCTCATACCAGTCTTGTGGTAGTACGATATGGCTTTGCAACAGTAGCTCACAGACCGGTCCTTAACTTAACTTAGGCTCAAACCACATATCCCCTTGTGCCCGACAATCAACATTGTGTTACCGAACAACAATACATGCCAACACCCACCACCTAACCATTAGCCTAGGTCAAAACCAAGTTTTATATTTTTCGTTTGAAACATTCGTATACCTTCTTGACTCACCGAAGTCAAGAATAGAGTTTACAAAATCATTGTTTTCAAGTGAAACAAATATTCCCACTTAAATCATTTTAAGCATGGCTAAGCAATTCTATAAAACTTCTAGTCAATACTATTGTACCAACTAGGTTTTCATCTAAGGTGACAAGGCATAAGGAAGTTCAATATCAAATTTGTCCGTACACAAAGGATTTGGGTATAACTAGAATTTAAATCAAATTTAAACTAGGTTTGAATGAAAGTACACATGCATAATACTATTAAAAAGAATATAAATAATTTAAATTACTAGAAGCAACATGATCAAAGGTGTAACATGATCAGAGGAGTAAGGACTTGAGATTTTCGGGGTTGAGTGAGGATGAGGAGAGGCTCACGGGGCTCCCTTTTATAGAGGTTGAGGAGGCGCGAGGAGGGAGATCAACCAACCATGTCCATCAATGGTATGAGTTAAATCCCGTGAAAATGCTCATCAATGAGAGGAGAAACGGTAGGGGAATGAAAGAGCTTGATGAAGGGAGTTGAATGTAATTTATTTCGCTAAAAATCATTGAGTAAATCACAAGATATGGAGGTTTAAAGAAGCTTCACAATGTTTTTTCATGGCTGCACGTCTCCTGCGCACGCATGGTTTGCTGGGAAGAAGAAAGGTTTGGGAGGAGAGAGAAAAGAGAAAAAAAGAAAGAGAAAAAGAAAAATAAAAAAAATTCCAAATTTTTTTTTAGAATTCTTGAAACCTGAAAATAATAAATAAAATATTTTCGGAATTTATTGAAGTTTATTTTTGATTTTTAAAAAATGTTTTTCTTTTTCAAGCTTAAAATAATACAATAATTAACAAATAAAGCTTAAAAATCTTAGAAAAATTCATGGAAGTTTCTAAAGCTATTTTGAACTTATAAAAATATTTCCAACTAAAATTTTGATATTTTTCTCTATAAAATATTTTTTTGTTTAACAGAAAGGCTCTTTTCTTCTCTTCTTTTTTTTGCAGAAAATTAAGCTAGCTAAAAATTTTAAGATTTCAAGAAACCAAATAATTTTGATTTTTATTTTAAACTAACTTAGTTAATACCTTATTTATTTATTATTTTTTATTATTTTTTTCTGAAATCACCTTTTCATAACCTTTTTTCTTAAGCCGAAAATCAGGCAATTAAAATTTTTTTTTGAGAAAGAAACTTAAGAAACCAAAAGTAATTGTTTTATTTTAAATTTAATCCAATATTTTGAAATAAACAGCTGGGCTGTTACAATGTTCTTCACAAACAGTTTATACCTCAAAACCGTTTGTAATAGTTCAGTTAGTCTCAAGAAATGTTAGCTATACTTTTTGAAAATAAGCAAAAATAAGCAAATATAATATCAAATATAGCAAAAAATATTTTATTTTCATTACAATCCATCACTACAACATCATAAGATTACAATCTATCATTACAACATCACAAGATTATAATCCATTATTACAACATCACAAGATTATAATGTGTCCAGTGGTTGAGGAGGATTGATGAGCCCAGTGGTCAGAGAAGAAATTATCACAGACGGTTCTTTATTAAGAACCATCTATGATATTGGCTATATATACCTATACAATATAAATAACTAGTCTCAAAATATAAAATAACAAAGTTATATATAGCTTAAATATACTCATCTGAAAGGTTTTGACGAGATCTACAACTTTGCAGTTGAAATGAACCCCAAATTTCGAAGGGAAGACTAAAAATTTTGGCAAAAACAGAAATAAAAAATTTGTGATTCAAATTTGAGGTTAAAGATGGCCAATTTTGGGGGTCTTCGAGGGTGATTGGTGCACACTGGTCTTTTTTTTTGATCGGGCTCGTCGTTAGCTTTTCAACGAGTGCAAGAACGTCGAAAACGGACACCGTATGCAAAAGTTATGCTCGTTTTACTAAAAATGTGTCAAAATGGAATTCTACTCGAACTCAGACGGGAAACTACGAAATTTTAGGGATACGGGAGGAGAGAAACATATCATAGATGATTTTTAATTAAGAACCGTCTGTGATATGCCAATATCACAGACGGTTCTTCATTATGAACCGTCTGTGATATTCCGCAATATCACAGACGGTTTTAGTTTAGGGTTGTGATAATATAACAGACGGTTCTTATCAAGAACCGTCTGTGATTGCATTTAACATAGATGGTTTTTATGAACCGTCTGTGATGAGGTGTCTAATATAAACATTTTTGTAGTAGTGAAGAGTGGGCGAATGAACCAAGAGCAGCGTGGTGGGCAATGGTGACTGCGATGCGGGCCCTGAAGATCTATCGGACTACAGCATGATGAGAGGAGGCAGGCGAGGTGCATCTCCGCACAGGCGAGTGCACGTGGCCAAGGTGGCGAAGGACAGGGCACAAGGTGGAAGACGACCTTCGACAGGTGGGTCCCAGGCCCACCGGTCAGTGAGAGGGTGGTAGACGGCGAGAGAGAAGACATATTCGATAAGATTATGCTTTTGCGCGGAGAAAGCGGAAACATAAGGGATTGGTGGCTTCAGCCAGGAGATGGTGCACGGGTCGTTCATGGGACAGAAGTGGCACTAGACTGGACCGAGGCTATTGTTTTTGCCTAAAAAGGTTTCTGAATTTCTCAATCGTTTTCTAATTCAATTAATCTGTAATTCAAGTTTCAATTTTTATAATTATCAAATCAACTCCTTATGAAAGTTTTTTGGGAGGTTCGGACACTACATAGTATTTGGAAAAAAATCATTTTCAGAATTTTTACACTTTAAATTTATCTAAAAAAATTCAAACACTACTGCCTTTAATAGGAAACTTTTTTAAAAAAAGAATAGGCAATAATGCAAAAAATCTCATAAATGCATAATTTAATTTTTTTTAAACTTAATTTAGAGATAATTTTAATTATTGGGCTATTAAACACTACTGGGGCACGCTCAGCTTGGCTTTAGGCCAGCGGTGGCTTCTACAGCTTTTTCCCCTGTTCTTTTTTTGTTTTGTTTTTTTGAGTTATGGTTTTTTGTGTTTTTTCTGTATTCTTTTGCATTGTCCGTGATGGGCTAACATGTTTATTCTATTTTTAAATTTTTTTAATTTAATTATGCTAAATTAGCCAACTCAGCTAAGTTAAAAATCAGCCTGCTACATTAAAAAAAGCCATAAACTATCGTCATTCTGAGCGCTACCTTTGAGACAGGCAACCATGTAAAAATGTAAGGAAAAATTGCCCTAGTTATCACTTTGTGCTTTAACACCCCCATAGCTTATTGTTGTGGTATTTATGTCAAGTAACCTTTGTTTGCAAACTCTTCCGTGTTGTTACCTTTTTTCCAATTGTATTATAAAACATAAAAAATACTATATTAGTATTGACATACATGTCTCGTGTGTTATGTGAGTGCCGCTATACCACCGTTCTTGAGAGCTACGTGGAACAGTTGTTTTCTTTCACGTTAAATCCTTCGCCTTGTCCCCGAAATATGTTTCAAACACTACTGTAGAAATCATCATCATAGATGGTTCAAAAACGTTATCACATACGGTTTTCTGAACCGTCTGAATTTGTGGATCAGTGATAATATGAGGTCATCATAGACGGCTTTTGAACCGTCTGTGGTGTAAATATCACAGACGGATAAAAACCATCTGTAAAAACTGATAATCACATACGGTTTTTAACGATAAACGGTCTGTTATTTATAAATATTACAGACGGTTTTTAGTTACAAACTGTCTGTGATTACTAACTATCACAGACAGTTTTATCATCTATATATATAAACTCAATTGTATACCTTCATCATAGAGCTAGGTCCCAGTGCAATCTTTGCAATTTTCAGGTTATGAATCACAGCATACATATACTAACTTATACATAGGTATCACAATGGGTCACAGCATATGAATCACAGCATATATATACTAACTTATACATGGATATCACAATGGGTCACAACATACGAATCATAGCATGCATACATATATATATATATACACACACACACACACACACACTAACTTATACATGAATCTCAGCATATATATACTAACTTCTACATGGGTATCACAATGGGGGTAGCATATATATATATACGATACCTTGCGAGGGGGACAGCACGACCGGCTCGAGGACAGTGGCCGACGACGTCCGGCTCGGGACGGTGGCGTCAGGCTCGGGAAGGCGGCATCAGGCTCGGGACGGCGGTGTCGGGCTCGGAAGGCGCCGGTGACGGGCTCAGGAAGGTGGCGGCGACGGGCTCGGGAACACGGTGGCGACGGGCTCGATCGCGAGAGCGAAGACAAGTGCTAGTTGGTATAGCTATAACTGCAGTGTACACGTAAAACCCTAGCTTCTAGGTATTTATAGAAGGCTTATTATAGATGGTTCTATTTTAGAACCGTCTGTGGTATCTTTATCATAAACGATTCTTAAAACCGTCTGTGATATTCCAGTATCACAGACGGTTCATCAGTAAGAACCGTCTGTGATACTCTTTTTCCCGTCACAAACACTACAGACGGTCTCTAAATTAAAACCGTCTGTGATAGTGTACATCATAGACGGTTTCACAAAACCATCTGTGATTTGGCGAGTATTAGGTTTTCTGTAGTAGTGAAATCTCTTTTTTTTATAAATACTGGGTACTATTTCCAATTAGAAGATGGGATACTATTTCTGCATTGGTATTATGTGACACTGCTTGTTTCTCTCCAAGTATGTTGGACGGCTTCTACGATCTTGCAACTTGAAAGGCACTTACCCTTGTAAAAGGGTTTGTAAAAATTGCAAAAACATCTGTTATTTTCACTTTGTGTTTCGAAACCCCATAGCTTATTTTATTGCATTTACACCCCACAAGTTCCCTTCATTTCCAAGCCAATCCTGTTGTTAACTCTGTTTTGGTGAATTGTAACGCAAGACATAAAAAACACTATATTATGAATGGTTGACATACCGCGGATGTTATGTTTGTGCTGCCATACCATGCATGAGGTTGTAGACGGTGGAAAATGAGAGCAATGAAAAAAGAGAAGTGGAAAAAGGTATTCAAAATTGTAATCACTTACATGCGGGCCAGCATGTTGGTAACTATTTTGCAGTTTTTTTCTTAATTTTTTCCATTAAAGTTAGAGAAGAAACAATGGCAAGGGCGATTGCAAACCGAGCTAACATGTGAGGTGTGAAAAGCAAGAAAGTAAGTTGTGCGGGTGTATTTCCAACTCGAAGTGACATGGGTTTTTGGAGAATACTATTTCTTGCTGTTGTTCCCGAAATTTTCTCTGTACAGTCAAGGCTCAAGGTTTGTTAGTCAAAAGAAAACCTCTTCTTCGTCAAGGACATTTTCTTGGTAGTCGATTAATATTGCACAAGCTACACTTATGTCCCAAAGTTTGACCAACTACAGTTGACAGAATCACACGAACAGTAGGGCTAGCTTATCGAAATTTCATAGTCTGTTTGGACCAACCACATTTGACAGTGTCATACTCAATGAGTTTCGCAATATTTCTCCATTGTCTTTAGAACTGTCGTTAAACAATTCTTTGTTGATGAAATCAAGAACACAGTTATTCCAATATTTTCCAGTTTGTGTAAATATCATAAATCTTGTGGGGCAATATAATCGATCGTTTTCTTGTGCTAATGGACCAATTGTCTCACTTTAATCCTACTAGCTACTACCTCCATTTCCAAATGCATGCCATTGTAGCTTCTAAATTTGTTTCTAAATATATGTCATTCTAAGGTTTCAAGATAACTTTGTACCATATTTTTCTTTGTATACCCCTCCTATTCATTGCTCATGGCTCTTTTGAAAGTCATTTACAATTGTGGACAAGAGTGTTGGACCGATGCTGGCAATTAGAGGGGGTGAATGATTATCAAATTTTTTCTTCAACGGTATTCAAAATTTTTACTCAAGTGACTATGAGAGTTACTAAATTCATATTACACCAACTATGCTTATCAAAACAAGGCTATAGACCTAAACCAACAAAATCATCAACCTTTAGCACAAGGCCAGTCAGACCACAATGGATGGGCTGGTCTGATTGTAGGGACAAAGGCAGTTTGACCGTTGAGGCTGGTCTAAGCGTAGGTCTAGGGCTAGTCTAACCGGTCCCCTATTCCCATATCATTCAAATAATTTCAAATTTTGCATGAGACTTCATTAAGGCATTAGAAATCTAGACCAATCAAGAATCACAAGGTCTTGGGCTTGGGTTCACTAAATTGAAAGGAAGTAAATCTAGTAGACAAGAACAACAAAAACTGTAAAACTTAAATTGCTTCTTGCTTGTAAGGATCTAAGGTATGAGGTCTTTCAGGTCTATTCTCACAAGTCCAAGCAAGGTAATTTAAGAAAGAATTCAGGCTAGGACTCCCACGATCACGAAATCATAAATCTTTCTCAAGAACACTCACGAACCTGGTATAATCTTGTTTCTTACTACGAAGGTGATCTAGATGGGACAACGATTATTTAAATAGAAAGTTCTAGTGTCTCTTACCTATCATAGATAATAGCAAGATCAAGAGGTAGCTCAGGAGAGTAGAAATCACATAAAAACATAAGATACAAGCAAAGTTCAAGACATGAACAACTAGAAATTTGAGAGGCAAGGTTTGATCTTTATTACCACATAGAGAGAAGATTACAACAGTATGGATATTACAAGGTGCACCTAAAGCACCACTCTTCCCTCTCCAACTCTCTCTCTCAAACCTTGGAAGGAATCAAGGTGGAAGAATAAAAACTTCCACCCTAGAATCCTTAACTTTGACACCTCCTCTCCTCCCTTTTTGTAACTAACACAATTGTCAATGCTCTGATATCGATCTTACGTAATATTTATCGGATTCGAGGGAAAGCTCTCAAAGTGGTAATATGAACACACACAGAGAAGACACACAGATTTTATATAGGTTCAGGCCTTCTCCTGAGAGAATAACTACCCTACGTCCTATGCTATCATTACTATGGAAATGACACAAAAGCGTGTACAGTGCAAGACATTACAGAATGGATTACACCCCACTAGGTCCTGTCATTCACACCGCCCTCCCCCTACTCTACAAAACCTATCTCTTATATAGCTGGTGAATAGGTGGCAGTTGTTCTTTGCCTAGGAGGCATCTTGTTGCTTCAGAAGTTAACCGCTGGACGGCGGTTAATGTCAGAGAGACGTGGAAGCAGTTCACCATAGGACGGTTGCTGTCAAAGAGACATGAGTGAGATCATGTGCGGTTATGGTATAAGCACATGCCTAACTGCCCTGTTAGACCATCCTATTGTAGGAGCAGGTCAGTCGCTAACTTGAGCAATTACAATGGGCTCAACCAAGTAGTCGTAGGAAAGGCTTATGACTAGGCGGTTGTATAAGCTTATGACTAGGTATTCGTAGCGAGACTTATGACTAGAAAGTCATAGCAGGACTTAAAACTAGGTAGTCGTGGAAGGACTCACGACCAGGTAATCATAGAAAAGTCTGCGGAGTTGTAGTGAGTCTTACGATTACTTTATGAAATTTCTCCCTTATTGATAAGGAGTATATTCGAGAAATATGATGACATAATAAACTAGAGGATTATTTTGTCCGTCCGTCCTCATAAATCTGTCCGTCCGTTCATTTCTTAAGAAAACCGCTTCAACTTTCGAGGTGGATAGCCGAAGCTATCGATAAAAGGCAGTGCTTGGATGACCCTTCGATGTTTACCTTTGTCTTCATTCCCATTTGAGCTTCCTACCAAACAAGTCACCCTCCACCTTCAAATCTCTCCCAGAATTCAAACTTCTTAGTCAAAAAGAGATGGCAAAGCAAGTTTTGAACTGGTCGGCATTGGAGATGGACCACTCCAAGCTGAGGGAGCTGGAGAGGATCGAGTACATTCCACCGCGGAAGTTCATTAGATGGATCGAGGCCATCGGGCAACATTGGCCATCAAGAGGGATTGGTCAAATCCTGATATTCCAAGTGTTCTGTGAGTGTGGCCTTCGACTCCCTGCTCATCCCTTCCTCACTGCCATTCTGAAGTACTTCAGAATCGAGTTGGTGAAATTGGTTCCAAACTTGATTACGATGTTGAGCGTATTTGGGTATTCCCGTGAACTTGGAGCTTTTCTGCTATTACCATGAACTGAGCTGGTAGGCTGGGATCACCGGTAGCTGCGAATTCAAGCTCCATATCGGCAAGTCTGAAGCCTACATCCTAATGTTCACAAAGTCGTCGTAGCCATTGTGGAAGAAGTGGTTTTCTGGGAGACCACAAGTGAAGATAGCCACTCTTTCGTGGGTAAGGGAGCCGAGAAGAAGACATCCTGGAACTTGGTCCCAAAAGACATCATGAGGATAACTCCCTACATCTCCACGATCAAGAAGCTGAGGGACAAAGGGTGACGGGTTGGCATGTAGTCAAGGACTACATCACCCGCCGCATTAGCCCTTTGAAGAGGCAAGAACATCCTATGTGGATGTACTCTAGTGCTTTTGATGCTACCAGAGATTATGAACACGATAAGTGTAGTTGCCATTACAAAATTAAATTCTTCCCTTTCTGAGAGTACTCTGGATTTTGTATTCTAATTTTGGTTTAAATGAAACAGACTTTGACTTGGACGAAATCAACGTCCGGGTCAAGAACATTTGCGAGAAGGTTTCGTCCATGGACGTGGAAGCTCCTCGCATTTTGGTGGATGTGTCCACCGAGGAGAGAGAGGAACACCTAAAGGTAATCGAAACACTGATGCTACCTTTTAATAATGTGTAGTTGTAGAAGTGTTTACGTCTAGGTAGTCATAGGAGTGCTTATAACTAGATAGCTCAAGGAGAACTTACAACTAAGTAGTCGTAGAAAAACTTACGACTAGATAGTCATAGAAAAACTTATGACTAGTTAGTCGTAGAAGGACTTGTGACTAATCGGTCATAGAAGAACTTACGACTAGACAATCATAGAAGAACTTACGAGTAGTTGTCATGCTCTCTCTTTTTCTTTTTCCAGAGTGTAAGTGTAAGAGACCATCAGGATGACAAAGGGGTCGAACTGATGGTTCTCAGAAAAGCAGTAGAGGAGAAACAAGCTCCTACTGCAAAAAGGCATCGGCTGACCAAGGCCACCGACAAGAAAAAGGATAGCTCGAGGGCTGCTACCTCTTCTGCTCCTGCTGCCAAAGTTGATCCACTGAAGCAATTTGCCGCTGACCTTAGTACCGCATCTGAAATCAGCGAAGCAGCACCCAAGTGACGAACCCCCAAGCTCAAGGTACCCTTCTACTACAATGCTAAAACTCATTCAGTGTGTGCATCTTGAGGTTTTGTTAAGAAGCTCAACAAAGAATACTGGAGGGATTTCATGTCTTCTATGAAGGAAATTGCTACAATGGCAGCATCTGTAACTGAAGAGGGGTTCATTCTAGTGGTAGTCAAGGTTGCTCTCGACTACTAAAGGAGTCAAGAGGAGTAAGGTGTCGAAGGCTTTGCTCAAGGCTCTTAGCCAAATATGGTCGAGTGTCTCCACTCCGTTGGAAGCGGTCGAGTGTGGCTCTACGCAATCGAAAACAGTCGAGGAGCAGAAGTCGAAGAAACTTATCTCTGGAAAGGTTTCATCGGTGTTGAACATCAAAGTGAAAAGAACGACGTACGTATAAGCATGAATGTAGCTCTTTTCTTTTGTTTTGAAAAAACTCTCTTATCTTCTTGATTGTGCAGCTCGGTGTCTCCATCAATGAGAGATGACACTACGAGTGAGTCTCTCGCGACTTTGCCCGCAATCAATAAAGAAATGGCAATGGTCGAAGAATTGTCCATCCAGCTGATAGAGTCGCAAGCTCACGTTGAGGCGCCTATGACTACGGAAGTAGTCGGGGAAACCGTAGTGCCTATAACTGCAGAGGAGGTCATAGTGACTACTGCACCCATGACTGCAGAGGAGGTCGTGGGGACTACCGTGCCCACGACCGCAGAGGTGCTCATGGGAACCATTCACGTCCACGATGCAGAGGTGGTCGTGGGAACCGAGAAGGAAGGAGGACTTACTGAGGTGGTCACTGAGGACATTTCTCATATTCACGAAGGTAACATATGGGAAGAGGGTAAACCTCCCAAATTCTTCTCCACCCTATTTAATTCTCCTTTTGTAGCAAGGAACATGTTTGACCGTCCTGATGCCCCACACTCAAGAGACCTACCCCACCGAGGGCAGATTTTCAACGACAGCTGACTCGAGGAAGTGTGGTGGAGGAGGGTCGACAAGATCAACCAACTTCGTGACTCCTCGTGTGTTCTCGAAACTTTCGCTCGCAAGGAGATGAATGTAAGTATCGTGCACTCAGACATTCACCCCAGAGTTTTTGTTGTTGTCTTATAAACTCCTTGAATGTTGAGATCCTTGGAGAATATGGCTACTATGGCCGAGTACCACAGACAGCTCATCATCTTGGAGAAGAGAACACAAAGCTCTCCAAGGAAGCAGAAGCAGGGTAAGTTTTTTGAAATCAAAGCCTATTTTGACTATTCAACTATCCTTCTTATACTGGCTACCGATATTTCTTGGCTCAAGAGCAACGCGAAATTCCTGACGGCTATACTCGAGAAGAAGAAACTTGAGACGCAAAAGCTTAAAAAGGAAGTCGTCGATCTCGGGATTGGCCTAGCACTAGCCAATTCTAGAAGCAAATCTCTAGAAGAGAAACTAAATAATAAGTTGTCAACCTACGACTGCTTTCCTTCTATTGTCCCCTTACACTCCCTAACTTCCTTCTTTTATAGAAAGAGAAACCCAAGCAAAGACTCTTCGCACTGAATTTGATCAAAAGATTAAGGTGATCGGAGCTTTGACTCAAAGGGAGGCAGAGATGAAGAAGGACCTTGAAAGTCTTAATGCACGACTTTCAGGTAAGACTTACTTTATCTAGATTAGGTGGTCGTAGTAAAACTTACGACTATGTAGTGTCATCATCTAACCGTCGATTCCCTATTTTTAGCATCAATAGACAAAATGAAATGACTTCTCGATATCTCGACTTGTAGCGAGGAGGAAATGAAGTCAGCGAAGATAGCACTTCATAACAACATCATTCTCTTCAACAGTTTACTCAGCAAGTTTGGTTATGAGAAAGTGGTCTTTTCTGAACACACCCTCACCGCTTGCGCGAGTACTCTTAGTCTGCAAGTCGAGGCCTTAGAGAAACATCTGGCTACTTAAACAGCGAGCAGGTTGACTCAATTCAGGAGGCCACCAAGTGTGCAGTAACCTACGCCTTGGCAAAACTCAAGGCGAGTGACTCGAGTCAATCTCTCAAAGCTATCGAATCGATTATGGTCTATGTATGAATATTCTTTATTAATCCATTATGGTATGTGTGGTTACATTTTTTATGAATCAATTATGGTCATATCATGCATATCATAGCATGTCATTTGCATTGTGGATATCGCCGCACCTAGCTGCGACCGTACCGGTACAGCATCGTACATTGCCGTAGTATGATGCATACTCTTACCTTGTTGGGTAAGGGTGCAGTGGATCATGTGCATACATATGCATTTCTTTGTGGATAGATCATTTGCATACATATGCATAATGTCATGGATGAATTATTTGCATACAGATGCAATTTCTTAGATCTTATGTGGAATTGACTCATAAGAGTCACTCACGGTATGGGGTATGATGATCTCCTGAGATCTTATGTGGAATTGGCTCATGAGAGTCACCTATGATATGAGGATTGTGATTGTGGTCGTGGAGTGGGGTTCACCCTCTTGTGGTATGGTTGTGGTTGCGGTTGTGGCAAGAGGTATTTCTCTTGTGGTAATAGTTGATGGCAGTTGTGGTTGTGAAAAATAATAAGGTTAATGAGAAATATATGCTAATACTTTACTGATGTTGGTAGTAGTGATGGTTGCGGTTATGAATTAGGCAAACGAGAATTAATTGATAATGCATTACTGTTGTTGGTGGTAACTGTGGTTGGGGATATCAATGCGGCTATTGAGAAATTAATTGTTGATGTTTAATCAATCGTAGTTTAATTAACTTGTTAAACAATATGCTTGCTGAGATTTTATCTCACTATGGTTTTCCCCTTCCAGGTAATCCTTAAGCGTTTGTGAGAAGAGTAGAGCGGCACGACACTATTACATATCACTTCATGAATTTTGCTGTAATAATCTAGTGGAGTGTTGAGCACTATTATTTAATAATGCTAGACTGTGGTTGGCTTTATTTGTTTATGATCTTAGCGATTGTACCTTTTATATATCTTCCATTACTTATGGTATTGTTATGCTTCCGTGTAGTTTTTATTATTTTGGGAAGATGCTACTGGATTTTTCTTGTATCCTGGCTAGTAGTGGTGTAGTTTAATAGCATTCTAGGGTAATATGGTTCGTGAGGTGTTACACTTCCAAACCGATAAAGATGATTTTTTATCTAGTCTGGGTTTGAATTTTGTCTTAATGGAGTAGTAACCTGGAAAAGTACCAAGCAAGAGATGGTTGCTGATTCTACAATATAGGCAGAGTGTATTGTGGCTTCTAAAGCTGGGAAGGAGGCTGTTTGGGTAAAGAAGTTCATCTTTGAGCTAGGTGTGATCTCTAGTGCTTCTAATCCAACGGATCTCTATTGCAATAATAGTGGAGCTAATGTGCAAAACAAGGAGCCTAGATCACATAAAAATTCCAAGCATATATTTCGGTGCTTTCACCTCATTCGTGAGATTGTTGATAGAGGTGCTGTTAAGATATGCATAGTGCACATGAATTTAAATATTGTTGATCCATTGACAAAGCCTCTTCCACAGCCAAAGCATGAGGCACATACAAGAACTATGGGTATTAAATTCTTGCATGATTCACTCTAGTGCAAGTGAGAAATTGTTAGTGATATGTCCTAGAGTCAATCATATAGATGATTGTATCACTTCTATGTTTATGATTTTTTAAAATAATATGTTATTTGATCACTTGAATAAATGTATTTTATATTGATCAACAAGTATGTGACTTGCTTGTGGAGTTCTTTATTCATGTTTTAATGTTATTTTATGGGTCTATTCTTTTCAGCTTCTCAAAACGGTTTTTGGCTTTTGCTACAGTACCTAACTTTCAAACGGAGTAGTTTTTTTAAGATGGAGTCTACAAGTTAATTATAGTACACGTTAAAAGCCTAACATCTGTACCATCCAATATCACAAGCGAGTATCTCTCTCTCTGTAATCTTTGTCGTAAACAACTAAAATTCAAAAATTTCAGCCAAAATTCATAAGCTGCAACCAAAAAGAACATGCCTTATATCATCTTTGAACTTGTGTTACTATGTGGGACAATTGTGATTACAAATTAGGATATGTATTAATTGATGATCTTGTTTCATGGATCGTGGATCATGAAGATATCAAATCAATAATGTGGACACATTTTGGAGACCATGGTGTTAGATTGACATACCATGAGATACTATAGAAATTGTTATATTTCTAAGTGTTATCAGTTGGTCTCCTACATAGTGTATATAGGATCCCTAGTCCTAAGATCATCACGGTTTCCTATATGTGTAATAGTTTACTTAGGAGTTATCAAACACTACTCCATAACTGGTGGTCATAAAGATAGCTTTCGGGTTTACTATAAAATATGCAGAGGAATGCAAGTGATCAAGATGGCATTTGTCCCTCCAATATAACAGGAGAGATATCTCTAGGCCCCTCGATATGATTGGATTAAAGAAGTGTATGGCTATACCAATTGTGGTTGAGGAGTCAATCACAACTAAGTAACCTACTACAGGATTGGGTGAAGGATCGAGCTATCATAGGATGGCTCTCTTCTCGCTTTGAGTTTGATATGGTATCATGAGGCAAAGAGATCAATATATAAGCACTATATAAGTTCATCCAATATGATCTTTATGTATATTTAGGAGTCGTTATGTTCTACTAGAGACTACTACCGACTTATAGACTAGAAAGGAGTTTTTGGCCCATAGCCAATTATACATGAATCTACAAGACCACATACTTAATAAATCAGAACGATAAAGATATGAATGATAGACTCTGAGTTGGATATGATCTCTACTTATATTGGATAAAGATCCAAACTAAGCCTTTCTGAGATGGATATGATACCTAATCGTATCGGATAAATATCTGATTGGAGTCTATATAAAGGGGGGTGCGGGAGCTAAGGAAGGCATCCCGAGATACACTCATCAAAACCTTAGCCGCCACTTCTCATAACACCTGTCATGAGCGCAAGTGCTAGCACACCGATGCATGGTGTTCCATCCTTGGACGTGTGGACCTCAGTAGAGATACTGTTGTGACTGCGGCGTTGATCGGGATGATCACAAGGAGGAGACAATTGGCCAAAGGATGATTGACTACTTCCACTACGATGATGCATGCTTTGTTAAACCAGGTTCTTCAACTCTAATTTTGTTGTACTATGCATCTAGTGGTAACAATCTATGATCACTTACTCGTATGGCTTTCTAGTTTACAAGATAGAAAATCTTAATCTATGATAGTGTAGCCTACCAGTATACTAATAGCAACTCTATGGTTGGTCATGCATCCACCGTGCAAGCATGTCCGTGTTAGGTCCCTGTTCACGGGGCCCACTTGACACTGACACACCACCCATCATCCTAATCCTTGCGGTCGATCAATCAATCATCGTCTGAAGGGAAAGGGAAAACTAGACTGTTCATATATATGGCTTTATAGTGATTTTTTTAAATTTAGCCCTAGACACTTTTTTGTAAATCTACTTCCCTCAATTTTTGTAGCCATGGCAGGTGGCCTGCCGCGCTACAACAACTTGGTAGGTGTTGTCGAGCCACCAGAGCTTGGCAGCACATGTCGAGCGACAAGCAGTTAATTTTTCATGATTAGCACTAATTAAATGTGATTAGCATTAATTATATGCTATTCAAACTAATTAATATGCGGCCACCCGCTAACTTGTCGAGTTCAAGAAGAGGGCTAGATTTATAAAAACGAGTGTCTAGGGGCCAAATTTGAAAAAAAAGGCTAAATTACCATTTGTGCGAATAGTTCAAAAAACGAAAAATAGATTCGAATACAAATACATGCTATAATCGAATTCTTGAATAGCTAACCAAATAAATAAAAGAGTCATGCTAGTGCATGGTATATTGTTAGAAGGATTATAAAGGTATAGGCGAGTTTCACCAGGTTTCATATGAGTTTTCACGAGTTTCACAAGGTTTCAAAGGGTTTCAAACATGCTTCATAAAAATTAGCGAACTTAGGTATGAAACCTCCAAAAATTTTATAAAAACCCATGAAACATGAAACTTAGACATAAAATCTTGTAAAACTTAGTCAACATAGGCATGAAAAATCCTGAAACTTTATGAACTTTAATGAAACACCATGAAACTCAGTCATGAAATCTCATGACACTTCATGAAACTTATTCCTGAAACCTTCTAAAACTTTATGAAATCTCATGAAACTTAGAGTTCACCTTCATGAATCCACTACAAAAAAACTTTTAACTTCAAGAACCCACTACAAGAAAAAGTTTGTGAAACTTTTGAAACAGAAGTAATCGTACGAGCGGAGCACCGAGCCAAATGAATTAGTAGCTCTGATCTTTTCCTCCATTTCCAATTCCAATGCTCCTTCTATGAATCAAGAACAAAATCATAGCAACAAATGTCAAGCTAAGTAAATAACTAGTAGAGATCAAGAGCAACTTGATGAAGAGGCCATGGAAGAGGAAGACAAAGCACACACCATCTGCAGAGGTGGTGGCACTTGTGGCTACGTGGAGTGTAATGACACGATCACTGATGGAAGTGACCTTGGCAAGCACCCAGGTGAGTAACTCCCTGCTGGCGGCATCCCTCCAGACCCCCCCACCACCGTCCTCCTGCCCCAGCCCCATGCTAACCCTTCCATTGATGATGACAGGGATAGGGGCGACCTGTGCCACAAGGTTGGCGACCTAAGATTCATATCGTCGGTGCTTCTTGAGGCGTTGCTATGCTCTACTCTATTTCTTGAATCGAAGATAGGGAGAACATGATTAAGTGGTGGTTGTGTTATGAGAAAATCTAATGGTCGTGTTATGAGAAGAAGAGCAAGTCGTGGTTGTGTAGCTATGTGCTATGTTATATGTGTGTCGTTCATGTGGAGAGAGAAATGAGCGTAAGTGTGAGACCATGTGGAGGCTCCCTCCATGTTGTGATGAATATTTGACAGTATTTAAGACTTAGTGGTGTAGGTTTGAGAGTTGTTGTAGTTTGTAAAGTCAAATTTTGTGTTTAATCTAGGTTGTATAGGATGTTATGATGCATGCTTTCTCTAATGATGGTCAAGTGTGTGGTACTTCTGCTAAGGAAATGATTTTTTTGTCTTTGTTGACTACAAGTTGACTTGATGGCTTGGATGATCATCGATGCGGGATAAGGAGCATGCTTGGAGAGCTAGCCATCCAGAACGATCATGTAGGTCAAGGAGATCATTGGGGATCAACTCCGGTCATGATGCTGGAGTCTTCGTGAAGATACTACAAGACTCAGGGTGACTTCAATGTGTCCAAGTGTTATCGAGGCATTCTGACAGTGTTGGAAACTTGAGACACAAGGTGTGGATGTGACAAGTCAACGAGGAGTGAAGACCATCAAGGTATAGCAGGGTGGTAGCTCCAGGTGGCTTATCTTGATCAAAGTCAACATAAGGGCATTGACGTAATTAGGATTTTACTGAGAATATTTGAAATGGTGAATACCACGGCAAACTCTTGGAGATGGTTTAGAGCTAGATAAACTATGTGTATTGAGTTATGTAAAGCTAAGGGCTCAGATGTTGTAATAGCCGCTCTGTGATGCGTGCTAAGTGATGAGTTGTAATTATAGCTAGCCTAGAGGGGTATTCTAGATAAGGAAAAAAGTTGGCAGAACCCTAAGTGGATACGAGTGAGTAGAGAGAGTTATTTTTAACCCTTGAAGTGATCCAAGGGTTGATATTGCTCCTAAAGGGCTATAAATAGAGGGTGGGGTATGCCTCCACCACCAAGTCTTTGAGAAGGATTTAGGGTTTTCCTTATGCTCAATTTAGTTTTGCCCACTAGGAAGTGTGGCTTTGAAATTCTTTCTCTCAAAGCAATGAAAGTTTCAAGTTCATATATGTTCTAAAATTTATTTTATTTCTTGTAATTTCTAGCTTTTCTTTGTTGTAACTTGAGTTTCTCTTCCTCTCCTACTTGCTATAGTTCTATTAGATCTAGGACATGTAAGAGGTTGAGGAGTTCATTACAAATATATCCCGACCCCGGAAGATCCATTATAACTCATTTTTTCTCAAGTTGTATTTGCATTTACTATGTTATTGTGCTGCAATTAATATTTTTGGTGTAGCTAGAACCATTCGCATGATAGGTTAATATTTTGGTCATATTTTTGGAATTCCTTCTAGAATTATAGTGCTAATATTATTTTCTAGCCATAGTTCAAGTTTTATCAACTTTGGATGATTAGATCTTGAGTTCTTGAGGTTTCTTGACCTCCAAGTTACCGAAATTTCCATTTTAATGTAACATGAATCTTGAGCAAGATAGCTCTCTTTCTTGGGCTTTATTTTATAATTTCTTATATAATCATGATCCTTAGGAACTTATCTTTCAATGCTTCAAATTTCATCAATTTTGTATGAGTAGTTATTAAGTTCTTGAGGTTTCTTGAACACTAAATTGTTGAAATTTCTATTTTGATTCAACGTGAATCTTGAGCAAGATAAGTCTCTCTATTAAGCTTTATTTTGTAATTCCTTTTGGATTCATGACCCTGAGGACCTCTTGTTGGTATGGTTATTGTTTCATCAATTTTGGTTGAGTAATTTTTGAGTTCTTTTGATTTCTTTACAGCTAAGTTACTGAAATTTTAGTTTGTTGCAATATAGATTTTGAGCAAGAAAAGTCTATCACTTGGGCTTTATTTTGCAATTACTTTTATAACCATGATCTTGAGGACCTCATCTTACTATGGTTCAATTTTCATGAATTTTGGTTTAGTTTATCTTGAGCTCTTGAGATTTCTTGTTCAGCTCATTCTATTATTAGTGTACTCTTAGTGTTCTTGAGCCTAGTGTCTTCCTAATAGCACTAGAGTTCAAGAGAAGAAATACTTGAGTTGGGGAGATTTAATTTGCGCCTATTCACCCCCCTCTAGTCATCGTAATCGATCCTTCAATTGGTATCAAAGCCCGGTTTTGCTCTTACTATCTTGACCGGTCTTTGAGCAATGGCGATGAACAAGTATTCCACCAAGCCTTCTTTTAGAAGAGAAGGATAGAGTAATATATTCAAGCTCAAGGCTATTCGATTTGGAAAAGCGTTAAAACTTGGTTTGTTGTTCCTATCGTTGAAAACATCACTATTGCAAATACTCTGGATGTTGAGGCAAAAGGTAAGGTAAGAAACATTATTATTTAGGTTCTTAGCTGAAATAAGTTTGATCAGATCTCTCACCTCTCGTTGGCATACAACATATGAGTGACTCTCAATTCATACCATGAGTACACCACCCCGATCAAGACTTTCCGACAACCAATACAAGAGAGCATATAACAAACTTGAGATACTTGCTGGTGAGTCCTTAGATGAATGCTTTGGTAGATTCCATAAGATTTTTAGCAACCTTCGAGCTGTTAGTCTCACATACCCAAACTAGGATAATGCTTATCAAATGCTTTTTGCCTTGGATCTTAGAGTTTGGGATATAAAAGTGACCACCATGATGGACACGATTGATTTATCAATCTTGAGCCTTGACGCACTGTATTCATGCCTCAAAACTCATGAGATTGACATCGTCTCTCGTAAGACAAAGTCACAATCGATGGCCTTAGTCACTAATCCCACAACAACTTCTGTACCATCTTCTGAAAGTGATTCTGGTTTTCTTTGGCTACTTTGTGCAAGATGAGTGATGATCAGTTTGAGTAGTTTCTAGAGAATGAGTTAGCCTTCTTAGGCAGAAAATTCTCACATGCATACAAGAGGGTTAGAGAGAGAAAGAGAGGATGTCTAGTGATCTGCTTTGAGTGTGGTGACTCTAACTACATTCGGGCAAATTGCCCCAATCTTAAGAAGGGAAAAATGAAAAAATGACTATAGGGATGCGAGCAAGAACAACCACACCAACAAGAACTACAACAAAAAGCCTCTAGCTCATGATCAAGGTAAGGAGAAGAAGTACCACAATTTTGGCAAGGCGAAGAAGCTCTTCCACAATTTTGGCAAGGCGAAGAAGCTCTTCCACCGTATCCTCACTGCCTTAGACAATTTTGACTTTAGCAACAAGGAGGACTAGAGTGATGATGATGACGAGGATGATCTACAAAAGAACACCAAGGACAACGATGACTTCACTAGGATGTGCCTCATGGCTGATGAAAACAGCATTAGCGATGACAATCTCTACAGCGACTCCGATGAGATAGGCCCCTCCTACGACCAGCTTAATGATGCATTTCTGAAGCTAGGAAAGTTTTATGTTAGGTTTAGGGCTAAATGTGGTGATCTAGAGAAGGAGGTAGAGGCTTGTCATGGGAGTTTGCTGCACTTAGATCCATTTCCTCCTGTGATAATAATGATTGTGATGTATGTTCTTCTTCACATAAAGATATAGAGAAACTAAGGACACCTCATGATAGTGTGACCTCTGAGGTAGATTTGCTTAAAGTGGAGAATGTTAGTCTGTTAGCTAAATTGGAGATGACTAGAGATACTCTTGTCAAACTTGTTCTTGCTTAAGGTGAAGAATGTTAGTCTGTTAGCTAAATTGGAGATGGCTAGAGATACTCTTGTCAAACTTGTTCTGCTATTGTTGATGTTGAGATTACTATTTCCACTTTATGTGAGGACAAGGACAATGATATTAGAGAATTGCATACCATGCTCCTTGGTTTGCCTAAAACTTGGGCTAATTATACCAACTTGAACAATAATTCAAAGAAGGCAGATCAGAAAATTGTTGAAATATATGTTGCTTTGTGTGAGCATGTTGCTTTTTATACTAATTATCCTAAGTTGGCTGTTGAACTTGAATCTATGTCTAAGCAACTTTGGGATATTTATGATCATGATAAGAAAATGGCTCAATATACTTCTAAGGCTTCTATTAGCTCACCATGTAATAATTGTGAAAAACTAAAAATTGAATTAATTGCTTTGGACAAAAAAGACGTGAAGCTAACTAAGGACCTACCAGAGAAGCCACAACCTGTTTGCATGCTCTGTGCTGAATTGGAGAAGCATATTGATGAAATGTATGAGACCTTTAGAAGGAGATTTGAGGACCAGATGGCAAGGGTTAGGACTACCCCATGTGTGTCTTGTGAAGCCCTCAAGCTTGAGGCGACCATATATAGGGAGAGATATGCACATGTTATTCGATCTTCTCCTTCTGGTTCTTCATCTTCATATTTCTTATGTTCTTCTTGTGCTTCCCTTTTTTAGGAGTGTGAGTACCACATGAGTACTCTTAAAAGATTTGTCGGAGGCAAGAAAAAGCTTAACCTTATCATGGACAAATCAAAGATTTACGTATTCAATCAAAGTCTAAGATATAATTTTCTAGAGAATGTGAGGAAACATCCACCTACAATTGTTAGAGATGTGGAAGGAGGTGTGATTGAGGTTGCTACCAAGTCTAGGAAGACAATGTTTGAGTCTATAGGCTTTGTCCAGGGGATTTATGATAGTAAGGTTATGGCTCTGTTGCTTCAACCTCTCAAAAGGCAAAATATCATTGCACCTTCTGTCAGAAGGATGGATACTTAGTTGAGTTCTACTTTATGCATGCTAAGGTCACGTGACGTGACCGTGTTCGAGCTCTTAGGGGTATTTAGTGTTAGCCTCAGACTCAGAGTGTTCCTGAGACTGACACAAGATCTAGGATTGTGGTTGGCTCTTATGACTCATTTGGCTTCGGGCAGCGTCGAAGATTTGGTTTGCAGGCTTCTTCTAGTTTTAATCCTTGAGTTGCTCCTAGTCAGGGTTTCTGCTGTCTTGAGGATACACCTTGTTTTCCCAGTTGAGGTAGCTATCCACAGCGTGATAAGTATACTACTTTTCTCTCCTAACCAATTTATCACGCATTGGAAGAGCAGTCAGATCAGCCCTTTAATGGCGGCCAGACTAGGCAGAGGTTCAATTTTTGGTTCTAGATCTTTCGGCTTTGTTAGAGGTGAGTTGTGTAGTGACTCTAAAGGTTAGTCTTCTGTTTCTTTGACTAGTTCTTCTACTCGTTGTGTGACTAAGTATTGGGTTCATAGATCTACTCTTATTTACCCTAGTACTGAGCCATCGATGTTTACTTCTTGCTAATTCAAGTTTGTCAGGCTGGGAAGGGAGATGGCTTGTAGACTCCTGTTGTTCTCGTCACATGACTAGAGATTCACATTGGTTCTTTTCCCTAGTCCAAGCTCCAGGTGATGAGATGATCACCTTTGGATATCTGCTTACCGATGACGATATTGTGGTAAGTTTAAGAAAAATACTTATAGAATTCTTGATTCTTTGGAAAGTCTAGTTTGTGAGATTTTTAGGTTTAGGAGTATCTTTTGTGCTGATTTTATCTAGTCTTCTGGTGATTCTCTCCTGTGCTTAGTTACTTCAGAATCCCGTGATCTCTCCTTTTAGCATAGGAGGTTTGGTCACATTGACTTTGATCATTTGACCCGAGTTAGTAGCCACGACCTTATTCATGGTCTGTCTAAACTAAAGATGGTCAAAGACTTAGTTTGTGCTCCTTACCAGTATGGCAAGATGGTTGTTGTTTTCCATACTCTAGTCACGTGACTATGACCAATGCACCTGGACAACTTCATATGGGCACTGTTGGTCCAGTTAGAGTATAGTTAATTGGTAGGAAGTGGTATTTGCTTGTTGTGATGAATGACCCCTCGAGGTACTCTTGAGTGTTTTTCTTAGCCTTGAAGGAGGAAACTTTTAGTCATTTTCAGGGTTTGGGCAGTAGGTTATCTGTTGAGCTCATTGGTGCCTTACAAGCGAATCACAGTGACAATAGTACGGAGTTCAAGAATTTCTACTTTGAGAGGCTCTGTAATGAGTCAAGTGTAGAGCATCAGTTCTATTCTCCATATATCCCACAACGAAATAGCGTTACCTAGAGGAAGAACCGTGCCTTGGTCAAAATGGCCAAAACAATGCTAAATGACTTTGGTATCTATTACTCTTCTACTTCCTACTCCGATGTAGAATTTTCTAGCTATAGAATAGATAGGAAGAGCACTTCTGGCACTTGCCAATTCATTGGCACTTCTCTTGTTTCATGGTCATCTAGGATGCAATCAGGTGTTACATAGTCCACTGCAGAGGCTGAGTATGTTGCAACTGTTAGTTGCGGAAGTCAAGTGCTTTAGATGGTTTCTGATGCGGATACGCATGGGTCTTGTACTTTTCAGTTAAACATATTATTCAACTGGAAAGAATTATTAAGCCATATAAAATATGGCCAGGTGAACTCATTCTAAACTAAACTTAATATTTTTATTCATAAGGATGGAATACTACCTCATATTACACATGGTGCATTTTCAGGTTTGTCAAATAGAAGATATTGGAACTGAGAGGGAGAAGCTAGAGGTCGAGGCCAAAGTAATGGAGAGGCACAAGGAAGAGGATAATCACATTAGGTGCCAAAGATATGAAGGAACAAAGCACATGCGGATGGAGCCAACAAGAACAAAGCCCATATGGCTGGATGGAGTATACAAGAGAAAAACCCATGTGGATAGGGGAAAGAAAGTCCATGTGGTGGAAGAGCAAAAGGGGGAGCCTAAGAACTTAAAGTACAAGTTTTGGACAAGATTTGCAAGCCCAATTTGGACTTCCCATGTGCTCAACCCAATTCAAACTCATATTCAACTCAGAACTCAATTCGGATTCGGTTCGGGACAGCCTGACAAGTAGTTACTAAAAAGGCTATAACTTTCACAAACGGAGTCCGATTTGGTTGTTCTTGTACTCATTGGAAAGCTTATTTCAAGGGCGATGCAATGGATATAGTCTCACATTAAAATTCACCATGAATCAACTGCTATGACCAAAACAATGTAATATCTGTAAAATCTAGTTTCTTTTTTGCGAGAGTTCGAGTCTAAAACAATATAGGGTTGAGTTGTACTCAGTTTGGGGACCATATGGACATCCCAAGTGGCTATATAAGCCATGTATTCACAGTCTTTAGGGCTCAGACCACCTTTGAGAATAAATCTACTATTGTTCATGCTTGAGATTCGTGAGAAATTAGAGAGTTTCTTCAATCAAGATTATTCAGCCTCTCCGTTGAGAATTAAGTGCATGATAGATCTTTACTTGGTGATCGACGAAATCGACGCGAGTGTGTTTTGGTGGATTAAAGAGTGTTCGTCCCTTGCACTAGCATTAGAGGATCATTGCGATTCATCAGGACTCCTACGAGTATTCATTCTACGTCGAGAAGATCGAGCGACCCTGCATCAGTTTCAATCTTACGAGACTTTGGGTTAGTCATAGACAGTGTTTCACTTTTCTATGACAACACTTCTGCCATTAATATTGCCAAGAACCTAGTGCAGCACTCTAGGACTAAGCACATAGATATTTGGTATCATTTTTTAGAGACCATGTGAAGAAAGGTGACATAATGCTTCAATTTGTTTAGAGTAACCATGAGTTAGCTGACATTTTCCCCAAGCATTTAGATAGCTCGTGGTTCATGGCTTTGCGAGAAGAGTTTGGGGTTGTGTGTCCTTATGACATACTCTGAGGGGGAGCATCTTGTACTTTCTATATCATATGTTCATTTACTTCTTGTTTTACTTTCTACGCTATGCTTGTGTGTGCTTTTGGGTTATTCTTTCTAGCGTAGACAAGAGTTGTTATCATACTATGTAGTTTAGATTTCTTTCTCTCATCTTGTGGCCTTAGGATGCTGCTTATTAGTTGTTCTCTTCTCTCTAGGTTGAGTTCAATCACTTCTTATATGTCTAGATCTAGCAGGGTTTAGGCCCCCTAGGTAGACAAGAAATATGTTTACTCCCTTATGCTTAGATGATCAGCTAGTCCTAGAGTCATATGGGGTGGATGAGAGCAAGTCTGAGCTGTAGTGATCTCATTATCATATCTATGCTTTACAGATTGCCATTTCTTTCGGTTTTGAAGCTTATTCTCTCTTGCTTATAGATTTGGTTCAAGGGGAGTTCATTTGACATTTTCTTAAACTTAATTTTGACATAACTCAACTTAAACCAAAATGTCTCTAAAATTGACTCACTTGTTGAGGGGGAGTTTGGATCTTTATTTTGTTCATCATGCATATCATGTAAGCATATGTGATATACTCATTTAGAGGATAATGAGCTTTGTCTATTATCCACGATGAAATTTTGCTTCATACCATTTACACCTTGCAACCATAATAAAGTGCATTGCTAGTTTGTTCATCCATCAATATGTGTCATTTAGCTTATCAATGCTTGCTGAAAATTAAATGTCAGCATAAGCTTTATTAAAAACTTATTGAAACTTATAGCTTTTACTTGCTATTTCAACTCTTAATATTTATGCCATGTCCTTAGTGTAACAGCCCAGCTGTTTATTTCAAAATATTTGATTTAATTTAAAATAAAACATTTACTATTGGTTTCTTTAAGTTATTAAAAAAATTATTAATTGCCCGATTTTCGGCAAAAAAAAGGTTATGAAAAGGTGATTTAAGAAAAAAATAAAAACAAAAAAAATAAATAAATAAGGTATTAAATAAGTTAGTTTAAAACAAAAATCAAAGTTATTTGGTTTCTTGAAATTTTAAAATTTTTAGCTAGCTTAATTTTCTGCTAAAAAGAAAAGAGAAAAAAAGAGCCTTTCTGTTAAACAAAAAATATTTTATAAAAAAAAATATGAAAATTTTAGTTGGAATTTTTTTTATAAGTTCCAAATAGTCTTAGAAACTTCCATGAATTTTTATAAGATTTTTAAGCTTTATTTGTTATTTATTGTATTATTTAAAGCTAGAAAAAGGAAAACATTTTTAAAAATTAAAATAAACGTCAAAAAATTCCGAAAATATTTTTTTTATTCTTTTCAGGTTCCAAGGATTCTAAAAATAGTTTTTTGGAATTTTTTCGAATTTTTTTTTATTTTCCTTTTTTCTCTCTTTTCTCTCTCCTCCCTAACCCTTCTTCTTCCCGTGCATGTCACGAACCAGAGACAGAGAGCAGCAGCCATGAACTCGGTTTTGAAGCTTTTTCAACCTCCAATAACTCATGATTTTCTCCACCATTTCGCACAAAATAAATTGCAATCAATTCCTCTCATGAAGCCTCTTCATTTCCTACCGTTTTCCCCCTCATTCATGAGCTATTTTCGCGGGATTTAAACCATGCCATTCAAAGACATGCCCCGTCGATCTCCCTCCTCGGTCCACCTCCACCCCTATAAAAGGGAGCCCCGTGAGCCTCTCCTCATCCTCACTCAACCCCGAAAATCTCAAGTCCTCACTCCTCTTCTTTTGGGCGCAATCGAAGTTTTAGTTTTGTGTTCCAAGCGGCGTTCTTCGGCCTTTTGCGCCTCGTCCGGTGGAGCCCCGCCGCGTTTGACCACACCATTGGCTTCGTCTCGTCGCGTTCTACGCGGTGCTCACCTCGCCTTCGCCGGAACTTCGCCGGAGCACCGTCGTCACCGTGGGCCAAAACGGATCGCCGTTCTTCGCGTCGCCATCGGCCGACCGTGCATGCCCGACCAAAACCAAGGTGAGCATCACGATCCCCACACTCTCCTCTTCGATTCGCCGCAAGTCTCGCATGTTAATTCATCTCCGTTTGCCCGGAACGCCGATGTCAGCCTGTAGGCTACATAAAGTCTTGTCCACCGCGTTTCGCTAGTCCGTTGGCCGAGCCGTTTGCGGCGTTAAGTTCGTCTCGACGCGTTCTACGCCGTGCTCCCCTCCGTTCGTCCAAAAATCTTTCCTAAATATTTGCGCCCGACACCTTGCCATGGCCGTAAATGGCACTTCGTGTCTCCGCCTATCCGGGAATGCTCTCGACAATCCGTTCGCGTCAAAACGTGCCAAACCATCCCAGGAGGCTACGTTTCAGATGGTTTTGGATTCGCCTGACCGAGCGTGAAGATATTGAATTTTTAGTGTTTCTGTACCGACGTCGTTCAAACGACGATTACGTCGCCACCGGTGAGTGTTCGGCTTAGCCGATATTTTTTTCTAGACTCGCCTCACCGCGCTCTAGGCCATGCTTAACTTGCTTCTCCATAATCGTTGTCCGAAAATTTTTCTTCTCTCCACACTCTATGTCGTTGTCACCGTAGACGTCGTCATCGTGCTCCGTTTGACGTGCCGCCAATTCCTACATGTGCCTCGGGTCCTTAGCAACCCATTAGCTTCACCTTCCGTGCCTTTCCTCGCCAACGACATGACCAAAAACAGTGAACAAGGCTGCTGCCTGTTACTGTTCACGCGGGAATATTCCCTTCGGAATATTCCTGATTTTTCTTTTTCCAAAATTTTCTGATCCGACAATCTTCCAATCGCTCGTTCTCCTCCGTCCGAACTCCGAATCAGGTGATTCAAGTTTCTAAATTCATCTAAATTCATAATCTATTTTTTAGTATATATTTCATAATTTTTGCATTTTCTCGACCGCTCTTGGTTGAGTCTACGCACCGCCGGAATACTGCCGCCACCGCCGCCCGAGTTACGCCATCGCTCCAACTCGCCACCGACCACCCTCCAACCACATCTGGTATTGCACGAGAGCACCAATGCACTCCTCGCAATCCCCTCTCTCTTTTCTTCACCTCGCCACCCCTCCGCCGAGCAATCTCGCCGCCGAAGTATCTCTTCCGCCGACGCCAACGCCATCACCGTCAAATCCTCGATGGGACTGCACGCACCTCCTTCACCCTTTTTCCCGAGCCAGAGCATGACTGGAGTACCCCACCGCCGGTAATCTTCCTCAGGCCCGCGCGAACCTTCGACGCCCCTTCTCTGAGCAAGCCGTCGTCGAAGAGTCTTCGTCGTCGATGATCGTGTCCCGCCTCCGCTACACCCTCACCGCCAGCCAACTTTGTGCAGCCCGAACTGTGCACCAAAGTAAATCAGGACTCATACTCTTCTCCCTCTTTTGTACATCTCACCGGTCTTCACTGCCATTGAATCACTCGGATCTTATCACGCGAAGCCGTCCGACTTCTCCCAACCATCCGATTCTAAGACTCCGATATCCGAAGGCTCTTAAGACTCCGACGTCCAGAGGTTCTATAGACTCTAACCGTTCGGAGGTTCCTTAGACACCGACGGTTCAAAGACTTCCTTAGACTCCGCTGACTCGGAGGCTTTTTAGACTCCGACCTCCGGAGCCTTCGACTTCGACCTTCGAAGACTCCAATTTTGACTTTGATCTTCAGAGACTTCAACTCCAATCCTTTCGACCACAATTGTTTTTCCGACTACAGTCACTCTCGACCACAGTCGCTCCCAACCACTGCCGTCTCCATCTACCTCCGACCGTAGTCGCTTTCGACCACTTTCACTCTTCGCTCTAAGTCTCCGAGTACCTTCGCTTTTTCAGCGAGGAGTAGTTGGAAGAATACTCGGTAGTCGAAGTCGTAGCCGACTCTGAGTGCCTTCGCTTTCCACCACCGGCGTTCATTGTCGTCCCGACCACTCGACTCCGATTACCATTTGTTCTCGACTGCTATAGTGTTCTTCGACCATCTATCAGATTTATTTGACTGGTCTACAACTGAATCTTCGACTACACCTTCGATTATGGTTTCGACCATACGCAAATATTGTAGGTTCCAACCACTTTTCCTTCATAAAGAAAAGAATTCCAATAATTCCTTTTATTCATTTCTTTGGAATTCAAACTTCCAGAAGTCGTCCTCCTTCGCCCTAACTCCTTTTGGACCAATTCCAAATTCCAAAATTCATATTCTATCTCCCGGCATTTATAAAATTTGCATTTTATTTGGATTTTATTTGAGTTTAGTTTGTTCTTGCTTTTCGCGTGTAAACTACGACTATTTCGGAGAGTATAATTTCAGCGAACCTCGGCAAACTTCAAAGAAAGGCAAGTTACACCTTTGATCATGTTGCTCCCAGTAATTTAAATTATTTATGTTGTTTCTAAAATTATTATGCATGCGTACTTTTATTCAAATCTAATTTAAATTTGATTTAAATTCTAGTTATACCTAAATCCTTTGTGTATGGCCAAATTTGACATTGAACTTACTTATGCCTTGTCACCTTAGATGAAAACCTAGTTAGTACAATAGTATTGACTAGAAATTTTATAGATTTGCTTAGCCATACTTAGAATGATTTAAGTGGGAATATTTGTTTCACTAGAAAATGATAAGTTTCTAAAATCTATTCTTGACTTCGGTGAGTCAAGAATGAATATGAATGTTTCAAAGAAAAATATAAAAACTCGGTTTGGACCTAGGCTAATGGTTAGGTGGTGGGTGCTGGCATGCCTCGTGTTTGGTGACACCTGGTTGATTGTCAGGCACAAAGGGGTATGTGGATTGAGCCTAAGTCAAGTTAAGGACCGGTCCGTGAGCTACTGTTGCAAAGCCACATCGTACTACCACAAGACTGGTATGGAACAGTCCTGGCTGACTAATTTGTGAGGTCCCAACTTTGGTCTCGCTATAGGTTGAATGTGAGCGTGGCATAGGCCATGGGAAGTCTCACACGGCACAAGAGGGGGCTCCAACTTGTGGATTCAAGTTGTGGTGAAACCTTAGCGGCGGCGTGACCAAGTTGAAGGCTTAGCATTGTAAAGGCCTTGTTATGATTTTCTCAGTCGCACGCCTACGGAAGCGTGTAATGGCCGACAATATGAGATAATCATATCTTGTGGGTAAAGCTGTACAACCTCTGCAGAGCGTATAATCTATCATGGATAGCCGTGCCCACGGTCATGGGCAAGCTGGATAAAGTTTTTCATGGATTAGACTTTTATTTTTAAAATGGTTTATGAAAAAGCTTATGGATGGATGGATGGAATCCATGACCAGGTGGGATACCTGTGAATAAGTTGGTGTTTGGTCGGAGCCTGCACTAACAAAATGAATCCATAAGAGATTTTGAAAAGCATATGGATAGATGGAATCCATGTGAAACCTTTTGAAAAGATGGACCAGGTGGGATACCTGTGACTAGGTTAGTGTTTGGTCGGAGCCTGCACTAACGATATTATTTGGTTAAATTATTATTTCATATACTATATTAAATTCAGCTTTTCATACTTACAGTATTGTATTTCAAATTCACGTACCGCTTTTCGCACAATTAACCTTATTAAACCTTCCTTTGTTATCCCTATGCATGCATTCACTCTGCTAAAATTACTGGTGTAACTTGCGTAAGTACTTTATGTGCTTACCTTGGGAGTACTTTATGTGCTCACCTTGCTAATATCTGTTGCCAGAGGACGATGCCAACAACTTCGGTGAGGATGGTGACGACTAGGCCACGTCTTACGATCATTCGCTGCAGGCGAGCGGGATGAAATTCCGCTTCATTGGTTTTCTTCCGCTGTTTATATTTATTTTTGGTTTATGAACCATTGATGTAAACTTTGACCATCAGGCCCATACTTAGTTAATGAATAAATGTCATTGTGCATGATATGAATCTTTGTTATCCACTGTGTGCACTAGCTTGATCCTGGACTAGTGCGATTTACACAGAGGATCCAGGAGTCGTTGCTCCGGGGTCCGACAGAGATGGTATCAGAGCTATAATGACCCTAAGACGTGACCGTAGGTAGAATAGAATGGTTGAACCTTAAGGACTTAACTTCAATAATAAAATATTTTCAAAAAGCTTTGCTTACTCTTACCTCTTAATCTTTGCTTACCCTTATCTCTTAATCCTTTCTAATCTTTTATGTCATTTCTGAAAAAAGGACTTATTTTTACCTCTCATCTTGTTCAAACC
The DNA here is from genome assembly GCA_036346265.1 of Melocanna baccifera. Taxonomy (NCBI): domain Eukaryota; kingdom Viridiplantae; phylum Streptophyta; class Magnoliopsida; order Poales; family Poaceae; genus Melocanna; species Melocanna baccifera. Next base: position 4,234,703 of record CM070696.1, on the reverse strand, counting down.
ATTATAGATGGATGTTTATTAAAATGCACCGAATGATGGATAGAGTGTAGGCCTTCATCGACTACTCCGTCGTTTGGAATTCCATTGTCGAGCTATCTACAAGCACCGGCGAAAACAGTCATGGAAATCAGATGATGAGACACCACTTTACTTTACTCATCACCAAACGAACTGGACAAGGAAGTCTTCGCTACCGCTTTAAAAGAAGTAGTCACTCATGTGAAAGAGCCAAGCAAGAAGCCACTCGTGAAGCAGTTCTTTGCCTCTGCCATCATTTCAAACTTCGCACTGAAGGATCGCGCTTTGTACCCAGAGAGCCACGAAGGATCAAACCAAGGCAATCCTTGCCCCTTTAGGATAAGTTGTGAGGCAGTTATTAGACGATGTTATGAGCTATCAAGTTTTCTTTTTTGTTGATAGCTGTAACTGTTACCTGATATTATCTTAATAACGATTTTTGCTAGTTTGTATTTTGTGGGAATGTGCAAAACGACACATATTCCTCCTTTGTCTTAAATCTCCTCTTCCCTAATTCTTGGAAGTATCAAGCTGAAACACTGACCGCCAACACTCTTCAAATAGTAGACAAAAGGATAGCGAAGTTCACGAAGGGACATCTGAACTAGATCACAGCTCAAGCCATGCAGAGTAAGATCCAAACCTATTTCTTTGCTAGCTGTGCGAATCTCGGGGACGAGATTCTCTTTAAGGGGGGAAGTTTGTAACAGCCCAGCTGTTTATTTCAAAATATTTGATTTAATTTAAAATAAAACATTTACTATTGGTTTCTTTAAGTTATTAAAAAAATTATTAATTGCCTGATTTTCGGCAAAAAAAAGGTTATGAAAAGGTGATTTAAGAAAAAAATAAAAACAAAAAAAATAAATAAATAAGGTATTAAATAAGTTAGTTTAAAACAAAAATCAAAGTTATTTGGTTTCTTGAAATTTTAAAATTTTTAGCTAGCTTAATTTTCTGCTAAAAAGAAAAGAGAAAAAAAGAGCCTTTCTGTTAAACAAAAAATATGTTATAAAGGAAAATATGAAAATTTTAGTTGGAATTTTTTTTATAAGTTCCAAATAGCCTTAGAAACTTCCATGAATTTTTATAAGATTTTTAAGCTTTATTTGTTATTTATTGTATTATTTAAAGCTAGAAAAAGAAAAACATTTTTAAAAATTAAAATAAACGTCAAAAAATTACGAAAATATTTTTTTTATTCTTTTCAGGTTCCAAGGATTCTAAAAATAGTTTTTTTGGAATTTTTTCGAATTTTCTTTTTATTTTTTTCTTTTTTCTCTCTTTTCTCTCTCCTCCCTAACCCTTCTTCTTCCCGTGCATGTCACGAACCAGAGACAGAGAGCAGCAGCCATGAACTCGGTTTTGAAGCTTTTTCAACCTCCAATAACTCATGATTTTCTCCACCATTTTGCACGAAATAAATTGCAATTAATTCCTCTCATGAAGCCTCTTCATTTCCTACCGTTTTCCCCCTCATTCATGAGCTATTTTCGCGGGATTTAAACCATGCCATTCAAAGACATGCCCCGTCGATCTCCCTCCTCGGTCCACCTCCACCCCTATAAAAGGGAGCCCCGTGAACCTCTTCTCATCCTCACTCAACCCCGAAAATCTCAAGTCCTCACTCCTCTTCTTTTGGGCGCAATCGAAGTTTTAGTTTTGTATTCCAAGCGGCGTTCTTCGGCCTTTTGCGCCTCGTTCGGTGGAGCCCCGCCGCGTTTGACCACACCATTGGCTTCGCCTCGTCGCGTTCTACGCGGTGCTCACCTCGCCTTCGCCGGAACTTCGCCGGAGCACCGTCGTCACCGTGGGCCAAAACGGGTCGCCGTTCTTCGCGTCGCCACCGGCCGACCGTGCAAGCCCGACCAAAACCAAGGTGAGCATCACGATCCCCACACTCTCCTCTTCGATTAGCCGCAAGTCTCGCATGTTAATTCATCTCCGTTTGCCCGGAACGCCGATGTCAGCCTGTAGGCTACATAAAGTCTTATCCACCGCGTTTCGCTAGTCCGTTGGCCGAGCCGTCTGCGGCGTTGAGTTCGTCTCGACGCGTTCTACGCCGTGCTCCCATCCGTTCGTTCATAAACTTTTCCTAAATATTTGCGCCCGACACCTTGCCATGGCCGTAAATGGCACTTCGTGTCTCCGCCTATCCGGGAATGCTCTCGACAATCCGTTCGCGTCAAAACGTGCCAAACCATCCCAGGAGGCTACGTTTCAGATGGTTTTGGATTCGGCTGACCGAGCGCGAAGATATTGAATTTTTAGTGTTTCTGTACCGACGTCGTTCAAACGACGATTACGTCGCCACCGATGAGTGTTCGGCTTAGCCGATATTTTTTTCTAGACTCGCCTCACCGCGCTCTAGGCCATGCTCAACTTGCTTCGCATAATCGTTGTCCGAAAATTTTTCTTCTCTCCACACCCTATGTCGTTGTCACCGTAGACGTCGTCATCGTGCTCCGTTTGACGTGCCACCAATTCCTACATGTGCCTCGGGTCCTTAGCAACCCATTAGCTTCACCTTCCATGCCTTTCCTCGCCAACGACACGGCCAAAAACAGTGAACAAGGCTGCTGCCTGTTACTGTTCACACGGGAATATTCCTTCGGAATATTCCTGATTTTTCTTTTTCCAGAATTTTTTGATCCGACAATCTTCCAATCGCTCGTTCTCCTCCGTCCGAACTCCGAATCAGGTGATTCAAGTTTCTAAATTCATCTAAATTCATAATCTATTTTTCAGTATATATTTCATAATTTTTGGATTTTCTCGACCGCTCTTGGTTGAGTCTCCTCACCGTCGGAATACTGCCGCCACCGCCACCCGAGTTACGCCATCGCTCCAACTCGCCACCGACCACCCTCCAACCACTTCTGGTATTGCACGAGAGCACCAATGCACTCCTCGCAATCCCCTCTCTCTTTTCTTCACCTCGCCACCCCTCCGCCGAGCAATCTCGCCGCCGAAGTATCTCTTCCGCCGACGCAAACGCCATCACCGTCAAATCTTCGATGGGACTGCACGCACCTCCTTCACCCTTTTTCCCGAGCCAGAGCATGACCGGAGTACCCCACCGCCGGTAATCTTCCTCAGGCCCGCGCGAACCTTCAACGCCCCTTCTCTGAGCAAGCCGTCGTCGAAGAGTCTTTGTCGTCGATGATCGTGTCCCGCCTCCGCTACACCCTCACCGCCAGCCAACTTTGTGCAGCCCGAACTGTGCACCAAAGTAAATCAGGACTCATACTCTTCTCCCTCTTTTGTACATCTCACCGGTCTTCACTGCCATTGAATCACTCGGATCTTATCACGCGAAGCCGTCCGACTTCTCCCAACCATCCGATTCTAAGACTCCGATATCCGAAGGCTCTTAAGACTCCGACGTCCAGAGGTTCTATAGACTCTAACCGTTCGGAGGTTCCTTAGACACCGACGGTTCAAAGACTTCCTTAGACTCACTTGACTCGGAGGCTTTTAGACTCGACCTCCGAGCCTTCGACTTCGACCTTCAAGACTCCAATTTTGACTTTGATCTTTGAGACTTCAACTCCAATCCTTTCGACCACAATTGTTTTTCCGACTACAGTCACTCTCGACCACAGTCGCTCCCAACCACTGCCGTCTCCATCTACCTCTGACCGTAGTCGCTTTCGACCACTGTCACTCTTCGCTCTAAGTCTCCGAGTACCTTCGCTTTTTCAGCGAGGAGTAGTTGGAAGAATACTCGGTAGTCAAAGTCGTAGCCGACTCTGAGTGCCTTCGCTTTCCACCACCGGCGTTCATTGTCGTCCCGACCACTCGACTCCGATTACCATTTGTTCTCGACTCCTATAGTGTTCTTCGACCACTGTACAGTTTCGACTGGGTCTACAACTGAATCTTCGACTACACCTTCGATTATGGTTTCGACCATACGCAAATATTGTAGCTTCCAACCACTTTTCCTTCATAAAGAAAAGAATTCCAATAATTCCTTTTATTCATTTCTTTGGAATTCAAACTTCCAGAAGTCGTCCTCCTTCGCCCTAACTCCTTTTGGACCAATTCCAAATTCCAAAATTCATATTCTATCTCCCGGTATTTATAAAATTTGGATTTTATTTGGATTTTATTTGAGTTTAGTTTGTTCTTGCTTTTCGCGTGTAGACTACGACTATTTCGGAGAGTATAATTTCAGCGAACCTCGGCAAACTTCAAAGAAAGGCAAGTTACACCTTTGATCATGTTGCTCCCAGTAATTTAAATTATTTATGTTGTTTCTAAAATTATTATGCATGCGTACTTTTATTCAAATCTAATTTAAATTTGATTTAAATTCTAGTTATACCTAAATCCTTTGTGTATGGCCAAATTTGACATTGAACTTACTTATGCCTTGTCACCTTAGATGAAAACCTAGTTAGTACAATAGTATTGACTAGAAATTTTATAGATTTGCTTAGCCATACTTAGAATGATTTAAGTGGGAATATTTGTTTCACTAGAAAATGATAAGTTTCTAAAATCTATTCTTGACTTCGGTGAGTCAAGAATGAATATGAATGTTTCAAAGAAAAATATAAAAACTCGGTTTGGACCTAGGCTAATGGTTAGGTGGTGGGTGCTGGCATGCCTCGTGTTTGGTGACACCTGGTTGATTGTCAGGCACAAAGGGGTATGTGGATTGAGCCTAAGTCAAGTTAAGGACCGGTCTGTGAGCTACTGTTGCAAAGCCACATCGTACTACCACAAGACTGGTATGGAACAGTCCTGGCTGACTAATTTGTGAGGTCCCAACTTTGGTCTCGCTATAGGTTGAATGTGAGCGTGGCATAGGCCATGGGAAGTCTCACACGGCACAAGAGGGGGCTCCAACTTGTGGATTCAAGTTGTGGTGAAACCTTAGCGGCGGCGTGACCAAGTTGAAGGCTTAGCATTGTAAAGGCCTTGTTATGATTTTCTCAGTCGCACGCCTACGGAAGCGTGTAATGGCCGACAATATGAGATAATCATATCTTGTGGGTAAAGCTGTACAACCTCTGCAGAGCGTATAATCTATCGTGGATAGCCGTGCCCACGGTCATGGGCAAGCTGGGTAAAGTTTTTCATGGATTAGACTTTTGTTTTTAAAATGGTTTATGAAAAAGCTTATGGATGGATGGATGGAATCCATGACCAGGTGGGATACCTGTGAATAAGTTGGTGTTTGGTCGGAGCCTGCACTAACAAAATGAATCCATAAGAGATTTTGAAAAGCGTATGGATAGATGGAATCCATGTGAAACCTTTTGAAAAGATGGACCAGGTGGGATACCTGTGACTAGGTTAGTGTTTGGTCGGAGCCTGCACTAACGATATTATTTGGTTAAATTATTATTTCATATACTGTATTAAATTCAGCTTTTCATACTTACAGTATTGTATTTCAAATTCACGTACCGCTTTTCGCACAATTAACCTTATTAAACCTTCCTTTGTTATCCCTATGCATGCATTCACTCTGCTAAAATTACTGGTGTAACTTGCGTAAGTACTTTATGTGCTTACCTTGGGAGTACTTTATATGCTCACCTTGCTAAAATCTGTTGCCAGAGGACGATGCCAACAACTTCGGTGAGGATGGTGACGACTAGGCCACGTCTTACAGTCATTCGCCTGTGGGCAGGCAGGATGGGCTGCTGCTTCATTGGTTTTCTTCCACTGTTTATATTTATTTTTGGTTTATGAACCATTGATGTAAACTTTGGCCATCAGGCCCATACTTAGTTAATGAATAAATGTCATTGTGCATGATATGAATCTTTGTTATCCACTGTGTGCACTAGCTTGATCCTGGACTAGTGCGATTTACACAGAGGATCCAGGAGTCGTTGCTCCGGGGTCCGACACTTAGATAATCTGAATTTCTATTAGAGTCCCTAGAGTAACTTAGGCTTGAGATAATTTGTATCATGCATGAACCTTATGTAAATATGCTCGTAGTGAAAAGATGTGAGGTCAACCTCACCAAAAAAATGAATATTGTAAAGACGTGAGGTTAACCTCACCAAATAAATGAGAAAATGGTTGAAAATTGCAAAAGATGTGGTTCGATCCCACCTTGCAAACAAAAATATGAAATAAAAAACGAGCTTTAAGTTCTTTTATGAACTTGTAGCACACCCAAAGTATTGACTAGGTCGAACTCTAGGTTTTTCTTTACATATTGGACATGGCTCTACATTTTTTGTTGAAATTATGCTAAGAACTTGCTACTTGTGTAATCATGTAAAACATGGTCTTAATTTGTGCAAAATACTTATCTTGCTAGCGAGTCTTTGCTTTATACTATATATTTGGTCATGAACTAGTTTAGCAAGTTCTAAATTGAGGTGACTTGGTATAATACTTTCAGCTTCATATTCATGTTGAATAATATACAAAGCTCTTTAAGTTTGCATTTCTATGCATTTCACACATACATGCTTTCTTTTGCGCTCGTTGGCATTAACTAATCTCTTCATGACTAAATTGACAAATAACGAGAGAACTGTAGACAAAATGCATAGGCTAAAAATCAAATTTTTTTAAAAAAATTGTCTTAATGACAATCTCAACCATAAGTGAGCTTAAATGTACATCAAAATGATTTTCAAATGAAGTGTAGATCTCTTGCATATCATCTTCTTTACTTGATCTTCTTTTGAGCTCTTTTTGTGGATTCTAGTGGTCTTTAGAGCTTTCAAAAAAATTGTGTTGAGCTCCTTTTCTTTTTTTTTTGTTGGCAACTTGGTCATCATCTTCTTGCTTCATTTCTAGACCAAGCTAGTCTCTTCGCAAACTTATTTTTTAAAAAAACCTTCAATTTGCATTTTGATGCGGGTTGTCAATATATTCATCAAGTGTCGAGACCCGAATATGCAAATTCGGACTCTCTGTGTAAACTACACTAGTCCAGAATCACGCCAGTGCACACAATCAAACATAGATGTGATCACAACAATATGCACGATAATAATAAAGGAAAACTCAACTATCGATAAAATCTCAAAGGTACGACTTTATGGTCAAACTTACAATATCTCTAGCCGGAAGGGCTTAACCGAATAGCAGCGGAAATCTAAAATAAAGTGTAGCGGCCAATCGACAAGCCCACAGGCTATCGAGTGGAGAACGAAGCCTAATTCGTGAAGTCGTCGTAGTACTCCCCTTCTGGAACCTCCTGCTGATAATACTCTTCGCCCTCAACTGAGCAACATAGGCGTAAAGCCGTGAGTACATTTGTACTCAGCAAGTCGTTTGTAACAAATGAATGCAATATAATATGCAAGGCTTACCAATGGAAGGCTAAAAGGTTAATTTGCATAAAAGGCATTTGACAATAAATATAATAAATAGATCGAAAGCGAAATTTAACTGAAAATAATAATAATAAATAATCAAAGGAATGAACATAACCACTTGTGAATACCTATTCACAAGCTGAACCAACAATGAACTACCCGTCCACCTCCAACATAAACCACCAAGTTATAAATGAAAACACTACCTCTTGTGTGAAATCACCGAGCATTGTCTATGACTGAGGACGCGGCTATTCGAATAGTTTTACACTCTGCAGAGGTTGCACAACTGTACCCAAACGATGTGATTAGCCTCGATCTCAGGAAATCACAACAAGGCCTTTACAATGCTCTACCTCAACCCAATCCTGCCCGCTAGGGTTTCGCATCACACCCCCTTACGCCACATGGAAATCAGCAACCATGTCCATCACAATGGCAGAATTGAATTGAAATATTACAAATTAATCAGCCAGGTCTATCCCATACTAGACATGTGGTTTGCACGATTAAGCTCAGATTAATGGCGCACAAAGTTAAGCCCTTAACATTACCTGGGCGAGGCTACCACATCCCCCGAAGTGCACCTGCACCTCCCCCTTTACTGCACGATCACTCGCCCGAGTGCAAAACCAAGTTTATATCTCCCCGCCAATGACACACCAATGCCACGGCATAAATTTTAATTAACGTGGCACCAACCATAATTCCATATGCCATTAAGTCAAATTAATAATTTACATGTGATGATGAAACCAGTCGTAAATATAAGCCAGCTAAGCAACTCTATCGTAAAACCCATGTGATAAATATTCTAGCATCACTAGTATGTTTCCCAACCTAAGGTGACAAAGGTATCAAGGTATTCTAAATTATCAAGGAGGGATAAACAACATGGGACAATAACTATCAGTTGCAAGGTTTAAATAAAAGTAGCGGTGCAATGTACTTTAAAACAAAATAATTAAATAGTAGATTGTAAACTGGGTTCAACATGATCAAAGGACATGAGTTGCCTTGGTTATGCTCAGCGAGGTATTCCTGGTCTTCGGACGTAGAACCTGCTCCTTTGGAATCCGAATCTAACGAGAGAGAAAACGATTCAAATAAAAGAAACACATAAAATGATAAGCAAATAAACTCCAAAAATCATGAAACTAGAACCAAAAGCTAGAGCTCGATTTTAGATGAATTTAGAAAAAAGAACGGCGTCAATCGGAGCTAGGACGGAGGAGAACGGGCTCTCGAAAAATAAATCCAAAATTAAATCGGGATATTCGGAAAATACACTGTGCTGTGAACCCGGTCCACGACAGAACCAGTCCACCGTGGACCCGGCGCATGGAACAGTACGCGCGGGCGGAGGCGGTGCTGACGTGGCAGCTGCTGGTGCAGCCACGTGTCTTGCTGACGTGGCGGCTGACGTGGCCGCCACGTGGCACACGGGGGTGGGCTCGGCTGACGTGGCATGGCCACGTGGCTCTGGCTCGGGCGCGGCGGCGGCGCGGGATCGGACGGCTGGGGCGATGACGGGCGGCATGATCTGAGCCTTCGGCTCAGATCCGAGTGGACGGCGGCGATGCGGTGGCGCGGAGGCGGGAAGGCGGGGATCGGCGACGCGTGTCCGGCACGGCGCGTGAAGCGTCGCGCGGACGCGGGCGCGCGGTGCGGGTGCGGGTTGGATGGCAGGGATGCGCGGCGTGGGGAGCGGATCGGCGACGCGTGGGTCGGCGCGCGCCACGCAACCGTCCGCATGCGGCGCGCAGGGTCTGCGAGTTCGAGCGCGGGACCGAGGCGAGGCGCGGCGACCGGGCAGGCGACACGAGAGGCGGAGGCGCGACGAGGCTCACCAGCGACGGGGATGCAGCGAGGACGGGGCTCCGGCGACGGGAAGGCTCCGGTGACGACGCGGACGGCGGAGGCGCAGCTCGGAGGCGACGCGGACGGCGGCACGGGCGCGAGGACGGGGGAGGAGCGGCGGCGGAGTTCGGGTGTCGGCGGTTAAAAACACGCGAACCGAGGAATCCCGATCGGTTACAGCGCGAACGCGACGCGGGCACGGTTTCAACGGCGCGGATGCAACCACGTGGGCGCGATCCGACGGCATCGAGCGGGCGAGGGCGAGGTTTTGCTGGTGCTGCCGCGTGGCACATCTAACGGCGTGGGGCGACGCGCGGGCGCGGCGATTAGGGTTAGGGTTTGCGGGCGCGGGTGCGGACGCGGATGGGCGCCGCATGGCAAGGCGGGGAATCTGGTGGCGCGGAGCGCGCGAGGGCGCGCACGGGCGCGGGCCGGGCTGATGCCGCCACGTGGCGAGGCGGCGGGATCGGACGGCGCAGAGAGCGAGCGGGAAGGGGTACGGCGGCAGCGCGGGGAAAATGGTCGGATGGCCGACGCGTGGAGGGAGGAGGGATCGGGCGGCGGGGAGATTTTTATTTTCTTTTTCTTTTTCAGAAATTCAATTAAAATGCTAGAAGCTTTAGAAAATAGCAAATAAATCCCAAAAATTCACCAAAAATACCAAAAAATTCGTTGAGACCTGAGGAACCCAAATAAAATATTTTTAACTTATGTTAATATTTATTTTAATCATATTAAATCATTTAAAATTCTAAAAATCATTCAAATCTTGAATTAATTTTAGAAAATTACAGAAAATTCATTTTTAAATTCCTGGCTTTAAAAAATAGCAGAAAAACAGGATGTTACATCAAGGGAGAGTTCTGAGACCATATGGAGGCTCTCTCCATATTATGATGAATATTTGATAGCATTTGGGACTTAGTTATGAAGGTTTGAGAGTTGTTGTAGTTTGCGAAGTTGAATTTTGTGTTTAAGCTATGTTATATAGGATATTATGATGCATATTTTCATTAATGATGGTTAAGTGTATGGCACATGTGCCAAGGAAGTGATCATCGGAGATCAAATCCAGTCATGAAGATGGATTCTTCACGAAGATGGTCTGTGCAGTGACTCAACATGACTTAGCAGTGTCCATGTATCAATGAGGCATTTTGAGGGTGTTTGGAACTTGAGACACAATGTGTGTACGTGACAATCAATGAGAAGCGGAGACCGTCAAGGTGTAGGAGCGTGGTAGCTCCAGGTGGCTTAGTAAACATAAGGTTATTAATGTAATTAGGATATTACCTGGAATCTTTGAGATGGAGAATACGGAGGCGCACTCTTGGAGATGGTTTAGGGCTAGATAAATCATGTGTATTGAGTTATTTAGAGCTAATGGCTCAGATCTTGTAATAGCTACTTTATGATGCATGCTAAGTGATGTGTTGTAATTATAGCTAACCTAGAGGGGTATTCTAGGTAAGAAAAAAAAGTTGGCTGAACCCTAAGTGGATATCAGTGAGTGGAGAGAGTTAATCTTAGCCCTTGAAGTGATCCAAGAGTTGAGATTACTCTCGAAGTAATATAAATAAAGGGGTGGGGGTATGCCTCCACCACCAAGCCTTTGAAAAGGATTTAGGGTTTTACTTATGCTCCATTGAGTTTTGCCCACTAGGAAGTGTCTTTGAAATTCCTTCTCTTAAAGCAATGAAAGTTTCAAGTTTATACATATTCTAAAATTTATTTTATTTCTTGCAATTTCTAGCTTTTTCATTATTTTAACTTAAGTTTCTCTTCCCCTTCTTCTACTTGCTGTAGTTCTATTAGATCTAGGATATGTAAGAGGTTGAGCAGTTCATCAAGAATATGTCCCAACCCCGCAAGATCTATTAGAACACACTCTTGTACAGGATGTGTTTGCATTTATCGTGTTCTTGCGTTAAAGTTACTATTTTTGGTGGAGCTGGAACCATTGCACGATAGGCTAAGATTTTGGACATATCTATATAATTCCTTCTAGAATCATAGTTCTAAAATCATTTCTTAGCCGTAGTTCAAGTTTTATTAACTTTAGATGAGTATATCTTGAGTTCTTGAGATTCCTTAACCACCAAGTTACTATAATTTCTGTTTCGTTGCAATGTGAATCTTGAGTAAGATAGATTCTCTCATGGGTTTTATTGTAACACCCCAGGATCCACATCACCCTGGGATGTTACTAAACCACTCTACAGCTAGCCAAAATTTCTAGACATGAAGCATTAAGCAGAAGCATAAACAACTAAGGGAAATAAGATAATGGTAACAAGTTCAATAACAACCTCTAACAGATTAAATCAAGAATAGTTTACAAGGTCATCATTATTAAATAAAACAACCATCTATGGATAGATAGGCATTTGGCTAGAATTCTATCGACTTTATTACAGCATGAATTGATGAAACAAGTGCATTATTGTGGTGTCGCTCTACCCGTCCCATGAATGCTCAGGAATCACCTGTAGGGGGAAAACAAAGGTGAGATAAAAATCTCAGCAAGCAAATTGTTTAACAGGCTATTCAGACTACAAACAAATATACAACATCATTAAAGTATTCACATCTCCACATCTACAATATGCATCCATATTCATTAACAAGCTAATTAAACTACAATGATATTAAGCATCAATATCCATTTCCCAAATGACCACAATTATTGCCTCAACCATATTTAGTACCAGCAATAGTAAAACATTAGCAAATGAATCTTGATTAACTACTTCATATCATCCACCACCACCACTACCAATGACAATAAAGCATTAACATGATTTACCTCACTAATTTTATTATTCCTCGTATCCACAACTGCTATCACCACTTACCACAAGAGAAAAGAATCTTATGCCACAATCACAACCCCCTATCATACCACAAGAGTTGAACCACAATCTACAACCACAGCCACTTTCCTCATACCACAAGTGGCCCTCATGAGCCAAATCCACATTACAACTATGAAGTTGCAGTTGTTTGTAAAATAACTTCACCACAATATATTGCATAAAGATGCAAATGATCTTTCCACAATGCAATGCATATGCATGCTATGCTCCACTGTACTTTTACCCAACAAGGTAAAAGTGTGCATCGTACTACGGCAATGCACGATGCTATACCGGTACGGTCGCGGCTATAAACGGCGACATCCACAATGCAATGTCATGACATGTTATGAATGATATGATAATAATAAACCACAAGAATTTAACCACGAAGGTCAACCACATAACCAACATTCGGTCCACCAAGATCAAAATCAATCGATCTATATTGAATCTTACCACATAGACCACAATATATTCATCAAGATTGCTATCACCACAACCACAAGTATTCACTAATAATACTACCACCAAGACCACAAAAATACCAACTTCAAGGGCATCAATATGATACTCATAAATTTAATAATGAGGAAATATCTTCATATCCACCATGCATTTACCTTCATATACCATAATTAGCTCATTACGCAAATTGCCACAATACTACCAAAACTCATCCAAACATGGCAATTGATTAATATCTTGCTACCACATTTTTACTCAGAAAATATGTAATCATGGCATATCATTTATCATTACAAAAAATCATGCATATTGCAAGTAGTAAGAATAACGGGTTAAACGGTAGCACATCCGCTACGTTTACTTGCCTCTACCGGCGAAGCGACGAAATCACGCGCGTTCAGAAGCAAAACCACCTGTCCAAAAAAGTACCTCTCAGCACACATTACAACAATGAAAACGCGACTCTCGAGGACAAGATATCGCTAAGCCCCAAAATCCCACAACATCCTTCCTCGCGTAACGGTTCTACTATCTTCCCACTGCAGTGGCGCTGCTTAACATTTTCATATCTTTAAAAATATAACACTAATCATAGCAAAAGATATATATCTAGATTCCTCACTTAAATACCTACACTTTTCATGTAGATCACATATTTTTATTTTGTCATTAACAAGGTGATCTCTAATGCACAAAACAGAGGATGTCCTCTGTTCTAAAAGTCTGGTCAATCGACTTGTAATGCGTCCCCAGAACAGATCAAGACTCTAAAAATTCTGATTCTTTTACAGTATCTAGAATACTGAATTCCCCACACATTTCTCAATTATGACTATACGCATAAAAATCATTTACTACCCCTTAATCCCAACTGAACAGCAGTCTGCCCCAAACTGCACCCCTGATGGACAGCAAGATTCCCGACCTTACTGCGCCAAGATCCCATGGCCAACAAATCTGAAAAAAAATACAGGAGATGTGTATCGTTATCCTCTACGTTTTTCCTTTTGGGGAGACCCTCGGGAAAAATCATTTTAGGGGTCTAAACTGCACAAACAGTAACCCTGCGCGATTGGATCTACAGACAGTCAATCGGGATTATCTAATTGGGGTTTTCTAAATTGCTAATCCCTTCAAATTTAGGACTAAGAACCCTAAATTCAACAGAAAACAGAGAGATTGGGGTGAGGGAGAGTTACCTAGGGGATTGGGATCACCTCCTTCTTCCTCCTCTTTTCCTTCCCTTCTTCTCCTTCCTTCTCCTCCTCTCCTTCCTCTTCCCTTCTTCTCCTTGCACAAGAGGCAGCACCTAGGCAGAGGGGAGGCGCAAGGGGTAGGAGGGGTGGCGGCTTGGGGGAGGAAGGGGGAGGGGTGCGGCCACAAGGGGCTAGGGTTAAGTGGAGGGGGGTGCGGCCACCCCTTGGGCCCCACCCTCTCTAAACTATATTTATTTATTAAATTATATTTCTATCTCTTTCTCAATTTATTGCTAGCTCAAAACTATTATTTTCCCCTTCACACGTTTTACCAAAACACCAGGCGTCTCCGCGATTATTTTAAAACCTACGCCAAATCGACGTTCAGGACATTACATTCTCCCCACCTTAAAAAGGATTCGTCCTCGAATCTAACTTCTTAACCCACAAGATAAAAGAACAATCAAGGAAAGAACAATCAAACGGTAGAGCATCCCAAGGGAACAACAACTACGGGTACTCTTCCGCCTCTAAGAGCTCGGGCTCTTCTTGTGCATCCGGTCTTCAAACTTCCACGTCGCCTCCCGCTTGGACTGATTCGTCTAGAGGGCCTTCACATTCTTAATGGCTCTCTTCCTCACGGCCAGTTTCAGCGAGCCCACGATTCACGTTGGTCTAAGCCGAACATCCACATAACTCTTAGGCCAGCTCTGAGCAGCCAACGGGTCTTGCCATTTTCGCAAAATTTTTCTGCGACAACTATTAAACCACTTTCTAATACCGTCCTCCTTCTTAGAACATTTTTCTCTATTTATCATAATCGGGATAATACATTGTACCCCTTTAAAAGAATTTGACTACAGATTCCACTCACATAATTCTACTAGAAGCACAACGATATCTTTTACAGATTCTCAAGCAACATACCAGCAACCAGCTTTCCTTCAAAGGACCACGATCTAATTCAAAGGATTCACCACAAAAAAATTTTCACTCTCCAAGTAGACAATTAGAGAAACCACACCACATAAGCTAAGAGTGAAAATCACTCGAAAGTCCAAAATAATCATTTTCTTTTCCCAACTGGAAAAGACTACGCCTCAACAATAAACAACTCAATTTGCAGATGACCTCTACCAAAACTCACAGCATAAACAAGAATCAAGCGAGCATTTTACTACTCGAGATACCAATAATTTTCCAATCTATTCCCTTTAAAAATTTTAACTTTCTTGAACAGAGTATTTCCAACTCATCGCCCAACACACCCTCTCATTTAACTCAAGTTGGCTACCTCAACAATAAGCCCAAACTGAGTACATCATCTACGCTATTGTAGAGAGACTCACTGCTCCCAAAAAACATACTCCAGCTAAGACCTCAACCAACGGAATTATGTTGAAAAATAATTCCTAATGAGCCTCAATCTCTTAAGGATAACGACCCGAAATTCTTGTCACACCCACACATAATCATTAGTAGTACCTCGAGGATATTATCCACAATCATCACTCTATTTGGTATCCACTCTATTCCACTATTCTCACACGGAGACACTGGGTCTCTAAGGTTCTACCATAACAAAAGGTAAAGCTCCGACTTATCTTCCAAGACTCTTACCACAACTTCCCGTATAAGATAGGGAAGACCCTAGGTGGAAACCCCTTCCACTCCATAATTAACATATGCTCAATTCTTAACATCAACAAATTATTTGACTCCAAGTCAACATTCTATTTAAATCAAATTCTTCCCAAGGATTATCCTACGGAGACAATGTATATCCAATGCACCACAATCATCGTGATATTTAAGGCTTTCAATAAAACATCTATCAGACCACCACTGTCTAGTTGCCAACACGCAACATAAAGGCTTCGCAACCCACAACAATTACCTAGATCTTAGAAGAAGAGGTAAGAAGAAATAGATTTCAGCATACAGAAAATCGCTATCATTCACAGTAGCCAAAAGACCAAGAGAAAATTAAATAGCAATGAGGTTGAAAAAACACAAGATGAGACCATCTGTACCTCAAATACTTCTAGTACAACTTTTTCTTTCAATAAGAAATATTTTTTTTTGATAACACATCCCGCCAATTCCAACAAAGGATGCTTGAAGACCACAACACAAGGTTCAGATAAAACCAATAAAAGCATTCATCACGCCATTTTGCTCAAAAATAATTTTCGGCTACCACATAAATCATAAGGTCTAAAAAGAAGACCCCAACCGCGAAACTCAAATCCTTTAATTCAATTAGTATCATGAAACTAACAAATTCCATTATTTTTAAAACATTCGACATCATAACCACAACTGCATGCTTTCAATTGTATTAACAATAAGATAAAATATTCTTTACAAGAATAATCATATCCTCTTACTCCTTCATATTTTCCAAAAGGAACACCATAAATCACTTCATCATATTCTTATTATCTAAATAAGGTTCCAATTACTTAATCTAGGAAAAACCTAATGCATAAGCCACCATATTAAAACAAAGCTCTTTACCAAGATGATATTAGAATATGACATCCTTGCAAACATGCTAGTATAAAACTCTTATTAGATTTTATACACTCAATTCTCATTGATGCTCAACTCTAGTTTAACACAAATGATTGCTCTCTAGCCATTACCGTCAATAATTGCTTATTATTTTTTTTATCTTCGTAGAATTATTGATCCTAACTCTGTTTTGCAATCACAAAAATAATTATGAGCACAGATTCAATATTTCACCTTATGTTCAGAAATTAGAACAAGATAAATTTAAACCTCAATAATACCAGCTTAATAAGATAAGATTCCATAAGTCAATTCATCAGCCTTCATCTATTTCTTTATGCATGTTTCAATAATTTAGAAGTTGTACATGCTCATCCAGTATGTAAAGAGAGGACATACTAAAGGTTAATATTATTAAGATAATATTCCAACAACTCCTTACTTAACCACCCCTAGTGGTCAGATTAATTACTTAAAATCAATCAATCCAATCTATCCAACAAGTTGAAAATTTAAACAATCACAACAATCAAACCATTTTTTTTATATTCCTCAATAACTGCATGAGTTCTAAGCCTGTATAGACAAATTCTTAATCATATTTCTTTAAGAAACTACAACAGATCAACATCATATTAATCAACCTCACATCTAAGGATATTGGTAGAAATTAATCATGTACCACGCTAGCATCTCAACTTGATAATTCACATCTTATCAATGACTTACCTAATTGCCAACTCCTACTTAGATACAACAAAACATCACAAAGGGTTTTAACACTTCCCTTTAGAAAAGAGAGGAATCCATCTTCTACAGTCGAAATATCTCAAAAGAAATGCATAGAGCCAAGGCTTCCACAAATTAACGAACTCCCAACATAAAATTTTGATTCCTTTTCAAAATATCAAACAAATAAAAGAGTCATATTTTCCAGTAGGAAAGATGGGACAAACATGGAAAATACCAGTCTCTCCAAAAGCACTACTCACTAGCAGCAAAACAACCCATCAATCGGAAAGAAATAATATTTGGTCTCAAGAACAATTGGAGGCCTACTGGCACCCAACAACTGCAATAAACCGCTAACCCGAGACAAATTCATTAACCGCAATAGGCCAAGAATCGGCCAAAATCAGCTCAAGGAGTAAACACTTCTAAGAAACTTACCCACAATATCCACAACTAAGTTACCCGAGGTAACTGCATCACTATTCCCATACCACGAACGGTGGTATAAACTGGCAATGCCCAAGGCAACAGCTACAACCTCCACATCTTATTATTGACTGTCCTCACTCATAGCAGTCATAGAAACAAATCATAAGCATACAAGATTATCTCATAGCATGAATCATTAATATAACATGTCAAAGCATGAATGCATTGCTTGACCCATCCCATTCTACTGTGCACCAGTGTGTCAATTTAATATTTTTAATTAGTACGAATCTAAAGCCCGCTTTGATACCAACTGTAACACCCCAGGATCCACATCACCCTGGGATGTTACTAAACCACTCTACAGCTAGCCAAAAATTTCAAAATAATTTATTTTGGCAACAATTTCTTGACATGAAGCATTAAACGGAAGTATAAACAACTAAGGAAAATAAGATAACGGTAACAAATTCAATAACAACCTCTAGCAGATTAAATCAAGAATAGTTTACAAAGGTTATCATTATTAAATAAAACAACCATCTATGGATAGATAGGCATTTGGCTAGAATTCCATCGACTTTATTACAGCATGAATTGATGAAACAAGTGCATTATTGTGGTGCCGCTCTACCCATCCCATGAATGCTCAAGAATCACCTGTAGGGGGGAAAAACAAGGGTGAGATAAAAATCTCAGCAAGCAAATTGTTTAACAGGCTATTCAGACTACAAACAAATATACAACATCATTAAAGTATTCACATCTCCATATCTACAATATGCATCCATATTCATTAACAAGCTAATTAAACTACAATGATATTAAGCATCAATATCCATTTCCCAAATGACCACAATTATTGCCTCAACCATATTACTACCAGCAATAGTAAAATATTAGCAAATGAATCTTGATTAACTACTTCATATCATCCACCACCACTACCAATGACAATAAAGCATTAACATGATTTACCTCACTAACTTTATTATTCCTCGTATCCACAACTGCTATCACCACTTACCACAAGAGAAAAGAATCTTATGCCACAATCACAACCCCCTATCATACCACAAGAGATGAACCACAATCTACAACCACAGCCACTTTCCTCATACCACAAGTGGCCCTCATGAGCCAAATCCATATTACAACTATGAAGTTGCAGTTGTTTGTAAAATAACTTCACCACAATATATTGCATAAAGATGCAAATGATCTTTCCACAATGCAATGCATATGCATGCTATGCTCCACTGTACTTTTACCCAACAAGGTAAAAGTGTGCATCGTCTTCTGACAATACACGATCTTTGCACGAGCACGATCGCGGCTATAAGCGGTGACATCCACAATGCAATGTCATGACATGTTATGAATGATATGATAATAATAAACCACAAGAATTTAACCACATAACCAACATTCGGTTCACCAAGATCAAAATCAATCAATCTATATTGAATCCTACCACATAGACCACAATATATTCATCAAGATTGCTACCACCATAACCACAAGTATTCACTAATAATACTACCACCAAGACCATAAAAATACCAACTTCAAGGGCATCAATATGATACTCATAAATTTAACAACAAGGAAATATCTTCATATCCACCATGCATTTACTTTCATATACCACAATTAGCTCATTACGCAAATTGCCACAATACTACCAAAACTCATCCAAACATGGCAATTGATTAATATCTTGCTACCACATTTTTACTCAGAAAACATGTAATCATGGCATATCATTTATCATTACGAAAAATTATGCATATTGCAAGTAGTAAGAATAACGGGTTAAACGGTAGCACATCCGCTACGTTTACTTACCTCTACCGGCGAAGCGACGAAATCACGCGCGTTCAGAAGCAAAACCGCCTGTCCAAAAAAGTACCTCTCAGCACACATTACAACAATGAAGATGCAACTCTCGAAGACAAGATATCGCTAAGCCCCAAAATCCCACAACATCCTTCCGCGCGTAACGGTTCTACTATCTTCCCACTACAGTGGTGCTGCTTAACATTTTCCTATATTTTAAAATATAACACTAATCACAGCAAAAGATATATATCTAGATTCCTCACTTAAATACCTACACTTTTCATGTAGATCACATATTTTTATTTTGTCATTAACAAGGTGATCTCTAATGCACAAAACAGAGGATGTCCTCTGTTCTGAAAGTCTGGTCAACCGACTTGTAATGCGTCCCCAGAACAGATCAAAGCTCTAAAAATTCTGATTCTTTTGTAGTAGCTAGACTACTGAATTCCCCACACTTTTCTCAATTATGACCATACGCATAAAAATCATTTACTACCCCTTAATCCCAACTGAACAGCAGTCTGCCCCAAACTGCACCCCTGACGGACAGCAAGATTCCCGACCTTACTGCGCCCAGATCCCATGGCCAACAAATCTGAAAAAAATACATGAGATGTGTATCGTCATCCTCTATGTTTTTCCTTTTGGGGAGACCCTTGGAAAAAATCGTTTTAAGGGTCTAAACTGCACGAACAGTAACCCTGCGCGATTGGATCTACAGACGGTCAATCGGGATTATCTAATCGGGGTTTTCTAAATTGCTAATCCCTTCAAATTTGGGACTAAGAACCCTAAATTTAGCAGAAAACAGAGAGATTGGGGTGAGGGAGAGTTACCTAGGGGATTAGGATCACCCTCTTCTTCCTCCTCTTCTCCTTCCTTCTCCTTCCTTCTCCTCCTCTCCTTCCTCTTCCCTTCTTCTCCTTGCACAAGGGGCAGCACCTAGGCAGAGGGGAGGCGCAAGGGGCAGGAGGGGTGCGGCCACAAGGGGCTAGGGTTAAGTGGAGGGGGGTGCGGCCACCCCTTGGGCCCCCTGGCCCAAGGTGGCAGCCCACCCTCTCTAAACTATATTTTTTTTTGTTAAATTATATTTCTATCTCTTTCTTAATTTATTGCTAGCTCAAAACTATTATTTTCCCCTTCCCGTGTTTTACCAAAACGCTGGGCATCTCCGCGATTATTTTAAAACCTACGCCAAATCGACGTTCAGGGCATTACATTTATTTTGTAATTCCATTTAGAATCATGATTCTGAGGACCTCATCTGGCTATAGTACAAGTTTCATCAATTTTTGATGAGTAGTTATTGAGTTCTTGATTTTTTTTGACCGCCAAGTTGCTGAAATTTTTGTTTTGATGCAACATGAATCTTGAGCAAGATAGATCTCTCTTTGGCTGTATTCTACAATTCTTTTTAGAGTCATGACCCTGAGAACCTCATATTGCTACGGTTAAAGTTTTATCAATTTTGGTTAAGTAGTTTTTGAGTTCTTGATATTTCTTGATAGCCAAGTTGCTGAAATTTTAGTTTTGTTTAGCTCATTGCTGTTCTTAGTGTACTTTTAGTGTTCTTAAATATAGTATCTTTCTAATAGCATTAGAGTTCAAGAAAAGAAATATTTGAGTAGGGAAAATTTAATTTACGTCTATTCACCCCTCTAGTCACCATAACTAGTATTTCCCTAGGCGTTAGTCAGACGACAGACCGGTACTTAGGCAAGTTAGGCGGCCGTCTTGACGTGCCAAATCGGCAAAGCGAGAGGAGGAACAGTGACTGTAACTGATCCTTCAGTAAGACCAACGCTACAGCAAATGAATGAGGAGCGGACGGATGAGGAGCACAACAAACAGTATAAACATGTCGTGTAGCTCTTAAGCAATGCTTAGATGGTGTGTCAGAGTGGACTTGAACAGTGTACCATCCATTGGATATTCTCATAAATAAAATAAAGTATGCGAGAGAAAAAAAATAAGGAAAGGAAAACAAGCCAGCTCAATCGTGCAGGCTGGACTGACTCCGGCTCCAACCCAACCTCGTCCCCAGCTGAATCGATCCCCACCCGCTGCCGCCCGGCTTCTCCCTTCCTCTCGTCGAGAAATCTCCGGGCGTCTGCTTTCTCCCAAGGTGCGATCTTGCCCCGTCCCATTATTCGTGTTCCGTCGATGCTCGCCGTAACCGCAGAACGCTTCTTGATTCCGTCTGGTGTGGGGGGTTTTCTTGATCTGTTCTTGGTGGAAATCTTGGGCGTGAGAAAGGTGCGGTAGGTTTGCCTGGTTCGGTCTAGGGGTCTGTTTCCGCTGGTAATTGGTGGACGCGAGCAGTGTTAGATTTGCGCGGAATCGTTCGTGAGAGGCCTTGAGTAGGTTCGAGAAAGGAAGGCCTTGGCTTTCGTGGCTCCTGGCCTATTATCAACAAGGTGATGCTGTCTGCTGCTCTAGGCGCATGCAGCTGTCTGATGAATTGTATCCATGCTCGTTCAGTTCGTTTTTTCCCTACTCTAGTCCATCGTTACCCGTGTAGATGGCAAAAATTTGCAATTTCTTCAGGCTATTTTGACCTACCAGGGGGATATCCTTGGCTGCTTTAACAGAGGAAGCCCGCAATCGAGTCTTAGAGATGTTACAATCTGCGCCAGGCAGTGTTTTGCAATACAATCTGCGCCACTTCCAAATCTTATCTAGGATGCAAGTGAATTAGAGATTAGCCCATATCGACTTATATGACATTCTTGTGTCTTGAGCTGGGACAATTGGGGTTTTCTCTGCAAGAGATTTAGCTAGTTATTTCGATTGATGAATTTTGGTGTTGGAACTAATATCTGGAGTTCCAGATGAAATTCTTGACATATTTTGACACGTGACATAATCCTTTGCCAACAATGTCGTTGATTTATTGTACAATTGCGACTTGGATGTTGAATTTCAAATGAGATTTCATGCAAGTTGCGATCCACTACCATTTATGCTGATGTGCCAATGCTAGCCGTAAGGAGGCACTAATTGAGGTTACCTTCTTTGCCTGCTGGTGTGTTGCACACATTGGGGCGTGGCGTGGGGGTTTGCAAATGAGCATATGGGGTTGGCTCTGTTTGCTGCTAGTTTCAAAAATATGCCTTTGTGTTACAAACTGGAAAGTAGCAATTATTTCTTAACGACAAGTAAACCCCCAAACGAATGAATGAATTCATAATGGCATTGCGTAGACTGCCAGATTGTAAGATGTAACAATACTATATAATGATATCTGCACCAACCTTCGCCCCTTTGGATTTCTTACATCTAATGTTGAGTTTTTGGTATTCATGTTAGGTTTTTATGCATGGCAGATGATAGTAAGGTCACTGAAGGGTCATCTGTGGCTGATGAATGGGATATGCTGTCTCTGACTTCATCAGTATACACTGCCCCACTATTCCGAAGAGGATTTGATTCAGTTTATGTGCCTGGATATGGGAACGTAAGTAATAGTCAGCAAGACTCATATCCTGGATTATTTATGTCAGATGACTTTGTGTTCCCTCCAAGTGAGCATGAGAATTTGCCAATAGAATCTGAGCCTGATGAAACGAATACTAACAACAATGGTCAGGAAGGTAGTTGTGCGGGGAATTTCGTTGAGGGGTGTAATGAACTACCCAAAGAAGTTGAGGACAGGAGTGATGAAAATCTGTCTGTCAGCAATGACTTGCTTTCTGCCAATGAAACTACTATCTCTGATTTTAAAACCCCTGAAATACATCCTGGTCTAGAGAAAGAGAATACAAATTGCAAGTCTGATCTTCCTTGTGAAGGATGGTGGGAAGGGAAGTCGATGTATCTATGTCACCATATAAAGGGAGTGACTACAGTCTGCTCCATTGTGGCAGCTGGTGCTTTGGTGGGCTTTGTCATATGGGTCAGAGGTGGCAACAGGACAAATGGCACCTTCATCAAGTTCAGTTCAGCGTCAGCGGTGAGGTATGATATCTGACCTTTATCTGAAGTAGCTTTGCTACTTGCTAAGAGTGGTTTAAGTATTTCTATTGCTCATTGTTTTTCTTGTCTCTTTGCTATTTATTTGAAAGCCTTGATAAACCATGCCAGAATATATAATATCCCTCCTCTCTTGTGCATTATGGAACATTCCAGTTACAAAAGGTACACGAAAGTTTAATGCATCCTGTTTATGACTAAAAGTGCTTCCTATGTGATTTAACTTTGAGAATTTTTACTACAGAAAACGGAAGTCTAATGCATGTGTATCACACCTTTCATATAAGTTGGCTATGCATATAATATTGGACCTAGTTTTCATGGTGTTTTGATCAATATGGTTGTCAGCATGGTGTTCTACTTTTAGTTGTAAATCAGTCCTTAGTTTTGAATCTGATTGTGCAAGATATGCTCTTCCCGAGTTAATTATTCATTTTTGACTAAATTCGTGAATTTCCTAGAACACCCCAACAGCGGGGGCAGACTTTGCATTTTCAAGTTTCTTTCAAAATTGAGCCATTTAGGTTCCTCTACTATGAATGCCAGCCTTATTTTGACTAAGATGTTGTTTGATCAGTCATATTCAGAGATAGATCGGTTCCCATCTTTTTCATGAGGCTGTTGTTATTGTTTTGACCTCGAGGACTTCTACTTTTGCCCTAGACTGCTTGAAGGAGATGTGTTACTTTGCCACATGTTGGATTCTGTTAGACTAGACACCATGTACTCATTCTAACCTTTTCGCTTAAATCATAGTTCATTTATCGTACCCTCAATCCTGATGTTGCAAAGTAGCCACATGTGTACCTCTCTCCAGGATTGGGCTTTTTATTGAGCAAGTATTTGATACAAACTGGACTCACATTTAAGCAAATCAATTATGTGCTGGTAACCGTATGATTCACTGATGTTAACACTGTTTGACAGAGCATGAATCGAATCATTGGATAATTCAGCCGTTGGGAGGATGGAGTTGCCGGGACTAGTCAGCAGTTAAGGTCTCTGCTGCCCAGTCGCGTATTCCCTCAACAGCAGTCAAGCGCTTGAGTGAAACAGGTGGCAAATTTTGACGGCAAGGGCTACTTTGAGATATGTTTTTTTTTGTTTCTGACATGATTTGAGATGCAAATTCTTTCTTGTACTAGTACAACCTTGATTTTTATCCTTGTGTAAATTTGTGGTCGCGTGCTTTTCATGGTACGGAAACACTATTATTTGTAGCCCGCAGTAACTGTAAAATACACGAAGACAACACATATGAACCACAACCATCTGTACCTGTGGTCTTGGTATGAACTTGACTATCCTTTCATTCTGTCTACATCGCACGCTTGATATGGCACATACAGTACTCTTGGAGGTACTTTTCTTTTCGATCGTCTCTTGGAGGTACTCAGTTTGTTCATGCTGGTTAAGTGGTTATATTAGCAGCATTCTGTCATGCCCAGTTTGCTGAATATTTTTCGTCGTCTGCGTGTTGTACATTTAACGGCAGCGGCAGGGCGGACATTGGCCGCTGCTCGCGCTCGCAAGTGCTGTGTTACCCATTACTGACAATGCCAGCTGGATCTCTTTCCTTCTCCTCCTTCCTTGCTCTTCTCCTCTCTTTCTCTTGCAGCATTCTGTCATGCCCAGTTTGCTGAATATTTTTCGTCGTCTGCGCGTAAATAGCTAGTCTCCCTGGAGGATCCGTAAGGGAAGCTTCGATTTTCAAAGTCCAACCGCGAGAAGCGCGTCAGAAAGCAATGGCGATTAGGTAATGTACTGATGTTAGGTGTCATGACATTTTTCCTTTTTTTTTTGTTTTTTTGTTTTTGCTGCTTGAGTTAGCAGTTAAGCTCCGTTGCATTTTATAGTTAGCGCAGGAAATAAGTAAAGATGAAGTTAATTTACAATCATTAAACTTAGAAAATTGGAATCACCATTTTACTGTCACAGGAGTGAGCGCTGGCGCGGAAGAAGAAGAAAAGAGAGGCCATTTGGTTTCCTTCTCTCCTTCATCTTTCTTACCATTCAATCTACGAAACATTTCATCAGTATACTTGGGTAAACAACGATTCACAGTGCTCAGACTTTCTCTCCAACTTAATTGTTCGTAGTTCTCATTCCTGACGATGCATCTACCTCCAGTCTCCATGGCATATAAATGTCTTCTTAGATCCGATCAGTCCCCAAAACACTCAAGTTTAGAAATATAAAGGCGTACCTACAACTTTGCGCTACAAAAATCAGTGTTGTGAAAAATGGTCTATTAGTTCTCGGCTATGGATAATTTCCCTATTAACCGGCCTTTTCCGTTCAAGTGTAGATACAGTTTTTTTATATGCAAGTTAAAATTCTCTAGTACTCTATAAAATATTGTGCAATGATGTGCGCAATACGTATCATATAGATGAAGTATAAGCCACATAATAAAAGGACTGTTTGAAACATAAGAATTTCATACGATTTGCGAAGGAAATGGCTTAATTCCCACAGGATTTAGAAAAATTCCTATATTCCAAATCAGACATACATAGTCTCTATATAATAATGACTTATTATAATATTGATGAATAAATTATTGTTAGTTAATTCTAAATGTAAATGAATGTGTTATTATGAAACCCCAAAAGAATTTGGGTTACACACTTGTAAGTAGTCTTTTAACACTTTTAACTAGTCTCTAAAACACATGTAAGTAGTCGTTGAACACATAAAAGTAGCCATTAAATAATATGAAAGGGTATACCTCATAAATTTTTTATGTTGTCTAATTTTAACTTTAAACTATAAAATCGTCTACTACGCACCCCTCAACTGTTAAAATTGTCTAAAAACCCTAATCTTAAATCCATCCCGGTTTTTATCCATTGTGGACCCGACGTGACAGTGATGTTCACGTGGTTTTGTCATTACATGGCGTAACAGTTTGCTTCGTATGTGCTACAGTGCTAGATAGAAGGAAGAATAAATTATGATTTACACATTACCGACAATGCCAGCTGGATTTCTTTCCTTCTACTCCTTCCATGCTCTTCTCCTCTCGTTCTCTTACAATCCTCCTCTTCTTTTTAACTTTAAAAAATCACTTTCTACAATAACTAATTTTTAAATGATATATCTTTTTAATACAGAATTTACAAGTCAATTATAATAAACACTATAGCGAATTCATTTATATCGACCAAAATCACACGTAAATATCTCTTTGTATTCTCTCACGAATAACCAAAAACCTTAACAAAAAGTTATAAGCCGTAGCTCAAAAGAATATACCCTACTTCTCTTTCCCCAGATGTTGCCTCTAGCTGCCGCCTCTGCACTACATCCGACGCTACCACCTTCTCCCCCCTGTTTCTCTCTCCACCTA
The DNA here is from genome assembly GCA_036346265.1 of Melocanna baccifera. NCBI lineage: Eukaryota > Viridiplantae > Streptophyta > Magnoliopsida > Poales > Poaceae > Melocanna > Melocanna baccifera. The sequence continues at coordinate 4,208,155 of CM070696.1, read as the reverse complement.
GCTCCGTTGTCCGTTGGTTGTCGGCCATCACCTTAATGGAGATTGTACCAGTTTTGACTATTTAGGGGAGTAGATTAGACTGTTTTAAGTTCAAGGTTGAAATTGGAACCACTTTTGGTAGAGTGGTGGAGCTGAGAGAGTATAACTCTACTTACTAGGATTTAAATCTTAGTGTCCACTTTTATATATACATGAGTGTATATCAGTAGAAACTTTATGATATCGCAGATTTATCCCCACCCTTCGTATTGTAACCATGTATTAAGAGGGCATAGTCGCGCGTGTGTGTGAGTGGTGGAGTTTGTCATATCATCTACCCTGTAATCGTCAAAAAAGTTTAGGGTTGAAATTAGACAAAGTGAATAGTTCAGAAGGTTATATATATATATATATATATATATATATATATATATATATATATATATATATATATATATATATATGAAACCTCTTTTCTACACTTGGGTGTAATTACACTCTATATCGTATCTCACAACGTAGAGAGTATCTCGTGTAACGAACAATATGTACGTGTAGTATACGAGTATTTGAGATAATCTAGGTGATATGAACAATTTTTCAAAGGTGATATGTATATATTTTTTAGATATACTCCTTTTTATGTATGTATATGAAGGTATTTATAAAATACGCTAAAAATTATAGACTCCCTTGCAATTTTTTTATGTGGTTCATATTGGAGTATCTTATATTTAGTATATGAGTATACCTAAAGTGATAAATGAGTATTTTAAGTTTGTTTAGGCGGTATATTAGAGATAGGTGTAATACACCCGGGTGTAAGAAGTATTTTTCCTATATATATATATATATATATATATATATATCCAAAATTAATATGCATATACTTCCTGTTTTTGCGAAATGTGGAGAAGATGTATGCATGTACTTGTGATCGGTCCCGAGTAGTTGCGTCAAGCATCAGTACTGTAGAATAAAGAGTTGGAACGTTGACGCAGCCGCGCAGATCAAAACTGAGAAGACAGAAGGTGCAGCATGTACTACTAGCTTCAGCGACCCAGAGCATGCGGCATGCAGACGCACACAAAAGGCAACTTGCTAAATTAAATTAGTAACTAACAAAAAACTTATTAATTGAGTGGCGGTTATAATGAGAATGGAAAGATCCTTGACATATGTAACAGTTGGTGAAATAGTCAGGGCGTCAGGCTGCTCCTCTGCTTGATAGGTAGCTTCCTTTCTTCAGAAAGAGACGGTGTCTGCACTCCGCAGTAGTACCTGAAAATCTTCTTGTCTCCCTGCTAGGGTAGCATCAACATGGACTGCCGTGTGGACATGCACGCAGATGCAGGGGCATCTGTTCGTCTTGTCGTTCGGTTCATCATGTTGAACAGACAGACAGAGTACCGGCCAGTAATGCTTCAATGTTTAATACGACTTAATTTGACATATGCACATATCTGCCTTAATAAAATGAAGCTAGTGGAGTAGTAATAGGAAGAAGAGAAGCACACCACAGCCGGCAGCAGCCAACCAGAAGTATGCATATTTTGGCATTCACCGACTTAACCTAGTTCCTCTATGATAAACAATGGGCCTCTTGTTTTCAGCTACTAAAAGCTGTTTTTTTAACTTTTTTACAGTAACTAAATTTTAAATAAAATAGTTTCAAGAAGGGGTCTACAAGTTGATTGTAATACTCTATAGCGACTTTATTTATATTAACCAAAACCACACGTGAATTTCTTTACTCCACACTCTCTCTCACGAAAGGCTCAAAAGTCATAAGTCGTAGCTATAATCTATAAATCAAAGCTAAAAAGAATAGACCCAATAATTCAGGATTGAGACGTAAGCAGCAGTATGTACTTAGTTAACAACTTTTCTCACGAAACCAAATTAAGGGGGCGTTTGGAATAGCTATTGCTTATGGTTTCTGACTGAAATTTTACTGTAGCTGGCTGATTTTTTACTATAGCTGAGTTAACTTATTGGACATAATTAAATTTAGAAAAATATAAAAATAAAAATAACATGTTAACCTATCATAGACAATGCAAAAGAATACAGAAAAAAATAAAACACAAAAAAACCAAAAAATAAACCAAAAGCCAAGCGATCGCCAAACGCCATTGCTGGCAGCAAAGCTGAGCGGGCCCTAAAGGAGGGCAGAGCATAGCATTAGAAAATGTGAGCAGAGCAGAATGCCAAAATTACTACACTTTGCGTGGTTTTTTTAGGCTAAAGTTTATGGTTGTAGTTTTTAAATTTTGATCTATTCTCTGTTCATCGGGCTTGCTCCTGAAAAAATCTGCCGACTTGCGAGAAGTTAGAATTGACCAGCCTGAAGGAAGAAAACATTAAACTCGACGAGCGGTGACCGATTAGTTTTTGGTTAGAGAAAGCGGACGGTGATGCTAACTCCAAACCTATAGCCAATTTATTAGTTTTAATAAAGGAATGATTTGTGCTATCATTATCTCATCCCTCGTAATCACAAAACTAGAGTAATATAAAGGACGGATCATCCTACAAAAAATTATAAAAATCATGTGATAATCTAAGATGAGATGCTCCCTCGAACTAAAACACACCATTGTGGGCCTAACCAAACACACAAGGCTGACATCAGAGGTGGACCCAGTATAATTCGTTAGTATTCAGTTAAATATCTAAATTTTTTAGAAAAAAAATCAGTATATACAAGATATAGTATATATATGTATAAGTAGTTGGGCTAAATTTGTACTCAATCAGCCTAAATTGGCCCATTAGCCTTGTCCGTCGAATCGTCGATGCCTAGGCAGCTATCAATTGTAACCATGTTGGGCTATTGTTATGTCTACTCTCTCCATCGCTGAGCTTGTTGGCTAAGTTTTGGAGGGCAAAGGCTGAGGTTCTGAGCACAAGAGCATGAGCGGTTGCCGCCCGAGTGACTACTACACTACGGGCCTGCACCCTACGGCACTGGGGCAGCCCTCCACTCTGACTTTGAGCAGGCGAGCACCCCTCCGTCTTGCAGTTCCTTCGCTAACTCCGAGTAGCCCTCCGTCTTGCGCTTCCTCCACTCTGACTCCGAGCAGCCCTCTATCTCGCAGCCCTAACATCCCCAACCCGACGACCCCCCAATCCCCTATAGCCCCATATCCCTCCATCTTCTAGATGTGTAGATCTACTTGTGTGCAAAGATCTGCTAAGGTTGGTTATTAGTATTACACTCAAATTTTGTTTCAATTGAATGCGACGACAAGTCAAATATTGTCTGACATTAGATGTTTTCTCAATAAGTATGGTTGTATGGGGATTCTTTGTTGACAGTAAGTGCGTCCTTGAATTTGTGCATGAGCGTACAAACTCTGAAATTCTGAATTAGAAGCCATGCCATTTTGCAGTTCAGATATGGAGAGTAGCTCCAGCGGAGTGGAGCCCTCGGCCGAGTTGATTCGGTTGCATTTGTGCACTTCCACCAAGTAAGCACTATAAAATTTTCAGTGTCTGTTTGCCATGTTCTTGATACATCTATAGAACGACATGCTTGGGCCTATGATTCATAAGTGTATAATTTCAATGGTTGCTGGAAGAGCAGCACATCTGCTAGATATTTGTGTGCCCTATAATATTATAGCCATTTTACCCAAGTAATTGTGTATTTGTAGTAAATCTGAAAAGATGCTTCGATAGAAGCTTATCTAGTAGAAAGATGGCCTGGAATGCATCTTATGAACATCCATTCTATGAAATGATTGGGATAGTTTCATGTGTACTTTTATTTGTGTTGAAACGAAGCATATTTGTAGTTTTTTGTCATGTGAAGGACATTGGACATCAAATATTGTTGTTTGTCTTTTAGATTTCAGAATGAAGCATACTACGGCTTACGTGCTTGCCACACTTGCTGAGAACAACATCCCTTCATCTGATGATCTAACTGGCATCCTTGAGTAAGGTATTTAATCCTCTTTGAAGTTATTAGTGCTATATATATGTGGCGTCCGCTCATTTGTGCATAATATGGTTACTGATACCTAGTAACATGGTTAGAAGCTTGTAGAATGCCATGCCTTCATCAAATGTTTTATCTTCTAATTTGTGCCTTCATGTGGTGTTAGTATTCTCTTTTGTTAATGTTCATTAGTTTGGCACATGGCTTCTTATGGATGCATCTGTCTCAGTCAATTTATGATTCTCCCATGCCATTTTGTAGTTCAGATACAGAGAGTAGTTTAATCTGAAATGATCTTTGCTAATATGATCTTTGATATATGATTGATTTTGTAATTTATTTATATTACTTGAGATGTTGTCTCTAGTACGAATAATTGTACTTTAATTTTCGTTATTATGGACTTTTATGTTTTCTATTGAACAATTATTTTATAAATTCGAATATCTATTCCAAAATTTCTAGGTCCGTCACTGGCTAACATATAAGTTCCAAGTTATGGGAATAAACTGATCAAAACATAACCAAAATAAATTAAATTTAAGGGTCTATAGACGGGATCCATTGGGATCCGAATGCTTAGAATTTAGTTAACTAAATCCAAAAAATTCCGAAAGAAATATCCCTTATATAAATATATCTGCTAAATAGAACATGGCATACTCACGCGTATTGAAACGAATAAAGTTGAATAAGCCGTAACCATCATCTGGACATCTCATTTGGGTTTAGGTTTCTGGTTTATTTTTCACTATTTATAATTTTTATTTTTTTCTGACTTTTTGGTATTTTTTGAGCTTTTTTACTGGTTCTTTTTTTTCCATATTCGTTTGTATTATACATGATGGGTTAACCTTTTTTCTTTCTATTTTTAGATTTTTGAGAAATTCATTGCGCCAAATAAGTCATTGTCAGCTACAGTATAATTTCAGCTAGCTATAGTGCAATTTTAGCTATAAGTCACTAAATTTTAGCTCAACCGAGTGGCCTCTAAAAGAAGAGTATGTATTCCTATCTCTAGATTATGGTTGAAATCGTTGGAAGATCAATGCATCTTTCATCTATTTGCTTAACTGGATCTTTTCCATCCCTTGCAACTTGTACGTCTTTAGCTTTTAGTTCGATTCTATCTATCCACCTTTTTATCTAAAAAAAATAGAGAATAGATTAAAGGGAGGCATCAGGAAACAAGGATCCAAAAATACAACCTGACAAATTAAGTAGGCTAAACAAACATTAATAGCAATCGCCACCAGTCACCATCGCCATGTTCATCAAAGACTTTTAAATTAATTAAATAATTTTGTCAAGCCAAAAAGGCTGTATTGTTGAATTGCATCAGGGGTCAACTAGATTTTATATGGTACTATACTCTCGGAGTACGTAGTACGTGCTTGCTGACATGTATAATTTGAGAACAGAAATGTAGTACATCATTATGCATATTCTAAATTCAACTTGAATATTTGAATCTTTGCGGTTACGGAAAGGTACTTCGAATTAACTAGCGCAACACTTTGCACGTTGTGTCTGTGGCATTTAATTTGTGTTCCGTCTAGTCACAAATAAGAGTCGTTTTGGTATGGAGTTCCGATTAACAATTCCATTTCTATTTGTATTCGACTTCGTATAAAAAATAGATGAGAATTGGTATGGAATTTTTTCATCTAAATTATTATTTTATTCAAACTATTCATATCAGTAATTGAATTGGTTGAAGCAATATAAGTATTTTAGTTGGAGGATTTTTTTAATTCAATATAAATTCATATTCCTTTAGGTGAAATAAACATATTAGAATTATTAAGTGTGAGTGTACAAAGATGAAATGTTACTAATATCTACACATTAAATAAGTTATGAGGATATCCGGATCCGGCCAATTGAGTAGATATATATAACATAACTAATTAGGACACCAGGATGCTTAGGCACTATGATTTAATATATGTATTTTCTCTATGTATCACATGGTAAAATTTTTGAAACTTTTTGGATGTCGAGTTTACCTAGTTTACTAATTAGTTTAAATTATTTTGAACCAAATTTTAAAAAATATATACACATGCATACATCGTGTTTTAATCACAGGAGCATCGTGGACCTGTACTGTACTTTAGCAGCCAGCCAGCAGATCCTTCATGTGCTTGCTAGCTACCTGTGCAGATCCACGGAGCGGTTGGATCTTGTACACTGAGCCGGCCCATTGCTTCCGGGAACCATCATCTCCTACAATCTAGCTCACTGTTGGTTGTCTGCCCACTGCTGGAAAACATACAAGCTGCAAATTTGTTCAAGATATATGCAGCAGCCGCAAAAGTCATGTACTTGCGTAGGTGATGTTACCTGTTCATGGTTCTGTTGCATGAGTGATGTTTTCGATTTCGTATCTCACAAACTACGCCTTTGTCTAACGAAAGATCCTCTTATTTGCATCAGTAACTTATGGATAAAGTGTATAAGGGTCTAACTTTTACATTAAATATTTTAAATGAACAGCATATTACCATCAAATCTTTGAGTCAAATATCATGTATGCTGAACTTCATCTAACTCGTCATACATTCTATATCTTACAACGACAACATAATTGTCGGCGATCATGATGGTGGAAATTAGATTGTCGATGATCTCTGTTAATATGTACGTAGGACCTACGTCTCGATAATACTGTAGTTCGTTAGAAGAAAATAAGAAAGGATTTATTTGCACTCAGCTCAACCCAATGTTGTTCTTCACTGTAGGGGCATTGCCATCGTTGTCCCGTATATCGGTAAAACCATAATGTGTAAAAAGAAGTTTGGCTGATAACTTATTGGAGAATAACAAAACTAAAATAAATTGAACTCGGAATGAAAACAGAAAAACTAAAGCAATCTAAAATTACTCCCAGAGATCAACGACCCCATCCACTCAATGCTGGCGAGAAATCTAAAAACTCAGAAGTTCTTGCTAGCAACGAGTGCAGCCACAGCTCAGAGGAGGAGCTGCAGGCTGATGTAGGATTGGCAGCTTGGTGGCGTTGGAAGAGTTGTGGAAGGGCACGGTGTCCCTCACCCGAGAGACAAGAGGAGGCGAGCATGTGGCGGGGGTGTGACGGTGGTGACGTGAGTGGAAAGAGGAAGTCAGTGAGACTCATATTTTTGTTCTATTCGTCGGACAGTGAGGGGAGAAGGGGGAGCATTCTTCATTTCTTGTACCCCGGCCCGTGTGACATCCTGTCGACGACCCCACTTCACCGCCTCCCGATCTAGCTGTACTCTCAGGTCAAACTCAAAACCTACTCATATGCGGCGGCGGCGGCGCGCTCTATATAAGGATAAGCCCCCACTCCATCTTCGCTTCGTTAAGTTCGTTGCCTGCGCTGCTTCACTAGCTAGCTCGTTTTATGATCCCATCCCCGCGCCGGGCAATCGAGCTAACCTACGCACAAATCAAGTTTCAAGTGATCATGGAACCTAACCACAACAACTACGGCAACTACGACGTCTCCTACACAAATGATGATAGCCGCCCTTGCTACTACAGCAATTACTATCCCTATACGGCCGCCACTTCCGAGCCCTCCACCTACGGCTACCACTACCATGATCAGTACGACACTGCCCCCTCCTCTGCCATGGCCTCGCCGTCCGCCTGCATTGTTCCTTCCGCGCAGCAGCAGCAGCAGTACATTCATTTCGGCGGCATTGACTACAGTTTTCAGGGCGATGGCTGCATGGGCATGAGCATGTACGTGGACCAGTTCAGCGCCCACATGGAAGCCGCCTCCATCTCCGCAAGCAGCTCCACTGCTGCACGAGCCTGGGCGGAGCAGCAGGAGGCCAACAAGCAGCGCAGCGACCTGATTACCGCGGCGGGGGAACACAGAGGCGGCGGCAGCAGCAGGGAGGCGCTGCCGCTGATCGGGGTAAGAAAGCGGCCCTGGGGCAAGTACGCGGCGGAGATCCGGGACTCCACGCGCAGAGGCGAGCGCGTGTGGCTGGGCACCTTCGACACCCGCGAGGCCGCCGCGCTGGCCTACGACCAGGCCGCCTACGCGACGCGCGGCCACGCAGCCGTGCTCAACTTCCCGGTCGAGCGCGTCCGGGAGTCGCTGCGCGCTCTGGGTCTCAAAGGTGCCGCCGCGGGGGACGACGACTCGCCCTTGCTGGCGCTCAAGAGGCGCCACTGCATCCGGAAGCGCTCGCGCAAGAACAAGAGCGCCGCCTGCAGCAAGGGCCAGCCGCTGCAGGCGGGGATGAGGCAGAAGCAGCCTGCTGCTGAACCATGCGTGCTGGAGCTGGAGGACCTGGGAGCGGACTACTTGGAGGAGCTGCTCGCGTTATCCGATCAACGAGCAACTGCGTTCTATTGCTAACCTAGCTGATGGTCGCCGTCGACATCGATGATCGCACGTGCTCAGCTCGCACGCAGAATTGAGTCTTTTTTGCTAATTAAATTCATCATTCATTCATTTAATTTATTCATGCATGCTAGTGATCGACCGATTAGTCGGCATGCACATGCACTTCAGGGGGTTTTTTTGAGAGGTTAGTTGGTTTAATCAGGGTTAAACATTTCGGCCGAAATTTCGTCAAAATACTAAAATTTCGTCGGTTTTGGTGGGTGCGAAAAGGCAAACCATTCGGCCAAATTTTGGTCGAATTTATCTCTATTTAAAATTTATGTAAAATTTGTCTAAATTTTGATTAAATTTTTGTCCAAATTCAAATAATATTTGAATGGTTTATCCGAAATTTCAGCTGACATAAATGAAATTTTGTAATTTCGTTCGTTTCGCTGGGTTCTAAATTTTTTTGCAGATCGAATTAATTTTCCCTAGGTTTAATCCATGTCCTTTCGTTGTTTTTCCCCATCCTATGTACTTGGGTCAGGATTCAGATTAGCCACCATGAGAATTGAGATGCCAATTGCAAATGTAAGGAGTATCTGTTAAAAATAGGCCTATAAAATGAGGTCTATTTTTTTTAATTTTAAAACATGTAAGGTTTAGTATCATATTGTTAAAGTAAGGTAGATGAGATCAATTTATAAGGTGGAGTCTATGCCACTCCTTGAATTATGGATGTGGATGATATAAGGATGGCTTTGGCTAATCACACATGCGCGCGCGTATTCGAGTATTTTTGTTTGAAAATCGCATGAAAATGGAGATTGTACTAGTTTTGACTATTCAGGGGTGTAGATTAGACTGTTTTAAGTTCAAGGTTGAAATTGGAACCACCTTTGGCAGAGTGGTGCTGCTGAGGCCCTGAGGGAGTATGACTCTACTTACCAGGATTTAAATCTTGATGTCCACTTTTACATATACATGAGTATCTATCAGAAGAAACTTTGTGATGTCTCAGATTTATCCCCGGCCTTCAGATTTGTAGCCATGTGTTAATAGGGCATACTCATGTGTGTGTGCGTGGTGAAGTTTATCCTATCGTCTACCTTCTAATCGTCAAAAATGTTTAGGGTTGAAATTAGACAAAGTGAATAGTTCAGAAAGGTAATATATATATATATATATATATATATATATATATATATATATATATATATCCAAAATTAATATGCATATACTTCCTGTTTTTGCGAAATGTGGAGAAGATGTATGCATGTTCTTGTGATCGGTCCCGAGTAGTTGCGTCAAGCATCAGTACTGTAGAATAAGAGTTGGAACGTTGACGCAGCCGCGCAGATCAAAACTGAGAAGACAGAAGGTGCAGCATGTACTACTACTTGCTAAATTAAATTAGTAACCAACAAAAAAACTTATTAATTGGGTGACGGTTATAATGAGAATGGAAAGATCCTTGACATATGTAACAGTTGGTGAAATAGTCAGGGCGTCAGGCTGCTCCTCTGCTTGATAGGTAGCTTCCTTTCTTCAGAAAGAGACGGTGTCTGCACTCCGCAGTAGTACCTGAAAATCTTCTTGGCTCCCTGCTAGGGTAACATCAACATGGACTGCCGTGTGGACATGCATGCAGATGCAGGGGCATCTGTTCGCCTTGTCGTTCGGTTCAGCATGTTGAACAGACAGACAGAGTGGCTGCCCCATATATACACTGCATGCTAGGGTACCGGCCAGTAATGCTGAAACGTTTAATACGACTTAATTTGACATATGCACATATCTGCCTTAATAAAATGAAGCTAGTGGAGTAGTAATAGGAAGAAAAGAAGCACACCACAGCCGGCAGCAGCAGCCAACCAGAAGTACGCATATTTTGGCATTCACCGACTTGACCTAGTTCCTCTATGATAAGCCGGCAGCAGCAGCCAACCAGAAGTACGCATATTTTGGCATTCACCGACTTGACCTAGTTCCTCTATGATAAACAATGCGCCTCTTGTTTTCAGCTACTAAAAGCTGTTTTTTAACTTTTTTACAGTAACTAACTTTTAAATGAAATAATTTGAAGATGGGGTCTACAAGTTGATTGTAATACATACTATAGCTACTTTATTTATATTGGCAAAAACCAGACGTGAATTTCTGTTACTCCGCTCTCTCTCTCTCTCTCACGAACAGCTTAAAAGTTATAAGTCGGAGCTATAATCTATAAATCAAAGCTAAAAGAATAGACCTAATAATTCAGGATTGAGACGTAAGCAGTACTACGTACTTAGTTAACTACTTTTCTCAGGAAACCAAATTAAGAGGGCGTTCGGAATAGCGATGGTTTATAGCTTCTGGTTGAAATTTTAGTGTAGTTGGCTGATTTTTTACTGGCTGAGTTGGCTTATTAAGCATAATTAAATTTCAAAAAATGTAAAAATAAAAGCGACATGTTAACCTATCATGGATAATGCAAAAGAATATGAAAAAACAAAATATAGAAAAACCAAAAAAGGAAAAAAACAAAAATGCTACAGTAAACCAAAAGCCGAGCGATCACCGAACGCCATCGTTGGCAGCGAAGTTGAGCGGGCCCTAAAGGAGGCCAGAGCATAGCATCAGAAAATGTAAGCAGAGTAGAATGCCAAAATTACTACACTTTGTGTGGTTTTTTTAGGCTAAAGTTTATGGTTGTAGTTTTTAAATTTCGGTCTGTTCTCTATTCATCGAGCTTACTCCTGAAAAAAATTACTGATTTGCGAGAAGTTAGAATTGACCAGCCTGAAGGAAGAAAACATTAAACTCGACGAGCAGTGACCGATTAGTTTTTGGTTCGTGAAAGCGGACGGTGAATCCGATGCTAACTCCAAACCTATAGCCTATTTATTAGTTTTAATAAAGGAATGATTTGTCCCTTCATTATCTCATCCCTCGTAATCACAAAACTAGAATAATATAAAGGACAGATCATCCTACAAAAAAAATATAAAAATCATGTGATAATCTAAGATGAGATGCTCCCTCGAACTAAAACACACCATTGTGGGCCTAACCAAACACACAAGGCTGACATCAGAGGTGGACCCAGTATAATTCGTGAGTATTTAGTTAAATATCTAAATTTTTTAGAAAACATCAGCATATAAAAGATATAGTATATATATGTATAAGTAGTTGGGCTAAATTTGTACTTAGTTAGGCTAAATTGGCCCAATAGCCTTGTCTGTCGAGTCGTCGATGCCTAGGCAGCTATGACTTGTGACTGTGTTGGGCTATTGGCATGTCTACTCTCTCCATCTCTGAGCCTATCAGCTAAGTTCTGGAGGGCAAAGGCTGAGGTTCTGAGCATAGGAGCATGAGCGGCTGCCGCCCAAGTGACTGCTACACTATGGGCCTGCGCCCTACGGCACTGGGGCAGCCCTCCGTCTGACTTCGAGCAGCCCTCTGTCTCGCAGCCCTGACATCCCCGACCCGATGACCCCCAAATCCCTTATAGCCCCATATCCCTCCATCTTCTAGATGTGTAGATCTCACTACAACAGAAAAGCCTTTTAGAGACACCTTATTTATAAGTTAGAGACGTGTTAAGTCACCTCTAGAGGGTTGTTGAGTCGTTTTTATAAAACGCCTTAGGAGCGTCTCCTCATGGACCGTGTCAAAAACCGTAGAGACGCGTTGGTAAGCATGTGTATAGAATTTGAGACGTTCTATAGAGACGATAAATTGCATGCCTATGCTTATCGAGACGTTTTGATAGATGCACTTACACGTCGTCTTGATTACTGTAGAATCACTTTGTTACGTACTAAGAAAAATAAAGATGACTTCCCTTTATTCTTTTTGTTACAAAAAATGATATTTCTTTCGCATCATTGTAGTCAAACCGATTCATATGCAAAATCACATTGTTTCTACCACAAAGCACACAATAGTAGAGCAATGCACTAAACTATAGGGAAAAAGTAATTATATTATTTAATAGCAAGTGGAATTTACAACTGAATTGTACATGAATATAAACAAGTTCAAACACACAATAAAAAACAAACAAATTTCTCATTTTCCCCCTAAAATTGTTGGTACCAATCTATAAGATTTCTACATGTAGATACTAGTACATCAGTTTTCCCATCTTCACTGAATCTATAGATTTTCTTTACATTCTTTCATTATCCTGCAAAAAATACTAACAAAGAAAATATCTTGCGTGACAAGCCATTTGAAAGATAAATCAATTAACAGGGATACAAATTCCGTATTGTAATAGAAAATGTAGAATGCTCGGTAGGGATAGTAGCAAAAATAAATTTTGAATTCAAATCATAGTGGAGTAACAAACACCTGTGCTATCTCGGTTGTTGTTGTGTAAGATCCAGGACATGAAGGTCCTCTGTAGATAAACCAGCTGGGCCTATACCACCCTAGATTGCAATAAACAGTGAGAGAGAAGATGCTATTTAGTTTTGCAGCACTGACCTGAGAACAAAGTTGATATAGCTACTACTGAGGCAAAAACCAAATGCGTAAAGTACCTGAATGACCACCATAGTTCCAATAGTAGTGCTACATGGGCAGCTCTTGGTACAGGAGGTTGACCAAGTGGAGTAAACCTGACAACATTGTGTTGTGGCCAATCAGAACTAATAAGTGCTACTAAGATAAAAATCATGCTACCTCCAAATCCAGGAATTATGCCAAGAGTTAGCTCTGGTAATCCAAGTTGAGCTTCAGGGCTGGCTATTCAAGCATGACAACCCTGAATAAATTGCCATTCACAAGATACACAACATTTAGACTAGGCTCAGCTGCAAGGTTAAGAATCACCTATAAAATGTTCAGCAAGACAGAAACACAAATGACATGCCATAGTCAACTCTAGACCACCACCAAGAGCAAGACCCTGAATGGCAGCATCAGAAGGCTTTTTGCCCTCTACACATAAACAAGTTTTTACAAATAGGTGCAGATATCATGATCTTGGTAGAGCATGTACCTAAAAAGTTCCACCATTCATAACATAAGAGAAACAATGACAAAATTAGAAATAAAAATGCCTAACCTTCCATCATATTTGACACAAAGCTCAATAGATACATCAGGCATAAGTGACACATTTCCCACCAGCCGATGTTGCATGTGTAAGAAAAGAAACCGTTCATCCTAAACAGCTAAGCTCTCGGCAAACAATTTCGCAACTGTACAAATGAAGGCATCCCCTTACCAGTCTCATGAACTTTTGTGAAAACATTGATATCAAAGCCTCCGCAAAATTTTCCTACAGCACCTATTAAAGTTTGAAGGTAATTCAGAATCTAGGACAACGACAAATATCAGAAATAACAAGTTTTATGAATTGATATTTATGAACTAATCTAGGATGATGACAAGTATCAGAATTAACAAGTTCCATGAATTGATATTTATGAACCGCCTTTCCCACATTCCTTAGATGTACCTTTGTAGTAGTCCCATTCTACATAACAATAGAACAAGAGAAACTATGCCTTTCATTGTAGTAACTGTAGTTCGTAACCAAAACCTTGTACAATTTCCATAGGAGTGAGGATATTCCCTATAATAGAAAAACTATAACAAAGAAAAAACTTTTAGACTTGTACATAAATAAGGGGGTTTCTTTCTGATAAAAAAAGCTATAACAAGTAGCCACCCCCTTCTTTACTTGCTCCTACTTCAATTACTATGTGCAGAAATTCATACGGGTCTCAACTCTATGAATGATGAACAACCTCAACAGAATCAGAGGAAAGACAGTACACAGTAATGCATACCCTTTTTTCTACAAAGAAATGAAAGATATAATTGGAGGTGGCATGTAATTGGCATTAAACATGCAAATGGATATGCATCGCGAGCAGGCTCACTTAGTGTCAAGAAATACTTACCTGGATATTGAACTGCTGGGAGGAGAGGAGGGGCGGAGGCGGCCGGCGCGCGGGGGCCAGGGTGGGACGAGGAGGGGCTACGAGTGGCGGATCTGGGCGGAGGTGGCCGACGGGTGGGAGGAGAGGAGGGGCGGAGGCGGCCGACGCCGGGGGGGACGAGGAGGGGCCGCGAGCGACGGATCTGGGTGGAGGCGGCCAGCGGGTGGGAGGAGGAGGGGCGGAGGTGGTCAACGCCGGGGAGGGGGGACGAGGAGGGGCCACGAGCAGCGGATCGACCCTGTCATGGCTAGCTTCGCCGTGAGGGCCTAGGGTTGGTTGGCCTCGACTTGATTGATCAGGGAGGGAGGTGCACAAAGATGGAAACCACAGAGTTGAGCAGAGGGGCAGTCCAGCGATGCTTGCTTGAGATCGCCTAGGGTTGGGGGGATCTGGAGCGACGGTAGTTGGGGAGGCGCAGGGGAGAAGTTAGATCGAGGGTGTTTAGGAAAAGGTGGAGATGGAAGATGCGGAGGTTTTTATCATATTAAATATATTATTTTTATTTTTTAGATACCTTCAGAGTTAATTAAAATTCTAATTTTATGACAACTTATAAAACGTCTCAAGAAGCATCTTTATATACTACATGATTTTCAACGTAAAGACACTTAAAAAAGCATCAAAAGAAAAACGTCTCTATGAGATCATTTTGTTGTAGTGTCTACTTGTGTGCAAAGATTTGCTAGGGTTGGTTATTAGTTTTACACTCAAATTTTATTTCATTTGAATGCTGCCTACAAACAGGCCGACAAGTAGTCTCTAAAGGAAAGGCCCTACCACCACGCTGTGCATAGACATGTGATTAGAATTGATTACAAATTTTCTTTATACTTGACAAAAAAACATTCAAAAACGAAAATTTTTCACCGGTAGAAAATTTTATCGGGGGTGCCGATAATTCCGATTTTCGGGAAAATCGGACCGATTTTCGGCAAAAAAAATCCCTACACCCAAGTCGGTCCTAGAACTTAAAGCTGGAGTGGTGGAGGGGTTAGGTAACCTCAACCTCTCCACCACTAGATCATTGGCCCTTGCTAGCTCGACGTCATTTGCATCTATATGGAGATCTCGAGGCTCACAGAGAAGTTCAATCTCACGAGCAACATGGAGTGCCGACCACCTGCAATGGCGTCCTGACGACCTCGCCGTCGGCTTCTCATGCTGCTTCCTCAAAGGCGATTTATCCTTGAAATTCCTTCAAAACCTGGTTGTCAAAAAAATATCATAAGAATGGTTTGCAACTGACACATAATTGTCTTCTACTGATCATCTATTTATATACAAGTACATGAGTGAGAATACTTTTACGTGTGAATACTAAACACCACCTCTAGTGAAACACACTGGCACTAATAGAAATATTAAACATCAATAGAAACATAAGAATACTGAACAACAATAGAAACACAACTATCCTAGTTTGTTTAATACTTCCCTTTAATCACGACCGGTGAGAGTGAGGTCATATTGTAAGATCTTCATTTGTTGTATTCCAATCGGTTTCGTGAGACAATCAGCCAATTACTCTCGTGTTGATATGAATTGAATCTTGCCACTCATTCTTGGACAAAATAAAAATTCACTTCAATATGTTTAGTCCTAGCATGAAACACGAGATTAGCAGAAAGATATGTGACTCCAAGATTATCACACCACAGAACAAGTGCGTGCGATTGATAAATTCTAAGTTCTCCCAATAATGATTGTATTTAGATGATTTCTACTATCGTATTTGCAAGAGCCTTGTACTTTGCCTCGGTACTAGATCTCACCACCGTGGTTTGCTTCCTTGAACTCCATGGTATGAGATTGGAACCAAAGAAAACCGCAAAACCACTGGTTAACCTTATGTCATATACTGATCCTGCCCAATTGGCATAAAAGAATGCACTAACCAAACTAGAAGCAGACTAGTGAATATAGAGTCTGACACTTACTGTGTATCATATATACTATAAAATTGTTTTCACCACTGTCCAATGATATTCGGTTGGCATATGCAGAAATTGATACTCCTTGTTGACCGCATATGATATATCTTGTCGTGTCGATGTTAGATACTGTAAAGTACCTACTATACTCCTATATAGTATTGCCTCTGCAGTTGATAATTCTCTTCTATCAGATTTTGATAATTTTTTGGTTGTCAACATTGTTTGCATAGTGAGCTTTATTTGAGTTTTGTAATTTCTATTGTGCAAACGTTAGCCGTGCTAGTGTTATATATCTCTTTGATATCTCTGATATTTGTGATAATCACTAGCTCTGGGAGGGCTTTTGTAATGCTCTGAACGTCTTTACGACGTCCCTAGGAGTATTTAGTGGAATAGCTAAGTTTCTCGATTTTCCGATGGATCGCGGGAGGCGGGAATAGAATTGTAGAATTGTCTAAAGTGAAATAAAAAAATTAATTAATTAAAAATTAAGTTTTGGGTTGCCTAGAGGGGTGGGCTAGCCACTTTAGGCCAGCCAGCCCAAAAGGGGCCCAAGCCACCCCTTTTCTTCTCCCAAACCCTAGCCAAGCCCCCCTCCCACCCCCTTGGCCGCCCCCACCCCCTCTTGGACGTCCCTCCCTGCCCCCTCTCTCTCCCCATGGCTGCCATGGCTGAAAAGAAAGAAAGAAAAGGAAGAATTTTTATCATAAATTCAAATACAGCAAAAAGGCCCCAGAAAATAGCAAATAAATCCTAAAAATTCATCAAAAATACCAAATTTTTTTTGAGACATGAGGAACTCAAATAAAATATTTTTAGCTTATGTTAATGTTTATTTTAATCATATTAAAACCTTTTTAATTTCTAAAAATTCAAATTATGCTTAATTAATTCTAGAAAAATTCTAAAATTCATTTTTAAATTCAGGGCTTTAAATTCTTCAGAAAAACAGGATGTTACAAAAGGTCCTAGTCACCACGCATGGTAATGACTCCTTAGCTGGGCAGTTTCATATGGAGATAAGCATGATGCGACACTACCCTGAAGCAGTTGAGGGTTACCCAACCTAGGATCACATTGTACTGATACGGGATGTCAACGATGTCAAAAACTATACTCTCACTTCAGGCACCAGCCCTAGCCCCGAATCCCATGATCAACTCGATCCTACCGAGGGTTGGAACAGGGTCGCCGTTGAACCCAAGCAGTGGGATGCTAGGCTCTAACAGAAGTGCCCGCGAGACCCCAAGGTCATCGAAGGTGGAAGTGAACATGATGTCTGTAGAACTTTCACCATCTACGAACACTTGTTTGACCTCACACCTAGCGATGGAGGCGGAGATTACCCGAGCATCATAGTGTGGGAGGTTGACTCTAGCTGCGTCCTCTGGGCCAAATGTAATTGGAGTATTGACCCACTGTGGGAGCTCAGTTGGAGGAGATGTGCAGATGTGATGCACCTGGCGAGTGTACACTCAACATTTTTGCTTTGATGCGAAGGTGTGTGAGTTTCCATCAGTGATTGCGTGCACTATGCGACGCGGAGGGTCAATAGCTTGTTCCCTGCCCCCTAGCCAAAGTGGAGCGACTGAGGCAGGTAGCGTAGGTGCCATCACAAGTGTGGGAGGCGGGTTCACGTTGGTCATACCCCCGGCTTGCTACCACTGGAGTTGTCCAACCAAGGTGATGAGAGTATACCCTGAAGTCTTGTGAAAGTTGCACCAATGTAAAGTGTAGAAGCGGTCGCTATCACTACAGTTAAGATGTTTCTCCCACCTTTGGCTACTCACCTATTCATGCCCTTTGCGGCGATCCTAATGACCTCCGTGGCAATCACGGTCATCATTGTGGCTGGTGTGGTAACCATCTTGAGCCTAGTGTGATTGAGTGCCTTTAGACTTAACGTGGTACACAGGGTTGTGGCGACGCCGCTACCTCTCAACAGCCATGGTGGTTGAGGCCTTCGTCTCCCGGCGAGCCCTTCCCTCCTAAGATTTGGAATATTTCTCCATAATAAACAACAACTCCACCACCGTCCTTGGCTACTTTTGATCCAGCTTGTCGACTAACTCCCTCTTGCGCAGCGCACGTCGTGTCGCCTCAATGGCATTCATGTCAGAGATGCCTTGGACTTAGCAATGGATGTAAACAAACCAGCGCATGAAGTCTTAAATGGACTCGCCCAGCATTTGCTAGGACATGTAGATCGGAGTATGTGATAGGCTTGTTCCAGTTTCCTTAGAAGTGGTTGCTCAACTTCTCATGGAGTTGCTCCCACGTGGACACTGAATATGGCGCGAGGGAGAGATACCAGGACTGGATGACCCCTAAGAGGGACAGGGGCAGACTCTCTGCCATGATGGCTTCTCCCCCTCCTGCCCTCGCAATGGCAATTTCGTAATCATAGACAAACTCCACCGGGTCAGAGCACCCTACGTACTTGGTGACTTTGGGCATCTGGAAGCACATAGGCCACAAGGTGGCTTGTAAGCCTAGACTCAACGGATTCGAGCGGTCAACGAGGGGGATTGCCCCACGGACAAAGCCACTTGAGGTGAAGAGGTGCGAGGGGAGCTAGTGCAAGATTGAGCACGAAGTCACGCGCCTAGTTGGCCTAGACAAGGTCTACCCCTTGGTGTCCATGGCTCATTCCCGTCCCCTTGTTGAGGCTCGGGCTTCCTTTCGCACTTGGTCGAATTGCGCTAGCAGGTCACCAGCTTCTCGAGCCTTGGCTAGTGGTTGCAAGTTCACTCGAGCTCGGGCCATGGCCAGCTTGACCTAAAGGGCTTTGACCTCAGGTGTCTTGGTGTGTGTCGCCTCCCGTGCTGATTCGCGTGCCTCCTCCAGTTGACTCCTTAGCCCCTCGGCTTCTCGTGTCTCAACAATCGGCAAGAGTCGTGCCTCAGCTCGCGCCCTCTCAAGTTGTGCCTAGTGCTCCCCGCCTGATGCGCTTCAGCCGTGGACCGTAGGGCCTCGATCTGTGTCTCTCTTAACTGCCTTCGAGGGGTCTCCAACTCTTTCTTCAATTCCTCACGGATCCTTGGAGATCAGCCTCTTGGGAAGCTACAGCTTCGTTAGTAGTTCGAGCCTCTGTAGAGGTGTCTACCTGTGCTACCTGCCCGGGGTGGAGTGGGCCGCGACTCAAGCTGATTTCACCCTCAAAGGGGGGTTCGCACCCCTGGCCTTGGTGGTCTTCCACGCCTTGCTCTTCTTGGGCGATATGACTTCTTGTTCAAGTCTCCACGGACGGCACCAACTATCAATTGTACGAGTCTGGATAGTAAACTTGTAAGCACCCTCGGTCGCATATGAAGACTGTTGCTGGTGTGAAGAGATCTCGAAGTAGCACAACCACCTCGAACTAACTTAACCACCTTGAAGTATCATCTAACCACCTTGAAGTATCATCACCACTACCACCAAGTGAATTTAAGAAAACCGTCTTAGAGTTACAAGAGTGGCCTCTCTCTCCCCCATTATAAGGGGTCCTATTTATAGAGGAGATGGGGTGGTCTGCGCAGTTATAACTTTACCTTTAAAGTTTAGCCTACTCTTTGGAATATTTTGATCATTTACTCTATGCGGGCCCCACTAGGTCCGGGACCTTGGGGCCGGTCCAAGGTCGGCTCGGTCTTGCGCGGTTCGCTCGGGGTTGCGCACTTCGCTTGGAGTTGGCCCGGGGTCCACTTAAGGTCAATCTTGTGTATTTCGCCCAGGGTTGGCTTAAAGACTTGGCTTAGGATAGACATTCCGTGAGCCCAAGGTAGCGCGGAGACTCCTTCCAGGACCGGTGCGTGAACCCTGTTGATGTTGGTCTCGGTCGGTGTGGCCATGCCTGAGTGGTTACAGGTCCGAGGTAGCGCGGGGATCCTCCCCCAACAACACTAAGGGCCTGTTTGTTTTAGGTTCTGGCAACTGCAGCTACTCCCAGAATCTGTAGCTCCCTCAAACAGTCCAGATTTTCATCCAGATTTTAAGTAGCCAGAAGCTACAGAATCCAGAAAATGAACTAGTAGTCAGACGCTGGGGTTATCCAGCTTCTCCAGATTTTGACTAGCTAGATACTCATCAGCTACTTAGAATCTACAGCTGAAACAAACAGGCCCTAATAGAAATACTTAAACATCAATAGATATACAGAAATACTAAACAACAATAAAAACATAACTATCCTAGTTTGTTTAACACTGACCCTCACCTAGTAGTCTCACTCTGCTGTGTAAATTTACTGAACCAAAGTTGAGTCGTGCTTGAAAATTGTTTTCGAAAGATCGGAGGAGGCTTGAACTTTTGCCTTTTCTTCATAGGGCAGGGACTAACTCATAGCAGCTGAGTTCAGCGAGTCACATTCCTTTCTTCTTATCCGCAACTTGACCAACAAACAGACCTGATGTGTTGGGCCTTGAATCCAGTGAGACAGTGGTACTACTGGCTTGTCAGAAAGCAAAAAAAAGTTTGTTTGGTGGAATTCAAATCTTGATTACCTGTTGGTACATAAAAGTTTTAGTTAGAAAGAACGTGTCTACACTACGTGAGATCAGAGATATATCTATATCATCTAAATTTTTAGGCATATACTACCGAGTGCACTCACGTGTGTACGTGCGCGGTAGTGTGCGTGTCCCTGTTGGAATTAAAAGAAAAAAGTTGCGAATATCGATAATACTAGCCTCGTAGGTGCGGCGACACGCCGCGCCAGTTACCATGTGGATTTAAGTAAAAGAAGCGAAAATTCGCTAACATGGGGACCGAAGATCCGTATAAAAAAAACGTGGCAGGGGTCTCCCTGGAAAAACTAATGACAAGGACCCACGTGTAATTTCAAAGAGACCGTAGGGCGTTATCCAGTAAAAGGGGAGCGGAGTTTTTAAAAAAAACTGAGGCAAAGACATATATGCGATATTGTTGAAGAAAGAAGAATACGGTTTAAGTTCTATAGATTAATAGGCAGACACTTATGTGATATTGTTGAAGATATAGGAACAGGAACATGTTTTCACCTTATAAGTTCGTAGAGTTCTAACCAACCTTGGGGGCTTGCAGGACCCTTCCTTCAATTTGAGAAAAATTTTGAGCAATTGAAATGCCACATGGCCTCAACATGTAGAGTTTGTATATAAAGAAGCATGTAGAACGTAAAAACATATAAGTGTTACTGTTATCTAATTTAAGAAGAGATTCATAAGCACAAATACAAAAGAGAATAAAATCTGAGAATTCAATAACATTAATGGCAGCATAACAATAGCGGAATATAAATATCGTATTGAACAGCCTAAAGTAAAAAAAGGGTGGGCACTACATCAATCCAAACGAAAGGTCAGACCACGACAGAAGCGCAATATAAATAGATAACCATGGATAAACTCATGAATATATTATTCTGGGAACTAAATAAGATAACATCTAAGCTGAAGGTAGGAAAGATCGTGAACAATCATAAAGATAATTAGGTAAATAAAATAAGAAAGAACATGCATAGATGTAAAAAATTTTCACCAATTTCAAATTGTAAAAAGGAAAGAATATATAAATGTAAATCTACTGTAGTAAAACACCGGTAAGCACAAGACCGACCTTGAGCGGACTAAATCACACTGTTGGTGACGGCACCAAAGCTGCTGACGGCTGCCCGAACAGGTTGAGCAACAGATTGGCGGCCTCATTTGCAATAGATCGAAACCCCCAATCCTAAAATTAAATCCATCCAAACAAAAACACATAAGCATCATCCAAAGAAGCAGCCGGCAAGGCATTGCTCACCGGGATTACCTACGGCAGAGCTGGGGGGGCCGTTGGTGAGCACGATATGGGATCGGAGGGCGGAGGGGAGGGGCAGCGCACAACAGATCGAAACCCCCAAACCTAAGCTCAAATCCATCCAAACCAAAACTATATAAGCGTAGGAGAATGAGACAGCCTGGTCATGCATACATGAATTGGATAATCTACAAGTCATGCACGAGGACACCTCTACAAAAATCCGAATCAAGCATGAATTACTATAACTGGAGAAACCGTGAGTGAACTACAATTGTACAAAATATATATCATCATTCCAAAGCCAATTCCAAGAAGAACTATCATGATCTCTACTTGAACTTACCGGAAAACAGAAAGACACCACAGCAGTCACATTTGACACCTAGAGGCCACCGTGTCGCCCCCACCCTCACCGCTCGCCTCTGTGTCAGCGGCACAACACATAGTGAAGAAATCCAATTTACATACATTGAACTAAAGGCAATATAAACATAAAAGTGTTTTCAGTAACTAACTGAATTGAATTCTGAAAAGAACAAATGGATTTACCTGTATGATCCCAAAAAAAATTTGAGATCGTGTAGCATCAACTGTCTCAAAACAGACTATAGTTTCTATGACATCGTATATAGCAAAGCACTGGACCAGCACAATTCAGAGGATCAACAAATTCCTATGTACATAACCTAAACTCCTTGAGAATGAGAGGTCAATCATATCAGTTGATAAAGAAATCAAGCGATTTTCAGGCTAGGTTCTTTCCAAATTTCGTTTTTTTAGCAACATTGAACAATCCAAGAGTAGCGTTAACTAATTGTGCACCTAATAAGTTGGTATTCAGTGTTACCTTCTCAACTATCATACAGTTTAAAAGTAGGTCCATTTAAACAATTCCGTGAATAGAAGCGTGCTCGGTAAGGTGTTGTAAAGATGCTAAGATACATACCAGCACGGAAAACACCACTATAGCCTTTAACCACTCTTTGATATCTTAAAAAGCATGCGAACATTCATTCGGGAAATAGGTTTCAACAAATGGTAGAGTAGGAGGGATGATTGCAGATGGTAACCAACTGATACGCAAGAAGATTGTGCCAGTATCTTCCTTAGCAAGCTTTCCCTGGAAAAAGAAGATAGGACAGTACCTATCAACCACTTTGGTTGCTTTGTCCACACAAACAAGCAGCAATCCAGTCGCCATAGGATCCAGAGTAGCAGCATGGCCAACCTGACATAAAATGGTATCATAAGCATATCTGTAGAACTAAAATAACATTTACACCATGAAAACTCTGAAGTCACCTTCTGTACTTTCACCAATCGACGCAACTTTCCACAAACAGTAAATGAAGTCCATCCTAAGTTAGTAGAAAGACAAGCTCAGCTCAATAAACTGGAATGGATGGAAAACAGGTTACAACAATACCGAAGGCTAATTAATAATCTGCCTTGCAAGGAAAATGTCAAAAACAGATGCTATTCGAAGGTAATAGAACATATGTACAGTATTCCGATTAATAATGAATCATTAGCTTCAAACGCTCACAGTTTCCTGCATAACAGCAGGGACTCTAGCTTTCCAGGTAGGAACCATACTATGAAAACCAGATCTTCAGGCAGGTTGCAGTATTGGCACAAGGGCATGTAGATCATGCTAGTGGTGGCTATGTCAAGAAGGGTGGCACCGTCAGCGCATCACAACCAATAAATTGCCACTGCCTTGTTAGTCTCACACACCACAATCTAGTATTGATTAAGGTACAATGCAATGGTCATGCCATGCAATCTTATAGCATTCCCACAAGAACAATCATGAAAGGGGAAGAAAAGGAGTCACCTCTGGGCTTGTCGATGAGCACGACAGTTCCGGTCAGGCCGTCCCACCTCGGCGGCAGATCCATCCTCCTACTCACGAGGTACGACCGCGGCCACTCTTCATCCTTCTCCACCTCGCACCTCACCTGCCATGGCTTCACCTGCCGACGCTGGATCTGAGGAGGGGGGAGCGGCGCTGGCGCGAGTGGCGGAGGGAGCTACGGAGGGGCCAGCTGATGCGGCGGTGTGTTGCGGAGAAGGGGAGGAGGCGGAAGAGGGGGAGGACGGGGCGGCCACTGTGGCAGGTGGGGAAGAGGGAGCACACTGCAATGGTCATAGCAGATCTAAAGGGGAGGGAGCGATGCTGAGGCGAGCGGTGGAGGGAGGCGCGGAGGGGCCACCCGGTGAGGCGGCGGCGGGGGCAAGGGGCCGAGAGCGGAGCGGTACCAGATCTAAAGGGGAGGGGAGGGGATGGGTCCGACCTGTGCTGGATCTAAAGAGGAGGGAGCGGTGCTGAGGCGGGTGGTGGAGGGAACTGCGGAGGGGCCAGCCGGTGAGGCGGCGGCGGGGGGGAGCTGGTGAGGCGGCGGCAGGACGACGGAGGCTGAGGTCGGAGTGGGGACTTCGGCCGGTGCCGGATCTAAAGGGGAGGGGATGGGTCCGACCGGCGCCGGATCTAAAGGGGAGGGAGCGGTGCTGAGGCGACGGCGGGGAGAAGGGACCAGCCGGTGAGGCGACGGCGGGGGAAGGGGCCGAGAGAGCGGACGCAGTGCGGGAAAGGCGAGTGGGCGACGAGGAAAGCCACGCGAACCTTCGCCTCGCGAGAAGATGGCGCGGGTGCGAGGCGCGAGGCACGGAGGTGGACGGGCGTATGATGGGGCTGAGGAATCGGACGGCCGACGGGCGCGCGAACGAGGGAGCGACGAAACCGCGCGTCGCTACCAGCTGCCCAGGAGCGCTCGCGCGTCCGCTCGTAGGCACGCGCACACGCGTCGCAGGCAGGGCAAAGGGGAGGTGACGTGGACACGCTGAGGAGCTGTGAATCCCTCCAACTATGTATAGAGGAGTATATATTGCCGTCTACCAGCACTGCCTGTGGATTCAACAATGGCATTGTCAGCATTGTTGGCTCGCTGTTCTGGTTTTTTTATAGAAGGTCGACCTGCCGAAGCACCAGAAGAGATATTATTATTAGATCGTCGTCATTACACCATGGCATATATTTACCGACACCAACGCGTTATTGGATATTGTTGCTGGAGGTGTGACTATCAATGGAGATATTGTTTTTAGATTGTCGTTCTTGGATATGCCATGGCTCATAAGTGATACTAGGACATGCATGTTGCTTTATCGGCAAAAGCCGCGCTAAGTTGAAGTGCATAAAAATTAAGGTCGTTCGATCAACATCTTTGGCTAGCACTTTCTAAATATTTTGAGACAAAGGATCGTCCTGTTTGGGTGATCAGTGCACTGACAAAAACAAGTACTAGTTAAGAAATAAATTGGATCTTCTGGTGCATTCTTTTCAGCTGTAACTTATAAGTTTTGATTTTAGCGTGAACGCTTATATAAATGAATCGAATATCGATAAGCTATTTTAAAAAGGCAGTTCCGATAAGCTGTTTCAAAACAGCGACAGACAAAATGTTCTATTGTTTGGTTGAAAGAAATCATAAGTCATAAGCCGAAAAAACTTGGTTCCTTTCTATCTTGATCAGACGTCGGGTGAGTTCGTTTGGACTTATGATTTAGTTTTCTACAATAACTAGCTTTCAAATAGAGTGTCTTTCAAAATATGGTCTACAAGTCGATTGTAATAGATATTATCTTGACTTCATTTATATTGCATAAAATTGCAAACAAGTATCTCTATATGCTTGTTCTCATGAATAACCAAAATTCAAAAATTTAAATCAAAAACCAAAAACCACGGTCCAAAAACACCGATATGTTCACGTTCTAACCGAAAGCAACAGTCGCAAAACACTGAAACCCCTGCTTCTTTTTATTTATGGTACACACAACGGAACGTACATAGTGATGGACAATATGTAGATAGTGTTACGTAGGTAGGCACAGCGTGTGCCGCACGCACGCAACACACACACACATAGAAACTACTACCTAAGTAGTAAGTACATAGCAGTAGCACACACCCAGATTAATATAGGATCATAGCCATGAGACATGCAAGCATTCTATCAATTCTCGGGCATGCCCGTACCAATCGCCAGCGGTGGGTTCGGCCTCGACGGATCCGGCTGAGGTTCAGGCTTTGGGTCAGGCTGCGGCTTGGGGTTAGGGCTTGGGTCTGGCTGTGGTGTGGGCTTCGGATTTGGATTGGGGTTTGGTTGCGGTGAAGGTTTCGGGTCAGGTTGCGGTGAAGGTTTCGGGTTAGGCTGTGGGTTTGGCTGGGGTTCCGGTTCAGGCTGCGGCGTGGGTTTCGGGTCAGGCTGCGGGTTTGGTTGAGGGTTTGGCTGTGGTTGAGGATTGGGCTGTGGTGTGGGTTTCGGATCAGGCTGCGGGTTTGGTTGAGGGTTTGGTTGTGGTTGAGGGTTAGGTTGCGGTGTGGGTTTTGGATCAGGCTGCGGGTTTGGTTGAGGGTTTGGCTGTGGTTGAGGGTTAGGCTGCGGTATGGGTTTTGGGTCTGGTTGTGGTATTGGGTTGGGCATGGGTTTAGGGTCTGGTTGTGGATTCGGCTTCGGAGTAGGCTCCGGGTCAGGTTTAGGGTCCGGCTTGGGTGAAGGCTTAGGGTCAATCACCCTTCCATCAGCAAGGTCAGGAACATGGGCGGCCAGTGCAATGGCAAGTGCCAAGCAGAAACACAGCGAGAGGAGAGACCTCATCGTTGCCGCTCACTCGACGATCACTTGCTAGCTAGCTTGTTTTGAGTCACTGAGGTAGCTTGCGTCCACAAATGGCAGGGAAGGGGCAGTGGATTTATAGTTTCGGCGAGCCAACCAACGCTGTACAAGTGTGCATCTCCCTTTGTGTGATTTGCAGCGTGACTAGCGAACAACCTTTTTTTAGCTGTGTAACTTTGCGCCCACCAGCCAAAGTGGATCGATCAGCAAAGAGCAAGGCCTCTTTAATTCAGACTAGCAACAGGTGGCATCACGCGGTTTCTCAAAGGGAAGAGAAGACATTTTTTTGTGCATGGATCTTGTGACTGATCATATCTAACTTTGCCAAGACACGTTTGCATGCTTTCGTTTCCCTCTGATTTACGTCTCCTACCCCTGCTTCTATGCATCACCCCTTTAATACAAATTGCACAAATCTAGATCCACCATTTATTCATACTTTAATATTTGTGTAACATTGAAATAGTGGCGTAGAAACACCTCTCAGAGAGTTACATACACGACACAATACAGTCCTTTCGACCCATGATTCAGAACACGGATTGCAATCATGAGCAATGTAGTGCTCAACGCACACGCCACTCAGCGACATGTGTTGTGTGTTTCACTGGTCGTGCGAGCTCACGAGTTGCCACATTAATTCCGTTCTCTTTTGCATTCTTGAACATAATCAGCTGGTCGGCAAATTGCTTTTCTTCTTGGATAATGAAGCTGATTCATGGTCTAAGGCCCCACTCAGCTGTGGCTGAAGCTAGCGACAGGTGATAGCTTCTTAAACACTGTAGCATTTTTGTCCTTTTGTGTTTTTTTTTGTTTTTGGTATTTTTGTGTTTTATTTTTTTCCTGTATTCCTTTGCATTATCTGTGATAGATTAACATGTCGTTTTTATTTTTATATTTTTGTAAATTTAATTACGCCCAATAAGCCAACTCAGCTACAGTAAAAAATCAGCCAACTATAGTAAAATTTCAGCCAAAAACCAGAAATCATTGCTATTCCGAACGCCCCCTAAGTTTTCCTAGGTTTGGAGGAGCACCGACGCAGATGGTTTGCAAGGGTCGTGAACCACCCTTTCCTCTTTGGCATCCTTGGTGTCAGGATTTTTCCGGATTGGAACAGTGTTTCAAAGTAATCTTGTAGAAAACTAAATGAACTTTGGTTCACCTCGGCATGCATGATGTTATTTCAAACATGCTATGTTTTCCCTAACAGTGAGAGCAGCTAAAGGCAACTTTTTCGTCACACAATCTGTTGAGAACAAGGATAAGCTAGTAAGGCCTTGTGAAGGCGGAGCCCCGTCTTCGAGCTCAAAAGACACGGCAGACGACACATATCACTTGTTGCGTCTGGGGAGCTCGGCAGGTGTGGGCCAGCGCGGCAGGTGGAGTGGGCGTGGTAGCCGTGCGCGTATAGCAGTAGAAGGGCGGGCCCATGGCACTGCCAATTTGAAGCTACTTGCCAACACCTATTGAGCCGCCCCTACTCGACAAGGCACTGCTAAGCTGCAATAGCTTTGCAAGTAGTCGAGCAGGCGGGTGGGCAAGCATGGGTAGGGGTGCGTGCACGAGTAGGGGCCGGATTTGCTGGGCATTTGGGTTGTTGGCACGCAGGGAATCATATCGCATAGATGACGAGTAACAATATGACACGACACGATGTAAGATTCTCATTTTATTCGCCCATTAAATGAACTGTTGTTTGCGCCCATTTGCGCTTGCAGTGGGAATGTCGTCATGGATGCATTCCTGCGCATAAAATGGGAGGCTTCGGCCTACCCTCTCAACCGAAGCATGCTCGATTTGTTTCCTACTGAGCGAGAGAGAAATGAGGGAGGGGAAGGAAAATGAGATTGAAACACGAGTTTGAAATATAATTTCAAGGTGATTTAGCTATGATTTTTAGATCTTTTGTAGTTGAAAGCATTGTGGAGCAGGTAAAGAGCTTCAGAAAAAGGTATGCTTCATTTACATACAAACAACGTGCTTAATATATCGTTAGCATTTCATTAGCATAAATGCAGATTTGTTTCCTAGGTAGCCATATTTAGTTGACCAGTGTGTTTATGTAATTAGCAATGTTTAGGATGTGCTAGTGATGAGAATGATTATTTATAGTAAATACCTGCAAAAATACGGACCAAAAAAAGCTAAAATACTTTTATGTATGTCCAAACGTTTATATTAATTGCTCTCATACGATTACAGAAAGTTGTAGAAAATGATGGTTCGGTATGCACTGTGCACCCATAATTAGCATTTTAATTAGCGCTAATCGTATTTAATTAGTACTAATCACAATTAATTAGTAATCATCGCATTTAATTTGTGCTTTACTTTTTGCTAATTAAAGCATTAAATTTATCATATTTTATTTTATTAGTGCACATTTAATCATAGTAGCCTTTTTCCCTTTGGTATCGTGACCGCATCATTCTCTTGCATTAGGAGAGAGAAAGAAAAGGAAACCCTCTTTTATCCATCGGTCCAAGAAAAGGAATCTCTTTTATCCTTTAGGCCAAGAAACTTTTATCCCTTGTACAAGAAAGGAAAACCCTTTTATCCTTCGGTCCAAGGAAAGGATATTCTTTTGTCATTTTGTCCTTTGGTCCAAAAGTCTGTCCAAGAAAATGCAATTAGTAGTAAGTAAATGTGATTTGCAAAAATGGACATTTAGGGGCCAAAGTTGGAGAAATGAGTGGCTACAGAGACATTTTTTCATACTCAATTCTCCTTTTTTGTAAATAGCTGAAGAAATGCACGCTGTTGTTTTTAGTGTTCCTGGTGTGTGCGTAATTTAGGGCATATTTAAGTAAGTCTGTGGTGTGATTATTTTGAGTTAAGGTCAGTTGTATTTAGCACAGTTTGCCACCGACAAATTATTTTCTGCACTGTAGGGAATGGCTGCTGGTGGCGGTCACAAGCGTGGCATGTTGCTAGAACTATCTTATGATAGGCATCATCATATAGGGTGAGACTGAGCGGTGACAGACCGCCCTCCCCCCTTGTTCTCCAATGGGCTCAAGAGGACTGGTCTCTCGATGATTAGTATGTTCCAGTTTTGCAGCAAGTCGGGTGCTCCCCACAGTGAGGATGCTGCACATTGGGCTAGGGGTGGCAAAAAAGCTCGAGACTCGCGAGCTAACTCAGCTCATTGAAGGCTCGGATGGCTCATGGCATAAATGAACCGAGCCGAGCCAGGGTTTTAGCTTGTTCCGTTAAAGAGCCTAGTGAGCGGGATCCGGCTCGCTAGGCTCGGTAGGCTTGTTTGGCCCAACCATATTAAGTCCTATTGTAGCTTGTGCAATTGAGAATTTCAATTTTGCAGTTATAATAGTATGTGTCCATTCTTGTGTCTCTTTGATTGTTAGAGATTTTGGGTCTGTACCTGTTGCTGAACTCATGTTATTCGCAGAAATGGACTTTTGCAATCCAAAGCGCAAGCTACATTACCTCAGTAAGATACTCATGGTGGCACTCCTCACCACCATGTATGTCGTCATGCTCACCCAGCCACCCTGCCATGGAAGGTCTCCTAGTGTGGTTAATGTAATCTTATAACTCTATCAGTGGCATTTTTGGATCCACTTGCATGTAATTAGTTTTGCACATAGCAATGCTGTGTGGTGGAAACAAGGGAGAATTAAAAGTTATTTTCATAGTTGTGTCTATACAAAAGCTGTAAAATTCCAAATAAATTTTACTAGAAGCATTCCCCAATCTAGAACATAATGTGAATGTTACTAAGCAATGTAGTAGAAATGGTGGATTGTAGCGTACTATATTAGTCTAGATATTTTGGAGTAGCCTGTAGCTGAGTATCGTCTCATAGATAATTGAAGTTCAAGTGAGCCTAACGAGCCGAGACGAGCTTCCTAATGAGGTAAGTTGAGCCGAGCCCCTTTTTTAGCTCATTAGCCTAGTGAACCAAGCTGCCTCCTTACCAAGCCGAGCCAGCTCGATATCCACCCCTACATTGGGCTATCATTCGTGTTGGGCTTGCCATTTATGTTGGCACTCATTGATCGGTATAGGTCAAAGACCCACATGTTTCACTTTTGGTGGGAGGGGGCAGATGACCATCACCCTACAAGATATTGTGTACCTCACTAGTCTACCACTACGAGGTATCCTATGGTTCCACCCCTGGATCACCTGACTGGAAGGCACATACGCTGTGGCGATACAGACTATGCCTAGTAGACGAGGCTACATAGGTTGAGGTCTCACCTAATTGCTTACTTGCTCTTCACGTTAGGGTGGTTCATGTTTCCCATGACTCTAGGAGACTAGATGTACTCCAACTACATACACATCGCTGAGTCTCTAGTCGACACTGAGCCTAATGTGGTCCTAATGTATAGTTAGGGCTGGACTATTTTGTGCACGACCTACAGGGCTTTGTATGATGGCTCGTAGCATGCCACTGGCGAGCCAAACCTCGCTGGTTGCTACATCTTGTTGCAGTTGTGGTCGTGGGAGCACTTTTCTATTGGTCGGTAGTACTTTCGGGTGTAGATGCACCTATTCCAGTTGGAGGCGTGGTTCTACGGTGGCGGTGATGATGATGACCCGGTGGATGGGACCACTATGGGTACTCGTTGGACTACCAACGAGCTAAAATTGTCTAGAGAGAGGCCACATCGAGCGTACCCATATTTTCATGACGCGTTCGAAAACTTGGACGAGGATAGTGTCGTGTAGATGGTGTGGGCTACAGAGTTCATCTTCGAAGCAATGCCTTTTGGATTGTTAGAGCAGTGTAAGTAGGACAGGGACTACTAGCTATGACCTATCACCTTTGTCTTCTCCCATATGGTGGAGCCATACTCCCCCAACGAGTCAGTGACAATTCGGGCTTCTCTAGCACATGCCCAAAAAACCGTGTCGACCACTACCCAGCCACATTCACTTATAAGTTAATTTATTTGTTACCTCGTTTTACATGGTTGTTGTGTGCCATTCGTATCTACTTTATTCCACACTGAAGTAATAGTTGCGTACCTCCACTTTTTTCGTAATCAAAAGAAGGGATGAAAGAGTGACGAGTTGAGGAAGACACAGGTACCGTGGACATAGGTCTGAGAGTAGTTGGCAAGGATAGAGGTCAATCAGAAGCGATAGCTATACAACACAGACATGTACCCCACGTACTTGGAGTGGTACGTGCCACAAACCCATTTCAGACTGATGCATCTCCCTGTGCAACCCTCACATAGGCCATGCATGTTGACACGCTAGCACTCGACCTGGACTGACACCGTGTGGCACGGCAAGATGAAATGGTAAAAGACTTAAACTTTGTATTTGTATCCTACTATTCAAGCATACACGACCAACATATTTCGTCCATCATTGCAAGTCAACTGACTACGTCGCATTGTGTTTTGAGGGTGAAGTAGTATCGCATCATGGACAATCGACCACAATCGAATGACTGCTGGGGTCAATCCTCAACATGTACAAGGATGCCAAACACGTACTGCGGGCCATCAGCTGCAGCCGTGCTAGCGATGTGTTTATCTTGGGGGGCGACAAGCCGTAGTATTGTCTGTCAGTAGCTTTCCACACGTCCTATCTTGTCAACGTACCACTTAGCCTCGGTCGTCCCAGCCCACGTAACGCACTGCTTAGGTTTGATAATTTCATATTTTGCTATAATATACAAGATACCTTTTTCTTGTTGTTCTTCATACATGATACCTTTTTCTTGTTGTTCTTCATACATGATACCTTTTTTTGTTGTTCTTCATACATGTTGTCTTCGTTCAAGATGTTCATGCACAACACTACTTTACTTTTGTCTTCGTCAAGACAGCCTAACCCTGGACCACCCTCGCTGGGGAGGGGGATGAGCAATCTATTGCTGTCCTCGTCATGGAGATTGCTTGACACACATGACATGCTAGGCAGCAACATCGACTCCCCTATCCAAGACTGCGAGGTGTGGTACGATAAGTATGCAATCGCGGACAACCTGCATCTCCAACATCATGACGAGTGGTATGATTTGACATACAATAGCCACATGTTTCACCAGTATGGTGCATATTACACGGCATTAGGATTCACTACAACCATCTTGTAACACCTTAGGAACCACATTACCCTAGCATGCCACTAAACCACTCTACAACTAGCTAGATTACAAGGTAAAAGTAAACCGGCAATATTCTCTAAAATAGAAGACATCTAAGCGGAAGCAAAACAAGATAGTGAGTAATGGAAAATACTAAATAAGAAACATCCGCTAACAATTTTAACTAAAAGCGAACCACAGTCTAGCATTATTAATTAAAAGTGATCAACAATGAGGGAAATAGATAAATCACTAGAGACTCCTCATATTTATTATAGCATAAATCATGAAATAGTGTGTAATAATGTTGTGTCGCTCTACCCTTCCCATGCATGCTCAAGAATCACCTGGAAGGGGGAAAACAAGAGTGAGATAAAAATTTCAGCAAGCAAACTATTTAACAAGCTAATTAAACTATAATAGTTTTAGCATCAACAATTATTTCCTACAATGACCGCATTTATTGTCTTAAACACAATTACTACCAATTTCAATAAAATATTAACATTTACGTCTCGTTTGCCTACTTCATAACCGCAACCACCACTACTACCAACATCAATAAAGCATTATCATATATTCCTCACTAACCTTATTATTTCCCACAACCACACCTGCTAACAACAGTTACCACAAGAGAAATACCTCATGCCACAGCCACAATCTCTACCATACCACATGGGGTGAACTCCACTCCATGACCATAACCACATTCCTCATACCACAAGTAACCCTCATGAGCCAATTCCATATAAAAAGCTAAGAAGTTGCATATGTAAGCAAATAATTCATCCACAACACATTGTATAAGTATGCAAATGATCCATCCACAATAAAAATGCATATGAATGCATATAATCCATTGCACACTTACTCAACAAGGTAAAAGTATGTATCATACTACAACAATGTACAATGTTGTACCAGTATGGTCGTGGCTAAGTGCAGCGACATCCACGATGCAAAATGGCATGTCATGATATGTATGATATGATATATGTTGTGGTTACAGACCAAACAGAGAGAGATTGTAGTGGGGAGTTAGGTGAGCAATGCTCTGGCCTCTCCCATGGCTTGTATCACATATATATATATATATGTCCTTATGGGGAGTATTTTTACAATTATACCCATCCATCTGAATATCCCTTTCAAGGGCATTTAGGTCATCATACATATCCCACTTGGGGCTTACGACCTTCTAACAGGCCTGCTGGGCTTAGGTGGGGATCACCCCTACAATAGGAGCCTCTCATGGGGAAGGGCTTTACGGGCCGAAGCCATGTTGCCGAGCGCTTTAGCACCCTCCGTCCCTACGGCCTGTGAGCTATTTAGATGGACATACAATTAGTAGTGCGTCCCCGCTTTCTGCCGAAGATGCGGAGTTGGGCAAGCTGCCAAAGTCATCTCCGGTCTTGGAGCCGTCCCTCGCGGTGCCACAATTATCGGCGGAGTCGCCTGATTGAGCTGAAGGTATTCAACCGTTTGGGCGCGACGCCGGGACTCCCTTCTGCACGGGGCGGGCCAGGCTTTCATGCGGAGCACTAGGGAGTTGAGCAGGTGGGTGCTCGCCTGGTCCAGAGTCGTCATGTCCCGATGGCTCCATGGTTCGGAGGTGGCATCTTAATGGTGGCGTGAATCGTGCCGAGTACTGAAAAGCCAGGGGCGGGCTGGTGCGGCCGTACACGTAGTCCTGAGGGAGATGTACACATGGTGCGTCGTGGTTGGCGCGTCGTGGGCTGTCAGCGGTCGCACGACCGCGATCCCACGTCCCATCCCGAGAGAGGCGGGACGCGTGACGGGATGTTACCAGCACGTCGTGCATTGCCCAGCAGCCTGCTGTCGCACGCCTCCAGCTGTCAACGGCTACTCTTCCCTGTCATGGGGAGCCGAACCGGTGCGCTCCCGCCGGTTGCGTTTTGGATCATGGTTGATGTGAGGGGTCTTTATAAAGCGTCACCGTCGGCCTGTGGACGCGCCTCCTGCTCGCGTGCCGTTGCTTTGCTCTTGTTTCCCTGCTGCACCCAAACTACCATTACTCCTGCTCCTTCAGCCTTCAACTGCAGAGTAGTATGGCGTGCCGTGAAGATCCCGCTCGCCTCGTCGAGCCAGCGCGGCTTGACGCCGCTACCGGTGGAATTCCCCCTGGTGGCTCGCAAGCCGCCACAGGTTAACAAGCGGTGGGACGCCCTGGAGAACTCGCGAGGGCACTACTCCCATGTCCTGGGGCGGAGTCGCGCTACAGAGAAGACGATCCAGACTCTCCTCCGGGAGAAGAAGATAGAGGAGCCTGCAGGAGCTCACCTACCTGCCCACGACGAGGTGGATCCTCACCCTCAAGAGTTGGAGACGATTGTCTTTGTCGCGTTTTTCGAGGTTAGGCTCCAGATGCCTTCGACGCTCTTCGTCAGCGAGGTCTTGCGGACTTATGGGCTGGAGCTGGCGCAGCTGACCCCAAACGCGATAGTTCGCTTGGCTGTTTTTGCCTGGGCGGTCCGAACAGAAGGTGTCCGTCCCAGCGCGAACCTGTGCGCCCTTCTTCATGACGCGCGCTGTCAGCCAAAGAAGGTCGAAGGGGGAGGGCGCTGTCGAATTTTGGAAGTGTCAACTTCATGCTGAGGCCGAGCTGGGTGAAGCTTTTCCCTACGCTGGCGACGCGAGGGAAGTGATGGTCCAGCTGGATGCAATGGTGGTTCTACTACCATGTGACGAGTAGCAGCGGCCTTCGGTGTCGAGGTCAGCCAATATCTTTCAACAGTTGTCCGGGAGTGAGGCTGCAGGGCGGCGACGAACAACAAGCATGGAGGCTTGCTGGAGTTGCCCTCCGATTCAACATGCGCGATCTCGCTGAGGAGTTTACAATGTGCAGGTTGTCTCCTCTCTCCGCCCGATGGAAGTACGAGCGACATCGCTCCCGGCGAGATGGCGTCTGCCCTGTAGTGTCTTGTCTGCAGAAATCCTTCGGTCCTGGTAAGTACTTCGGTCGTATGCTGCCTATATATATGTAACTGTTTTGTGAATGAAGCATCGCTTCGCATGCAGTGCTCTCATTGGAGGACATGGAGAGTGTCGTAGTCGCGTTCCTTGGGCCGTACACGGCGGAGGAGCATGCACTGTGCGAAGTTGCGACCGGCCCTACGAAGCTGGGGTGGATAAATCGAGTGTGCGAGGCCCTAGGACTCCCTATACCAGCACGCGCGGTGCCGGTGCGAACTCCGGTGGTAGCAGAGCTGGCACCTAGTCAAAGTAGACGCACGAGCGGGAGACTCCTACTGCGTCTCTTTTCCACTCGTTAACATGCGCTGCGAAGGCAAGCCTCCGCTGCTTCTTATTTATACTCTGTAGAGTACGTGGGAACATCAACCATGTCTTATTTATACTCTGAAGAGTACACATAGGGGCAGTGCTCACACGTGCCTAGGGACATCCGCATCTTGTTTATACTCCGTAGAGTACATAGGGACAACATCCGCATCTTATTTATACTCCGTAGAGTGCGTGGGAATATCAACCACGTCTTATTTATACTCCGAAGAGTACGCATAGGGGCGGTGCCTACACGTGCGCAGGGACATTCGCGTCTTCTTTATACTCAGTAGAGTGCGTAGGGACAATATTCGCGTCTTATTTATACACCGTAGACTGCGTGAAGAGGCGAACCTCGACGCTACGTCTTATTTATACTCTGTAGAGTGCGCGCGAAGGCGTCCCCCCCGCTACGTCTTATTTATACTCCGTAGAGTGCGTGCGAAGGTGGACCTCGACGCTATGTCTTATTTATACTCTGTAGAGTGCGTGCGGAGGCGGACCTCGATACTATGTCTTATTTATACTCCGTAGAGTGCGTGGGAACGTCGACCATGTCTTAGTTATACTCCGGAGAGTACGCGTAGTGATTGCACCAACGTGTGCGCGAGGCACCCGCATCTTATTTATACTCAGTAGAGTGCGCTGGAACAACATCCGTGTCTTATTTATGCTCCGTAGAGTGCGTGTGGAGGCATACCTCGACGCTATGTCTTATTTATACTCCGTAGAGTGCGTGCGGATGCGGAGCTCGACGCTGCGTCTTATTTATACTCCGTAGAGTGCGTGCGGAGACGGACCTCGACACTACGTCTTATTTATACTCCGTGGAGTGCACGCGAAGGGGGACCTCGATGAAAGGTTGGCGGCCGATCGGCTTTATTGATCTCCCATTCACGCGAGTGAGCGTCTTACAATAGACAGGGTTCCGATGCTGCTACATGCTTCCCTTTTTGCCTTAAACATAATACCGTCGCAACCTATCTGCGTTCCATGTGTGGCGGAGTGTCTGCCCTTCCAGCGTGGTGAGGCGATAGGCCCCCCACTGCAAAGCTGCCGCGACGATATACGTGCCTTCCCACTTGGACTCCAGCTTACCGACCGTTTCCGCGTGGAGTGCCATTTTGAGGACGAGGTGTTTTCCAGCTTACACTGATTAATCGCTAATTAGTGTTTTCCCCTCATAAGATCACCTCTAATCATGAACCAAAAACCCTAAATCAATCTAAAATAGAGGGGAATAGGATGAGAAACCATACCTAGGTGATCCCACAAGATCACCCCTTTTTCCTTCTCCCTTTTTCCTTCCTCTCCTTCCCTTCTTCCTCTCTTCTTCTTCTTCTTCTTCCTTCTTCCATCTGCTGCAGAGAGAGAGAGGGCAGGAAGGGGCGCATGGGCAAGGGGGGGGGCAGCCAAGGGGGGTAGGGGGCGGCCAAAAGGGTGGGAGGGGGTGGCGGCTAGGGTTTGAGGGGGTGGGAGGGGGAAACAAAAGGGGAAGGGGGTGGCTGGGCCTGGTGGGCTGCTCTGGGCCCAAATGTGATAGGCCTCCCTCCCTTTAAAAATAGGCTACAATATTTTTTTATTAATAATAATAATATTATTTTCTCTTTAGACAATTACCGTCTCCCACGATTCACCGAAAACGAAGAATTTCACGAATTCGCTAAATATTCCTAGAGACACCGGAAAGACGTTCAGAGCATTACACGTCTTCCATGGACTGGAGTACTCAAGAGGTTCATCGTCCGCACAACACATGACACCGGTGCTTATAATTATGAGTTTCATTGTAGTTTTACTAAACATTGGCCTAACGAAACGTGTTTCCTTCCATAGGACGCCACCAATTATGTGAAGGACTGGGTGTAGCAGATGGTCAGCGCTTAAGATATTGGGCTCACTTAATTGTCCGGTGCACCTGTTCCCATGTGGCCACCACCGCAATATGACTTGCACGATGTACGACACTCTTCGGATAGGCTGACCTTCTTTCGCGACTAGCTTTTCCGCCAGAGGAAGTGGACAGCTGACAACCCTTGACCCGGTACTGTATTCGGTGCTAGCTCTTCAGTCCGAGTAGATTGAACTTAATTATGTACTCGTTAATGCTTTGTGCCTATTGTAGCAATCTTAAATAGAATTTGTTTGGAACTGTATTGCAATTCACCTAGTTACCAAAAAACTAAATTTACCATGTGGTGTTATAGAGGCGGTGCTACAACTGACCGCCCCGCCCCGCACCTCTGCCTGGCCACCTGCCCAACCGCTGCAGCTCAGCAACACCTTAGTGAGCTGGGCAGCTCGGCAGGTGTTGCCGAGCAGCTGCAGCTTGGCATTGCTGTGGGCCTACCTTACTATTGTGATGCGCGCTCGGTTGTTGTGCCCGCTCCGCCTGCTGAGTTCCCTAGGCACGGTAGGTGATAGGTATCGCCTGCCGCATCTTCTGAGCTTAAGGACGAGGCAACTTTTGGAAAAATGGGTGTTTGGGGGTTAAAATTGAAAACAAAGTTGACTATAGTGTTATATACGTGAACAGTCTCGACCAATTTTCACTCTTGCGAAATCCATCCGATGGCCAAACCGTCTAAGAGTCATACGGTCCAACGACCATATCGTTGCCTGTATTGTTTGATGTGGGCTTCGTATTGTGGCGTTTCTTCTTTCTACATGACTATCTCCTTCTAAACAGCCTGGTGGTAGTATGGAACTTGCATATTCGCCTCCTAAACTGTGGAATAGTCTTCGCTTCTTTCCAGATCGCCATCGGATGCACCAAAACAGGGGATTTGCACTTAAAATCCATTCACTTTATTAATAAATTATCCATTGAAACTACATAAAAACAACAGGAAATGTGCAAATAATAAGAAAACAAGTATGCATAATGCGTCTTACAGAGCTAGAAAAGTGCAGATATGCTCGAAGTTTGGTGAAGCAATAGATTAGCGGTCCGATATTTCTCAAGTCGGACAGTGCTAAGCTGCTAGTGTCATTACAGGTCTGACCTATACGGCTTGAGTGGATCACTATTCACTAGTCAATAGTTTGTGCTTGTGGAGGAAACAGTCAGAAGCAGTCAGGTTCGTAAAGGTGAATAAAGATCGAAGTAGAGTAGCGCGTGACGAAATTGTTCGATGTGAAAAAAAAGGGACCAAGACAGGTGCAACTTCTGCATGGCCAAGTTCCTAGTTGTATAGAGCAATAGATGCTCGACGATTGTCATTTCAACCATGGGAAACGCTTTCGTGCTAGTGTGTTCACGGGTTCTCTTTTCCGCCAATAGAGGTGGCTGGCGGCTGGGGTTGAAGGTTCATCGTAGCCCTAACCCAAGAAGTAAAGGGGTGGTATCGCCGTCCATCGGATTAGAGGAGAGTGGTGGTTTTGGAAACGTGGATAATATTTTAATTTTAAATTTTATTAGAAGACATATATAGTAAAAAACAAATGATAGAAAACTCATAACTAATAGTAAGACGTTCATTATACTTTACAAAATATACTAACAAAATTAATCGATCGTGCGAACGACTAACTGTTGGGCTTCATAAAGAATAGGAAATAATACAGGCTCGATGCAGTGCAAAACGTAGATGAAGTAGCGAAACGAGCGGTCGCATAGATTCACTACTACAAAAATATTTATATTAGACGTCTTATCACAGACGGTTCATAAAAACTGCCTGTATTGAATACAATCACATACGGTTGATACTATCATAGACGGTTCTTATTAAGAATCGTCTATAATATTGGCAACATCACAAATGGTTCTTATTTGTGTTCTTAATAAGAACCGTCTGTGATATGTTTTCCGCCCCCACACAAATTTCATAATTTCTCACCTGAATTTGAGTAGGATTCCATTTTGACACACCTTCAGTAAAAACAGGCATAACTTTTGCATACGGTGTCCGTTTTCGACATCCTTGTACTCGTTCTTGTGATATTGTAATGGTAGATTATAATATAAATAGAATGTTCTCTGCTATGTTTGCTATCGTATTTACTTGTTTTTAAACGGCATAGCTAATATTTCCTGAAGCTAATCCAAAAATAGAAAAAAAAAGGTATAGAATGAACTATCACAGACGGTTTTGTAGTATAAATCGTCTGTGAAGAACATCCTAGACGGCTCTATATATAGAACCGTCTGTGATACTCACAGATCACAGACGGTTCTATATATAGAACCATTTGTGATAGTGTTTTTCATAGACAGTTCTAATTATAAACCATCTGTATTGTATTTATCACAGACAGCTCACAAACCGTCTGTGATAACCTTCGATTATCACTGACCCATAAATTCAGACAGTTCAAAAAAATCGTCTATGATGACATTTTTGAACCTTCTGTGATGATGATTTCTGTAGTAGTGATTTGCTCTACCCAAAAACCTTATTGCGACCCATACCGGTATTTTCTATGACAATGGTTCGGAGATAACCGCTCTCCCTCCTTTCCATTGCACGCTGAGATGAAAGGCTATCGAAATTAGGTCGCTCAACACTTAGTATAAAATCACCAAGGAGGAGTTCAATCTACCAAACTTGGATGTCTCTAGGTCGTTTATAGACGTGTGAATTACTCTCCAATAATTGATGCCATTAAATACTAATATTCCCCAGTAACTACTAATATTTAAACTAAATAATGATAATTAAGCGGCCTCATGACTAGTTAAAAGGAGATTTAGCAAAATAAATGATGAATTTAAAGTACTAACAAGTCACACAATTTTTCATACAAAAATAAGCGCATAAGCACGTATGTGTTTAGCTAAAGTTCTCATACAATCCCTATTTCATGTGTCATATTTTTCAAGGAGTGGCAATGACTCTACCTTATAAATTACCTCATGTGTTTAGCTAAGCAATATGGTACTAAACTATACGTGCTTTGAAATTTCTAAAGGAAAATAAGCCTCAACTCATGGGCCAATTTCCAATAATACCCACCAATTCCCAAGCAAAAAGCAAAAAAGATGTCAAGGGTCGTTGTACTGAAGTGTTGTTAATATATTAGTCTTTTGGTGTAAGTCCTATACAAATTGAATTTGCGTATAGATTAGCGAGATTCATCTTTTCAAAACTGATAAATGGACTACACTTTGAATTCACAACTTTTTATGATTATAATTTACTTGAAAACTCAACTGATGCTAAACTGGCAATAAACCACGCATAAACGGAGTGTTAAAAGGTCAACCTCCCCAATCAGATCATGAGTTTTTTAGAGAATGTCCCATTGTCGTGAACTACCATTACATAGTTAGGTTCAAATAGGTGTGTTCTTACTAATAGATATTTTACAGGCTAATACCTTGAGACAGATTCGTCAAACGGCTTCTCGAGTCTAAAATCATATATGCCGTCTATATCAGCGTCTCTGTCATCAGCTGTTATCTCAAAAAAAAATATAGATAAAAATTATTAATCTTAATTAAAAAAATATAAACCAAAGCTCAAAAGAAGAAAACTAAAGCCCTTGTTTCCCTCTGCTTTCCATCTCCTGCCCGCCCAGAAAGAGAGTTACATACACAACACAAATTACACAATACAATCCTCTCGACCGACGAAACAAACCAGAGCCGGGGCATAGTGGCCACAGGACCACGAAGGCGACAGATTTGACGGGTGTGACCATGCGCGTAGTATCTGTTGGTCTTTACTCACTCCCTCAAAAGTTTTTTTCCCTTTTCTTATCAAGAAAGAGAGCGCTTCATTAATTATTATTCAGAACTCAGAACTCGGATTACAATCACATGATTGTAATCATGAGCAATATACTGTTCAACGCGCACTACAAAAGCATTCTTGAACATAACCAGCTGGTCGGCAAATTGCTTGGCTTCTTGGATAATGAAGCCTTGTATAATATCATGAACTTTTGCATGAGCCGGGTATGATTCAGAACACGGATTACAATCATGGGCAATATAGTGCTCAACTGCTAAATTATTCACTAGTAACTACTAATATTTAAACTAAATAATAATAACTAAGCAGCCTCATTATCAGTTAAAAGGAAGGAGGTAGAGTTGTACTAGGTTATAGAGTTTGTATTCTATTGCATATATACCTTATCTCTATATGGCATATCTCTTTGTACTCTTCTATATATATAACCGGGCCTCATATCAATACACACAATATTCATAACAATTACCAGTTAAAAGGAGATTTAGCAAAATAAATGATGGATTTAAACTAATAACAAATCATAAGTCACACGATTTTTCGTACGAAATATGTGAATAAGCACGTGTTTGTGCGTGTGTTTAGCCAAAATTCTCCTCATGTCATCCCTATTTCATGTGTCATATTTTTTAAGAAGTGGCAATGACTCAATCTATAAATTATTTTCCCTCTACTTAGCTATGCAATATGGTACTAAACCATATATGCTTTGAAATTTCTAAAGGCAAATGAGCCCCAACTCATGGGCCAATTTCCAACAATACCCACCAATTCCAAAGGGAAAAAAATATCAAGAATCGTTGTACTGAAGTGTTGTTATTATATTAGTCTTTTGGTGCAAGTCCCACACGGATTGAACATACATATAGATTAGCAAGATTCATCTATTCAAAACTGATAAATGGACTACACCTAGATATAAACCATAGTTTAAAAGAAGAAAACTAAAGTCCTTGTTTCCCTCTGCTTTCCGTCTCCTGCCCGTCCAGAAAGAGAGTTATATACACAACACAAATTACACAATACATTCCTCTCGACCCACGAAACAAACCAGAGCCGGGTCATAGTGGCCACAGGAGCACGAAGGCGACAGCTTTGACGGGTGTGACCAATGCGCGTAGTATCTGTCGGTCTTTACTCACTCCCTCAAAAGTTTTTTTTTTCTTTTCTTATCGAGAAAGAGAGAGCTTCACTAATTATTCAGAACTCGGATTGTAATCATGAGCAATATACTGCTCAACGCGCACTACAAAAGCATTCTTGAACATAACCAGCTGGTCGGCAAATTGCTTGGCTTCTTGGATAATGAAGCTGATTCATGGTCTCAGTTTTCCTCGGTTTGTATAATATCATGTAACTTTTGCATGAGCCGGGTAATGATTCAGAACACGGATTACA
Organism: Melocanna baccifera; assembly: GCA_036346265.1. Lineage (NCBI taxonomy): Eukaryota > Viridiplantae > Streptophyta > Magnoliopsida > Poales > Poaceae > Melocanna > Melocanna baccifera. Next base: position 4,165,097 of record CM070696.1, on the reverse strand, counting down.
ATCATGGGCAATGTAGTGCTCAACGCGCACGCCACTCAGCGACATGTGCTGTGTGTTTCACTGGTCGTGCGAGCTCACGAGTTGCAACATTAATTCCGTTCTCTTTTGCATTCTTCAACATTACCAGCCGGTCGGCCAATTGCTTGGCTTCTTGGATAATGAAGCTGACTAGGTAGGAAAAGCGTGCTACGCTGAGTCGGTCCATATTTTGTCGTGCTGAGCGACGAGGCTGTCTGATCGACTGTAGCAATTTTGTAAGGAGCAATAGGGTAAGGCGCACATGATTAGCTACATAGCGAGATAATTAAATGTATGTTTGCAATATCAGTTTTCGGCAATTAGCTGGTGATCTTAACAATATAAGCTGGAATGCAGTACATGGAAGGGCAAACAACGGGGATAACACACATAAACCAAGCATATAAGACAAAGAAGTGAGCTAAAATAAACTTCCAAACCACTATATCCATCTTGAGGCCAACAGAAAGCCTAATAGAAAAGGCAATGATCATACTGTTAATGATATACTCTAGAGACAATCATGAAGATGATTATATCACTTCTATATTTATGATCTTTTTAAATAATATATTATTTTATCCCTTAAATAAATGTCTTTCATATTGATCAACAAGTTTATGACTTGTTCGTAGAACTATTTATTTATGATTTGATGTTATTCTAAATTATCCCTAATCTTATATCATTATGTGGGACAATTATAATTTACAGATTATCACATGTATTGATTGATGATTATGTTTCACGGATCGTGGATATAGGATATCAAATCAATGATGTGGACACATGATAGAGAATATGATGTTGGTTTGACCGATCATGAGACATTGCGAGAATTGTTATATTCTTAAGTGTCATCTATTGGTCTCATACTTAGTGCATGTAGAATTCTTAGACCTGAGGTCGTCATTGTTTCCTACATGTATAATAGTTTACTTATGATTTACCAAACACTACTCCGTGATTAGGTAGTCATAAAGGTAACTTTCGGATTTACTATAAAATATGCGGAGAAATATATGCGATCAAGATGAAATTTGCCCCTCCTACATAACAGAAGAGATATCTCTGGACCCCTTGATGTGGTTGGATTAAGAAACTGCATGGCTATGCCGAATGTGGTTGAAAAGTCAATCACAGCTGAGTAATCCACTACAGATTCGAATGGAAGATCGAACTATTATAGGATGGCACGCTTCTCGCCTTGAGTTCGATCTGGTATCATGAGGCAAAGAAATCGATACAAAAGCAGTATATATGTTCATCCGATATAATCTTTATGTATGTTTGGGAATCGTTATGTCTTGTTAGGGACCGCTATCGACTTCTAGACCAGAAAGAGATTTTCGGCCCATGGCCAATTATACATGAACCTACAGGGTCACACTTAATGGACTGATAAGGTTTTAGATGATAGTCTCTAAATGGAATACGATCTTACTCGTATTGGATAAAGATCTGATTGAATGCTATACAAGGAGATGTGCAGGAGACGAGGGAGGTATCCAAAACACACCCATCAAAATCCTAACCGCCACCTCATAACCCCTACCGTGTACACTGATGCTAGCACACCGACGCAAGATGTTCTCTCTCTAGACGTGTAGACCTCAGTAAAAACGCTGCTACGACTATGGCGCTGATCGAGACGACCGCGGCGCTGATCGAGACAATCGCAAGGAGGAGAAGGTTGGTTGGAGGACAATTAACTGCTTGTACTACATCGACACGCTCTTTATTGAATCGACTGCTTCAATTCTATTTCTGTTGTACTGCGTGTCTAGTGGTAACGATATATAATCTCTTACTATATGGTTTCCTGGTTTATGTGATAAAAAATTTTAATTTGCGCTAGTGTAGCCTACCTGTATCCCATCACATACAACATAGGTATCTGTTTATCAAAACAGTCATAGCACCATAAATCATAAATTTTGAGTAGCCGTAAAAGTTTATCGAAACAGCCATAACACCAAGGAACCCATCTTTTCTATCATAAGTAATCAGTTTTGAAATTTACTGATAAAAACGGAAGATTCAAGGCAACAGCCCTTGACGGTATCGGAACTCATTGTGCCCCGTGCGTTATAAACCAAAAAGGCTTACGAATCTAATGACCACAAATGATGCTGAAAATAAAAGATGCTGCACATTGTCAATGAATTAAGGTATCTGCCAGGAATCAGCTAACATCCAGAGGGAGCAACTAACTTAAAGCATCAACACAAAGTAACACCAAGAGCACACATATCTCTGCAAACAATTCATAATTGTCATGTTGTATCATAAAATCTAAAATCATGTTGTATAATTGGTATGTTGTATAATAAAATCTAAAATATCACCTCTCTGAATTAGCCGACAGAATGCGCCCATTCGAGCTGGCTTGAAATCTGCGGCTGCGGTTCTGGTTGCCCACACTTTTACATGATCATGAAAAGAACAAATTATTAGCTCTCGGAAAATCAAATTTGGTGGTGGCATGGTAAGTTCTATTCATGCATGTATGGGGTTTAGTTCCAGAGATGTTTCACGGAGGTACCCCATCACAAATTATATGAGAGAACATGTACCTAATGACAAAAAAAGGAGTTGTAAGCTGCAACTGAAGGAGTCAGAATTATACTGGTAATGGCATGAAGGACAGTTGAAAGAGTCATACAAGACAACAAGGCACCTATCTTTTCTATCATAAGTAATCACTATTGAAATTTACTGATAAAAACGGAAGATTCAAGGCAACAGGCCTTGACGGTATCGGAACTCGTTGTGCCCCGTGCGATATAAACCAAAAGGCTGACGAATCTAATGATCACAATTGATGTTAAAAATAAAAGATGCTGCACATTCCCAATGAATGAAGGTATCTGCCAGGAATCAGCTAACTATGGTGTGATGTGTGACCATAAACAGAATTACCCATTTTCATTTTTCTTTTTTGAAAATGAAGAGCATGACTACCTCATTCCTGTGAGTAGCTCAACTTCAAACTGATTAGGTGTAAGCATCGAAGCAATTGGGACAAGGATAATTTGATGAGAAAATGAATAGATTATGGTTTTACATATGCGGCCTGTGTAAAGCATGTTAAATTAATTCATGAGCGCTGCTTTGTATTCTTTTCCTTGTCAGTTTTTTTTCAGTTTTTGCATGCATTGATGTACTTAATGGCGCATGAAGGCAAAGCATTAGTAACGGTGGCCTATGTGGCTTCCTTTTCCTTTCAGTTGCAAATTTGTGAGTCTATAAATAAGCAATAGAGTCTGAAATTGCAGAGTGAGCTGCACCAAAAATCAGCTTGTGTTCATTGTTTCAATTCTCTACTGCCGTGGGAGTGTTTTAGCTGAAGCTTGGTCCGACGCAGGACTGAATTCCTTCATTTTTTTTCTATCAATTGGTATCAGAGCTCCGTTCAGGATCCTGGTGGCCATGTCAGCTCCGGTGAGAAGCAGGTCGGTCACACCTCCGTGGTAGGATCACCTTCGGTCGCTATCACGTGGTCCTCGTCGTACGCGATAACAGAATGGTCGGGAGCGCGAGGTCGTCATCGAGCGCGTCGTCAAGGAGACGTCTGGATCGGCGACCTATCTGATGTTGACGCGAACAAACTACCAGGAGTGGGCATAGGTGATGCGTGTTAATCTCCAGGCTCAGGGGCTCTGGGACATCGTGGAGCACAGTGTTGGCGAGTACCGTGAGGATCAGATGGCACTCTCGGCGATACTTCATGCGGTACCGGCTGAGATGCTGGCATCGCTTGCGACGAAGGAGTCGGCTCAGCAGGCGTGGGAGGAGGTGAAGACAATGCGCGTTGGTGTACAGCGTGTTCACGAGGCGAATGCACAACAACTCCGGCGTGAATTCGGAGAGATGACGTTCAAGCCAGAGGAGACGGTGGATGACTTCTCGATGAGGATCACCGGCCTCGCCAACAATCTGCGCGTCCTCGGCGACCACATAACCGATGCAGAAGTGGTGAGGAAATTTCTGCAGGTGGTGCTGGATCGGCTCACGGCGGTCGCAATCTCCATCGAGACACTCCTCGACGTCAATGAGCTCTCGGTGGAGGTCACTGGACGTTTGCGGGCTGTCAAGCAACGACTCCAGGGACGCAACGGCGTCAACAGGAACATGCGCTTGCTCCTCACAGAGGAGTGGATGGCACAGCTAAAGATCAGTGACCAAGAGGGTGGTCATGGCAACAACGACGGCTATAACAAGCGCCATGGAAAATGGAAAGGGAAGAAGCCGAGCGGGGAAACCCGAGAAGGCCAAGGTGAACCAAGCTCGGGGTCAAGTCGTGACCGCTCCGGTGACACCTGCAAGAATTGCGGCAAGAAAGGCCACTGGGCTAGTGACTGTCGTAGCAAGAAACGTGTGGAGCAGGCACATGTAGCCCAACAGGAAGAGGCGTCATTGCTCCTGATGCAGACGAGTGTGTCGCGCCGGACACACCGCCACCGCCGCTCGTGCGCTCCTACACTCTATCACCTCTATCTTCCCCAGCCACGTCATGGACAGCCTCCCCAGCACCACATGTGGTCGATCGACGTCCGTGTATGCGCAAAGAGGTGATGGAGCCCTGAGGCCTAGTACAGCTGCGGGAGGAGAAGGTGTTCATGCAGCTCGGGATGGAGGAGGACCGTGATGCCAAGTAGTGGATCCTCGACACCGGGGCAACGAACCACATGTCGGGTTCCCGGTCTGCTTTCGCTGAGGACAAGCAGATCTGTGGCACCGTGCGCTTCGACGATGACTCCATTGCACGGATCGAGGGCTACGGCACCATGTTGTTTACCTACAAGAACGGCGAGCACCATTCATTTGGCGGCGTCTTCTTCATTCCCCAACTCACGACCAACATAGTGAGTGTGGGGCAGCTTGATGAGGCAAGCTACCAGGTGATGATCGACGACGGGGTGATGACAATCCGCGAGTCGGGACGGCAACTGCTGGAAAAGGTGAAGCGCGCGCCAAACCGCCTGTACGTGCTCAGCATCACCTTGGCACGGCCAGTGTGTTTGACGGTGCGTAGCGACGAGCTCTCATGGAGGTGGCATGCACGGCTGGGCCACCTAAATTTCCCAGCGATGAAGAAGATGGTGCGAGAAGGCTTGATGAGAGGGCTGCCTGAGATCGATCACGTGGACTAACTTTGTGAGGCCTGTCTTGCCGGGAAGCAGAAACGGACGCCGTTCCCAGCCCACGTCGAGTACCAGGCTGAACGGGTTCTGGAGCTCGTCCATGGGGACATTTGTGGCTAGATTTCACCTACTACACCATCGGGTAACAAGTATTTCTTGCTTCTGGTGGATGACATGAGTAGGTTCATGTGGGTGGCCTTGCTGCCGTCCAAGGATCGAGCTGCCGAGGCCATCAAGCATTTCCAGTTGGCCGCCGAGGCAAAAACTAGACAGAAGATGGGTACGCTGCGTATCAACCGTGGCAGGGAGTTCACCTCAAAGGACTTCCATGACCACTGCTTGGAGCATGGTGTGCGGTGTCAGCTGACAGCGCCATACTTGCCACAACAGAATGGCATCGTGGAACGCCGAAACGCCACGGTGGTGGGAACAGCTCAGAGCATGATGAAGGCAAAGGGTCTCCCAAGTTGGTTCTGGGGGGCTGTGCTCACTACGGTGTACGTCGTCAACCGATCGCCGATGAAGAGCGTGAAGGGGATGACTCCTTTCGAGGCTTGGTACGGCAAGAAGATGAGGATCTAGCATCTGCGCACATTCGGTTGCATCGTCTACGTCAAGAACACGATGCCACATCAGAAGAAGCTCGACAACAGAGGTTAGCTCCTGATCTTCATTGGGTATGAGAGAGGATCCAAGGCATACCGCGTGTATGACCCCATCACAAGGCGTGTCCATGTGACACAAGATGTGGTGTTCGACGAATCAGCGCAATGGCAGTAGGGCGATGAGGATGGGAGCAGTGACGATGTCGACGGCTCCTTCACAGTGGAATACACGACCGTGCACGAAGATGGAGAACAAGAGGATGCATCTGCCATGCCCTTGGTACCAAGTACCACGACGGGGTTAACACATTTGTGACGCCCACCGTACCAGGCGTCATGGCATCGCCTACTACTGTGTGACCTGTGGTCCAGTACACGTCACCGCCGGTAGAGCTTGGAGATCAGTTGGATGCGTACCACGACGATGAGGCACCACTGCGGTTTCGTACCATCGACAACATCATCGGGCATGCAACACTGCCTGGATATGCACCTCGTGAGCTGGAATCCAGCGAGCTGCACATGGTAAGCGCCGAGGAGCCAGCGACGCTTGTGAAAGCGGAGCGACTGCCTTGCTGTCATAGAGCGATGGAGGAGCAGCAGTCGATTGAAGAGAACCATACCTGGATGCTCACTGAGCTCCCTCTAGGCCGGCGTGCGATCGGCCTCAAATGGGTGTTTAAACTGAAGAGGGACGAGCATGGGCCATGTGAGGCACAAAGCGTGGCTCGTGGTAAAGAGCTACGCACAACGGCACGACATCGACTATGACGAGGTCTTCGCACCGGTGGTACGCATGGAGGCGGTGCGCCTTCTCATTGCTGTGGCAGCTCATGAAGGTTGGCAGGTGCATCACATGGACGTCAAGTCGGCGTTCCTAAATGGCGATCTTCAGGAGGAGGTCTTTGTGGAGCAGCTACTAGGTTTCGTCAAAGCCGGCAAGGAACATCAGGTATTCAGACTCCATAAAGCCTTGTATGGATTGCATCAGGCTCCAAGGGCGTGGAATCACAAGCTGGATGAGAGCTTGACGTCTCTGGGATTCATGAAGAGTCCATCAGAGCATGCCATTTACTACAGAGGGAGAAATACAGAGCGACTAATGGTTGGTGTCTATGTTGATGATCTAGTGATCACAGGCACTAGTAGCTCTGGTATCCAAAAATTCAAAAGAGAGATGACAAACCTATTCACGATGAGTGATCTAGGGCTGCTACACTACTATTTGGGCATAGAAGTGAAGCAGCAAGCTGATAGCATCTCCCTCAGTCAAGGTGCATATGCAGCCAAGGTTCTGGGGGAGGCAGGAATGGCAAATTGCAATCCTTGTTAGGTGCCAATGGAAAGCAAGACTGAAGCTCTCCAAGGAAGCACTTGTCTGCCGATTGATGCAACCATTTATAGAAGCATAGTTGGCAGCCTCAGGTATTTGGTCCATACCCGGCGTAACATTGCTTTTTCAGTGGGGTATGTCAACAGGTTTATGGAGGAGCCCCATGAGGATCATCTTGCAGCAGTGAAGCACATTTTGAGATATGTTGCTGGGACAAGTGATTGGGGCCTATTCTATGCAAGGAAGAAGGGAGAACATCTCACTCTAACTGGTTTCAGTGACAGTGATCTGGCTGGATATTTGGACAACAGAAAGAGCACTTCTGGAATCATCTTCTTCCTTGGTGACAATCCAATCAACTGGCAATCAACCAAGCAGAAGGTGGTGGCCTTATCAAGTTGTGAAGCTGAGTACATAGCAGCTACCATGCTGCTTGTCAAGCTGTTTGGTTGGCACAGTTGTTTGCTGAAATTGTGCATTCAGAGGTAAGCAAGCCGGTGCTAAAGGGTGGACAACAAGTCCACCATCTCCCTGATTAAAAATCCAGTGCATCATGACCGGAGTAACATATAGATACAAGATTTTATTTGATCCGGGAGTATGCAAAAAATGGCCAACTTGATGTGAAGTTCATTAGAACGGAGGAGCAGCTTGGGATATACTCACAAAACCTCTCTACAGAATCAAGTTCCAGGAGCTTTGCAGGAAGATTGGCCTCCAACAAAATCAGTAGTTCAGTGCATCAAGACTTAGGAGGAGATTTGTTAAATTAATTCATGAGCGGTGCTTTGTATTCTTTTCCTTGTCAGTTTTTCAGTTTTTGCATGCATTGTGTGCTTAATGGCACATGAAGGCAAAGTGTTAGTAACGGAGGCTTGTGTGGCTTCCTTTTTCTTTCAATTGCAAATTTGTGAGTATAAATAAGCAATAGAGTCTGAAATTGCCGAGTGAGCTGCACCAAAAATCACCTTGTGTTCATTGTTTCAATTCTCTACTGCCGTGTGAGTGTTTTAGCTGAAGCTTGGTCCGACGCTCAGGACTGAATTCCTTCATTTTTTCTGACAAAGCATTCTGAGCATGCCATAAAGAATGAGAACTAGCTCTACTCACTTCCACACAAGATGTAGTATAACTGTACTGTTCTGTAACAAAAAGTAACACTTTAGTCAAGGGAAGGAATTCGTTTATAGAAGTTGGGAGTCACTACATGTTGGCATACAATCAAAGCTATATATATATATATATATATATATATATATATATATATATATATATATATATATATATATATATATATATATATATATATATGCAAATTTTTATTTTATTAATATTAAACAGGAATGATGAACATAAAGAGTAAACAAGATTTTATATATTACACAATAATATGAACAAAATAGTAAATAAGAACAAGAACATAAATAAAAACATAAATAGTAAATAAGAACATTATTTAAAACATATGCAGAACACAAAGAACTAAATGGTTAAAACATATAGAACATAACAGAAATAAAGTACATAAAAGTAAAACAAACTTAGAACATATGTGAAGAATAGAATATATAGAACATAAGGAATAAAGAATTTAAAATAGAATGAACAAAGTTCGAACATAAGGAGTTTTGAGAAGAAAGTTGTTCTGACATTCATTCATATACCTTGATAAACAGAATGTGGATCCTTCTGATTAGTACACCAGAAACTAGATACACGTTTTTAGTTATACAAACCACACATATATTTTATAATCCTACACACAGACTCGCAAGATTGAGTCTTTATTTCGGATACTACTTATTTACACTAAGTTGTGGAGTGGTAGTGATGAGGCGAAGTGGTGGAGGCGATGGAGTGTTTGCTGGTGTTGGGCCTTTGAGGGTGTCGAGGCTTACTCGGGCCTCTGTGGGCTTCCGGGCTTGTTCCTCCATGCTCAACTTCATACCCCTTATATAGGGGTTGTCACTCTTCAGGATAAGCATGGGCAAAGATTCCTATGATGACGTATTTTGACCGTCGATATTATTCTTCATGATGACGCTTTAGACTTCAGAAATCATGATGAAGCTTTAGACCTCCGGGAAGAATATTCGTCATGATGACGCTTTTGACCAGACTTTATTCCATCTGCAATAGTTCAGATTCTATCTGCAATAGTAGATAGTACTTCCATAATTGTCTTCGTAATTATTCTTCTTGTCAGAGAGAATTCAGGGCAAACAATTATTGTTATTCACTGTCATCATCTACTATCATTGGTGTAAAGGTTGTGTCTTCAACTTCATCTGGTTGAATCGATTTATACCAATCCAACATTTTTCGATACTCCTATCGGATTACCGTGTCTTTACCATAATCTGGTTTTATCAAGCGCCCGATGCCTTTGTGTAAGATACCATAATTTCCACCACAAAATATTTTCATGATTTTGTTCTAAAAAACCATCTGACATGTGGTGCCTAGATAAATGCTATCTTCGATTTCCATAGCCTCTTTAAACCATCACCATTTATCATGATTTGTGTTATGAGAGGAGTTCTTTTTCTTCTTTTGTCAAAACACCGGTTCTTCTAGCAGGAAAGATGAAGTATCCTTTGAGAATGTAGACATCATGCATTGCCGGCCTGATTGGTGGCACAAATCTTGGAGGAGTAGAGTAAAAGATAATTTTGTATCTTCCTCTGAGAAATGCCAATCTCTTATATGCTTCTTTTATTGCGATTCCAAGATCAGATTGAAGAATCTGATCCAGTGTGTCATAGATGACATAGACTAATCCTTGGTCTATGATACTTTGGAGAGAGATATTTTTATGAGTATGTGTTTGTAAGCCTTTCAAGAGTTTAAGGTCTATCTTTGCTCTCAATATTATATATTTGTGGTATGGCTGAATAATTATTCTCATCAAAGTGGAGTGGAAATGTATGGATATCGATTATGATACTGGGGTTAATTTCTCTCCTCATACAAGTCAATGAAATATTTTTGAAGTTCTGTAAACACTCTCATCTGTCTCTCTTGGTATTTTTCCCAAATCAATTCTAGGATGTTTGGCCCTAGACAAGACAATGTTTGCTGGGTCTTGAAACTCAACCTAGAAGTGAGAATCTCATGAGTAATATTGCTGAAGGGATCTGTCATCACATTGTCCTCTCTCTTCTTCTTTTTGTGGCTATCTGCAATGTCATAGTCTGGATTTGATAATGCAATGGTTTTAATTTGTGGGATTGCTATGACTCTCTTTTATTTATGCAAGCTAGTGAAGCAATTGTACTGGATGCATATGTTTCTCTCAATGGAGTCACTGTTTGGTAAGCTTGTATTCAAGATTGATACACTTGATTTATTTGGTGATCTAGTATCTAGATCTAATCCTTTTGAATAATCCAATACTCTCTAGTCGAGATTCAATATTTTTGAATCACTTGATGGTGCTCCATTATTCGGGCATGATGCTTTCGAATCTTTTGACGATCTCATACCAAAATCCAATATTTTTGAATCATTTGATGATCTGATATTCAGACCCGATATTATTGATGATTTCAGTGATCTGATACTCAGATCCAATATATCTTAATTGCCCAATGATCTGTTATCCAGATCCAATACCTTAGAATTTTCATTTGATAATCTGATATTCAGACCCAATATTAGTGATGATTTCAATGATCTGGTATCCAAATCCAATATATCTGAATTGCCTAATGATTTGTTATCCAGATCCAATACCTTAGAATTTTCTGAAGATCTGCAACCCAGATCCAATGCGTTTGAAGATATTTCTTTACTCTTGATAAGATAATCTGGAAATCTTATTCCAGGAGCCCCTTCTAAGGGCATATAATCTAGTGATCTTGCCTATTATTATTTAGGCACCATATAATTGAAGTAGTAAGCCAGCCTATTTAATGCATGAGCCTTTTCTTTCTTATTCTTTGCTTGCCAGAGTAAATTGAGCAAACCATGTTGTAATTCTGTTGATGAGAAATTATGATTAAAGTGCTTGGGATTCCCCTCCCATAGTTGGAGTAATTTCCAAGAACTCATCTGAGTAAACCAATTATATTTTAGATGGGACATTATTTGCCTGTAATGTGACAAAGCAACTAACTTGGTTAGTTGATAATCATGAAATAATTCTTAACACATTACCTTGCCTATGTGATATTGAACACCCTTTATATGGAGGATCATCTGTTTTTCATTTTGTACTTTGGGAAGAAGGTAACATGATATTACATAGCATAACCAGTAATTATATGCATTACTTAACCAGCATTTTACCTCTTTAAATGATGCTCTAATAAGGACATTATGATTCATGACAATTTGACAATGACATTTGGGCAACCTCCAATTATCAACATGGTAAGATGGACAATCATGCATGCAGAAATTTTGTTTTGGAGATTGCTTTGGATTGCTCCAAAGTAATTTTTCTTTTGAGTACTTTCCTATGAAAACATGAATGACTAGACTTTAGAAAGTCAATAAGTCTAGAATAGAGGGCATGTGGCTGCCGAGTTGGTATGGGATGATACATTTTATTGATGAATAAGATTATAGAAATGTCATGATGAGCTTCTTTTTCTCTTGGATATCCAACATAAAAAGTACTTCTCTATATATGAAATATTCCAAAGAATAGAGAATCATAAGAAGATGAACAAACAATTAGATTTAAATGATCTCTTTCAAGAACAAAACCATATGAAAGAAGAATTACAAGATCTTAGAAGGAGAGTTCAAATATTAGAAATCCAAGAAAGAAGAGAAAAAGAAGAGAAATAAAAAGTGAATCTGAAGAAGAGTCAATTTCTCAAAATAATCAAGGAGTTGTAAGTTCAATAGAAACATATTTTAAGTAAAAAATGGTATGTAGAAGTTATGTATAATTTCGTTGATGGATTTCATTTCAAATACAATGCTTTAATTGACTCAGGAGCTGATGTGAATTGTATCCGGGAAGGAATTATTCCTTTCAAATATTTTGAAAAAAAGCCACTCATAAGATTCATGGTGCTGATGGGAACCCTCTCATGGCAAACTATAAAATCCCTGAGATACATATTTGCATTTCTGGTGTTAGCATTAACACAACCTTTCTGCTTGTGAAAAATCTTAAACAAGGAGTCATTTTAGAAACACCATTTTTATCAATAATTCGGCCTTTTCTTATAACAAAAGATAGTATCAAATTTAATATCAAGGGCGATGAGGTAGAATTCAAATTTTGCTCTAGACCCCAAGAAACCTTATTGAGTGAGCTTATAGAAATTGATTCAGGTAAAAAGGATACTATTAATGAAATATCGGCTAAAAAAGTCCTAACTAAGATTCAAAATCACAGCAACATGAAAGAGTTGCAACAAGCAATTATAAAGAATAGTCACCCTTTTCCTGCACTTTGGATGTTCATCCAAGAGAAGCTATTAAAAGGCCATCAAAATCATCATGACATTTTACAATCTTATTCATCAATAAAATGTGTCATCCCATACTAACTCGACAACCACATGCCCCCTATTCTAGACTTATTGACTTTCTAATGTCTAATCATTCATGTTTCCATAGGCAAGTACTCAAAGAACAATTACATTGAAGCAATCCAAAGCAATCTCCAAAACAAAAATTCTACATGCATGATTGTCCATCTTACCATGTTGATAATTAGAAGTTGCCCAAAGGTTATTGTCAAATTGTCATGAATCATAATTTCCTTATTAGAGCATCATCTGAAGAGTCAATCACAACTGAGTAATCCATCACAGGTTCGATTAAAGGATCGAGCTATCAAAGGATGGCATGCTTCTCGTCTTGAGTTCGATCTACTATCGTGAGGCAAAGGGATCGGTACATAAGCATTATATAGGTTCGTCCGATATGATTTTTATGTATATTTGGGGGTCGTTATGTCCTACTAGGGACCGCTACCGACCTATGGATCGGAAAGAAGTTTTAAGCCCATGACTAAATATACATGAACCTACAGAGTCATACACTTAATGAGCTGGAACGATAAGGGTTCGGATGATAGTTTCCGAGTAGGATTCGATCTCCACTCGTATCGGATAAGGATCTGATTGGAGACTATATAATGAGAGGTGCGGGGCTGAGGGCTATATCTCAAAAACCCTAGCCGCCACCTCTCATAACCCCTGTCGTGTGCACTGGTGCTAACACACTGACGCACGGTGTTCCCTCCCTTAACGTGTGAACCTCAGTAGAGGCGCTATTACGACTACAGCGCTGATCGGGACGATCGCAAGGAGGAGACAGTTGGCCGGAGGATGATTGATTACTTTCGCCTACATCGACGCGCTCTTCGTTGAATCGGCTGCTTCAACTCTACTTCCGCTGCACTACGCGTCTAGTGGTAATGATCTATGATCTCTTATTCGTATGGCTTCCTGGTTTACGCGGTAGAAATTTTAATTTACGCTAGTATAGCCTACCCATATCCCAACAGATATATCGCAACTCATCACCAACAAAAAAACCCCCTAAAGCATTTATTCCTCATGTCCGAAATCTCAATGTCCATATGAGGAGCTTGGTGATTTGGAACTTCACCAAGCCAAATTTCACTATAATACATAAAAAAGGGCGCAGAGAATATGAGATTTGGAACACTACATATTTAAGTAAATGTATACGCTAAGGTAGTATCCTAAAACAAAAATCTAAAGGCAAGCAATAAAAATTTAAAAGGCTAAGGGTCTTACTTGGGATTTAGTGTGTCAAGCAAGCAATGCAAAGGGGTATTACTTTTTGCCCATCGAGAAACCAATATCTCTTGCACAATATTATAAAAATTAGACTCCTCATGTAATTCTTTCCCTTCAAGGCGATAAATTGTAGCCTTCACCTTCTCTATCATTGTATCCCACATCTCAAATCAAATAAAGGCATGGTTTGTCGATGTCAACTGCTCGTATCATGGAATAAATAAGCTCACTGAAATCAGGAATGTATTGCGCCCTATCCCACCACACATCATTCAGAATCTTATCTTTGACCAATTGTGCTTGCCCCCATATTGTCATCCCTATAGGTACTCCACTTTTCACTCACTACCATCAATACCAAAATTTCTTTGATCAAACAAAACCTCTTCAACATCACAATAATAGAAGCAAATCTTGTATTAGTAGTGGCAAGGAACATCACACATGGGGTCCAGAAAATATGGAGGTACTTTTGCTCAACAATCAACCCCACAGCTTTGCAGTCGGCTACATTATCAGTGATCACTTGGACAACATTCTGCGTTCCAACCTCCTCAATTATAGCTATCTTCTCAGCGATGTACTCCTTTTTCTTGACTTCGCCTTCAATGTTGATTACTCTTAAAAACATTGGTCCATCTTCTGTTATGACCAAGAAATTTAAGAATAGATGTCTTTAAGCATCGAACCACCCATCTGATATAACACTCACACATTTTGAGTTCCATGTTGACTTGATAGACTGTAGCATTTGCTCAACATGGGTCTTCTCTTGCACAAGAGTTGTCCTCAATTTGTTGTAACTTGGAGGGGCATAGCCACCCAAGTTATAGTTGGAAGCATAGGTAAATGCCTTCCTGAAATAAAGATTTCTTGCTACATTGAAAGGTATGCCTACAAATAAACAAAAATCTAAATTAATTTCTAAATGTAATTAACAATCTAACATTGTAAGACAACGAAATTATTTAGTGCAAAAAGATGTTAACCCGCGGTAAAGAACATCCTAGCAATCAAAGCGTCAAGCTGGCTACGAGCTTCATTATAGAAACTTGATTCAATAGCCGAAACCCATTTTCTCTTCCTCACACTCACTCCCTCTGCTGGCAGCGGAACATCCCTTGGTAGCCTTCTCTCAATCACTTACCTCCGCTTTAGCAATTTCATCATGAAGTTGAGTAAGAACATCGATTGTAATCTTTGGACAAAACTTCACACCATAATTTCCTATCTTTAAGAGATGTGTTTTAATTCTAGAGTAACTCTCATGGATAATGTGATCACAAAACCTACATCTCGACCGTGCATTCCCTTCAAAGTGACTTCTTTTCATTGTCAATTGGAGGTACCACACGAGCAGCATTTAGGATGTTTCTGGACAAGGTGGCTCCACTGGATGGGGGTTAGAGATGCACTAGTACCAGTGCTGCACGACGCACTACCAGATGCCATGATCTGACAAGATCAAACATTGCATGATACAGGGCTATTACAACCTAGAGCATTATACAAATTAGTGAATCACTAACAAACACATACAAGAATATGCCATACATACACAACCTCGAGGCGGGAGTGTTGTATGTGGCGTAGGGCAAAATGAGAATTTCCCATCTGATTAAAGAGAAAAGAAAAAAAAGGAGGAATGGCCATCCTGTCGGTGGGCCGGGCGTGAGATAAGCGGAGGAGTTTTGTGTAACACCCCGAGACCCATATTACCCCGGGATGCCACTAAACCACTCCACAAACTAGCCAATTTACAAGATAACATAAACTGGCAACGATTTTCTAAATCATGATAAACTAAGCGGAAGCATACTAAAACAAAGGTAATGAAATATTACCAATTAAAGATCAATCGCTAATAACTTTAACCAATAAAAGCGAATCACAACCTAACTTTAATAATTAAAAGTGATCAACAATGAGGGATAAAATGAATAACCGGATACTACACTTATTTATCACAATGTGAACCATGATATGATGTGTGACAGTGATGTGCCGCTCTACCCTTCTCATGCATGCTCGAGAATCACCTAGAGGGGAAAAAAGAGTGAGATAAAAATTTCAGCAAGCAAACTATTTAATAAGCTAATTAAACTACAATATTGTTAAGCATCATTATTCATTTTCCACAATAACCACAATTATAGCCTTAACCACATTTACTACCATCAATAATAAAATATTAGCAAATAAATCTTGATTGACTACTTCACATCCTCAACCACTACCATAACCAATCAAAGTAAAGCATTAACATGTTTTACCTCACTATTTTTATTATTTCTCACATCCACAACTGCTATAAAAAATTACTACAAGAGAAAAGAATCTCATACCACAATCACAATCCCTACCATACCTCAAGGGATGAACCCTATTTCACAACTACAGGCACATTCCTCATACCACAAGTGACTCTCATGAGCCACTTCCACATTACAACTATAAAGTTGCATTTGCTTGCAAAATAACTTCACCACAATTCATTACATAAGTATGCAAATGATTTTTTCACAATGAAATGCATATGAATGCGTATACTCCACTGCACCCTTACCCAACAAGGTAAGAGTGCATCGTACTACGGCAATGTACAATGTTGTACTGATACAATCGCGGCTATAAGCGGCGATATCCACAATGCAATTGTCATGACATGATATGAATATTATGATAATCATAAACCACAGAAATTTAACCACGAAGATCAACAACATAATGATCATGAATACTTCCTCATAATCCACATGTGTCTAACTAAGCACAATGCTAATATTTCATAAGATCATTACCACATAACCCACATTCGGTTCACCAAGATCATAATCAATTGATCTTATAGGGAATCCTACCACATAAACCACCATATATTCATCAAGAGTGCTACCACCACAACCACAAATATTCACTAAGAATACTACCACCTATACCACAATATGTTCATAAAGAATATTACCCTATAACTATATTTGTTTCATCAAGAACAAATCAACATACCCACAATTAAACTATCAAGATCATAAACAGTTGAATTCTTAAAATACTACCACATGGACCACATTAAGGAAGCATGTAACAATGACATAGCACATCAAATTAAGAGAATTAATTAATGTGAATGTAGAATGATTAACAAGTTAAACAATAGCACAACCAATACGTTTACTTACCTCTACCGTTGAAGCGAAGCAATCACGTACGTTTAGGAGCAAAACCACATATCCAAAAGGGTACCTCTCAGTACAAAATACAGCAATACAAACTTGACTCTCGAAGAAAAAGTATCGCTAAACCCCTAAACCCCACAACATCCCTCTCCGCTTACAGTTCTACCTTCACCCCACTGTAGCAGCGCTGCTTAATTTTTTTTATCTTTAAAATTATTAAATCGTTTATAGAGAAATATATTTTTGGATTCCTCACTTAAATACCTTCACCTTTCATGTAGATCACATATTTTTATTTTATCCCTAGCAAGGTGTAACTTATTACGCAAAACAGATGACGTTCTCTATTCTGTCAATCTGGGCAACCAGATTCTAACGCATCCCAACCACAGTGTAGGGCTCTAAAAATTATGATTCTTTATACAGTAGTTAGATTACTAAATTCCCTACATTCTTCTCAATTGTGACCAAAAATATAAAAATCATCTACTACCCCTAAATCACACCTGAACAGCAATCTGGCCTAATCTGCACCCCTGACAGACAGCGAGGTTCCCGACCCTACTACGTCCAAATCCCGCGGCCAAAAATTCTGAAAAAAAAATACAAAAGATGCGCCTCGTCCTCTACATTTTTCCTTTTGGGCAGATCTGCAGGAAAAATCGTTTTGAGGGTCTAAGCTGTGCAAACAGTAACGCTGCGCGAATTGATCTATAGGCAGACAGCACGGATTCTCTAATCGGAGGTTCTAATTGCTAATCCCCACCAATTCTTAGGCTAAAAGCTCTAATTACAGCAGAAATCAAAGGGATTTGGGATGAGAGAGAGTTACCTAGGGGATCCCCTTGGGATCACCTCTCTTCCTCCTCTTCTTCCTTCCTTTCCTCTCCTTCCTTTCTTCTCTTTTCTTTCTTCTCCTTTCTTCTGGCGCCAAGGGACAACAGCCATTGAGGGGAGGGAGGGGGCGCAAGGAGGGATGAGGGTGGCGGCTTGGGGTGGGAAGGAGGGAGGGGGTGCGGCCAAGATGGGGGGCTAGGATTAAGTGGAGGGGGTGGGTGGGTGGGTTCGGCCACCCCTTGGGCCAAAAGGCCCAAGGTGGTTTGGCCCAAGGTGGCAGGTCCACCCTCCGGCCAGCCGGCTAAAGAGTTTTTTTTAAAAAAATATCTTTTTCACACATTATTCACTTTATGCTATTCCATGAAAATTTATTTCTTCCATTCCCGCGATTTACCGAAAATCCGGCGACTCCGCGATTACTTTAAAAAAACGACGCCGAAACGATGTTCAGGGTATTACACTTTGCTCCTCCTCCTTTTAGACTCGAGCGGCTCAGGTTGGGGGGCGACGGCACGGGCAACCCCGACGGCGCGGGCAACCCCGGTTGGTGTGTGTATGCACATAGCGGCAAAGTGAGCTTTGTATCTCCGTTGCCTACTGCCCTCTCTCTCAGTGGTGTGAAAGGGCAATAGGTTTTCTAGGACAGCACCATACGGCGTGCCTAGCTCCGTGATCCTCTCGGTGATTTCGAGTATCACCGGTTTTGTGAGTATGTTCTCTGATTTTGGGGTTTATTCATATTCTAATATTACAAAGAATCAGTGGGCTGTGGGCTGTGACGCTCGATGATGATTATGGTTATGTGCTGAAATTGGATAAGTGAACATTGAGCTCTAAATTCTTAACTTGTTGTCCATCTCACTGAAGAAATTACAAACTGAACATTTGTGAATTAGTCATTGATCTTACAATTCATCAGTCTTTCAGTTTCAATATATGCATGTTTGTGAATCACTTGAATTCATATTAATGTGACTTGTTAGATCAGATTACATTTGTTAGTTTCAAGTGATTATTTTGAATATATGCTCAATAAACCGAAAAATATATATATGTGACTTGAATGGACTTGTAATTGAGATTGGTCTATTGTAGTCTAGAGCTCATAGTTCTCAATTATCTTTGACATATCCAATTGATGAAGAGCACAAAACCATGATTAGCGGGATGGCCAAGAAATAATCTTGTGTAAACCTACAATCTGAGAGCACAAAATATCAATTAAACTTGAGCTTTTTGCTAGTATTAATTGGTCCATGTTCCTTACATTAACATACATATTCAAATTTAGAAGTATGTTGTTCTCTTATTTGAATATGTGTTATATTACAAGTGATATGGTTAAATCATATGTTTATATTCATGCTATATCATTTGTGTATATGTTGATATCATCTATGTGTTTACATAGTTATATTGGAATTATATTTCTATCCATGCTTATACCGCATTTAATACAACAGGGAGCGGTCGATGAGGATCAGGCAACCGGATCCGAAGGTGAGGCGGCGGCGCTGAGGGGAGGCAGCGCCGTGGAGGGAAGGCAGCAGCGTGAAGGGGAGGCAGCGCCATGGAGGGGAGACAGCGGCGTGGAGGCGGCAGCGAGAGGAGTGGAGGCGTGCGGGACTGAGGGGTGGAGGCGTGAATGATCTGACAGTGTGTAGAAATTAGATTATAGGTGTCGGGGGGTATCTACGAAGTATAGGCGAAGTACAAATAGCACGGCTTATAGATTTCTAGTAGTCAAATCTGAGGTGAGTGACATCGTTACGAATAATATAGTGGAGTCTCGTGGTGCGACTTTCTTTGAACATGTGTTTCCTATGGGACCAACTGAACTCATTAACCATATTGTTCCAGTTGATTGCTCTATTCTTCCTAGTGTGGACAACACCGCTCTACAGTTGGAGTTGAGGAGTAAAAGACAGATGACTGAAAAGTCACTGGGCGATGACTATGTCACCTATGTCGTGGACGATGAGAAACGAACCCTGATGCGGATACGCACGTGTCTTATACTTTTCAGTTAAATATATTATTCAACTGGAAAGAATTATTGAGCCGCATGAAATATTGCCAGGTGAACTCATTCCAAATTAAATATAATGTAATTATTCATAAAAATGGAATACTATCTCATGTTATCAAATGGTGTATTCTTAGATTTGTCAATGGCAAAGCAATGGAGAGACAAAAGGAAGAGGATAACCACATTAGGTGCCAAAGACATAAAGAAAGAAAACCCATGTAGTGGGAGAGCAAAAGGGAGGAGCCCAAGGACTTAAATTACAAGTTTTATATAAGATTTTTAAGCCCAATTGGTAGCTCCCACAAGGTCAATTGGATTCAAACTCGGATTCAACTCAGAATTCAATTCGGATTCGGTTCGAGACAGCCTGACAAGCAGTAACTAAAAAGGTCATAACTTTCACAAACGGAGTCCGATTCGGGCGTTCTTGTACTCGTTGGAAAGATAATTTCAAGGGCTACGCAATGGATATGGTCCCAACATCAAATTCGTCATAGATCAAAAGTTATGACCGAAACAATATGACGGCTGTAAAATCTAGTTTCCTTTTTGTGAGAGTTCTTATCTAAAACCATATAGGGTTGAGTTATACTAGATTTGTGGACTCTATGGACGTCCCAAGAGGCTATATAAGCCATGTATTGGCAGTCTTAGGGCTAAGACCACTTTTTCAGATTGAAACTAGAATAGCATATTGCTTGTTTCTTTTCACCAAAGTGTCCATGCGAGGATTACTTGAGAGGAATTGAGCGATCGTTCTTGAATCAAGGTCGTATTTGCTTTTCCATTGGGGATTGAGGGCACGGCGTTTCTCCACTCGTGGTCTCGTGGAGAAAGCTCGGTGTATCTTGGCGAATTTCCAAAGAGCTGTGAGTTCATACATTAGCACGAGTGTACAACTAGAGAAATTGGTTGAGAAGCACTAGTTATCATGATCCTACGTCGAGAAGATCAGGGCTGCCCGTATCAAACCCTTTCAGAGGCATACGCATCTCCGGATGTGGATTACTGGAAGGAGGCAGTCCATAGTGAGATGGATTCCATCATAGCTAACGAAACCTGGGAGATTACAGATCTTCCACCTGGATGCAAGCCAGTGGGCTGCAAATGGATCTTCAAAAGAAAGTGTAGACCTGATGGTACTATTGAAAAGTACAAGGCCCGCTTAGTGGCTAAAGGTTACACGCAAAAGGAAAGAGAAGATTATTTTACATATACTCTCCTGTGGCTCATTTACCCATAATTCGGGTGCTACTAGCACTAGCTACCACATATAAACTCCAAGTACATCAAATGGATGTAAAGACCACTTTCCTAAATGGAGAGTTAGATTAGGAGATTTATATGTAGCAGCCTGATGGTTTTGTGGCTGAAGGGCAAGAAAAGAAAGTATGTCAATTGATTAAACCCTTGTATGGCCTAAAATAAGCTCCCAAACAGTGGCACGAGAAGTTCGATAGTACATTGATATCGGTCGGCTTTTGTATAAATGAAGCTGATAAATGTGTCTACTATCGATTCAATGGGAGTGAAGGTGTCATTCTATATCTATACGTAGATATATTGCTTTTTGGGACTAACATGGATGTAATCAATAAAACAAAGTCTTTTCTCTCTCAGAACTTTGATATGAAAGATCTGGGTGAAGCGGATGTTATTTTAAACATCAAGCTTATAAAGGGTGAGAATGGGATTACTCTAACATAATCCTATTATGTGCATAAGGTCCTAATCAGATTTGGATTCATGGACTGTAAGCCAGCAGCCACACCCTATGATCCAAATGCTAAGCTCCATAAAAACACTGGACATGAAAAAGATCAGTTGAAGTATTCACAAATTATTGGATCCTTGATGTATCTGACTAGTGCAACGAGGCTAGACATCTCTTATGCTGTGAGCAAATTGAGTCGTTATACGTCCAATCCAGGAGATGATCATTGGATAGCACTAGAGAGAGTACTCATATATCTGAAAGTGACCTCTAATTTGGGAATACACTATTGTGGTCATCCGACGGTCTTAGAGGGATTCAGTGATTCTAACTGAATCAGTGACTCGGATGACACGAAGGCTACGAGTGGCTATGTATTCACTCTAGCAGGTGGGGCTGTTTCGTGGAAATCTTCCAAACAGACTATCCTTACATGGTCCACCATGGAGGCTGAATTGGTAGCTCTTGATTCGGTGGCTGTAGAGACAGAATAGATTAGAGAACTCCTTTCTAACCTACCCATTCTAAAAAAGCTAATTCCAGCTATATTGACCCACTACGATAACCAAACCGCTCTGGTTAAGGCGAAGAGTAGGAAGGACAATATGAAGTCCTCAAAATATATAAAGCGACGACTTAAGTCGGTCAGGCATGTTAGAGAGACGAGTGTTATTTCTGTAGAATACATCCAGTTTGAAAGGAACTTGGCAGATCCTTTCACCAAAGGATTGGCGCGGAAGATCATCCTTACAACGTCTAATGGAATAGGGCTCATACCCGTGTAAAGGCTCACATTGGTGGTAATCTATCTTAGGAGATCGAAGATCCCGTGAACTAGACTCTAGGACAACAAACTGTGTGGGATTAAGAGAGCACATCTAAGGGGTCCCATTAGCTGTAGTGCTCTGTCTGTATGGCAGGTTGAGCAATAGTTCTTAATGAATTCGATGTCTATATGACTTCGGGAATCGTCCTACAGGATTCCCTAGAGAATTCACCTACGTGAGTACGATCATGAGGTTGCGATCAAAGAAAGGGGTATACTTTTTTAGAAGTACTCATGAGCTAGATATGGAGACATGACCGTAACATCCCAACCTGAGAGGGAAAAGGGCAAACCGCCTTGTACAGAGTGTTACTTGGACAAAAATTCTCACACCAAGGCATTGGATCAAGGTGCAAAGTCCTCCTTTGTCTGTGCAGAGTCGTAGTCCTTGTTACTAAACTTTAGGTTCAAATCCAAAAGGTACCTATCATCGAACAGCTTTATATTGAACAAGACTTTGAGCATCGTAAATCAATTGGTAAATTGGTGGGGTCTGTTGTATGTGGCGAAGGGTAAAATGGGAATTTCCCATCTGATTAAAGAGAAAAGAAAAAAAAGGAAGAATGGCCCCACCTGTTGGTGGATCGGGCGTGAGATAAGAGGAGGAACAAAGCTCCTCTTTTTAGACCCGAGCGGCTCAGGTTGGGGGGCGACGGCGTGGGTGACCTCGGCGGCACGTCTGGCGGGCCCGGTGGTGTGGCTCTCCCATGCGTGCAACCCGTTCTCTCCTCCCCGTGCGCTCGTCCTCCCATGAGGCCCGGTCTTCCCGTGCGGCGCACTCCCTTGCGCGTGCTCCCGATCCGATTTGTGCGGGCTCAGATCTGGGGAGCGACGGCTTTGGCGGAGGGGTGAAGAACATGGGCGACGCGGAAGGCCCGGTCCTGGTCATTGGCAACCACGCCCGAGCTCCTCTCCCTCCTGGCTATTTAAGCAGGCCACCTCCTCCCATGAGTGGACACCGAATCACAGTGAGCTCGCTCCTTCTCTTCTCTCTTTGATTACCTCTACTACCAGTGGTGTGCTCGGTTTCCTATGGTTACTTGGATCCAGTCGCCAACAGCAGTCCCTTCGGTGTTTGACGACAAGGTGTTGGCTGACACCTACCGTGTACTTGTGCGGCATCCCCTACCTTCGTCTTTGTTGCTGTGTGTATGCACACAGCGGCAAAGTGGGCTTTGTATCTTCGTTGCCTACTGCCCTCTCTCACGGTGGTGTGAAAGGGCAATAGGTTTTCTGAGATAGCATCGTACGACGTGCCTAGTTCCGTGATCCTCTCGGTGATTTCGAGTATCACCACTTTTGTGAGTATATTCTTTGATTTTGAGGTTTATTCATATTCTGAGATTACAAAGAATCAGTGGGTTGTGAGTTATGACGCTCGATGATGATTATGGTTATGTGCTGAAATTGGATTAGTGAACATTGAGCTCTAAATTCTTAACTTGTTGTCCATCTCATTGAATAAATTACAAACTGAACATTTGTGAATTAGTCATTGATCTTACAATTCATCAGTCTTGCAGTTTCGGTATATGCATGTTTGTGAATGACTTGAATTCATATTAATGTGACTTGTTAAGCATAACTTGATAAGTTGTTGGATCAGATTACATTTGTTAGTTTCAAGTGATTATTTTGAATATATGCTCAATAAACCGATATATATGTGCGCGTGCGCGTGCGCGTGCGTGTGACTTGAATGGACTTGTAATTGAGATTGGTCTATTGTAGTTTAGAGCTCATAGTTCTCAATTATCTTTGACATATTCAATTAATGAAGAGCACAAAACCATGAGTAGCAGGACGACCAAGAAATAATCTTGTGTAACCTTACAATCTGAGAGCACAAAATATCAATTAAACTTGAGTTTTTTGCTTGTATTAATTGGTCCATGTTCCTTGCATTGACATACATATTCAAATTTAGAAGTATGTTGTTCTCTTATCTGAATGTGTTATATTACAAGTGATATGGTTAAATCATATGTTTATATTCATGCTATATCATTTGTGTATATGTTGATATCATCCATGTGTTTACATAGTTATATTGGAATTATGTTTCTATCCATGCTTATACCGCATTTAATACAACAGGGAGCGGTCGGTGAGGATCAGGTGACCGGATCCGAAGGTGAGGCGGCAGCGCCAAGGGGAGGCAGCGCCGTAGAGGGAAAGCGGCAGCGTGGAGGGGAGGCAGCGCCGTGGAGGGGAGACGGCGGCATGGAGGCGGCAGCGAGAGGGGTGGAGGCGTGCGGGATTGAGTGGTGGAGGCGTGAATGATCTGGCAGTGGGTAGAAATTAGATTATAGGTGTCGGGGGTATCCACGAAGTATAAGCGAAGTATCGGAGTTATTTTCTTTTCTTGAAAATTTAAAAAAAATTAGGATAGAGGTAGGACACGTATCGGAGCATATCGAGGAGTATCCGTATCCGATACGGTATCTGATACTGATACGCGTCTTTTGAGAAGTATCCGCGTAACGCAGATAAATGATAAACTTAGCAAGTTGAAATGCGTCAAATCACCTTCTGTTGATAAACATATATCAACTCCTAGGGAACATATAAATTTCCTTCATCACCTAGAACTAGGTCGCAAACTGCAGAATGTTTGCAAACAAATATTAACCAATTATAATCAGACTTTAATCTTGACACAATGCTCCTATAAACTTAGCAAGTTGAAATGCGTCAAATCACCTTCTGTTGATAAACATATATCAACTCCTAGGGAACATATAATTTTCCTTCATCACCTAGAACTAGGTTGCAAACTGCAGAATGTTTGCAAACAAATATTAATCAATTATAATCAGACTTTAATCTTATAAAATTTGGTAATCTTATAAAATTTGGTACAGAAGAAACAACCATACCAAAAAAAATGAAAGGTGAGAAAAAATTACCATCTATAAGATTAGGATTGACTGATCTTAATTTGTCGACAACTTGTACAACAGTATTTAAAAAGGAAACAGAGTCGATATAACCTGAATACCATAAATAGCATGTTACTTTGTATATAAAGCACCATATTGGTATATATAGCATGTTACGATCTGCCATCACCGTGAAATATCAGTGAAGAACAATCAACTTGCTCTTTCTTTGACATGAAGGATGGGCAAGTCAAAATCAAATTAAGTCGTAACAGTCATTCACCTGTTAATAAATGGGTATTGTGCAATAAATCATTTTCCTCAAGCACTTCAATAAGATCCCACAGCTGACAGCCATTGAGAACTTGTCCTCTAAATGTTGGGTATCCTGAGAAAACACACAATGGGAATTATTTAGGCATGTCAAACAAATTTCACATAAGATGTCGAAGCAGCCCACCTCTACCTGTATAATTAGAAAACTGTACAGAGATTATTGGATCCACATCAAAACTGAGGAGGTGCACGGGGAAGATGGCTGATTTGTTGCCAACATGCCCCTAAATTAAAGAAAAACAGCGTGAATTGAAAAATTAAACATCCTGGCATTTACTACTCTGAAAACAAAGCAATGTACAACCTACAATCCCCTTGATCCAACCCGACCAGATGGAGTCATACACTACCAAAGCGGTCTTACCCATTGAGCAATCACACGACTCTCGTGACACTATTTAACAAGCAACAATCACACTAACGGTGTGCAAGCAACGCGACATGCATGGCTGTGTCATATAAATATTATAGCAAGGGAACCCTTGCAAGGGACCTAACCTAAACCTCACCACATGATAAAACCCACACCTGAAGAACTAGCGCATGCCTGAGTCCAGGATATAGCAGGTGCTCTCGGCCTAGGCACCGAGATCTTACAACCTGCAAAACACTTGCCTAGATTCCAATTCCAAACAACATATGAACACGTAATTGTACAAGTCCGTGTACAAAACAGATAAGTCACCGAGCGGTCCGACAGCTGGACGTAGGGAAGCAAGATTCTGTTAGATGGATGGGGGAGGCAGGGTTCGACCTGGACGGTGTGGGACTGGATGCTAAGCACGCACCCAGTGTCGGAAGGCAGCGCGACAGAGAGGATTAGCGGCCGTGACATAGCCGGATGCACCACCCCTTCTCCACTCCGCCGCCGCTGCCGCAGCAACCCCCCCAACCACTCCCTGTACTCACAGCACAAAGCAAGCAAAAGCTTACGAATTTCTCCTCGCAGGAAGGAACAGAGGAAGAGGAAGGCAAGTACAAAGAGGAGTAATCAAATTGTTCTCCTCTAATCTTCTATTGGGTTGACTAATCTAACCCAATCAATTGAATGATCAGCAAAAGCTCAGTTGTTCGGCTACCGCTGTGGGCAAAGAAGTGGCGCGACCGCTGGATCTGGTCGTTGATCCCCTTCTCCGTCCCGCTCCATCCCCAAATAGATGACAAGCTCAATCCCCAAATCAATCCATCCGGTTTAGGGCGACCACTGGGCAGGTCGACGGAGAGAAGGGGATGAGGCAAACAAGAGCAGGCAACAGAATCCAACAAACAGGAACACAATCGAAGAAAAGATAGTAATAAGCAACCAAAATGAACATCGATCGTAGAAACAAAGAGCCCAATGAAATACGCGACGAAACGCATCCACCCGTAGTCAGCAGACACCAAACGCAGCAGGGCAAGAGAGAGGAAAGGATGCGGGAGAGCAGCGAGACGGGGAGGCTGGAACAACAGGCAGGCGGAGGCACAGGAAGGAGAATGAGCGGAGAAACACGGGGGGAATGAAGGGGAGCAGGTGGACGGAAAGGCAGCCACTGCAGTAGGTGTGCAAGGGGGCTGCACGCAGCGCTGGAGCCGCGAGGAGGTTCGGCGAGTCCACGCGTAGGAGACCGTGCAGCGGCCCAACGCCAAGGCGACCTGGGGCTTGCAGAACGACGACACGCGCACGGAGGCAGCAGCTGCGAGTGTACGGAGCGAACGAGGAGCTCGGAATTCCTTCCGCTTTAACAGATGTAAGATTCATTATATTTTTGTTTTCCTCTGTTTAGAGGAGCACCAATGCAGATGGTTTTTAACATAGTTATTCAAATTGAATCGGTCACCCGCTCGAGATTCTGGTTTATAGTTCACTGGTCCAATCGGTCAAATCGTCGGTGCAAGATAGTTTAACAATAAACCTAGCTTTTATATGTCACAACATATGACTTGCTCACTTGGCTAGTGGAGCAAACGCAAGTGGGCTAGTCATGAGGTGCACAGCTATTTTTCCTAAATTTTCTGCTTAGTGTACATAGGTGTTGTCCAACACCAGCATCGGTTTTTATTTGGTTTGTATCAAAATCGGCCGGTTTAACCAGAAATTTTTCGGTTTAGAGCGGTTTACTTGTAGCCGGTCTAACAGTAAACTACACTGGATTAGGCTTCGGTTCTGATTTTTTCGGTCAAACCGCCAATGCAGTCCGGTTTCATAACTGTGGTTTCCAAGGGTCGTGAACCACCCTTTTCTCTTTGGCATCATCGGTGTCGGCCTTTTCCCGGATTTGGAATAGTGTTTCAAAGTAAATCTTCTAGAAAATTGAACTTGTAGGACCGATACCGACAATTAGAGGTGGGTGAATGACTGTTTAAACTTTTTTCTTGTAGTATTCAAAATATTTACTCAAGAGACTATGAGAGTTACCAAATTCAGATTGTACCAACTATACTTTACAAAGCAATGCTGCAGACCAAAAATAACAAATTAGTCACAAATAGCAGAAGGCCGGTCAGACCGCCATGGATTGGTTAGTTTGACCGCCGAGCCGGTCTGACTGGAAGTGGAATGGTGGTCTGACCGCTGAGGCCGGTTTGATTGCAGGTCCAGGGCCGGTTTGACCGATTCCCTATCCCAAACCTGAAAGCCTCTTGGAATAAAGTTCAAATCTCAAGAATTTGCTCAATTCATATCTAAACACTTTTAAATTTTGCATGAGACTTGTTCAAAGAATTAGGAACCTGAATTAATCAAGAATCACAAAGTTCATGCGTTCAAGTTCACTGAATTTGAGAGAATTAAATCTAATACACAAGAATACTAAAAACTCTTAAGACTAAAATGACTTCTTGCTTGTGAAAATCTAAGGTATGAGGTCTTCTAAATCTATTCTCACATATTCTAGTAAAGTAATTTAAGCAAGAGTTTGGGTTAGAACACCCACGAACATGAAATCACAAATTTAGCTTAAGAATAAGCAAAACTAAACAAGAATTCAAACAAGAATATGATTAAGGCAAAGTTTTGATTTATTTTCAATGGTAGATAAAGTTTACATACTCATAGATGATTACAAGATGCAACCAAAATACCACTCTTTTCTCTTTCACAAACATATAAAGAGACGAGGTGGTAGAACAAAACCTAAACCCTAGAATCCTTGAGATCTACCACCTCCTATCCTCCCCTTTAATAACCAGTAATAACTTTAATGGGTCCAACCCATTAAGCATACTAGGGAAATATGTCAATCCATTAACATGAGTTTTACACAGTTACGTACTCTTTTCAATAGTGTTTACTAGATAAAATGTAGTAACCCTTTAGGAATTGATCCACTTGTTAATTCTAGCTCCCCTTTATCTAAACCACTTCTACTTTGAACCTCCATGTGTCATGGTTTTGACTAAGGCATCAACTTGGTATTTGGCCAAGTACTGGCCAAGTACCAATATATCCTCGATAAAGCTTCCGAGCACCTTCTCTTGACTCCATCTTCACCTTCACCTCAAGACATCTCCACGTACCTTGAAATATAATTCGTAGTGCCCATTGACTAGTCGTCAAGTTTTAAAGCATTCAGACTCCCCTGAACTGTTTCTACGTGCATCGGTCTCGTCAATTGGCACATCATATGCACCAACTCTCTTCTTTACGATCCTTGTCTTCTCTACGCTTCTCGCTTGGGCCATATAGCCTCACCCGGACTTACACAACCGCTTGGACCTCAGCTCCCTCGTCTAGCCCCGATCCATTGACATCGATCGCTAATGTTTTCTAATCCACCTTCATATCCAATGACCAAGCAACTATCTCAAGCATAAGTTTCATGCAGTTGACTCACGTTAGTCAAAATAATGCATCATAGAACATAAACGCAACCAACAAATGGCATCCATACCATGCACATACTCAAACCAACTCAAAATCCAATTTCATAAATATACTAGACATGTCTGGCCCCTCCAAAAACATGTCTAGCCTCCCAGCACTTGTCTAATATCTCTACCATGGAGGTCAGACTGTCGACACTGGTCGATCAAACCACCATCCTCATGGCGGTCAGACACTAGGCACCTGAAAGCACATCTAAATTTGTTCAAACTTCTACAAATTCAATTTCAACTAAATCAAAGTGTTAATTATTCATAACAAACATATTCTAAACCTTCACATGTCTCTCAGAACTTAAGTTCACCTTAGCATGCATGATATTATTTCGAACATGCTATGTTCTACCTAACAGGAAGAGCAACTAGACACAACCTTTTTTTGTCACACAATCCGTTGGGAGCAAGGATGTAGGATCGGGTATGGCGAGTCAGAGGGGGTGAACGACTCTTCGAAATCTTTCTCCAAGTATCAATAACATGCAGCGAAAACACAAAGATCAGAGACTAATCACCCACACAAAAAGATCTAAGAAAAACCAAGCAACATGTGCCTTGGCAAGCCCAGGCCAGTCAGACGTCTCAGTAGGGGTGGTCACACCTCTCTATGGGGGCGGTCTGACCTTCGGGTAGTCTAACCTCTCTAAGGGGTGGTTAGACCTCTATTTCAGCACAGAACGGAAAATTTGCATAATTTCAAAATTAAGAATACAGATAAATTTTGATCCGTTGATTCAAATGACTTGAAACATAGCATGAACCTTCTCTAAGATATCATGAACTTATTCCAATTAGCGATTAAGAGAATCGTTGCCAAAGTTCTGACCTTTTTTCATTTAAAGGAAGATTGCACCAAAACCAGACAAAAGAGCGAAACCTTGATCTAGTCTTGCTCGTAAGTCCTTGATGATCTAGATGTCCTTGATGATCTAGATGACCTTGAATAGTTTCTCACATAACCCTAAATAGTTTCTCATATGTCATAGCAAGCTATTTAGCAACCAGACAATACAAATTCAACCCAAAAGAGTCATAAGAGCAAAAACCCCCAAATCACCTCTCTCTTGAAAAAAGGAGCAAACTCAAAAACTTTTCCTAAAAGGAGTCTAGATGGATACGATATGATCTTCAAGAGACATCTCTATGTCTTATATGTCCTTGACACTAGGAAAGGACAAATTAAAAGCACAAGAGAGGATCCATAGTACAATTCACTCGGGCAAACTTTAAATATTTATTTCACTTATAGAGAAATATTTTATAGCCAATCCCTTAAGGTGATAGAGCTCTAAGACTAGAGTGTGGACACATAAAGCTCTAACATAAGGAAACACTAACCCTAGACTTGAGTCAACACATGACTCAATTCAACACAAGGCTTATATAGCAGAGATTTCTCACCTCTCATTTAACTCTAACAACCAACAACTCTTTAGTTAAGATCAAATAAAGAACAATCTCACTCTGATACCACTTGTTGGATCACATATAATGAGTTAGAGGGGAGGTGAATGACTCTTTAAAATTTACCCCAAAGTATCAACAACATACAATGAAAACACAACGATTAGAGACAAAACACCCATACGAAAAGATCCAAGAAAAACTGAGCAACACGTGCCTTTGCAAGCCCTAGCTGGTCAGACTCTCAGTAGGGGTGGTCTGACCGCTGAGTAGAGGTGGTCAGACCCCTCCTAGGGGCGCGGTCTAACCTTTCTCTAGGATGGTAAAACCTCTATTTTAGCACAGAATAGAAAATCAACACGATTTCAAAACCAAGAATCCATATAACTTTTGATTTGTTGATTCAAATAACTTAAAACATGTCATACCCCTTCTCTAGAATATCATGAACATACTCTAGTCAACAATCAAGAGAATCATTGCCGAACTTCTGACAATTTTCTATTTGAAGGAAAGTTGTACTAAAACTGGGTAAAAGAGAAGAACCTTGATCAACTCTTGCTTGGGAGTCCTTGATAATCTACTTGACCTTGAATGGGTTCTTATATATCATGGTAAACTAGATCACAACACGAATTCAACCCAAAACACTCACAAGAGCAAAATCTCCAAATCACCTCTCTTGAAGGAAAAATAGTCAAACTCAAGAACTTCCCCTAGAAGATGTTTAGATGGATGAGATTTGATCTCCAAGAGACATCTTCACCTCTTACATGTCCTTACTTGTGTAGATGGATGTGAAATCCCTATGTTAGTTGCAGTAGATTAAGCTTCAGCCTCGTGACATAAAAAAACTATTCATCTTGTTATCTTGAACTAGGCCTTTCCTCTACTTGACAAGGCCTGAAGATATTTGGAGTCTTTGCTGACCGGCCTATTTAGCTCGTTAAATGATTAGGCCGAAACCCAAGTGCTTTTTCCCCAGCCTGCCTGGCCATGCCAACAGCTCCAAATCAACAACCCCTACTCCTCCCAAGAACCCCCATAACCTCTCATGGCCACCTCCTCCTCCGTCGTCACCCTCAACATCGGTGGCAAGTTCTTCCAGACCACGCTCGACACCCTCTCCCTCACTGGCACATCCTTCCTGCTCGCCTCCCTTGGCCCCTCAGCCTTGTCCACACCGCACTACCTCGACCGCAACCCTAGCCTCTTTGCGCTCCTCCTCTCCTTCCTATACTGTGGCTGCCTCGTGCCCCCTCCCTTGGCCGCTTCTCTCACTAAAGTGTGGCACTTTGTACTTGACGGTGCCATCCTCGCCTCCCTCTCCGCCGCGTCCGCCTTCTCTCCACTGACACTAGGCCCCTTCATCCTCCTCTCGCTCACTAGCCATTTTGCCCTCTCTGTTGGAACTTACTATATCTGCGCTCTGCCTCTTTTCTTCCGAACGGAACAAGTCACCAGCAAGCTATTTCGTTACTTCCCAAAAACCTCGCCAAGTATGACTGCGTCCACACGAAATAAAAACAGCCGCCGCCTTTCTTGTTCTTTTCTCCTCGCATGAGAAGTAGTACTGGATCGTCATCTACCCCTTGGGCGAGGTTTGCCACACTGTTCTTCCTTTTGCTTTGGCAATTCGAAGCATAATATCCATACTCATTGCAGTTGAAGCACTTTACATTGTGCAGTGACGCGTAGTGCCTGTATTCAGCACATTCAAAGCACTTCATATGTAACTTATCACGGAATCTGTCATCGCCGCCTTGCCAAGCATTATCTCCATGGACACCTCTGCTGCCTCGACCATTCTGGCCACCTTGCCCGCAAGCATCGCCTGCGGATCGCTTGATGAGCCACCGCCTTGTATCTCCTTCATCAAGAACACCGCTGGTCATGAGATCAAACATTCGCCAAGACGAGATCAAATCTTTCAAGAACTCCTCGTGCGCATTGAGAGAGCCGGTGATCTCCTCGATCTTCTTTTTCTCCAAGTCAGGGGAGTACATGAGCGTGGTGACGATAGGCACGTATTTTTCTGGTAGCACACGTAGGTACTTCTTCACTACCACAGATTCCTCCATCTTGTCGCCGAGAGAAATCTTCTAATTATATAGCGAAGTTAACTTACCGGCGAACTCGTTCACCGACTAGGTCTCTCCCATCTGGAGATTCTCGAACTCGCTCCATAAATTCTGGAGCCGCACCTCTTTCACACGATCAACTCCCTCGTGCATCTTCTGAAGCATCTCTCACGCATCTCGTGCCGTCTCCTTCCCGACAAGCTGAAGCATCATCGAGTCTAGCACCGCTTGGTAGATGATAGCCAAAGCCGCCTGATCCACCTTGTCTTCCAGATCTTTGTCCTTCCCCTTCGGATCGACTGCACCTAGACTCCCTGGGCACGCATGTTCGCCTTCATCTTCATTGCTCACACTGGGTAATTGTCGATCGTCAGAGAGGATACTGGAGGGAGATTAGCTCATCTTGGGCCTTCACCTTCTCGCCTATATTTTTCAGGCACCACCAAGATCAACACGCTCTGATACAAAATGTTGGAACTTACTATATCTGTGCTCTGCCTCTTTTCTTCCAAAAGGAACAAGTCGCCAGCAAGCTATTTCGTTACTTCCCAAAAACCTCGCCAAGTATTACTGCGTCCGCATCAAATAAAAACAGCCGCTGCCTTTCTTGTTCTTTTCTCCTCGCTCGAAAATCACAGCCTCGTGCAAATAGCCACCACCTCTTCTTCTTGTCTTCCAGCGTCCCGCACAGGAGGAGCCACCTTTGTCTTTTTTCTTTTCTAGTCGCACTGCTCTTTCTTTCTCACGCAGAACTCTGCTTCTCTGCTTCTTCTCTTTATTTCTTACTTCCTAACTTCTGCTGCGTCTCCTTGATTTCTCACGACTTGCACCTTCTAACTTCCGATCACTTCCTTGCAAAGCTGCATGTATTGCTTCTTTTTCCCTCTTGCTCTCTTTGACTGCTTGCTACTACTACTTCTCGCTACTTCTTCATCCTAGTTACAAGCCTATGGGTAGAGTTGGGAGTTGGGCGTGCGCGCACGCACGCCTGTGCCCATCGTGCCGGGCCGGTTCGCACGCGCGCCGCCGCCCAGTCATCCCATCGTGCCGTGCCGTGCCAGCCCGCCTCACCTCCGGCCAGGCCTAAGCACGGCCCAAAGCCCGCCGTGCCGGCCCAAGCCCAGCCCAAAGTAACTATGCACGACAAAGGCGGCGGCGACGTCCGTCATCTTCCTTTCTCTCGTACCCGTCTCCTTCCCATGCCAAATCTGCCACCTCCCGCCTCCCTCCTCCTACTCCTCCGGTCCTCCCCGGCCGGCCCGTCATCAGAGTTCGTTCACGGTGACAACCATGGTGGTTGTGCGCACGCTGCTGCTCGCGTCGGCGTCAACCTCCTCCGCCTCCGACTCTGACTCCACCTCCAAGGCTCCAAGCCTCCAACTCCTCCTCCCGCGACTCCAATGGCACCGTAGTACCTCGTCCTCCTTCTCAGCCGACTGCTTGAGTACGCGCCTCCTTTCCTCCCCTCTACTTCTCTGTGATTGCGGTTGCGGGTGTGAATGTGTGATTGCGGGGGCGGGGGACACGGGAGGCTGGGAGGGGGGGAGCCGGGGAGGTCGAGGCCATGCCATCCGAGCCCGCCGTGCCTTGCCGGCCCGAGCATGGCCCGATCTACCGTGCCATGCCATGCCGCCCACCGTGCCAGATTTTGAGGCCCAGCCTGGCCCACCATTCGTGTCGTGCTGGCACGGCCCACCACGTGTCGGGCCGGGCCGTGCTTGGGCCAGGCCGTGCCGGCCGTGCTTCGGGCTGGCCCAAAGAAGCACGGCCCAACTCCCAGCTCTACCTATGGGTGGCCTTATAAAGGCAACTACAGAACTCACGCACGACTCACGCACGGATACTGCCTCCGACTCGTATACGGCCATATGCACAGACTCGTATACGGACTTGGACCTCCACACGTCTACAAACTCAAACTCCTATTCAAACATAATCTCAACTTGTATACGTATACGCGGCAAGAACGTATACATGTATATGGACTTGGTACGAAACAAGATTAAATTCTAACACTCTCTACCGTGGCCATATTCTTCTCTCCACACCTCGCCTCCCTCTTCGCCGCATAGGGCGGGGTTGTCACCCACTTCGACACCACGCTCACCTCCTATAGCAACATCCTCATGCCACTCCCCACCGTCATCTCGCTCGTCGCGGTGTCTGCTGCCCTCACCGTCGCCAATGCCAGAGACTTCCCCGGTGTCCACCTTTCCCAGTTCCTGGGCAATGCCACCGCTGTTGCTCTGGAGGTGCTTTCTTGGCCAGGTTCGCCCTCCACCATCATGCTATCGATGGCCACCTTAGAAGCACCATCGTCGTGGTTCTTTGCCAACTTCAAGTTAATGCAACGGAACTTGAGCGCCATGGTAGAGTTCAACTTGAATTCTCTCTCACCTATCGTGGAAATTGGGTGGAAGGAGGTGTCCGGTGCGGATGTCAAGAAGGCTATATTGGTGACCAGGCTCTGATGGCTTGGTGGGTACAATCTATTGCTTACTGCTGGGATGTCCGGGCAAGCACGATAGTGCCAGTGTGGGAGCTCAAGGAGAAGGAGGACTGCTTCACGAACGTCATTGGGTCGGTTGAGCTGTTGGTGCTCTTCAAGGTGGGGACCGCATCCGGTGAGGTGTTCATGGCTGACTTGAGGAGGTTTGGTGGTGGTGGCATCGGCTTGGAGCCATGGGTGCGCATAGGAGATGGACAAAGGGTGGCTACGGTAGCATTATCTGGCTGGAAGGTACTACAATTGGTTGTTTGTGGCACATGGCCTGGATGTTACGGTGTGGACGCACGTTGAATTAGCACTGAAGCCCCGTGGGAAGAAGGTGATAAGGAGGAATTGGGTGTTGAAAATGTAGGCAATATTTTAATTCCAAGTTTTAGTAGGAGACAAAAACAATATACTAGTGATGCACAACTAACTACTAACAGTAGGCTACTCATCATACTTCGGAATAAACACAAGAATAATATAGTATCAAAGTCGCACGCGATTACACGAACGACTTCATCGCTGGGCTTGATGAAGAACAGAAGCAGCCGCAGCGTGATGCAATGAAGACTTGACGCAGCGGCAGATGTAGTAGGAGCGGTCGCGCAGATGCGCCGCCGAAACCTTATTGCCACCCGTGCGCTCTCTGCGACAATGGTTCGAGATCCCGCTCTCCTCTCTTCCCAGGCACGCCGAGAAGAAAGGTCGACGAGGTTCGATAGCTCAACACTTCGCATAATTGATGTAAGAAGACAATTGGAGAAAGGAATGAAGAAGATCGCTTTAAACTCGACGCTCTGTGCCTCTTATAGACGCCTCAATTACTCTCTAGTAATCGACGCTATTATTCACCGTAATCGGCGCTATTATTCACCGTAATCGACTCCATTATTCATCGTAATCGACTCCATTATTCACCGTAATCGCTGTATTCAAACCAAAATAAATAGTCTCATGACCACCAAAAGAGAGAGACGGTACAAGGTTTAGTAAAACAAGGTGAACATGGTCCGCCAAGTGGCGCACCATGTCACGCGCGTCGCAAGGCCGCAAGTCACAAGTCACACGATTTTCACGCGAAAATACGCGAATACGCTGCAAGGCGCGCGTGCGTGCGCGTGTGTGTGTTTAGCCAAATCCACCGCCCTCTTCCATAATTCAAGGAGTGGCATGGACTCCACCTTATAAATTGGTCTCCCACTTTGCCTAAGCAATATGGTACTAAACCTTACGTGCTTTGGAATTACAGAAAATGGGCCTTGGGCCTAATTTCAACAATCCCCCACCAATTCCAAAGCAGGAAGCACAAAGATGTTGAAAAATTGTTCAGAGTGTTGTTTAATATACGGTCTTATAATGTAAGTCCCGTATGGGTTGAACTTACATCTAGATTCGCAAGATTCATCTTCTCACAACTAATGAATGGACTATGCCTTGAATTCACACTTTCAGAATCGACTTCACTTGAAACCTCAACCGATACTAGGCTATCAATGAACCACGCCTAAACGGAGCGTTATATGGTCATGCTCCTTATCCGCTCATGAGCTTTCTAGAGAATGCCCTGCTCGTGAATGCACCAAACAGCTTAAGCTCAAGTAGGTGTATTCTTTCTAGGTATCCTGCAGGCTAATACCTTTCCCTCATGAATACATTAAGGTTTTATATCAACCTTCCATACAGTTGAGAGTACTTTATTTATTTGGATATGGGTACAATTAATATGTACTCTCTTGTTACAACATCAACTTGTTTTTCCCATTATCTAAGTCACAGGATCTCTGATCAAGAAGGCATGGGTTACCATTGTGATGTAACATAAATGGGCCTTATTCCCATATCCACAGAAGCAACGGAAATCGCTCTCCGTGCTAATCCCTTGGTAAAAGGGTCTGCCAGATTTTTCTCAGTGTTAATATAATTCACAGCTATTACTCTGGAGTTTCTCAATTTTCTGACAGATTTAAGCCTACGCTTTACATGTCTAGAGGACTTCATATTATCCTTTGTACTTATGACTTTGGCCAATACAGTTTGATTATCACAGTACATCAGGATTGCCGGTATTGGTTTCTCAATCAACGGCAAGTCCATCAGAAGCTCTCTTAGCCATTCAGCCTCAATAGTGGCTGTGTCAAGTGCTACAAGTTTCGCTTCCATGGTTGACCTCGTCAATATAGTCTGTTTACAAGACCTCCATGAAACTGCAGCACCAGCTAAAGTAAACACATAACCACATGTAGCTTTGATCTCATCAGCATCAGAGATCCAATTGGAGTCACTGTACCCTTCTAATACAAAAGGATATCCAGTATAATGAATTCCAAAAGATGTTGTACCTCTCAAGTAGCGCAACACTCTTTCAAGTGCCTCCCAGTGATCATCTCCTGGGTTAGAAGTAAACCGACTTAATTTGCTCACAGCAAATGAGATGTCAGGTCTTGTGGCACCAGCTAAATACATGAGTGACCCAATAATTTGTGAATATTTCAATTGATCTTTTCCTAACCCTTGATTCTTTCGAAGCTTAATACTCGCATCATAGGGTGTTGGAGAAATTTTACAATTTTCAAAGCCAAAACTGCTCAATATTTTCTCAGCATAATGAGATTGGCTCAAAGTAATTCCATTCTCATTCTTAATCAATTTAATATTCAAAATAACATCTGCCTCTCCTAAATCTTTCATATCAAAACAGCGGGATAGAAAAGATTTGACCTCGTCAATTACGGCAGTGTTTGTTCCAAATATAAGTATGTCATCCACATACAGACACAATATCACTCCTTGACTCCCCACCAAAGCGGTAATATACACATTTATCAGCTTCATTCACAATAAAGCCAGCGGTTGTCAAAGTCTTATCAAACTTTTTGTGCCATTATTTAGGTGCTTGTTTTAAACCATATAAGGATTTTAATAGCTCAGATACCTTATTTTCTGTCCGAAATCACAAAACCATCAAAGTTGATCCATATAAATTTCTTCCTCCAACTCTCTATTAAGGAAAGTTGTCTTTACGCCCATTTGATGAACATACGCACTATAGGAACATGCTAACGCAAGGAGCACTCGATGGTGGTTAATCGCGACAGGAGAATAGGTATCAAGAAATCTTCTCCTCTTTCTCGGGTGTAACCCTTAGCTACAAGTCTTGCTTTGTACTTCTCAATGGTACCATCGGGTCTCAATTTCTTTTTAAAAATCCACTTATATCCTACAGGTTTGCACCCAATAGGAAGATCGGTGATCTCTCAAGTCTCATTAGCCATGATAGAGTCCATCTCGCTACGGACTACCTCTTTCCAATACTCAGCATCAAGAGATGCATAAGCTTCCGAAAGAGTCTTTGGCACATCATCCACGAGGTATACAATAAAGTCATCACCAAAGGTTTTCTTAACCCTTTGTCTTTTGCTCCTTCGAGGAGCTTCTTCGACTAAATTGTTGTCTTCCTCAGGGATATCATAAATTGGTTCAGCAATGGTGGAAAGTTCAGAAGTTTGATTATTCTCATTTTCGATATTATCGTTTTGAACATTTTCAGTTCGTGTTGAAGTACTACCTACTGTTCTCATAGGAAAGATATTCTCAAAAAATGAAGCATCTCTAGACTCCATTATTGTGTTAGCAATAATCTCAGGAGTTTCTGATTTAACTACTAAGAATCTATAGGCTGTGCTATTTTGAGCATATCCTAGAAAAATACAATCGATCGCTTTTGGTCCAAGTTTTCTTTTCTCGCAATGGTATATTGACTTTTGCCAAACACCCCCAAGTTCGCAGAAAATTAACATTAGGTTTTCTCCCATTCCATCCCTCATATGGAATAATTTCACTCCTTTTAGTGATTACTCTGTTTAGGACGAAACTTGCTGTCAATATAGCTTCCCCCCACCATGCCTTAGGCATACCAGAACTCTCTAACATGGCATTAACTAAGTCAGTTAGTGTCCGGTTTTTCCTCTCAGCTACCCCATTTGATTGGGGTGAATATGGTGGTGTTAATTCATGAATTATTCCATGCTCAAAGACATGAACTGGGAGAACTCATGGGAGACATATTCTCCTCCACGATCAGATCTCAATCTTTTTATTTTCTTTTCTAGTTGGTACTCAACCTCGGCCTTATAAGTTTTAAAGTAGTTTAGAGCTTCATCCTTAGTTTTTAGCAAATACACATAGCAGTAACGTGTTGCATCATCAATAAAAGTTAGAAAATATCTTTTGCCTCCTTTTGTCAATAGTCCATTCATTTCACACAAATCCGAATGAATAAAATCTAATGGTGCCAAGTTCTTTTTATCCTCTAATCCTTTGAAGGGTTTTCGAGGTTGTTTTGCTTGCACACAAGACTAGCACTTTGATCCTTTGACAATTTCACATTTTGGAATTAAATCTAATTTGGACATTCTTATAATACTATCAAAACCAATATGATGAGTGGAATGCCAAACATTTGCCTCACATTTATTTAAATTTGTTGCAACATTCAGATTATAACAATACTCTAAAATACTTATGCGGAACAAGCCTCCGCTTTCATAGCCTTTACCAACAAAGTTTCCGAACTTAGACAATACAATTTTATTCAACTCAAAAACTAGCTTATAACCATCCCTACATAGAAGAGAACCACTAATGAGGTTCTTGTTTATTGTAGGAGCATGCTGCACGTTCTTTAAGTGGACAGTCTTCCATGAAGTAAGCTTCAGATCCACCGTTCCAACACCAAGAACAGAAGCATGCGAGCCTGTAACATCCCAAAAATTTGCCTTTTTTTTAAAACTAATTTCAAAATAATTATTTAAAAATATTTGGATTTTACTTGGATTATTTGTGTATTACTGGAGGAAAAATATCAAAATTCCGATTTCAATCTGAATTCCCAAATTCAAATTCCAATTCCAATTCCCACCTAGAATTCCAAAATTTGAATTCAAATTTTGAAAATTCAAATTCAAATCTACAAAAATTTGAATTCAATCAAAACTTCAATCTCTAGAAAAATATCCATTCTAATTTTTGTAGATTCAAACTAATATTCTTGGCACTTCTCCTTTTTTCAAAAATAAAAAAAGGAAGGGTTCCCGATTGGTCACCCATCCAAGTTCTCGCGTAAACCTAGCACGCTCAACGCCGGACTCTAACCATCAGCCAGCCGTAAGGCTTTTCTTCTTCCTTGTTTATTCTTCTCATTGCCTTGCTTTTATTCCTTCCACCACGCATCGCTCATCTTCTTGAAAAGGTAGAACGCTACTCTCTCTTCCCTTTTCTTCATCGAGCAACAAAACAATTAGTAAGCTACTAACAAAAACTAAAACTTCCAACAAAAATTAGTGGCATGCAGAGCATAACGTCCTCAAATTCATCAAACAATCAAACACCTTTTTCATTGCCATTTATTGATTCGTTTCAACTCTTTTTCTTCCGTTTCAAATCCTG
The DNA here is from genome assembly GCA_036346265.1 of Melocanna baccifera. Classification (NCBI taxonomy): domain Eukaryota; kingdom Viridiplantae; phylum Streptophyta; class Magnoliopsida; order Poales; family Poaceae; genus Melocanna; species Melocanna baccifera. The sequence continues at coordinate 4,124,175 of CM070696.1, read as the reverse complement.
AACGCCATCACTAATGCATTCAATTTTTGGATCCATTTCCTCTCCCTCCAAGCCTATAAATATGACCATTGTGATCTCCTGTCACTGCACCATTCTTCCAAACATCCATTTTGCCGTCGGCACCGCAAGTGATCTTCTGGAGCGTCGCCATCATTTTGTGCCGTCAGTCGCCGCTGAAGGTCGCTGGCCGCCGCGCCACCGTTGGTCAGCTATCTCTGGTGAGCCGTCAGCCCATCTTGCTTTGGCCAGCCTCTCTGATTTCCTTTTCCTCGCCAGCAATTCTTGACGGCCAAACTTCTGCTCGTGCACTGTAGCAAGCAGCCAACACAAAAGTGCACTTTTCATTTATTTCATGTGATGAACTTCCAAATGCTCGTTCTCCCTCATACGAACTCGGAATCCAGTGAAATAAATTTCTAAATTCATCTAAAATCATAACCTTTCTCCAGATATATATTTTATATTTTTATGATTTTATTTGTATTTATTTATTTATTTGCATTTATCGTTTAGCACAGTAGAACTCGACGTCGTCAAGATTTTTCTCGATCCGCAAGAAGAATTTCTAGACAAGTGCAAGAAGGCAAGTCTCCTTTGAACATCTTGTGTCTATGTTTGCCAAAATCATTTTATTATTTTAAATTTAGATGCATTGCTATGTTACATAAAATGATAACTTTTGTCGTAAGGTTATTAGTTAATCTAATAATTGTTATACCCTCCTTTGACGTTGATTACCATGTACCTTTGTCACTCTAGGTTTTCCTTGTCTCAGATTGAGATTATTATGATGTTTGTAAATTTTAGAATGGTAGTAAAATGCTTAGTCATGCTATTCAATCTTTGTAACCTCGGAATGGGAAATTATAATTCTTTAAACTAGTCTGTTGTATTTAGAAATTTAGTGGCGATTGGTGTTGCCACTGTTCTTTTTAAATAAAATAAAATGGTGAAAATTGATTTTAGACTTGGGCGGATGGTTTGTTTGGATTGGTGCAGTAAGCACGAGATCTTGTAAAGCGATGTTCCGCCTTAGTCGAGTAAGGACCGACGCTTGTGATTGTCCAAACCGAGCACTACCGCACAACCACAAGTCTATATGGGTATGACCTAGCCGAATAACTTACGTTAGTTTAGTTTAGGTGCCACCAGTGGAAAATGGGTGCCAGGGATTTACTGGTTTACTCATAGTGAGGGACAGTGATTTACTGTACTCACATGGCGCAAGAGGGGGCTTCTGACTGTGGTGGATTTAACCCTTCAATGGTGAAACCTCAATGGTGGTATCTAACTAGACTAGAGTGAGGTAAAGGCTTTGTGATATTTTATCCGGTCTCATGCCAAAGGAAGCATGTTGACTATTAAGATAATTTATCTCTTGTGGGTAAAGTTGTACACACTCTGCAGAGTAATAAAACTATTCGAATAGCCGTGTCCACGGTCAAGGGCGGGCAAGGAATGCATTCACATGGTAGACCTTTCGTTTTGATTTTAAAACAAAAGTTTTGGGAACTCGGGAGTGGTTGGAACTCTCGAGAGTGTGTCCCGCGGATGGAGCAGTGAGGGTGGATGGAACCCGTAATTTTAAACCTTGGCGGATGGAGCCTTTGTACTAGTGTTGGTGGTTGGAACCTTCGCTAGAAAATTGTATCTAGTCTCAGTATTGCAACTATTTTGTTAAATTGATGCTTTCGAAATTACGTACTGGTATATGAAATAAAATGCTGCTTTGTGCAAAAGAACCATATAACCTTCCTTTGTAAGCCCTGCATCTATTGCATCTTTCCCAAGACTTGCGGAGTACTTTATGTACTCACATACTACACTTTAAAACAACTCTCAGAGGAGGTTGAAGCTCAAGCGGCGGACTACGACTACTTCGTGGATGGATTCGATGAAGGCTTTCCGGATTTCTAGGTTGCGTTTCCCCACTCAATTGCCTGTGGCGTATTGATGGGTCTTGCTTAAGTTTCTTTTGCTTCCGCTATAATTTTTCTTTGGCGTGAGGTCTTGAAACCTCGTTTGTAATAAAAGACTTCGAGGTCTGTACTCTCGATTATTGTAATAAAGCGTTGTTGGTTATATATCATGTCTGTTTAACTGTGTGCACTAGCTTTGATCTGGGACTAGTGCGTAATACATGTAAGATTCGGAGTTGTCGCTCCGGTCTTACTGTAGTATATCGAGCCAATTTGACTGTAGGGTGTAACCTAGTTAGAATGGCCGTTACTAGAAAAGCTTCAAAATTTATTTTATAAAATAAAATTTTAATAATGTGCTTTTCTCTTCTTTCTATCCTTACCTTCATCAGGGTATTCTATCTTATCTATCTGTTTATTCACTTTTAAGAAGGGTAATTGGATTCACTTTCCTTTGTAATTTCTATAGATGGGTTAGAGAGATCAAGTCTGAGAAGCACCCAGAGGACCGTGTCGTCATGAAGATTGAGGAGTAGTTCTTTAGTTCATAGTACCCAAGTAAAGTCCTACGATTTTAGAACGCTTACGTATATTGCTTGTTGGTGCTAGATGGACTGTACCAAGCCTTTGTGTACTTGTAGTACAACCGTCTTTAAAAACTATTTTTGTTTTTGAGCTAAGCTTCTCCTGGTTGGAGTTTGCTTCTCTCTTGAGTGTTTGTTTGGGATGTTATTTAGTTGTTCCCCGACCTCTTATCTATGCTACTTCCTTCTTATCTTGTGCTAACCCTGCTGCCGCCTGGATGGTGAATACAAGGAGTAACGTCAAGAACAATCAAGGACCCAATGACAACAATGCCCCACTCGCCTCCGCCACCAAGCCCCAACTGGAGCAGATGATGGCCATGCAATTGCAGCTTCTTCAAGCCTTGGCCCGTAATCAAGTTCATCAGCTCATCAAGCACTGCTCAACCACCTCACCCAAGCTTGGTGAATTCATGAGGACTCGACCTCCGACAGCAGATCCGCTGATCCGCTGGAAGCGATGATTGGATTAAGGAAGTGGAAAGGAAGTTAAATTTAGCTCAATGTAATGAATATGAAAAAGTCTTGTTTGCTGTCCACCAACTCAAGGGCGTTGCTGCAAACTGGTGGGAAAACTTCTGCGCTGCACACCAAGATGCTGAGAGTATTGTTTGGGCAGAGTTTGTGGAAGCTTTTCGTACCACTCACATACCTTTGAGCATCATGGAAATGAAAAGGAAGGAATTTCATCAACTGCAGCAGGGGAACCTTAGTGTTTCCGCGTACTTGAGTAAGTTCATTCAATTATCAAAGTATGCACCAGAGGATGTAGCAACTGATGCTGCAAAGATATGGAGGTTTATGGGAGGTTTGGATCCCAATCTCAAGGTGCAGTTAGTGTCCAATGATTATCCTACTTTTCAGCATTTGGTCAACAAAGTTCTTGTTCAGGAAGATGCTCAATGTCAACTACAGGAATCTCGTAAGAGAAAGATGGCTTTTCAGACGCAGTATAATGCAAGCAGTTCAAGACCTTGAATGAATCCACCCCTGTTCAACCAAGCTCCAACAGTAGCAGATGCACTAAGAACTCCAAGATCATCACCCCATTCAATGATGCAAGAACCCCACCTCTATACCAGAGTCCAACCTCAGAAAAGCAACACATCAGCTGCAGGAGTGCAATGTTTCCGATGTCACGAGATGGGGCATTATGCTAGCAAGTGCCTGCAGAAGCCTCAAGCTATCACTCCAATACCTTTCAATTTGGGGACTACGCCAGAGCGAGCTCCAGCTGCAGGGCAAGGTCGAGGAGTATCTCAGACTCCAGGAAAAACTCCGAGGACCCCGCAAACGCAAGGCAGAGGACGAGTTAACTACATCACCGTGAATGATGCTTCAGAGGCAGTGACCAATCTTGGTAAGCTTCTTGTTTATTCTGCATCACCTAATCCCGCTTTGGTTCGTAATCGAAGCAAAATAGGAGCGCGAGGAAGATCTAAGAGCCGAGCTTCTTTCTCCTTTCTTTTTCCTAGTTCGTCCGAATCTCGGGGACGAGATTCTTTCTAAGGGGGGTAGATTTGTAACATCCCAAAAATTTGCCTTTTTTAAAACTAATTTCAAAATAATTATTTAAAAATATTTGGATTTTACTTGGATTATTTGTGTATTGTTGGAGGAAAAATATCAAAATTCCGATTTCAATCTGAATTCCCAAATTCAAATTCCAATTCCAATTCCCACCTAGAATTCCAAAATTTGAATTCAAATTTTGAAAATTCAAATTCAAATCTCCAAAAATTTGAATTCAAATATTCAAAACTTCAATCTCTAGAAAAATATCCATTCTAATTTTTGTAGATTCAAACTAATATTCTTGGCACTTCTCCTTTTTCAAAATAAAAAGGAAGGGTTCCCGATTGGTCACCCATCCAAGTTCTCGCGAAACCTAGCACGCTCAACGCCAAGGCCTCCAACCATCACCAGCCGTAAGGCTTTTCTTCTTCCTTGTTTATTCTTCTCATTGCCTTGCTTTTATTCCTTCCACCACGCATCGCTCATCTTCTTGAAAAGGTAGAACTGCTACTCTCTCTTCCCTTTTCTTCATCGAGCAACAAAACAATTAGTAAGCTACTAACAAAAACTAAAACTTCCAACCAAAATTAGTGGCATGCAGAGCATAACGTCCTCAACTTCATCAAACAATCAAACACCTTTTTCATTGCCATTTATTGATTCGCTTCAACTCTTTTTCTTCTGTTTCAAATCCGAACGCCATCACTAATGCATTCAATTTTGGATCCGCTTCCTCTCCTCCAAGCCTATAAATATGACCATTGTGATCTCCTGTCATCGCACCATTCTTCCAAACATCCATTTTGCCGCCGGTACCGCAAGTGATCTTCTCGAGCGCCGCCATCATTTTGTGCCGCCGCGCCAAGGTCGCCGCCACGCGCCACCGTTGGTCACTATCTCGTGAGCCGCCACCATCTTGCTTTGGCCACCTCTCTCGATTTCCTTTTCTATTTCTTTTCTCGCCAGCAATTCTTGACGGCCAAACTTCTGTTCGTGCACTGTAGCAAGTAGCCAACACAAAAGTGCACTTTTCATTTATTTCATGTGATGAACTTCCAAATGCTCGTTCTCCCTCATACGAACTCGGAATCCAGTGAAATAAATTTCTAAATTCATCTAAAATCATAAAATTTCTCTAGATATATATTTTATATTTTTATGATTTTATTTGTATTTATTTATTTATTTGCATTTATCGTTTCGCGCGTAGAACTCGACGTCGCCGAAGATTTTTCTGATCCGCAGCAAGAATTTCTAGACAGCGTGCAAGAAGGCAAGTCTCCTTTGAACATCTTGTGTCTATGTTTGCCAAAATCATTTTATTATTTTAAATTTAGATGCATTGCTATGTTACATAAAATGATAACTTTTGTCGTAAGGTTATTAGTTAATCTAATAATTGTTATACCCTCCTTTGACGTTGATTACCATGTACCTTTGTCACTCTAGATTTTCCTTGTCTCAGTATTGAGATTATTATGATGTTTGTAAATTTTAGAATGGTAGTAAAATGCTTAGTCATGCTATTCAATCTTTGTAACCTTGGAATGGGAAATTATAATTCTTTAAACTAGTCTGTTGTATTTAGAAATTTAGTGGCGATTGGTGTTGCCACTGTTCTTTTTAAATAAAATAAAATGGTGAAAATTGATTTTAGACTTGGGCGGATGGTTTGTTTGGATTGGTGCGGTAAGCACGAGATCTTGTAAAGCGTATGTTCCGCCTTAGTCGAGTAAGGACCGACGCTTGTGATTGTCCAAACTGAGCACTACCGTACAACCACAAGTCTATATGGGTATGACCTAGCCGAATAACTTACGTTAGTTTAGTTTAGGTGCCACCAGTGGAAAATGGGTGCCAGGGATTTACTGGTTTACTCATAGTGAGGGACAGTGATTTACTGTACTCACATGGCGCAAGAGGGGGCTTCTGACTGTGGTGGATTTAACCCTTCAGCGGTGAAACCTCAGCGGGTGGTATCTAACTAGACTAGAGTGAGGTAAAGGCTTTGTGATATTTTATCTGGGTCTCATGCCAAAGGAAGCATGTTGACTATTAAGATAATTTATCTCTTGTGGGTAAAGTTGTACACACTCTGCAGAGTAATAAAACTATTCGAATAGCCGTGTCCACGGTCAAGGGCGGGCAAGGAATGCATTCACATGGTAGACCTTTCGTTTTGATTTTAAAACAAAAGTTTTGGGAACTCGGGAGTGGTTGGAACTCTCGGGAGTGTGTGTCCTGGCGGATGGAGCCAGTGAGGGTGGATGGAACCCGTAATTTTAAACCTTGGCGGATGGAGCCTTTGTACTAGTGTTGGTGGTTGGAACCTTCGCTAGAAAATTGTATCTAGTCTCAGTATTGCAACTATTTTGTTAAATTGATGCTTTCGAAATTACGTACTGGTATCTGAAATAAAATGCTGCTTTGTGCAAAAGAACCATATAACCTTCCTTTGTAAGCCCTGCATCTATTGCATCTTTCCCAAGACTTGCGGAGTACTTTATGTACTCACATACTACACTTTAAAACAACTCTCAGAGGAGGTTGAAGCTCAAGCGGCGGACTACGACTACTTCGTGGATGGATTCGATGAAGGCTTTTCGGATTTCTAGGTTGCGTTTCCCCAGTCAATTGCCTGTGGCGTATTGATGGGTCTTGCTTAAGTTTCTTTTGCTTCCGCTGTAATTTTTGTTTGGCGTGAGGTCTTGAAAACTTGACTCTAGTATGCCATCTACGAAAGTTCTGACCATAAAACCTCTCAGGTTTCATCGCATCAGAAGCGCTAACCATTTCTGTATTGCAACAAATTTCACAATAAGGTTTCTGGATTGTTGAAAATGTAGGCAATATTTTAATTCCAAGTTTTAGTAGAGGGCAAAAACAATATACTAGTGATGCACAACTAACTACTAACAGTGGGCTACTCATCATACTTCGGAATAAACACAAGAATAATATAGTAGCAAAGTCGTACGATTACACGAATGACTTACTGTTGGGCTTGATGAATAACAGGAAGCAGCGCAGGCGTGATGCAGTGAAGACTTGACGCAGTGCAGGATGTAGTAGGAGCGGTCACGCAGATGCGCTGCCCAGAAACCTTATTGCCGCCCGCGTGTTCTCTCGCGACAATGATTCGAGATCCCGCTCTCTCTCTTCCGGTGCACGCCGAGAAGAAAGGTCGACGAGGTTCGATAACTCAACACTTCGCATAATTGATGTAAGAAGACAATTGGAGAAAGGAATGAAGGAGATCGCTTTAAACACGACGTCTCTGTGCCTCTTATAGACGCCTCAATTACTCTCTAGTAATCGACGCTATTATTCACCAAGGCGGCGCTATTATTCACCGTAATCGACTCCATTATTCATCGTAATCGACTCCATTATTCATCGTAATCGCCAGATTCGAACCGAAAATAAACAGTCTCATGACCAGTCAAAAAGAGAGAGACGGTACAAGGTTTAGCAAAAACAAGGTGGACATGGTCTGCCAAGTGGCGCACCACGTCACGGCGCGGTCACAAGTCACAAGTCATACGATTTTCACGTGAAAATACGCGAATACGCGCGCGTGCGTGCATGCGCGCGTGTGTGTTTAGCCAAATCCACCATCCTCTTCTATAATTCAAGGAGTGGCATGTACTTCACCTTATAAATTGGTCTCCCCCACTTTGCCTAAGCAATATGGTACTAAACCTTACGTGCTTTGGAATTACAGAAAATGGGCCTTGGGCCTAATTTCAACATTGGGTGGGGAGTGGACCATCCATGGTGACGGCAGGATGCGAGGAGGGGGAAAGGAGAACGCCAAGATTGTGAGCTGGGCCTTTGGAGGCAACAGGATGGCATTGCCAAGGGCCGATAAATGGTCCATTGAGGTGTGGGATAGTGCTCTGGCTACGAACCCTTGAATAGATGAAGAAGACTACAAACGTAATATAGTGTCTCAACCTTCAATTGTTCTTCTTGTTCACCTATACATGTAGTTCTCTGCATTGTTTCATGATGTATCCTAGAGACTTAGATTTCTTGAATGTGCAATGCTTGAAAGGTATGAGATGATTTTACTAAAATTGAACACAGTTTGCATTTTATTATTATTTGATCTGCATAAGTTTGTGATTATCCTACAAAAATAGCAGTTATATCATTGAGTAAATGTCTTTTAAGCAAACCCAAAGCAGCTAATTATTTGCCAGTCAAAAGTAGCTCAGTTCCTTTGTGTAACTGTGGTTATTCATTTTGATTCTTGAAAATGTAACTTCCCAAAAGTAACATATAGATTGATCATATAATCTTGCATGGCGATTTGATTTATGGCCTCTAGAAGCTCATCACATTTCCAGCATGACATGGGAATCTGTTACAACACATTTTGCAGTTTTCTGTTTTTAGAAGACGACGAGATGACCTGGCCCATGCTAAATGCTTATTGCTCTGCACATTGGTGTCCTTTGGGTTGGCTAAATAAGCACATTTTATATGATGCGAAGCAATATGTGCTTCTAATTTTGGAATGGGCAGAATTGTGCTTGAAACTGTTGCTCTGAACTTGAAGCATACGCTGCAGGACACTGAGCAGGATATGTCCCGAGTTGGAGTTGTGTTCAGAGAAGTAAAATTTCTGCTCTTTTGTAATTTCCTGGAGTTCAGAGTGGTGTTGTGTTCTTGTTCTTGTAATCATGTTGCGCGTGCTTTGGCAAAGCAAGGGCATGTTATGGACTAGGTCCCGTGATGTTATGGCATGACACGGCTCCTGCTTTTGTAAAGTCTATGGTGCTTAGCGATTTGACTGCACCTACAATTTAATGGAAACTAAACATGTAGGATTATGGCAACAGAAAGGTGAATGGTTGTCAGACCCTGGAGTGATGACTCTGGATTCTCTATGTAAATCACACTAGTCTAGAATTAACTAGTGCATACAGCGGTAATAGAGATAAATATCAAATATAAATGGCCAACTTTATTAAATAAAAGAGTACGGTTTATGACCAAAGTTTACATCAATGCTCATTGACAACAATAATATAAGACAATAACTACAGAAGCAAACTGATAAAGCGAAGCCCACACCTGCTCACAAGCAGACGATAGTAAGACACGACCTACTTGTACTGGTCCTCACTGTAGTTGAAGTCGATCTCATCTGAGATATTGATAGCAGGGATGAGTATAAACTTGTACTGCGCAAGCCATATAGGAGAATACGATATAATGGTAAAGGCAACAAAGGAAGGTTTATATGGTTATTTGAGCATAAAATACAATAAATAGATTAAAATTATTGAATTTAGTACTATAAGTAAAGACTCTAATTTACGCAAAATAATAACGTTAGTGCTAGCACCGACCTAGCACTAACCTATCCATGGGTATCCCATCCGGACTATCTTTCTCCAAAAGATACCATATTTTGAGTTAAAATTATTTAATGAAAAACAAAGTCTAACCATGAAAAACTCTACTCAGCATGCTCTTGACCATAGGTAGAGCTATCTAGGATAGTTTATACACTCTGTAGAGGTTGTACAACTTTACCCATAAGATATGATTATCTCTTTGTGTTGGTCTTTACACGCTTCCTTGGGCATATGATTGAGTAACAATAACATGGCCTTTACAAAGCTAAGCTTTCAATCTGGCCACACTTCCACTAAGATTTCACTTAATAAGGAATCCACCAGATCAAGACCCTCTCTTATGTCATGTAAGACTTTCTATGGTGGGGTCCACTGGTTTTTTTTATTTTTTTTCTCTCTCTCTCTGACAGGTGGGACTCACTTGTGTTTGTTATTTTCTTTTCTTTCAGTCACTGACACGTGGGGCCCACGCGGGGGGTTATTACACTCCTCGTTTTCACTGATAGGTGGGGCCCACGAGATTAATTATTCTGCAGACACTGATAGGTGGGGACTAAGTAACGGTTTAATTAAATTGGGCCCACACGTCAGTGACTCACTAACACTAACCACTACCATTAACTTCATTAATCAAGACACTAATCATGCCGTGCGGATGAATAGTGGCATCGTCTTCCTCCCGACAATGGCGAGGCTCGCCCGACGGTAAGGGCGACCGGCCATGAGCATTCGCAAAATGGAATGTTCGTGTTCGCGCCCTCCTCCTGGCGAAGTCTCGCTGGCTGATTTGGCTGGAGCCATGATCGGCGGTGAGCTCGGGCGACGGCGGAACATGATAGTGAGGCGTATGGCGGCAGACAACACAAGAGTTCAATTAGACGCGACTGAAGCATCAGGAAGGTGTCACTAGTCTACCTCGGGGGTCGGCGGAGCTTGGGGAGGGCTGAGGTGCCTTGTCGGTGTGCGGCGGCGGCGCTCCGAGGAGGGCTCATGGCGAGGGAGAAGCTCGAGCAATGGGAGCTTCGGCTAGTGCTTAGGATGGTGTCGCCAAACCCCGGAGATGCTCTTGGTGAGTGGAATTGGCCGGAGGCCACTTTAATTGCTGGTGAGCTCGGTGGTCGGAGTTGGAGGGGAAACAGCTACTGGTGAGCTACGAGACACGGAGGCTCGATTGCTTTCAATGGGAGGGAGAGGAGAGTGTGGGGGAATCCAATGAGGGCCTCGACGGGTTCTTATAGGCGGTGAGGAGGGCTGTCCGCACGGGGGTGAGGGCGACGGCCATGGCGGGTGACGGAGGGAAGGGTATGGCCACAAGGCGAGCGCTCTTGTTCTTGCGACATGATGGGAGGGCACAGGAGAGCGCAGGAGATGGCGGGAGCAGGCATCACTGCGATTTGAAGGGGAGGGTGCTGTGGTTGACGTGGGGGAGTGGCGCGGCGGCGTGGGCACCGCTGATCGGCCGTGCACGGAAGAGATGGGGGCTGGTGGCGTACCACGGTTAGGTTTGGCGGCAGCATGTGGTGAAAGGGCACATCGGCGACTACTAGTCTGAAGGGGAGTTCAGGTGTGGGGTCCGCTGTAGCGCATTTTCGGGGAGAGTCCATAGTTTACACAACACCTATAGTTTTCCCATTTTTGGAATGTTACAAGTCTACCCCCCTTGAAAGGAATCTCGACCTTGATATTCGGCCTAACCCAAAAACAAGTAAGGGTAATCCTTTCGCAACTAGTCTTCACGCTCTCAGGTGGCTTCCTTTTTGGCATGGTGGCTCCACTGTACTCTGCACATTCGAATGGTTTGGTTTCTAGTTTTCTTTTCCACCATGTTTAGGATTTTGATGGGACGTTCTTGGTAGGTTTAGTCACTCTCGATCTCGATCTCTTTTAACGAAGTTTGGTCTTCTAGCACCTGAAGACACTTCTTGCGTTGGGATATGTGAAAAACATCATGTATATATGCTAGATTTGCAGGTAGTTCCAACTGGCACGCTACCTCTCCTTTCTTAGCCTAGATTGGGAATGGTCCCACATAACGCGGGGTGAGCTTGCCTAATCAAGCGGACTTTCTCTTCAGCTTGTTGTAGGGTCTCTGGTATGAAAATAGAGCTTTCCCCTACTTCAGACCAATGCAGAGGGGTCCGACACTTTCTTCCATACAGGGCTTTAGATGGAGACATCTTCAGACTAGTTTGATGACTATTGTTGTTGGCAAACTCAGCATAGGGCAAGCATTTGTTCCAATCCATAGCAAAATCTAGGGTGCAGGCCCGAAGCATATCTTCTAGGATTTGATTCACCCTTTCTGTTTGGCGATCGATTTGGGGGTGGTAGGCAGTATTGAAATCCAGATGGGTGCCAAGGGCTTCATGAAGGTTGGCCCGAAAATGTGAGGTAAACTGAGTACCTCAGTCTAAGACTATCTTTTTCGGCACACCGTGTAGGCACACGATGTGAGACATATACAATTATGCCAGCTTGTCTCCCTTGTAAGTGGTTTTGACGGGAATGAAGTGGGTGACTTTGGTTAGTCTATCCACTATGACCCATATAGAGTCATACCCTGCTTTGGTTTGGGGTAAATCTGTGATAAAATCCATCCCTACTTCTTCCCATTTCCATTGAGGTACTTGTAATGGCTGTAATAATCCTGCTGGCCGCTGATGTTCAGCCTTTACTCTTTGACACACATCGCAGTAGGCAACGTACTCGGCAATGTCTCTTTTCATTCATGGCCACTAGTACCATTGCTTCATATCTTGATATATCTTAGTACTCCCCGGGTGAAGGGAATATGCAGAACAGTGTTCTTCTCTCAATATCAAGTTCTTAAGGTCCTCTTAGTAGGGAACAAAAAGGCGTGTCCCATATCTCAAAACTCCTTGTGGGTCTTCAGTCATCTTCGGAGCATTTCCCTTGGCCACTTCTGATACGGGGTCGCCCAATCTTCTCGACGTAGGATAGATACTCACGGGAGTCTTGATGAATCGCAATGATTCTCTAATGCCAGTGTAAGGAACGAACACTCTTTAATCTGTCAAAACACACTCGCGTCGATTTTGCCGACCACCAAGCGAAGATCTGTCGTGTACCCAATTCCCAGCGGAAAGGCTGAACGATTTTCATTGAAGAACACTTCTAATTCCCTTTGGAATTTCAGCAATCACAAAGAACTCGAACAAGAATTTACATAGATTGATTTTTCTCAAAGGTGGTCTGAGCCCTAAAGGCTGTCAATACATGGCTTATATAGCTCCCTGGGACGTCCATATGGTCTCCAAACCAAGTATAACTCAACCCTATATGGTTTTAGATACGAACTCTTACAAAAAAGAAACTAGATTTTACACCTATCACATTGTTTCGGTCATAGCAGATGTTTCGGCCTTTTTAGTAACTGCTTGTCAGGTTGTCCCGAACCGAGTCCGAATTGAATTCTGAGTTGAATCCAAGTTTGAATTGAATTGAGCACGTGGGAAGTCCGAATTAGGCTTGAAAATCTTGTCCAAAACTTGTACTTTAAGTTTTTGGGCTCCCCCTTATGCTCTCCCACCACATAGGCTTTCTTTTCCCCTTCCAGATGAGTATTTCCTTTGTGTACTTCAACCAGCCACATGTGCTTTGTTCTTGATGGCTCCATTTGTGTGGGCTTTGTTCCTTCATATCTTTAGCACCAAATGTAGTTATCCTCTTCCTTATGGCTCTCTATTGCTTTGGCCTCGGCCTCCAGCTCCTCCCTCTCAGTTCCAATATCTTTCATTTAATAAACCTAAGAATGCAACGTGTGATAACATAAGTTAGTATTTCATCCTTATAAATAACAATATTAAGCTTAGTTTGGAATGAGTTCACCTGGCCATATTTTATGCGGCTCAATAATTCTTTCCAGTTGAACAATATGTTTAACTGAAAAGTATAAGATATGTGCGTATCCACATCATCCTCCCCTTCTTCAAGAATAGTCGTGCTCGGCTTTTGATAGCTTGAAATTGTGCTAAACAAAGAATACAACGTGTATGCATAGTATATATATTTGTCATCAACACTTCTTCGGCTTATCTCATCATGAATTTCTGAAGGTGTAGTAAATGAAAAGAACAACACATACGCATGGTGTATGTAAGAGTCAATTGTTGTGGTATTCTTATTATTTTGTAAAAATAGATGAATATAGCAGCAACCAAAATATGTATGCATTGCAATATTGTTTGTCACATCATTCTCTCTCCCATAAAAGAAAGTCGTCCTTGACTTTTCTAAAGACATAGATAGATTATTAATGGGCAAAATCAGATTTAGTTGTTCTGATATGAGGACGAAAATTTTGAGTGTTTTCCATACTTTAACTACGCTATTCTGATCACTTGTACATAATTGCTTATGAAAGGGTAAACAAATAGGTTTAGGAAATCTTTTAAAACAGTAAGCTCTATTGTTGACACTTATCTCATTACAATCATGACATGACACAAAATGTTGTTTATCTATAATATGCAATTTCAAATCAACAAGCTTATCACATGTAATACAAATTCTGTGAACATAAAATTTGTCATCTACACCATAATCTCCAATCAAATTGAACTTATATGTGTAGGCATGAGTACTAACTAATGATTTTGAACATGAAATTTCAGCAACGTTATTAATCACTCTAACTAGCTCTCTAGGATCATCAAACATGATATAGCATAAAGAATCATTAGGAGATATCCTATTAAGAACTTTCTTATGAGTAATCAATTCCACATTATGTTAATTGAGCAAAAATTTTCAGAACTTCGAGTTCTTGGTTGATCACATGAGTTCTCACAATTAATCACATTTTCGCAATTAAATTCAGCACCAATTTTATTACCTTTGTCGTTCTCCTGAGATGATGTAGGTGTTGGGGGTTTAAAATTGTTAGGATGTACCCACATGGCAGCAAGCACTTCGTCCTCTCCCGTGGTTACCTTCTCCTCATTTGCCTTCAAAGGTGTTGGTTGTTGAACATTCAACTCTTCATCTTTAATGTTAACCTGCACAATATGAGAACCAACACTAGAAATAGATATTAATATGTTAGTTTCAAATTCATCCTCATTTTATCTATCTTCTACTTCTCTCTTTTCTTTTGGTATCTCTCTCACACTCTTAATTTGGATGCTTCAACCTCACATATGGTGGAATCACACAGCTCACTCTTTTTATCACTCTCACTTAATTTGGCTATATGGCTCTCATCCTTGCATGGCTTACGGTGTATCTCATGAGCTATATGTAGTTTTGGAATATCACTAGATGTCTTCTTGACCGAAGGAAAAGTCCCATACTCAGTCATCTTTTCACGTGTCACACTAATAGAGACAGCAAAATTAAAGTATGGACATGGAGGGAACTGTGATGTACATCTCTCCATAAGTCTCTTTTCCTCTTCAATAGCATAATTCACAAGATCTTGTACACTATCAAAATATTTATGTTGAAGTGTAGCGGTGATCTTAATTCAATCCTCCTTTGAAATATGCCTTCTCTTTTAATGCACTAGTGACACTGGCCCGACGTAATGCATCTTGTAGCTCAAAATAATATTGTTGAACAGTATTACTCCCTTGTGTAATACTCTCTAAATAGCGTAGCAATCTCTGCGCATAATAGGATGACACAAATTCTCTCCTCATAAGTGCCTTCAAATCTGATTAAGATTTAATGAATTCATTTCCAAATCGTTGATGCCACCAACTATAAGTATACTCTTCAAATTCTTTAGTGACACGCATCACCTCTTGGTCTTTGGGAAGCTTTTGAAATCTAAATACTTTCTCCATTTGCCATTCTCACTCAAAATACTCTTCTGGATCTTCACTTCCATAGAAAGGAATAAAGTGATCTTCTTCTTATTGTGGATTTAGTGTCCGTACAATATCATTCACGATGTTTGAGCGTAACATTTTTATTTGATGATTGAATTCAATGCGCATATCTTGCACGGAGTTGTTGATCTCTGCCTTGAGTTACACTTTCAAGGTGGAAAAAGTGGTGGTGAACTCATTGCGCAAAGTCCCCCTCGAAGTTTGGAATTGAAAACAATCCGCCGGAGTATGCTTTTCTCCCATATTATCGTATCCACCTGTCATGATTAGTGGTACAAAGAACACACAAATACCACAACATTATACGATATGTGGAGTTCACTCTATCTCACTTTTTTCTTACCAAGTAAAGTTCTTACCTTTTTGAAGTGAATTGAGGCTAAAAGAAACTTACACTTTGTGGTAGCTATGATAGCAAGTGATGATCAAGTGGATTTAAAGGTGATCTACAATTGCATAGCAAATGATATTTAGTGGAGCTTGGTATGGATGTGTTTATCCTACGCAATCTGAATTTATGATGTTGTAAAATTAAGTAGTAATCCAAGCAAGAAAATATTGCCTAGGTGCTAATCCAATAGATATCAGTGAAGAATATGAACGCACACGCAATGATCAATGTGACTCAAGTACTAGGAGAGACGCTAGCCAATTGCAATATTACGAACATAAGGGCTCAAGATTGCTCAAAGAGATTAAATATACAATCTGAATTTATGGATTAAGCTTAACTCACCTAAATTCGGCCAATATTTTCTTTTCTTTTTTTCTTTTATGCTTAAGTCATGGCTTCTCTTTTTTTTAAAATCGGCTGCCTTCTTTTTTTACTCAAAGGCTGAACAAGGTTTAATTGTTCCTTGATTCTACGCAAGTACAAAGTTGTTCAGCAATGTGTAGATAATTCTAAAACAGCCCTAAAGCAATTATCAAAGACTAGTCTCAAGGGTCGAAGGATTTAAGTGAAAACCCTCAACAGACGCTCAGAATTAAAAAAAACAAACCTCGAACTGTCCGAACGTGTCCAACTAGGATTATTTTCGGCGCCAACTTATGACAGCTAGGGTTTCATATGGCCGAATCAAACAAAAAAAGGAAACCCAGATATATTCGGATATGATAATCCAAGATGCGCAAAGATCTTATGTGGACAGCCAGATCAAGAATTCAAACGGTGAATTGAATCTTTGTTTTTTGATGCTAATTTAAAGATCAACTAGTGGATTTCTAAAAAAATTGATATGCAAAGATTAAGCTACACAAAAGACACGATGATCAGCACGTGAACAAAATTTCTAATGTATCAAGACTTAATAAAACTTACAAAAATAACAGATGAGAAACTAGGGTCTGGAATTTTTTGTTGCAATTTTTGGTTTAATGAAGTATAGGACAGAAATAAATCAATCTAAAAGTAAAGGGATAAGATCCTACCGATTAAACCACACTCTGATACCAAGATGATATGGGGTCACCCGATCTTCTCGACATAGGATGGATACTCACGGGAGTCTTGATGAATTGCAATGATCCTCCAATGCCAGTGCAAGAGATAAACACTCTTTAATCTGTCAAAACACACTCACATCAATTTCGCCGACCACCAAGCGAAGATCTATCATGACCCAATTTCTAGCGAAAAGATTGAACGATCTTGATTGAAGAACACTCCTAATTCCCTTTAGAATTTCAGCAATCACAAGAAACTCAAACAAGAACTTACATACATTGATTTTTATCAAAAGTGGTCTGAGCCCTAAAGGCTGTCAATACATGGATTATATAGCCCCTTGTAACATCCATATGGTCCCCAAACCAAGTACAACTCAACCCTATATAGTTTTAGATATGAACTCTCACAAAAAGAAAACTAGATTTTACACCCGTCATATTGTTTTAGTCATAGCAGATGATTCATGAAGAATTTGAAAGTGGGACTAGATCCATTGCGTAGCCCTCAAAATAAACTTTCTAACAAGTACAAGAACACCCAAATAGGACTACGTTTGTGAAAGTTATGGTCTTTTTAGTAATTGCTTGTCAGGTTGTCCCGAACCAAATCTGAATTTAATTCTGAGTTGAATCCGAGTTTGAATTGGGTTGAGCATGTGGGAAGTCTGAATTGGGTTTAAAAATCTTGTCCAAAACTTTTACTTTAAGTTCTTGGGCCCCCCCTTATGCTCTCCCACCACATGGTCTTTCTTTCCTCCTTTCATATGGGCCTTTCCCTTGTGTACTCCAACCAGCCACATGTACTTTGTTCTTATTGGCTCCATTTGTGTGGGCTTTGTTTCTTCATATCTTTGACACCAAATGTAGTTATCATCTTCCTTGTGGCTCTCCATTGCTTTGGCCCCAACCTCTAGCTCCTCCCTCTCAGTTCCAATATCTTCCATTTAATAAACCTGAGAATGCAACATGTGATAACATAATGTAGTATTCCATCCTTATATAGAACAAATTAAGCTTAGTTTGGAATGAGTTCACCTGGCCATATTTCATACGGCTCAATAATTCTTTCTAGTTGAACAATATGTTTAACTGAAAAGTATAAGACACGTGCGTATTTGCATCAATTTGGCACTTCATCCTCAGGGCCATTGAGTTCTCTTTCTGAGCAGCTATGATTAATTCTTCTATGCTTGGTTGGATCTCCATAGTTGCTATGGTGCCTTGCTCTACTATTTCTAGGTTGAGGGCCACTAGTTCTTTATAAAGTTCCAGTTGATGTTCTTGAACTGTGAAGTTATTGCGATAAGCCTTGCGACTTAGGGCATCAGCTATCATGTTTTCTCTACTGGGGTGGTAATGAATACCTAGGTCATAGTTCTTTATCAATTCCAGCTACCTTCTTTGCCTTAAATTGAGGTCCGATTGTGTGAAGAAGTATTTGAGGCTCTTATGATTGATATATGTGTCACAGTGGTTATCAATCAAGTAGTGCCGCCAAATCTTCAAGGCATGAATCACTGAGGCTAACTCCAAGTCATGGGTGGGATAATTTACTTCGTGAGGGCGAAGCTGTCTTGATGCATACGCCACAATTTTACTTCCTTTCATTAGCACACATCAAAGACCCTGATGGGAAGCATCACAATACACCTCAAAGTCATTGCGTATGTCTGGCAGGACTAGGACAGGGGTGGAGGTTAAGTTCTTCTTGAGCTCATGAAAGCTTTCTTCATAAGCCTTGGTCTATTCAAATTTCTCCTCCTTTTTGAGCAATTGTGTTAGCGGCTTGGCAATCCGTGAGAATCCCTGTATGAACCTTATATAATACCCAGCTAGCCCAAGGAAACTCCTTACTTCTGTGACAGTTGTGGACTGCTTCCATTCTACCACGACTTTAATCTTGGCGGGGTCAACGGATACTCCTCTAGCTCATACTATATGGCCTAAAAAGCTAATGTCATTTAGCCAAAACTCGCACTTGCTGTATTTAGCATACAACAGATGTTCCTTTAGCTTTTCCAATACCAGACGTAGGTGTTCAGCATGCTCCTCAGCATCCTTGGAATAGATGAGAATCTCATCTATGAATACCACTACAAACTTGTCAGGTATTCCATGAAGACTTTATTCATGAGGTTCGTGAAATAAGTCGGGGCATTGGTTAGGCCAAACGATATGACTGTAAATTCACACAACCCATATCTGGTGGTGCAGGCTATTTTTAGAATATCTTTGACCCTAATCTTCAGCTGATGGTAGCCTGATCTTAAATCAATCTTGGAGAACATGGTGGCTCCTCCTAGTTGGTCAAATAGGTCATCAATCCCTAGGGAGGGGATACTTGTTCTTGATGATCACTTCATTTAGGGACTAATAATCCACACACATTCGATAGTGTCGTCCTTCTTCTTAACGAATAGCACTGGGGATCCCCAAGGAGAGGAGCTAGGTCTGATGAAACCCTTTTCCTACAATTCTTGGAGTTGCTTCTTGAGTTCCTCCAACTCGTCTACGGTCATCCTATAGGGTCGCTTGGCAATTGGGGCAGCTCCGGGCTTCAAGTAAATAATGAACTCAAGGTCCCTATCTGGTGGCATGTCTGGTAATTCTTCTGAAAATACTTCAGGATAACCCTGAACTACCAGCATTCCTTCTAGAGGTACATCCTAGGAATGAGTAATCGCACGCCCCCAGCGATACGGTTGGTCCACTTTGATTTCTATGGTCAACCCTGGGCACTTGGTCAAGCTTACTTTCCTAGTGGCACAGTCTATTATTCCCTGGTGTTTTGCTAACCAATCCATTCCTAGTATAATGTCCAAGGTCTGTGAGTGCAATAATATTAGATCTGCCAAGAAGCCCTACTCTTTCATAGTGATCTCTACTCCTGGGCATACTAGGGTGGCAGTAATGGTTCCAGCAGGTGAGCTAAATATCACTGGTTTCTTTAATGGGTAGGTAGGCAATCCCAGTTTATCCACATACCGCCTTGCTATGCACGATGTGAAGTCCCAGAATCAAAAAGAACATGCGCTGGAATAGTCTTGACAGAAAATGTACCCATCAAGACTCCAGCAGCTTCTTAGGCCTCCTCGACAAAGATGTGGTTCATCCGGCCATGGTTAGGAGTGGGATCTGTCCTGTTGGGTTGAGGGGTCTGATATCCCTTGCTGGGCGCTGATGCTTGACCACAAATAGGAGTGATTCCCAAGTTAAACTTCACCGGTGTGGTGTTCCGATTTGTGTATCGACTGGCGAAGTGTCCTTTCTCCCCACAGCTGAAACAATTGTAATTTGCCACAGGATCGGTTCTGGTGGACTGGCCACTAGGTCAGGGAACCAGAGGAGTATTGCCACCAGTATAGGGCGTCGTGGTAGAATCCTACTGCTTGGTATAGGAGGGGTTGTTGAACAACTTCTGGATGAACCTTCCTTGTGGTCTTTGCACCACTTGCTTGCGCTTATGGCTGGCCTCGAGATTCTTCCTTTCATTCTCCAAAATGAGGGTCTTATTCACTAGCTAGTGGAAACTGGTGATGTCTTGTATAATCAGTTTCACACGCAACTCCTCATTCATTCCCTCAAAGAACCGATCGATCTTCTCCTCTTCATTTGTCACATCCTTGGGAGCATAGCGGGCAAGTTGATTAAACTTGGTGAGGTATTCACTAACGGACATATTTCCTTGTTTCAGGGTGCAGAACTCGTTCTTCTTCATCCTCATCACTCCAGTCAGGACAAAGTTGGCCTTGAAGGCGGTCTTGAACTCCGTCCATGTGATGACTGAGCGAGCATGCCAGGCTCATGGGGCTCGGTGGGCTTGGTGGGGGCCTTGGGGTTCTTGACCCGCCGCTGCCCCTTGTCCTTCAGCTTCTTCCTGGGAGTCATCTCTAGTCGGAGCGTCCTCCTGTCCTCTGGTGGACAGGTAATTTTCCCACCATGCTGTAGCTGCTCCCTTTAGTTAGTGAGTGGTGAAGATTACCCGATCTTCGTCGGTACACTTGGTCAACCAGAGTTTTCTTTCAGTATCTCGTAGCCAATCTTCGGCTTCGAGGGGCTCGTCAGCCAATGAGAATGTGAAGGGTCGTGTTCTGAGGAAGTCGCCCAACATAGTGTTATGGCTGCTGGCATTATCTTGCTGGCTAGTGTAGATGGCCTGCAGAAGCTGGGTTTGTTAAGCCATGACTTGGACCAAAGTGGGGTGTTCTGGTGGGGGTGGAGGCGGAGGATTGACTTCAGGACCTCGACCTCTGCCTCGTCCCACATGCGGGGTCTCCTGACTAGCCTCAACCTCAGTTTGCAAGCCTGGAGTAGTGCTAGCCCAGGCTCTGGTGACTCTTTGGGTTGCCATCTATAGATACTAGTTGTACTTTAAATACATGCACTAAGTATGCGGGCTTTTGGCCCAAACTGATTCATGCAAAAACCAACGGAAATAAATGATATATCAAATTACAATACAAGGCCTACTTTTGACCGCATTCCATTCATAATTTTTAATGTTCATACAGCTCAACACTCACATAGCACTTAGGTTGTGTCGAGCATTTAGTTACAACAACGTACTAAACCTTAATACATAACTTGCTACTACGGGGGCCAATGCTCACTACACCACGCTGAGTAGTACACTAAAGGTCTACTCCTCCATGAAGGTGGCTCTCAAGAAGGACTGTAGTCCGGCGACTGGGAGCGAGAGCAGCTACTGCTGAACTCTGATGAGTCTGAGCGGGAGTGGATACGGATATAGATGGGCCCTCCAAGGGTGACAGTGTCCCTCGGACTAGGGGTCGCACGCTCTTCCGTGTAGTTAGCTGGGTGTGGGGCCTGTTAGACCACGGCTAGGATGGTGCAGGATCCGAACTTACGATGAGTGACATAGTAGGAGCTGGAGCGAGAATCGCCCGACTACGGCAGTCCTCTGTAGCTCGACGAGGGCAGCGGCCTTCTCCTTTCCCACCTCTGCAAGTGCCTTCTCGCACTTGGCGAGCTACTCCCGGAGTGCCTTCTCGCGACTATAGCTAGAGAGTAGAAGCTGGCGAAGGTCGATGATCTCCTCCAGTGCGGCAGCATACGTGGCTCCCATGGCTCGGGTGAGGTGAACCTGGTGGGAGATCATGGGATTGTCCTCTATCTCTGAAAGGAAGGTCTCGTTGTGGGTCGCCCTCTCCTAGCAGGACCTAAAGTAGAAGAATGGAGATGTCAACAGTGCCAGTCCATGGATGTCACATAGCCGAGCAGCGGCTAAGCGAGTAGCATCCTGGAGAGCAGTGGATGCAGTACTCCTGTGCAGACTCCGGAAGACATGGGGTAGCGCAGTCTTGTCCAGGGCGTAAAGAAAAATCTCCATGAGCCAAAACTCTCAGGGCCCCTTGGTGGTCTTGCGCCCTCTGTAAATCAGCTGATCCTTGTATCCCAAATATTGTAGCAGCTTGCGCAAGATGCAGGCAAAGTCCCCCTCGCTCTGTCCATGGGTCAAATAGTCCCAGTTACCATCCGCCGCTCCATCCATCTGTGTATTAAAGTACTAAAGTTAGTATCTTTTTTAAAAAAAGGAAGAGAGACAAGATTAGATCTAAGAGGGACAAGAGAGGAAAATAATACGCTATATTTTTCTAAAATCCCTTTTATAGGTTTATAAAATTAAGTCATTAGGTCTTTCACCTAGTAGCCTTCCTAAGGTTTTACCTTACAGTCGTATGTTCTGATACTAACGCTGTCGGATCCGGATTTGAAATCCAGAATCCTCTGTGATTCCACTGTACTATTCTCTGAATCGGTAGATAGTGCTCATAGTGCATTACTGAATCAACTCATACATCACATGATATTTAACAGACCATAATAATATACACAAGATATTAAAATTTTTATTTGCCGAAAATTTGCTTTTAAAAGACATAACATACTTATATAAAAAAACTTATTAAGACTTAGCCATTTGGACTAAAATCATAGTGTTTGAAAAAGAATTGTGATGACAGTATTGGTACAGATTACATCCACCTTTACATGTCACCTACACCACATATTTACTTTTCAGCGTTATAGCAACTTACCTTATCACTGGGACGACACCCAGGGCAACATAAAACTAGAACTGTCCATCATCCTCCACTCTTCTTTTCCCGTTCCCTCCCATAAAAGTTGTTTTCGAAATAGAACTATATCCAGGTTAGGTTCCCATGTCCACCCTTAACCGTGGGCACAGCTATTCGAACAGTTTTGGCTTTGTAGAGTGCGTACACTTTCACCACAAGAGACAATCCGCTCATTACCCCACATGATTCTTTAGTTATGCAGTTGAGTAGATCATCATAGTAACCTTTCAAACTACCTGGTCTCTTGTTCTCCTCTCACTCTACGGGCTACTCCCACTTGCGGTGGTTCCCATACGTCGCGGGATATTCACCACTAATACTAGCACTTCCAGACTCCACTCCCCTGTCAAGACCCGAATATGCAAATTCGAACTCTCTGTGTAAACTGCACTAGTCTAGGATCGCGCTAGTGCACACATTCAAATATAGATGTAATCACAACCATAGACACGATATAATAAAGGGAAAACTCAAATATCGATAAATCTCAAAGGTACAACATTATGGCCAAGCTTACAATATCTCTAGCCGGAAGGGCTTAACAAAAATAGCAGCGGAAATCCAAAATAAAGCGTAGCGGCCAATCGACAAGCTCACAGGCTATCGAGTGGAGAACGAAGCCTAATCCGTGAAGTCGTCATAGTACTCTCCTTCTGGAACCTCCTGCTGATAATACTCCTTGCCCTCAACTGAGCAACATAGGCGTAAAGCCGTGAGTACATTGGTACTCAGCAAATTATTTGTAACAAATGAATGCAATATAATATGCAAAACTTACCACTGGAAGGCTGAAAGGTTAATTTGCATAAAAGACATTTCACAGCAAATATGATAAATAGATTGAAAGCGAACTTTAAATGAAAACAATAATAATAAATAATCAAAGAAGATAAACATAAACCACTTGTGAACACCTATTCACAAGCTAAACTAATGGTGAACTACCTGTCCACATCCAACATAAACCACCAAGTTCAAAAGATAATACTAACCCTCGTGTGAAATCACCGAGCAATGTCCATGACCGAGGATGCGGCTATTCGAATAGTTTTACACTCTACAGAGATTGCACAACTGTACCCACACGATGTGATTAGCCTCGATCTCAGGAAATCACAACAAGGCCTTTACAATGCTCTACCTCAACCCAATCCTGCCCACTAGGGTTTCGCATCACACCCCCCTTGCGCCACATGGAAATCAGCAACCATGTCCATCTTAATGGCAGAATTGAAATTAAAATATTATAAATTAATCAGCCAGGTCTATCCCATGCTAGATATGTGGTTTGCACGATCAAGCTCAGATCAATGGCAGTCCTTAACATTACCCGGACGAGGCTACCACATCCCCCGAAGTGAACTTGCACTTCCCCCTTTACTGCACGATCACTTGCCCAAGTGCAAAACCAATTTATATAACCAAGCCGATGACACACCAATGTCATGGCACGAATTTTAATACACGTGGCACCAACCACAGTTCCATATATCATTAGGTCAAATTATTAAATCACATGCGATGATGAATCCATTCGTAAATATAAGCAAGTTAAGCAACTCTATCGTACAACCCATGTGACAAATATTCTAGCATCACTAGTATATGACCCAACCTATGGTGACAATGGCATAAGGGTGTTCCAAGTTGTCAAGGAGGAATAATCAATCTGGGACAATAACTACCAGTTGCAAAGTTTGAATAAAAGTAGCGATGTAATGTAACTTGAAACAAAATAATTAAATAATAGATTGCAAAATTGGGTTCAAATCAAAGGACACGACTTGCCTTGGTTATGCTCAGCGAGGTACTCCTGGTCTTCGGGCGTAGATCCTACTCCTCCAGAATCTGAATCTAACGAGAAAGAAAACGACCGAAATAAGAAAAACACATAAAATAATAAGCAAATGAACTCCAAAAATCATGAAACTAGAACTAAATGCTAGAGCTTGGTTATAGACGAATTTAGAAAAAAGAACGGGGTCAATCGGAGCTAGGACGGAGGAGAACGGGCTCTTGAAAAATTTAATCTAAAGAAAATCGGGGAAATTGAAAAAGGTTACTGTGCTGTGGACCGAACGCACGGGGAACTCGGTCCACGGTGGACTCGGCGCACGGAACAGTGTGCGCAGCCGGCAGGGTAGGGCTAACGTGGCGTGCGCTGGTGCCGCCACGTGTCACTGCTGACGTGGCTGCCATGTGGCGCTTGAGGGCGGTTTTGGCTAACGTGGCATGACACGTGGCTGCCACGTGGACCTAGGGCTGACGTGGCTTGACACGTGAGTAGGACTGACGTGGCATGGGCTCGGACGCGGGCGGCGGCGGCGGAATCCGACGGTTGCGGGCGAGACGGCTCAGATCTGGATGGACGGCGGCAATGAGGCGGCCGGGGTGCGGTGGCGGGGCAGATCGCCGACGTGTGGCTGGCGCGTTGCGCAGGCACGGGCGAGAGAGCGGCGACGACTGACGCGTGGCTAGCGCGCCGCACGAAGCGTCGCATGGGCACGCGGGGGTGCGCGGGCACGGCTCGGTTACCGATGGGGGCGGAGCGGGGCACGGCGCGGAGGCGACGTAGGCGACGCGGGCGATGGTGTAACACCCCAGGACCCACATTACCCTGGGATGTCACCAAACTACTCAACAACTAGCCAAAATTTTGAGATAAGTTAAACTAGCAACAATTACTGGATAAATAGAGTCAAGCGGAAGCATAATTAACAAAGATGACGATGTCAAGTTTCAAAAGTCCAACAATCCTCTAATAGCTTAAAACCAATAATGGTCTACCAGTTTAGCATTATTAAGTAAAAAGAACATCTACGATTATCCAATCAAAGGACTAGTTTCTTCCCAACTTTATTACAGCATAAATTGATGACTCAAGTGCTTTATTGTGGTGCTGCGCTACCCATCCCATGAATACTCAAGAATCACCTGTAGGGGGGGGGGAAACAAGGGTGATATATACATCTCAGCAAGTAAAATGTTTAACAGGTTCTTCAAACAACAAGCAAAGCTACAACAACATTTAATTTACTACATGATCACAACCACATCCAACATCCTCATTCATTAAATCACACGGACTATCTCGAGTCCTCCCTCATAAGGTTTTTAAAACATTAACCAATGAATGCAACACTTCCTCCACAATTTATCAATGCATATGCATGCTATGCTCCACTGCACTCTTACCCAACAAGGTAAGAGTGTGCATCGTACTACGGTAATGTACGATGCTGTACCGGTACGGTCGCGGCTTTAAGCGGCGACATCCACAATGCAATGACATGTCATGTTATGTATGTTATGATAAACATAAACCACATAAATTTCAACCTCGAAGGGACATCAACATGATTAACATGGATTTAACCTCAAGGACAACATCAACATAACCAACATGAGAACATAAACTTGTTCCACCATTTGGCAAAGTTAACAACTACCTCATGGCTACGAGCAATTCATCCAAAACATAGCATTCAACTGTTAATTGCTACTATCATCTTATATATATATATGTAAATAAGTCATCCATCCATGGCATATTACTTCAAATTGTGAATATCATGTAGTTTGCAAGTAGTAAGAATAACCAATTAAACAATAGCATTATCGCTATAATTACTTGCCTCTGCCGACAAGGCGACGAGATCACGCTCGATCAGAAGCGAATCCATCTGTCCAAAAAGGTGTCTCTTAGCATAATTAACAGCAATACAATCACGACTCTCAAAGAAAAGTGTCGTCAAAACCCTAAACCCCACAACGAACCTCTCCACTTGCGGTTCTAACCTCGCCCCACTGCAGCAACGCCGCTTATTATTTTTTTATCTTTAAGATTACTAAACCTTTTACAGTGAGGGATGTATTTCTGGTTTCCTTACTCATTTTCCTACACTTTTCATGTTGATCACATAATTTAATTTTGTCCTTAGCATGGTGTAACTCACTGCTCAAAACAGAGATCATCCTCTGTTCTGTCAGTCAGGACAGCCAAGTTCAAACACTTCCCAACAACAGAGTAGGACTATAGAAATTCTGATTTTTTTACAGAAGATAGCTTACCAGATTCTCTAAAACTTTCTCAATGGTGACCAAAAATATAAAATTCATCTTCTATCCCTAATTCCACTCTGAACAGTGATCTATCCCTGTCTGCGCCCCTGACGGACAGCGAGATTGCAGATCATGGTACACCTAAATTACGTGGCCAAAAATTATGAAAAAACTACAGTAGATGCGTATCGTCGTTCTCTACGTTTTTCCTTTTGGGGAGACCCTCAGGAAAAATCGTTTTAGGGGCCGAAACTGCAGGAACAGTAACATTGCACGATTTGATCTACAGACAGCAAATCGGGATTCTCTAATCGGGGTTTTCTAAAATGCTAATCCCTTCAAAACTGGGGCTAAGAACCCTAATTTCAGCATAAAACAGAGAGATTGAGGTGTTTACCTAGGGGATTGGGATCACCCTCTTCTTTCTCTCCTTCTCCTTTCCCTCTCCTCCTTCTTTCCTTCTCCTCCTTCTTCTCCTTCTCCTCCTCCTTCTCCTTGCACAGGGGTAGCACTGGTTTTTGGGGGGCGTAAGGGGCAGGAGGGGTGGCGGCTTGGGGGAGGAAGGGGGCAGGGGGTGCGGCCAAGGGAATAAAAGGGGGGGTGGCGGCTAGGGCAACATGGGGGGGGGGGTGCGGCCACCCTTGGGCCGGGGGGCCCAAGGTGGCAGCCCACCCTCCCTAAAAACCCCCTTTTTTATTTAAAACATATATATGTTTTTTTATTCTAAGGCTAACTCACAAATTTAATTTTTCCTCTTCCCGCGATTACCGATTAACTGGCGACTCCGCGTTTTACAGTATATGTTTAAATATATAATCTCTTTCTTTTAAACCTACGCCGAAACCACGATCAGAGTATTACAGACGGGGTTGGCTCGGGGTCTCACCGGCGGAGAAGGCGACGGCGGCGAGTCTCCGACGGCAGCGGGGACGGGCTCCGGCGACGGGACGGCTGCGGCGACGACGCGAACGGCGGAGGCGCGGTTCGGAGTGGCACAGACGGCGGCGTGGGCGCGAGGACGAGCGAGGAGCGGCGGCGGCGAGGGTTTGGGTGCGGCACGTGAAGCGAGGGATGAACACGATTAAAAACACACGAACCGAGGACTCCCGATCGGTTACGGCGCGGTCGCGACGCGGGCACGGTTTGAACGGCGCGGATGCGACCACGTGGGCGCGATCCAACGACATCGAGCGGGCGAGGGCGGGGCTTTGCTGGTGCTGCCGCGAGGCATATCCAACGGCGCGGGGCGGCGCGCGGGCGGCGGCGATTAGGGTTAGGGTTTGCGGGCGCGGGCGCAGGCGGGAAGCGGCGGATGCACGACGCGTGGCGCGGGGCGGATCGGGCGGCCGAAGCGGCAGGCCGGAAAGGGGGTACGGTGGCGGCGGGGACGCGGGCCGGATGGCCGACGCGTGGTAGGCGGAGGGATCGGACGGTGGAGGATTTTTCGCGAATTAATTTCTTTCCAGAAATTCAAATAAACTTTCAAGAGCTCTAGAAAATAGCAAATAAATCTCAAAAATTCACTAAAAATACCAGAAAATTCCTTGAGACCTGAAGAATCCAAATAAAATATTTTCAACTTATGTTAATATTTATTTTAATCATATTAAGTCATTTAAAATTCTAAAAATTCATTTGAAGCTTGAATTAATTCCAGAAAATTCCTGAAAATTTATTTTTGAAATCTAGACTTTAAAAATTGCAGAAAAACAGGATGTTACATCCCCATAGTGCTAGTATGACAGGAAAACAAGTCACCCTCCACGCGGTGTCCCTTTAGCCACAACAGGTCCTGGCATAACCCCACTCAAAATTGCACTTTGCAGACTTGTGGTTGTACTGTTTTACAACGGGAGGTCCTGACCAGATTCGGTCCTCAGGGTTATCTGGGCGGTTCTACCACATTCCACACAGGTTTACACATAAAATAACATCATGTAGTTTATTTATTTACATATAAATAATTTGCTAAAATAGAAATTCAAAATGATCAAAGTATTGACTCGTTTGGGTCACAATTGCTTTGGTTTTACTGGTCTTGACTTGCGTCTACCTCGGATTCCTCCTAAGCTTCGTACGCTAATTTTACGTCAAACGACAAATAAAAAGGAATAAAAATAATCAATACAACCAAAGAAATTCTCACCAAAATTTTTACTGCCAAGTATCAACAACATACAATGAAAACACAAAGATTAGAGACCAATGTAACACCCCAGGAACCACATTACCTTGGGATGTCACTAAACTACACCACAATTAGCCAGGATACAAGAAAGAAATTCGACAGCTTCTTCCCAAAATAATGGAAACTACGCGGAAGCATAACAATACATCAAGTAAGTGGAAAATATTTAAAAGGTACATCCACTAAGATCTTAAACAGTTAAAGCCAACCACAGTCTAGCATTATTAAAAAAAATAGTGCCCAACAATGAGGAGATAAGAAATGACTAAAGACTCCTCTAAGTTATTACAGCATAAATCATGAAATCATGTGTAATAGTATCGTGCTGCTCTACCTTTCACATGCATACTCAAGGATCACCTGGAAGGGAGGAAACAAGAGTGAGATAAAATCTCAGCAAGCAAACTGTTTAACAAGTTAATTAAATTACAGTTGATTAAGCATCAACAATTGATTTCTCAATGACTGCATTCATATCCACAACCACAATTATTACCTACCACAAAAAGTATTAGCATATCATTCTCATTAGCCTTAATATTTTCCACAACCACAGCCGCCATCAACAATTACCATAAGAGAAATATATCATGCCACAACCGCAACTACAATCATACCACAAGAGGGTGAACCCCACTCCACAACTACAACCACAACCCTCATATCATAGGTGACTCTCATGAGCCAATTCCACATAAGATCTTAGAAGATCATTAATCCCCATACCGCAAGTAACTCTCATAAGTCAATTCCACATAAGATCTAAGAAATTACATATACATGAAAATAATTTATTTATGACAAATTGCATATGTAACAAATGATCCATCCACATGGAAATGTATATGTATTCATATGATCCACTACACCCTTACCCAACAAGGTAAGAATGTGCATCATACTATAGTAATGTACGATGTTGTACCGGTACGGTCGTGGCTAGGTACGGCGACATCCACGATGCAAATGACATACTATGATATGCATGATATGAAATGAAGAATATTACCACATAGTCTACAATTGATTTATAAGGAATATAACCACATATTCCATAATTGATTTATAAAGAATATAGCCACATAGACTATAATCGATTCATAAAGAACATTGCCACATAGATCACAATTGATTCATAAAGAATATAACCTCATAAACCACAATTAATTCCTAAAGAATATTACCACATAGACCACAATTGAATAATAAAGAATATAACCACATAAACCACAATTCATTCGTAAAGAATATAACCACTTAGACCACAATATATAAAGGAGCATGTAGCACAGCAAGGCATCTTGATTAAAAGGAATTAATGGCCAATAAATCAATAATTAAAGTGGAGGAGTTAAACTATAACAATAGCCACTATGTTTACTTGCCTTTACCGAAGGGACGGAAGCCACAAGCACGGTCGGGAGCAAAAACACCTGTTCACAGGTCACCGCTTAGCACAAATCCAAAATTTATCATTCACAATAGAAAGGTAAAGCGCCACTACGCCCAAAACTCGACAATTTCCTCTCAACCCGTCATTCTCACACTCAGCCTACTGCAGTAGCACTGCTTGCCTTTTTTGTATCTTTTAATCCACTAAGCAAACCACAGTAACCAATAATTTTTTTACAGACTACAGAACGAATGCTACAACTTTCGCGAAGACACCCTAATTTTATTCTGTCGTTAAAGGGATGTAAATCACCATGGAAAACAGAGGACATACTCTGTAATAGAGTTCTGACCAGCAAGCTTGTACCAGTAACCACCCACTGTACATTGGTCTAAAAATTATAAAATTTTATCAGAAGCTAGATTACCTAATTATCTACAATTTTTGTTATTATGAGATAATTCATAAAAATCGCTAGATTCTCTGAATTTACCCACGATCAAAAACTAAAATTTGAATTCTCCCCTGGTAGACAACAGAGTTCCAATCTCTGTAGCACCCAAACCCCACATTAAAGCGTCATCTCCGTGTGGACCACTTCGCTGTCGGAGCATGACGACCCCGGACCACGCGAAGACTCACCTTGATAATTCAGCATTGCGCATGGAGACCTGGTCCACCCCGCGCCCGGCAGAGCCTCGGCGCCACGCCTCGCATCCCCGACGCCTTTGGCTCTGCAACGTGACTTCGCCGATAACTGTGGCACCGCGAGGGATGGCTCTAAGACCACGGATGACTTCGACGCCTCCCCGAAGCACGTCTGTACTACACACCTGCATCTTCATCTATAGTACATCATAGGCCGTAGGGACGGAGGGGGCCAAAGGGCTCAGCAGCATGGCTTCGGCCTATGAAGCCCTTCACCATGAGAGGCTCCTGTTGTAGGGGTGGCCCCCACCTAAACCCAACTGGCCTGTTAGAAAGACGTAAGTATCGAGTGAGGCATGTATGATGACGTAAATGCCCCGAAGGGCATTCTTGTAAAGACGTTCCTCGTAAGGAGATATATTTATGTGACGCTAGCCACAGGGAGAGGGGACATCTTACCTAACTCCCCACTACATCTTCTCTCTCTCTGTTTGGTCTGTAACCACAACAGAGAGCATTAAGAAAATCTCTAATTATGTGATGATTGTTCAGAAGACTACCAACTTCAAAAAGAAGAATCATATGGATTTGAGCAAAAGAAAGGGCACGAGCAAAACTTAAGATGAGATCTCGAGTATCAAATTTAAGCTTTAGAAGCTCAAGATTGGTGTTGCACCTGATACCATTTGCTACCATTGCCAAGGGACTGAACATTGGAAGAGTAACTACAAGAAGTACTTGGCAGAACCGGAAAAGAAGAAGGGACGTAAGACTTCTACTTCAGGTATAAATGTTATAGGAATAAATCCTGCTACTTCTCATATTAGTTCTTGAGTATTTGATACCGGATCAGTTGCTCATATTTGCAATTCGATGCAGGGGCGGATAATGAGTAGGAGTTTAGCAAGAGGTGAGGTTGATCTACACGTGGGCAATGGAACAAAAGTTGTTGCATTGACTGTGGGCACTTTACCATTTTCTTTACCCTCAAGATTAGTTTTAGGATTAAATAATTGCTATTATGTTTGTTGGACCCTGGGTTAGCAAACCCAGATCCTCTGTGATTCCAATGCATTATTCCTTGGATCAATAGATAGTATTCATAGATACATTACTGTATATCAAAAATATATTATGCGAAAGCTTAATTAAGACAGTAATAACTTACACACGAGCCGAATAGGCCAAAAACAAAGAGTGCTGATGCGGAAATTTCCTATAGATGGGACCCTCAGGACTTGTCCATAGGCAACTAACTGAGGTTCATGACCTAGTTCTTAGCCTTGCTGTCTTCCAGCTCTGTCGATCTTTTTTATAGTATCGTAGGGCTTGACCTTTTTCTGACTGACTGGATGTTGGTAATTAAACAAGAGTGAGTGCAACTGTACTCAGCAAGCCACCACACATGATGCAATAATAGTACATGCAAGGCTATGAAAGAAAGGCTTGAGATTCTTTTAATTACTAAAAGTATTATTTCAAAAGTACAATAAATAAAAAAACTCCTGAGACTTAGCAGTTTTAACTAAACCAAAATTTTTGAAGTTGATATAAGAATGCAATATTAATTATAGCATATATTATATCCACCTTTTACAGTGCATGATTACCTCCTCCAATGCTAGTTTTTATCACCATTAGAGTACATCCCTCTAGAAAAAGTTAAAGTTAGAGTACTTCCCCTTGATAGATTTTTATCCCACCCACAAATGTTTTTGAAATAGAACTAACTCAAGAAAGTTTTCATGTCCGCCCTTGACCGTGGGCACGGCTGTTCAAATAGTTTATACTCTGTAGAGATTGTACATCTTTACCCACAAGAGATAACCCAATTGCTATATTCCGCATATTTCCTTTGACATACAAATTAATAGGATTACCATATAGCCTTTACAATGCATCTAACGAAGGATTGCACATGTCAAGGTTTCATCTGGGGGAAAGCTATATTTGGCCCACCCAGACCTCCTCTTGCGTCACATGATGGGAAAAACCAGCAACACGACCTATGTCCACAACAACTTAAACTAGCACCACGACACGTGGGTCACTCCAATGGTGCTTTCCCCTACCGGCGATATAAATTAGTTAGCCATGCCTACACTTTGCTAGCTTATGATTATATTATTTTACACGAAGAGACCATCACAGGATTAAATCCTTAATTTATCCAGTGGTGCATACCACAAAACATAAATTCTCGTATTACATCCACACCAACCTCTCTTACCATTTGTCTAGATAGGTAAAGCAAGTTTTTAGGGGTTTTGAGAAACATAAACCAAGTTGTTGCAAATTATTAGTCACTTACATCCAATAACTGTCCTAAAAATAAATTTTCATATTTGAAGAGTAATGAGTAGAGCAATTTTATGCATTATACTTGCATACGACTAGCATGACATTATATTATGACATATACCTAGTATAGTTATTATTAACATCTAAGGTGACAAGGATTAGTTATTTAAAGTATCAAAGAATAGCATAACAACAATATTACTACAACATCAAGTAGGCATGTAGCTATCTTAAGTTTGACATATATTTACATAACAAATTAAGCATGCAGTTTGATAATGTAAAGGAACATAATTTTCATAAAATATGGGATCAATATCATCAAAGTGAGGACTTGCCTTGCTTGTTTTACCACGACGTTGATTTAACTCAAAGCCTGTTCAATCAGTCAGTAGTATTGAATCCTTGGTCTTCATCTTTTCTTGAATTTTGATCCCGCTTGAATTTTTTGCTGCATCGAGTCTTCAGATTCTAATACGTGGCAGATAATGAAAAACCAAATAAATCCAAATAACTTTAAAAGTTCTAGTAGATTTTCTTGGGTTTAGTTATATTTCGTTATGCTTAAGGACATAGAGAAGTTTTTAGGGAGTCTACAGGATAGAGATAAGGCAGAGTACTTTGCCGGGAAGGATTTATGAAGGATTGAAGTTAGAGAGATATTTTATGGGAATATTCGGTGTTAGATATGGCTTGGACATAGCCGAAGATGATATACAGAGTTTTGATCTTTTAGTTAACAATTTCTCTATGTAATTTATAATTATTAAGGAAGTTCAATGAGTCGGGCAGGACCTATGGATAGATGTGAAAGATTATTCGGAATATTTTAATTTGTTGAAAATAACTGGATAGTTCTAGATGCCACATTGTTTGAGATTTGCAGCTACCAGATAGTTGGATTATTAGTTCAAGATCTTAACTAAGGTATGGAACTGATTATTTAACCAATTATCCTTAGGGGTAAAGTTTATTATTTCCGTGATTGAAAAATTTAATAAAGTGACCAACAGTTACACTTTGCATTGTTAATTGCTTTCAAATATTATTAGTGAATTCGAATCCGGAGATAATAGTTGGATGATTTCCAACTTGGCAAGATTGTATTTTTGTAGAATTCTTTAAGTAAGGATTTTAATGGCACATGCCACATTATTTTATGTATCTTTTTGTAATAATTGCCTTTAGGGTAAATATTAGTGGTTTACAATATTCTTAAGAACTGTTTAATTAGTGATAGGATTTGAGATAAGAATTATTGATGTCCCAGAAGGTTTTAAATATTGATAAGGTGATCTTTGATATAAATTATGACATTTGAAATTTAATTTTCTATAGTTTATAGAATTCAATTGAGCTTCAAAACTCACGATTTTGGTTACATTGGATAGATCTTGAATTTAGATAAATTTAAAAATTTGTTTCAACAATTCGGAGCTAAGATAAATAAGTTATGCCCATTTAAAGTTCTCTGATTGAATTAGTTCAAAGGTTATAAAGGGAGAGAGAGATCTCTCATTGACAAGTGGGCCTACGTGGGTTATGTTTGGTCCATCCGTTTGTTCAGTATGTTCAGATTGTCCGATTAGACAAAGGGACTCTGGGGCCGTCCGATTGCTCTCGAAAGTTCGAACTATCCGAACTGCTAAGGACATGCAGACTGTCCGATTGGCTGTGGGAATCATTCGGACCGTCTAATCATCCGTGGGAATGTTCAAACCGTCTAAACGACCGAGGATATGAGAGCCGACCGATCGAATGAGGGGTTGTTTGAAACGTCCGATAATTCGTGGGAATGTTCAGACCATCCGAACGGCCACCTTCGTCAACATAGGGCTTTCGCCCATTTTTGGCTAATAATAGAAGGGCTCATCGCCGGCGGTAGAGGTTATAGTTGGACAATAGCATTTGCAAAATGGATTGCTTACGTCCCTTCGTACTTGCAGTCGAAGCCTCACTTGCCAATTTGGCCGAGGCGGTGGCCGGCGGCGACCGTTGGCAGCGGAACAGGGGAAATAGGGGGAACTAACTATGGTATCCTAGCAGAACTCACTTGTAACACCCTGAAGTTGTTTTGGCGTCCAGGGGAAAGTTTAACGTAATTGCCGGTTTCGGTAAATCGCGGAAAGAGAAAATAAAAATTGTGGAATAGTCTAAAATAGTAAAAAGAGAATTAAAATAATTAATTTAGAGATTTTGGGTTATCTGGAGGGATGGGCTAGCCAGCCCAAACAGGGGCCCATACCCCCTTCCAAACCCTAGCACCCCCTTTATAAACCCCCTCCCTTGGCCCTCCCCCCTTTTTCCCACCCCCAAGCCGCCACCCCCTCCCTCCTTGCGCCCCCTCCCTCTGCCCAAGTGCTGCCCCAAGTGGAAGGAGAAGAAGGAGAAGAAGGGAAGAGGAAGGAGAGGAAGAGAAGGAAGGAGAAGAAGGGAGGAGGAAGAAGAGGGTGATCTCAATCCCCTAGGTAACTCCCCTCACCCTAATCCCTCTGTTTTTTGCTGAATTTAGGGTTCTTGGTCCAAGTTTTGTGCGGATTAGTATTTTAGAAACCCACGATTAGAGAATCCCGGTTGACTGTCTGTAGATTCAATCGCGCGGTGTTACTGTTCGTGTAGTTTAAACCCCTAAGATGATTTTTCCCGAGGGTCTCCCTAATAGGAAAAACGTAGAGGACGAGATACGCATGTACCATATTTTTTTAGATTTTTTTGCCGCATAATTTTGACGTACCAGGATCTGGAATCTCACTGTCCATCAGGGTTGCAGATAGGGACAAATCGTTGTTTAGATGGGAATTAGGGATAGTAAATGAATTCTATATTTTTGGGCCACCATTGAGAAAGTTGTAGGGAATTTAGTAAGCTAGTTGCTGTATAAAAATCAAAATTTTTAGAGCCCTACTCTGTTGTTGGGAAGCATTTGAACTTGATCTGTCTGGTGATGAGCAGAGGATGTTCTCTGTTTTGAGAATTTAGTTACACCATGCTAAGAACAAAATTAAAATATATGATCTACATGAAAAGTGAAGGAAAATGAGTAAGGAAACCAGAAATATATTCTCCTCTGCAAAATGTTTAGTAATCTTAAAGATACAAAAAAATAAGCGGCGTTGCTGCAGGGGACGAAGGTAGGACCGTAAGTGGAGAGGTTTTGTGGGGTTTTGGGTTTTGGCGACACTTTTGTTTGAGAGTCGTCATTGTATTGCTGTGTATTGTGCTGAGAGGTACTTTTTTGGATAGGCGGATTTGCTTCTGATCGAGCGTGATCTCGTCGCTTCGCCGGTAGAGGCAAGTAAACGTAGCGGATGTGCTACCGTTTAACCCGTTATTCTTACTACTTGCAATATGCATAATTTTTTTGTAATGTTAAATGATATGCCATGGTTACATGTTTTCTAAGTAAGAATGTGATAGCAAGATATTAATCAATTGTTATGTTTGGATGAGTTTTGGTAGTATTGTGGTAATTTGCTTAATGAGTGAATTGTGGTATACGAAAGTAAATGCATGGTGGATATGATGATATTTCCTTGTTGTTAAATTCATGAGGATCATATTGATGCCCCTGAAGTTGGTAATATTGTGATCTTGATGGCAGTATTCTTAGTGAATACTTGTGGTTATGGTGGTAGCAATCTTGATGAATATATATTGTGGTCGATGTGGTAGGATTCACTATGGATCAATTGATGATGATCTTGGTGAACCGAATGTGGGTTTTGTGGTTGAACTTCGTGGTTAAATTCTTGTGGTTTATGATTATCATATCATTCATAACATGTTATGACATTGCATTGTGGATGTCACCGCTTATAGCCGCGACCGTACCGGTACAGCATCGTGCATTGCCGTATCACGATGCACACTTTTATCTTGTTGGGAAAAGGTGCAGTTGAGCATAGCATGCATACGCATTGCATTGTGGAAAGATCATTTGCATACTTATGCAATATATTGTGGTGAAGTTATTTTACAAGCAACTGCAACTTCATAGTTGTAATATGGTATTGACTCATGAGAGTCACTTGTGGTATGAGGAAAGTGGTTGTGGTCATGAATTGGGGTTCATCCCTTGTGGTATAGTAGCGGTCGTGATTGTGGCATGAGATTCTTTTCTCTCGTGGTAATTGTTGATAGCCGTTGTGGATATGAGAAATAATAAAGTTAGTGAGGTAAAACATGTTATTACTTTATTATCATTGGTAGTGGTAGTGGTGGATGATATGAAGTAGTTAATCAAGATTAATTATGGGAAATGAATATTGATGCTTAACGTCATTGTAGTTTAATTAGCTTGTTAACGAATGTGGATGCACATTGTGGATGTGGACATGTGATTACTTTAATGATGTTGTATATTTGTTTGTAGTCCGAAAAGCCTGTTAAACAGTTTGCTTGCTGAGATTTATATTTCACCCTTGTTTTCCCTCTACAGGTGATTCTTGAGCATTCATGGGATGGGTAGAGCGGCACTACAATAATGCACTTGGTTCATCAATTCATGCTGTAATAAAGTCGATGAAATTTTAGCCAAATGCTTAGCTATTCGTGGATGATTATCTTATTTAATAATGATGACCTTGTGAACTATTGTTTGATTAATCTGCTAAAGGTTGTTTTAGTTATTGAACTTGTTACCATTATCTTTGTTCCCTTAGTTGTTTATGCTTCCGCTTAATACTTCATGTCTAGAAATTGTTACCGGAATAAATTATCTTGAAATTTTTGGCTAGCTCTAGAGTGGTTTAGTGGCATCCCATGGTGATGTGGATCCTGGGGTGTTACATCACTGATAGGGGAGTATCTACGAGGCACCTTACCTGAAGCTTGGATGAGCTCGGGGATGCCGTGAGTGGCCTAGCGGCATGATACGGTCGTGGGCAGTGGAGGTGCATGGTGCGGGCTCTGCTGGGGCGGAGGGAAGCTTGGCCGAAGGTGGGGGTGGTGTCGTCGTACTTTGAGGAGGCTCCAACTAGGTGGAATTGGCTCGTGGTGGCTCCAATTGCCACATTGCTGATTGACTGGAGTTAGGCAGATGAGCTTCTCTGGTGAGCGTAGGGGTGGCTCGGGCAAGCTCGGCTTGAGGGAGGAGAAAGGGGCAATGGGACGTTGGCTTTTTATAGCTCAAAGAGGGTAGGTGGACATTGGCGCATTGAAGGTGATCATCAAAGTTGGACAATGGCGTTGGCGTGCCGTGCGGCTCAGGCGACCGTAGGCCGATGCAATGGCGCAGGCAGAGGGGCGCAGAGGAGTAACACCAAGTGAAATAGGGCTAGCGGAGGGAAGGGGCATGGTGAGGCGACGTTGATGCAGTGAGGCTTCAATGCGGTCGAGGGATGTGATGCCTGGCTACGATCTCGCGTGGCGATGCCACAAGGTAGAGCTAGGCAGAGGGGTGACATGTAACATCCCAAATTTTGCTTTTATTTGGAAAGACTAATTTTAAATTAATTAATTCAAATTATTTGGATTTTTCAGAGTTAAAGTTTCTGTTTAAAACTAAAAATTTCTACCAATATAGGTCGGAAATATTTTTCTTAAGTCTAAAACCTCTCCAGGAATTTCTGTGAATTTTTCTGGAATTTTTAAAATTTATTTGGTATTTTTCTGAGCATTTTAAAGCTTCCTGGTATTTTCTGAAATCTTTAAAAGAATTAAATTCCAAAAACCTCCCTCGGGCGACACCTGTCGCGCATCGGGGCCTTCCCAGCCGCCGGATCTAATCCGCGCCGCTCATCTTCACTTACCCCTTCGTTTTGAACCGACGACTCTCATCAAATCCTTTCCGTCGATTTCATCCCAACCGTCGATTTCCACTTACCGCTTCGTTCGCATCCAACGGCCGTCATCTTTTCTCTTTGCCACCCGTCGCCCATCCGGCCGCTCGTATCTCTCTCTCTCGCCGATAGGTGGGTCCCGCCTGTCAGGCCGTCGTCACCGCCCGTTTCTTCCTCGGCGCGCCGTCGCCATTAACGCGCCGCCCCGAGCTTCCGTTTCCGTTTCTCCTGGCCATTTCGGTCCGCCATTAACACCCTCGGAGACCCGTCGAGTCGTGCGCATTCACAAGCGGCCGTTTCCCCTCGAGTTATTGCCCGTTTCCGTCGGTTGGAGATGAAAACCGTAGCGTTAACTCCGGCGAACTCGTGCGGCCGTTTTCTCGTCCGCGGTGTATAAAGTCGTCTCCCCGGTCACCTTCTCGCCCTTCGCGCACTCCTTCCTCTCCAGCCTCCGTCGCACTCGTCGCCGCCGTGCGTTTTCGTCGCCGCCGGTAAGCCATCGTTGAACCCCCGCCACCTCCGTCGCCCGCTCCGCCCCTCGATCCCCGCGCCAGCACCGCGCCTCCGCACTCCGCTCCTCGATCGCGCGCGCGCGCTCGCGCGCGCGGCTCGCTCGCGCCCACACTGGCTCGCGCGGCGAGCCCGGGCCACGCGTTGTCCATCGTTGCCTTTCCGCCTCCGCGACCCCGCATCCCCGCCGTCCGTCCAAGATCGGAGACGCGAGGCACCAGCTCGCGCCACGCGCCCCCTTCTCCGCCGTCGGATCCCGCTGACGCGCCCTCGCCACGCGTCGCCGATCGGTCGCAGTCCCGCCACCGCGTCGCCCCATCTCCACCGTCCGCCCAGATCTGAGCCTTCGGCTCAGATCGCGCCGCGTGCCACGCCTGCAGCCGTCGGATCGAGCCGCCGCCGCCGCACCCGAGCCGCCCACGTCAGCCCTACCTGCCACATGTCATGCCACGTGTCGCCATGTCAGCTGCCACGTCAGCAAAACCCGAGCCCAGGTGCCACGTCAGCACTGCCATGTCAGATGCCACGTGTCATTCCCTCATTGTGCCACGTTAGCATTTCTATCCCTCCGTGGACTCGGTTCACCGTGGACCGGCCCCACCTGTCAGCCTTTGTAAATTTATTTAATTCCCTTGCTGACGTTATTTTTCCGATTTTTCTTAAGGAAAATAATTCTTGCTGACGTCATAATTTTTTTCAGTAGAAATTTAATTCCAGAAATCAAACCTTTTTTCTTTTTCTTTGATTTTAAACTTCCAAAAGCCATATCTTTCTCATTTTAACTCCAAATTGACCCATCCAAATTTCTAAATTCATCTAAAATTCCAAACTTTCATTTGGTATATTTATTATTAATTTTTGAGTTTGATTTTTATTTTATTTATTTGGTTCTTCTCGTTTCTCGTGTAGAGTCCGAATTCTCGGAAGACTTTCAAGATCAATTTCCGGAAGACCCCAATCTGATTCAAGAAGGCAAGTCTCCTTGACTATTTTGCTCCTAAATTTTATAAATGTTTTTGGTGATTATTTTAAAATAATTGCATGGCTATGTTGTATAAAGTGGTAATTTAATTTTAGAAAATTTAGATAAATGCCAAACTTGTTATATCCTGCTTTGGAAATTGCTTACCATGTACACTTGTCGACATAGGACGCTTTTTGACTGATAAATGTGTTAGTATTACCTGTTGTTGAATTTAGATTATTATAGCATGCTTAGTCTAGCTGATCATTATAAAAAAGCTTATATGGGAAAAGTTGTTGATGAATATTTTGTATTTTAAAATTTTGTTTAAACTAGTGATAATGGATGTTATCACTGTAATTTTTATATTAAAAGGAAATTTAAAACAAAAACTAGACCTGGGTGGATGGTATGATTGGCTGGTGCGGTTTTAGCACGAGAATTGGGATTGTGAATGATCCACCCTAGTTGTCTAAGGACCGACTCTTGTGTTTGTCCAAACTAAGCAAAACAGTACAACCACAAGTTTAATGGGTACAACCTAGCTAACTAACCTATAATAGTTTAGTTTTTGTGTCACCATTGGAAAATGAGTACCAGGGATTTACTGGTCACTTAAAGTGAGGGGTAGGGATTTACTGTACTCACATGGCGCAAGAGGGGGCTTCTGAATGTGGTGGACTTAACCCCTCAGCGGTGAAACCGTAGCGGGTGATATAAAACTATACTAGAGTAGGTGAAAAGCTTTGTGATATTTTATCTGGGTCATATGTCAAAGGAAGCATATTGACTGTTAGGATAATTTATCTCTTGTGGGTAAAGTTGTACGAACTCTGCAGAGTAACAAACTATTCGAATAGCCGTGCCCACGGTTAAGGGCGGGCAAAGAATGCATTCACATGGTAGAGTTTTGGTTTTGAATTTAAAGAAGAAAAATGTTATTGGAAAACTCGGGAGTGGATGGACTCTCGTGATTTTGGTTTGGTGGAGGTAACCAGTTCTGGCTGATTTAACCTTCATTTTGAATCTTGGCAGAGATAGCCTAATCTATCAGTGATGGTGGATGTAACCTTCACTAAAGTATTTATCTAATTTCAAATTATGAAAATTAAGTGTGATACAAAATGCTTTTAGAAGAGTATATAAATTTGAAATAAAAGGCTGTTTTATGCAAAAGAACCATATAGCCTTCCTTTGTTCAATCCAGCATCTAATGTATTTTTCCCAAGACTTGCGGAGTACATTCTTGTACTCACATACTACACTCCAAAATCATATAGCAGAAGAATATGAAGCTCAGGAGGATGCTTACCGCTACTTTGAGGAGGCTGGAGGAGAAGGCTTTGCAGAGGACTAGGTCTCGTTGCCCAAGTCAAATGCCTGTGGCATACTGATGGGCCGTTTATTTAAATGTTTTTGCTTCCGCTGTATTTTCTTTGGTTTGGTTCTGTGAACCTAAGTTGTAAGGCCTTGGGCCAAGAATTATGAACTTCAGTTATTATTGTAATAAAGCGTGGTTGGCAATGTATCATTTTTCTGATGATCTGTGTGTACTAGCGTTGACCTGGGACTAGTACTGCCATACACAGGGGGGTCCGGGAGTTTCTACTCCAGGGTCCCACAGAAGTGGTATCAGAGCCAACTTGACTGAAGGACGAGCCCTAGGTTTTGGCAAGCCTTAAGGATTTACGTTTAATAAGAATTTATATACAAACACATAAGTTCCTTTGCTTCTACTCTTCTCTTACTTAGTACCTTGTACTTTTCTTCCTTTTCACTCTATAAAAGTTTTACTAATCTCTCCTATTTTCAAATTGTAGATGGCAGGTTCTTCGTCATCAGCTCCATGGGATTACCTTTCTCACGGTGAGAGCGAGGGGGCATTTGTGAGTCTTCTGCAACAACTAATGCAGTTCTTGAAGTATACTCAGCAGCCCATTTTCAGAGGGCGGAATACCAGAGTTATGAATATGGATTCATGGATCATGGAGGTGTTTATATACGCTCAGGAGGGGAAATATGACTCCATTGAGTGCAAGATTGAGCACCCTCGGACCCATTGCTCGGATGCTATGCAAGATGTAGCTCAGTTGGCGATCGCAGATTTGTGTAAGAAGCATAAGGACATACTACGGCAGTCACCCTTCAGTTTCTTCCCAACTACGAGGGCAGGACATGTTCATCTGGAGCCTTTCCAGATCGTGGTGGATGACCCTCTTTGTCCCATCAGTGCAGCTCACGCAGCGGCGCGGTGACCTACGCGAGCCTGCGCAGAGATAGGACTTCTTCGGATGCTTCTCACTTCGAGCTACAAACACTCCGATACTCTTCGTGTACAACTTCTACAGAGTGAGACCGCCCACGCTGACGCAGATCAAGCGAGGATTGCTGCCGAGGCCGAAGTGGAGCGTCTTCGAGCTTCAGCGACTGCAACCCCTCTGCCAGCCCCTGCTGCCGCAGCGATCGATTTCCAGACCCGCACTGTGCTCATCTGCGCGAGAAGAGTGTGCGACGCCCCAGTCCAGCACCCAGCATCGACATTGGAGGTTCTAGCAGAGGACGCCATCGCTCTCGTTCCATATCGCCTGCCTTAAGCCAAAGTCGATCTCGGTCCCGTTCGCCGAACAACTGCGCTACGTGTGGACAGAGCCATTCCGCTGATTCGGATGAGGACCCCGAGGAGGAACCCGAGGAGCGCATCATCGTGGAGGATGAGTAGATGCTAGCCAGCAGCATCCCTTCTTAGTTGTTTTTCGATATTAGAACGCTTATAATACTGTGATGTAATAAATGGACTGTACCGAGCCTTGTGCATTTGTGGTACAGCCATTCTTAAAGCTAATTTGAATTTCAAAGTTGCGTTTTCTCAGCTATTATTTTGTTCTTGTGTGTTGGTTTGGGATGTTGTTAGTTGCCCATGTTCCTTATCTATGCTTTTCTCTCTTACCTTGTGTTCTCTTGATGGAGCTTTAGATGGTGAATACAAGGAGCAATGTCAGCAATAGTCAAGGGCCCAATGACAACAATGCCCCAATTCCGCCTCCGCCAGCTCAAGCCCCGAACTTGGAACAGATGATGGCCATGCAATTGCAGCTTCTTCAAGCTTTAGCTCAAAATCAAGTTAATCAGGCTCAGCAAGCACCTGTTCAACCACCTCAGTCCAAGCTTGGTGAATTCATGAGGACTCGACCTCCCATTTTCGCAGGATCTGCTGATCCATTGGAAGCAGATGATTGGATAAAGGAAGTCGAAAGGAAATTAAATTTGGCTCAATGCAATGATAATGAGAAAGTCCTTTTTGCTGCTCATCAACTCAAGGGAGTTGCTGCCAATTGGTGGGAAAATTACTGCACTGCACACCAAAATGCTCAGAATATTGTTTGGGCAGACTTTGTGCGAGCTTTTCGAGCTACTCACATACCTATGAGCATCATGGAAATGAAAAGGAAGGAATTTCACCAACTGCAGCAGGGAAACCTTAGCGTTTCTGCATATTTGAGTAAGTTCATTCAACTATCAAGGTATGCACCAGAGGACGTAGCAAATGATGATGCAAAGATTTGGAGGTTTATGGGAGGTTTGGATCCTAATCTTAAAG
The DNA here is from genome assembly GCA_036346265.1 of Melocanna baccifera. Taxonomy (NCBI): domain Eukaryota; kingdom Viridiplantae; phylum Streptophyta; class Magnoliopsida; order Poales; family Poaceae; genus Melocanna; species Melocanna baccifera. The sequence goes on along the minus strand of CM070696.1, from coordinate 4,079,942 downwards.
TGCAGTTAGTGTCCAATGATTATCCTACGTTTCAGCATTTGGTGAATAAAGCCCTTGTTCAAGAAGATGCCCAGCGCTAGCTTTATGAATCCAGGAAGAGGAAGTTTCAAGCTCAACAGAATGCAAGTAGCTCTCGTCATCGTTCCACGCCACAGCAGTTCAGCCGGCCTCCATTGCTCAGTCATCCGAGGACACCGATTTCTGCACCTCGCCCTATTCCTCAAGCTTCTCGAGTTGGGAATGCAGTTCAACCCCAGCAGAATAGGACTGCGGCTGCAGGAGTGCAATGCTTCAATTGCAAGAACATGGGCATTATGCCAATAATTGTCCCCAGAAGCGTCAAGCGGTAACCCCGGTTCGTTTTAATCTTGATTCTAGCCGGCAAGAGCTCCAAACACTAATCAAGGACGTGGAAGCCCTCAGACTCCCAAGACTCCGCAGATGTTCAGTAAAGGGCGTATCAACCATGTTACAGCAGAGGCAGCACATGATACACTAGACGTGGTTCTGGGTAAGTTTCTTGTTAATTCAGTTCCCGCAATTACATTATTTGATTCTAGAGCTTCACATTCCTTCGTAACAAAAGCTTTTGTGGAAAGAAATAATTGGAGTGTTTATTTGCTAAAGAACCTTATGTTAGTCCAATCACCTGGAAAAGAATTGAGGACTAATTCGGTTTGCCCTAGAGCCGCCATAGATATAAATGGAGTAAAGTTCCTAGCGAACCTTATTATAATAGACTCCGAAGGCATAGATATAATACTTGGGATGGATTGGTTGACCAAGTATAAAGGGCAGATAGATTGTGCCAATCGTGCTGTTATCCTTACCAATTCTGATGGAATTCAGATAAGGTATAAATCCAATACAGCCTCAAGTAAGGGAAGTTTGTTGACCAGCTTAAAAGGAAGAAGTTTGGAGGATGTGTCCATAGTAAGTGAATACCCTGATATATTTCCCGAGGATTTGCCAGGAATGCCAACAGACCGAGAGATTGAATTTGTTATAAATCTGGTACCTGGTACAGCTCCAATATCTAAGAGACCTTATCGGATGTCAGAAGTTAAGAGGCAAATTCAAGAATTGCAAGAGAAAGATTTCATAAGACCAAGTTCTTCACCTTGGGGAGCGCCAGTGCTTCTAGTAAACAAGAAGGATGGTAGCCAGCGTATGTGTGTGGATTATAGAGCCTTGAATGAGGTAACAATCAAGAATAAGTATCCCTTGCCTCGTATTGATGATCTATTTGATCAGCTGAAAGGATCAAGTGTTTTCTCAAAAATTGATCTCAGATCAGGATACCACCAATTAAAAATTAGACCAGAAGATATACCTAAAACAGCCTTCTCTACTCGTATGGACTATATGAGTATATGGTGATGTCTTTCGGTTTAACTAATACACCAGCATACTTTATGAATTTGATGAATAAAGTATTCATGGATTATTTAGATAAGTTTGTTGTTGTCTTCATAGATGACATTCTTATCTATTCCAAGACTGAGAAAGAACACGAAGAACATCTGAGGATAGTTTTACAAAGATTAAGAGAACATCAATTGTATGCCAAGTTCAGCAAGTGTGCGTTCTGGTTGAAAGAAGTTGAGTTCTTAGGACATGTGATTTCTGCAGGAGGTGTATATGTAGATCCAGGAAAAGTTAAGGATGTGCTTAATTGGACTCAACCCAAGACAGTAACAGAAATCCGAAGTTTTCTGGGATTAGCAGGTTACTATCGTCGTTTTATTGAAGGATTTTCCAAGATTGCCAGGTCTCTCACCCAGTTGTTAAAGAAGGAAAAGAAATTTGAATGGGGTAAATCTTGTGAGGACAGTTTTCAAGAGTTAAAGAAGAGGTTAACTTCATCACCAGTTCTGCGGTTACCTGATATTAGAAAGGATTTTGAAGTTTATTGTGATGCATCGAGACAAGGTCTTGGTTGTGTACTAATGCAAGAAGGAAAAGTGGTAGCTTATGCATCAAGGCAGTTAAGACCGCATGAGGAAAATTATCCCACTCATGATTTAGAGCTAGCAGCGGTTGTGCATGCTCTAAAGCTGTGGAGGCATTACTTAATCAGTAATCGGTGTGAAATATATACAGATCATAAAAGTTTAAAGTATATATTCACTCAACCTGACCTTAATCTGAGACAAAGAAGATGGCTCGAATTGATAAAAGATTATGATGTGGGAATACACTATCATCCAGGAAAAGCTAATGTAGTAGCCGATGCTTTGAGTCGGAAGAGTCATGTTAACAATATGTTGATTCAAGATAGTCAGTCATTTCTTTATGAAGAATTTCAGCGACTGAATTTGGAAATAGTTAAGGAAGGTATTCATGCGCATTGAAGGTTCACCCTACCTTGGAAGATCAGATCAAGGCAGCCCAACGAGAGGATGAATATGTTAAAGAAATTAAAGAAAATATGAAGAAAGGTAAAGCACCTGGATTTTCAGAAGATGAAGAGGGAATTCTTTGGTTTGGAAAGAGAATTCTAGTACCCGAGAAAAAGGAAATAAAAGATTTAATATTAAAGGAAGCTCATGAGGCAGGATATTCAATTCATCCCGGAAGTACAAAAATGTATCAGGATCTAAAGGAAAGTTATTGGTGGTCCAGTATGAAAAGAGAAATTGCAGAGTTTGTAGCTTTGTGTGACGTATGCCAAAGAGTTAAAGCGGAGCATCAAAGACCTGCTGGTCTATTGCAACCCTTGCAGATACCTGAGTGGAAATGGGAGGAAATCGGAATGGATTTTATAACTGGATTGCCAAGGACCAAGTCAGGATATGATTCAATATGGGTTATAGTGGACGCTTAACAAAAGTTGCCCATTTTATACCAGTAAAGACTACTTATTCAGGAGATAGATTGGCAGAGCTTTATATGTCAAGAATTGTTAGTTTACATGGAGTTCCAAAGAAGATCGTATCGGATAGAGGATCTCAATTTACCTCAAGGTTTTGGCGGAAACTTCATGAAGTTTTGGGCACTAATTTAAACTTCAATACTGCTTATCATCCTCAAATAGACGGTTAGACAGAGAGAGTAAATCAAATATTGGAAAATGAGTACCAGGGAGAAACTTCATGAAGTACAACTACAAGTTTAATGGGTACAACCTAGCTAACTAACCTATAATAGTTTAGTTTTTGTGTCACCATTGGAAAATGAGTACCAGGGATTTACTGGTCGCTTAAAGTGAGGGGCAGGGATTTATTGTACTCACATGGCGCAAGAGGGGGCTTCTGAATGTGGTGGACTTAACCCCTCAGCGGTGAAACCTTAGCGGGTGATATAAAACTATACTAGAGTAGGTGAAAAGCTTTGTGATATTTTATCTGGGTCATATGTCAAAGGAAGCATATTGACTGTTAGGATAATTTATCTCTTGTGGGTAAAGTTGTACGAACTCTGCAGAGTAACAAACTATTCGAATAGCCGTGCCCACGGTTAAGGGCGGGCAAAGAATGCATTCACATGGTAGAGTTTCGGTTTTGAATTTAAAGAAGAAAAATGTTATTGGAAAACTCGGGAGTGGATGGACTCTCGTGATTTTGGTTTGGTGGAGGTAACCAGTTCTGGTTGATTTAACCTTCATTTTGAATCTTGGCAGAGATAGCCTAATCTATCAGTGATGGTGGATGTAACCTTCACTAAAGTATTTATCTAATTTCAAATTATGAAAATTAAGTGTGATACAAAATGCTTTTAGAAGAGTATATAAATTTGAAATAAAAGGCTGTTTTATGCAAAAGAACCATATAGCCTTCCTTTGTTCAATCCAGCATCTAATGCATTTTTCCCAAGACTTGCGGAGTACATTCTTGTACTCACATACTACACTCCAAAATCATATAGCAGAAGAATATGAAGCTCAGGAGGATGCTTACCGCTACTTTGAGGAGGCTGGAGGAGAAGGCTTTGCAGAGGACTAGGTCTCGTTGCCCAAGTCAAATGCCTGTGGCATACTGATGGGCCGTTTATTTAAATGTTTTTGCTTCCGCTGTATTTTCTTTGGTTTGGTTCTGTGAACCTAAGTTGTAAGGCCTTGGGCCAAGAATTATGAACTTCAGTTATTATTGTAATAAAGCGTGGTTGGCAATGTATCATTTTTCTGATTATCTGTGTGTACTAGCGTTGACCTGGGACTAGTACTGCCATACACAGGGGGGTCCGGGAGTTTCTACTCCAGGGTCCCACATGACGTGAGCTCAGCGTAGGCAAAGCCAATGCGGGGTGGCATGAGTGCACATAGTAGAGCTAGCGGAGGTAAGAATCTAGGGGAGTGGTGGAGCTAGCTCGGCGCCAGGGAGAACAGGTGTTAAAGTTTTGTCACTTCTCTGGCTGGACGCAATGGGAAATCTAGTGCTAGGGAAAGGGAGGGGCTAGCTCGATAGCTTACGCGGGCAAGCACACAGAGGAGGAAGGGTGGTCGACCGGGCCGGCGGCAGAAGAAATAAAGGAAGAAGGCGAGGGACAGAGAGGCCAGGAGAAGGAAAATAGAAATGGCCTGAGGGCCCAAAGATTTTTGAAGAATTCCAAGGTCTGAATTTTAGATTTGTAATTAAGTTTGAATTTGAAATCTTGATTCAAATTCTAGATTGAAAATTTGAATTTTAAGGTTTTATCAAATTCCAATAGAAAAACTCTGAATCCTCAGAATTTTAGTTTTTGCATATGTAAATTTGATGGAAAAGATTTTAATATTAGTTTTTGATTTCAAGTTCTATTCTCAGTTTGAATTTCCAAATTCCAGTTTTGAAAGCAAATTTTAGGTCTTAGCGAAAGGGATTCAGAGTTTCTTTCTGATTTGGTTTTTATTAATTAAATCTGTTGTGGCTACAGACCAAACAGAGAAAGAGGGGTATGGTAGTGGAGAGTTAGGTGAGCAAATGACCTCTTGGGTCTTTCCCAAGAACCAGTCATGATACATAAGCATTCCCTCGTAAGGGGCGACTTTACCATCGTAGCCTTACACGAAGTCCCTCACCGAGGACAGGCTATGTCATTTACATGACTTACAACCTTCTCAACAGGCTAGCTGGGTTTAGGTGGAGGCCTCCCCTACAACAGGAGCCTCTCATGGTGAAGGGCTTCACAGGCCGAAGCCATGTTGCCGAGCCCTTTGGCCCCCTCCGTCCCTGTGGCCTGTGACGTTATGTGATTGTGGGTGAAGCGTAGTCGAAGGCGGGGGTCCGCAGCGGAGCCGTTGTCGAAGTCTCGCGCTGGGCGGTCGCAGGCGGAGTCGCACCTGTGCTGCGAAGGCGAAAGCCGCAATGATTTGTACTGCGGAGACGAAGACCTCGTTGATGCGGGAGGAGTGGGTAGGTGCTGGAGGTTGGGGCGTCTCATGCGCACGAGCAACTGTGTCGGTCCGACTCCCGCTGTTAGGACACGTGCGGTCGGCCGCGACGGCTGAGCCTCCGCCGGTTGCGCTCCCGAGCGTGGCTATATATGCAGTCATAGCGGTGTGACGAAGGACTGCTGGGACGAGCATGCGACAGGGTTAGCGTCAACCAAGGTGCTCTTGCGCATGCTTGTAGAAGGAAGAAGGTATGTTCTTGAGTTGGCAGAAAGGTTCGCGCCCCGTGCTGACGAAGAAGCATTGGGCGTTGCGTCTGGGGCATCCTTCGGTCCTCGGTCGTGGTGGTACATTACGCTTCGGGGCGACGGTAGCCGGGACGCGGTATGCGGTCAGCCGATCGCGAGTGCACGCACCTTGCTGGCGGCTGGCTTCGCGCCGGTCGGTGCGGACTCCCGCCGACTGACCCGCTGCGCCGGTGCTCTTTGTAACCTAACGTCCATGGAAAGGCATGGAACACATTAGAGTACTAAAACGGTTGTAGTAAGAGCGAAGAGGTGTAATGTGCGGTAAGTGCCGGGGTTGTCCCGAGCCACTGGAGTAGAAGGGGCGCCTTGTGGCGCGGCGTGCGGAGGTGCGGCTGTGTGTTGAAGGGCCTGAGCCGATGGCGGACTCAGGGCTGCGCCGCGGGGGCTAAGGTCTCGTCTAGGGCGAAGTCGGAGTCGTTCCGTTGAGACGAAGGCTTCGTGAAAAGCAGGTCAGTGGGCTCTTGGCGGTGTCGCGTGTGGCCTGCGAGGGTGGAGACCCCCTCGACGCGGCCATGTGCGCAAGTGCAATCCAGCGGGGATGCCGCATGCGTATGAGCGGCCGTGCCGCTTCGGCTTCCTCCGGGTGCGCCTCTCCGCGTGTGGGCGGTGCTTGGACTTCCGCCGATTGCGCTTCTTGACGCGTGGGCGACGCTTCGACTTCCGCCGATTAGGCTTTCACGCGTGGGCGATGCTTGGACTACTGCTAATTGCGCTTCTGGACATAGAGGAGAGCTGTATAAATACATACGAGGAGGGCCGTAGTGTCTTCCGGGCTAGATGAGATAATCTTTGATCTCGAAAATATGCCTTCTTCTGTTCATGAACATGCAGTGAAATGTTGCTGTGTTGATGAACAGAAGGAGGCCTATTTTCGAGCGCAATATTGCGGCGGTCGTCGGCCATCGCGCGTGCGCAGGGGAAGGAGGCCGCTACGTTGATCGGCGCGGACTTCACTGAATGGACTACATTGCGAGCGCTCCCCGAGGCGGGGGGGCGTCTCCTGGCGCACCTCTCCGGTGTGCGGTTGCGTGTTGACGTCGGGGGCAGAGCTGGGACTGCCTTGCGAAGCCGAAAATGCCGCCGAAGGCGGAGAGAAGTTATCTGGCGTAGATTCCCGAGCAGACACGCGGCAAGGCGCTATTGGCACGCCGTGCGCTGCCAGGGCCTTGGTGAGACCGCCACCTAACCGGGCGCGGCGCGCACGGGTAGGTGTGCCAGTACGATGGCAATCATGGGAAGGTGGGCGGTTTGCCTCCCAGCAGTTATGTTCATCGATGGCGTGGAAGACACAGGGGTATTAAGTACCCCTTGTGCTAGGCCACTTGCCTTTTCATCGCCTTGTCTTCTAGCCCCCGATCACGCGAGACAATCTCCTGGCCTGCTTGCTTCCTCCTACGTCTCGGAGCTCCAGAAGAACGATGGCATACGACGGAGCGCGCGTGTGGGTGGCTGACGACAGCGCCGTCTTCCGGCGGGCGTCGCCGCTCGAGGTGAGGTACACCCTCGAGGCGCGCGGCTCCGCGTCTGCGGACAAGTGGTGGATGGTGGCGAAGGGAGCAGGGGAACCATGCTCCCGCATCCTGGGCTCAACGCTAGCGACGGAAGAGACGATCCGTGGCTTTCTTCAGGATGGGAAGCTGTCGGACCGCCGGGATGTGCGACTGCCCGCGGGCGATGAGACTGAACCGCACCCCAAAACGATAGAGGCGATCGTGTTCGTCGCCAACTTCGAGGCTGGGCTACGCACTTCGGCCGCCAGACTTGTCGGGGACGTCCTTCGGGCCTTTGGGCTTGAGCTAGCGCAGGTGATGCCGAATGTGATAGCCCATCTCGCCGTGTACAATTGGGCGGTGCGCACGAAGGCATGCTGGCCGACCGCGTCACTATTCGTGTTTCTCCACGATGTCCGGTGCGCGGCGGAGGATGAGGGGGACGGGGCGCTGCCCACCTTCGGCGGCGTCGATCTCGCGCTACGGTGGGAGAAGATATTTCTCTCGGAGTCGAGTCGGGCAGAGTGGGAGCCGGACTGGATGAGGCGGTGGTTTTACCACCGTATGGCAGGCGGTAGTGACCTTGAGTGCTCGGGGCGGCCGGTGGCGCTTAACACCATGCCCGGCACGCCCCTAGATGATGATGACGAGTGGATAGCACGGAGGCTTGTGGGGATCACCGCTCGCTTCAACATGCGCGACCTCGCTGAGGAGTTCGTCATGTACGGCGTGGCGCCGCTGGCCGCGGAGTGGCATGTTGCTCCTGGGAGGCTTCGGCACGACAACGTCCGTGTTAGTGATATGCCCTAGAGGCAACATGGAGATGTTGTATATATCACATACTATGTTTATGATACATTATTTTGTTCCTTGGAATAGACATCATCATTATTGATCAATGAGTATGTGACTTATTCATGAGACTCTTAAATACTAAGATGTTGCTATTTCTAAATGATCCCTGATCGTATATCATATGAGGAACAAATATGATTCAAAGACAAAGATCAGCATATGTATTGATTGATGATCATGTCTCATGGATCATGGTATGGTGATACCAAATCAATAATATGGACATGTGTTAGTGAACATATGTTGGATAGATCTGCCATGAGACACTGCAGAGATTCCATGTGTCATCAGTTGGTCTCAAGTAGTGTTTATGTAGAGTCCTTAGACTTGAGATCATCATGGTTCCCAACATGAGTAGTAGCTTATTTTGGGACTACTAAACACTACTCCGTAACTAGGTAGTCATAAAAGTAGTCTTGGGTTTGCCATGAAACATGTAGTGGGATGTGAATGATCAAGATAGAATTTGCCCCTCCTTATGGGAGAGATATCTCTGGGCCCTCGATGTAATGGATTATGAAAGTGCATGGCCATGCCAAGGTGATTGAGGAGTCAATCACGAGTTTATAATCCATCACGGAATCGAGAGAGTGATTGAGCTATTAAGAGGATGACACAGTCTCGCCTTGAGCTCAATCTATATCGTGAGGCAAAGGGATTCGTACATGAGAGAACATTACAGTTCAGCCGATATGATCTTTACATATACATTGGGGTTAATATGTCTTACTAGAGGCCGCTATTAACATGGTAGCGGAAAGGCGTTTTCGGTCACGACCAAGTATACGTGAACCTCTGTGGTCGCACGCTTAACGGGTTGGAACACTAATTCGAATATGATTCGGATATGGGCTCAATTCGGATAGAGATCCGAATAGACTCCTATTGGGCCTCGGTCCACGAGGCCCACGTGAGGAGGTCTATATATATGGAGGCGAGGGGCGGAGGATTTGTCCCGATTAACATCTAGCAAAACCCTAGCCGCCACCTCCCGAGCCAAACCCTAGGCGCTCACGAGTGCTAGTACACTCGCGATCGGCGTTCCACCCGGGACGTGTGGATACCGGTGGAGGCGCTGCTCGTTGCGATCTTGATCGGCGTGCGTGGAGGAGACGATCTGTTCGGGACGATCGGCTACTTCCACTACTACCTCGACGCGCGAGATTGGATCGGTTTCCAACTCTTCTTCCGCTGCGCTACGCGTCTAAGTGGTAACGATCCATGATCCTTCCTTAGCATGATGTTCTTGGGTGCGCGGTAGAAAAGTTTTGTTTTCGCGCCCGTAGCCTCACGCGTATTCCAATAGTGGTATCAGAGCCATCTTGCTTAGTTTGCAATCTGGATCAGCGCATATATGTTGATATGCAATAGTAGTAGATTGGATCTATTACAGTCTAAATAAGGTAGCACGGGTTGATGAGATCAATCGGTCATAAGGGGTTGAAATTGGTATGAGTTGATAGCATCACAAGGCCAAAAAGATTAATTCGTGCTCCTTCTTTGATGTACGCGCGACTTGCCCCTACCGGCTGGAATCACCATCGGGGCTAACTGCGCGCACAATCAGTAGATCGAGCCAACAGATCGAGGTCTTGTGTTGTGGTCTCCTCAAGTAACCGATCGCGATGATCAATATGATTGATCTAATGAAAATTGAGACATTTTGAATGGCTCGGATTTGGGTTGATTTGATCGGCTCGATAAGATTTTGATAGCGATTTCATAGATGCGGGACCGCCGTGTGTATCCCCCCCTTGTATAGCGTCTTGGGTTCACATCGTTAGGTAGAATGCGGTTCTACGTCTAACTTATTTTTGCAGAGAATGATGTGAATAGTATAGCCCTATAGCTTATTTGAATGTATGAGATGTATGTGATGCATGTAACATTCGTTCATGGCCTGCGTGTCATGATTATTTCAGCTATTGTTAGCTGTATATATTGTATTTAACGACCTGCGTGTCGACCTTAATGCTTGAATCTATCTTTGTAATCTTCAATTTCTAGCTATTATAGGTAGTAGCCTAGTTTTGAGGTTACAAGCTTTTAAGCATGGTGGCCTAAAGGAGTGATGTGGAGGATGGAGATCGTCTACACCTACTTGGAGATGGATATCACCATTTTTGGGCCATACTACTTCACAGTTAAATGTGTTTATCTATGATGTTATCTATCTTATTCTTATGCAATGATATATGTGATATGTTGCTTTGGTAGGATAGAATCCTCTTAAAATTAGGTGTTAATGCCCTTCCATATGTTGCACCAAAGATAATGATCACCGCATGGTAGGTCTACCAAAGTAGAGTGCCATCGGTTATCATCATCATTTGGGGTAGATGTCGGACATCTACATGCGGAAGCATTTGGTTTACTTAACAAGGTTATCAAAATAGTTTTAGACCTTGGGGCATAGATTGGGGCCGAGGCATACCGATGTCACCCAAAGTAGAGTCACATAGGGATGTGATTAGCAAAGTGTTGCTTACCCATGTCACTAGTTTTCTAGCCGTGATGCCAAAGCTCACTAGGAATTAGTGAAATGAGGATCTTTACCCACTATGTAACTTAGAGGAGTTTTGTTGCAAAACTCATAGTGGGAGTCTTTTGCTAAATAGTTTAATAAAAGATGAACATAAACATAGTGCTAAACTTTGCATATTCTTGTGTTGTAGATCATGTCACTAACGCCGCATCCAAGACTTTTAATTTGCGATCTGTTCTTGAGAAAGAAAACTCAATGGAACAAACTTTTGGATTGGTATCGCAACTTGAGAATTGTTCTCAAGCAAGAGCGCAAGGAGTATGTCCTTGAGTCTCCTTACCCGAAGACTTGCACGATAATGCTACTGTGGCTGCACGGAGAGCTTATGAGAAGCAAACGAATGATTGCCTTGATGTGAGCTGTCTCATGCTTGCCACAATGTCCTCTCGAGCTTGAAGCAATATGAGAACACAGATGCCTACAATATCATTGTGGGGTTACGTGGTATGTTTGAGAACCAAGCAAGGGTGAGAGGTTCAATACTTCAAAGTCCTTATTTGCGTGCGAGCTTGCGAGAAGGAATCCGTCGACCCTCATGTGATTAAGATGATTGGCTACATTGAGAGTCCGGAAAAGCTTGGTTTTCCCTTAGCCAAGAGTTGGCTCGATGTGATTCTCGATCGCTTCCCGAGCTTTGAGCCATTCATAATGAACTTTCACATGAACAACTGGACAAGACCGGTGAGTTGCATGGGATGCTAAAATCTGCCGAGGAAAGCATTAAGAAAAGCAGCAATCATGTGATGATGATGCAGAAAGGCAAGGGCAAGCCCTATGTCAAGAGAATCGCGGTCAAAAGAAAGAAAGCTCTGATGCGATCGCGAGCGGTTCTAAGGCCAAGAAAGACAAGAAGGGCGATGCTCATCCCGATGCGATTGTTACTCACTGTAAGCAATCGTGACATTGGAAAAGGAACCGCCCAAAGTACTTGGAGGATCTTGAGAAGAAGAAGGAAGTACGACTTCCACCTGTATAAATGTTATAGAGATCAATCTTGCTACTTCATCAACTGATTCTTGGGTATTTGATACCGGATCGGTTGCTCACATTTGCAAATCGTTGCAGGGGCTAATAAGAAGTAGAAGTTTGAGGAGAAGCGAAGTGGATCTTCGCGTTGGCAATGGAGCAAAAGTTCTCATGCGGTAGCTGTTGGCACCATGCCATTGTCTTTACCTTCAGGATTAGTTTTGGAATTGAATAATTGTTATTGTGTTCCATCTCTTTCAAAGAACATTATTTCTGCTTCATGTTTGCAAGCAGAAGGTTATGACTTTAAATCTATGGACAATGGTTGTTCTCTTTATTTCAAAGATATGTTCTATTGTCATACTCCATTGGTGAATGGGTTATACGTTCTTACTCTTGAAGGGTCACGGTCTATAACATTAATGCAAAGAGGCAACGTCAGAATGATTTGAATCCCACGCTTATTTGGCATCGCCGCTTAGGTCACATAAATGAGAAACGCATGCGAAGCTCCATAGAGATGGTATTCGCACTCATTTGATTTTGAATCATTAGAGACATGCGAATCTTGTTTACTTGGCAAGATGACAAAGGCACCTTTCACCGGTCAAGGTGAACGGGCAAATGACTTATTGGCACTTGTACATACCGATGTATGTGGACCAATGAGCTTAATGACCAGAGGTGGTTTTCATGATTTCATAACTTTTATCGATGACTTTAGTAGATATGGGTATATCTACCGATGAAGATAAGTCCGAATCCTTTGAAAAGTTCAAAGAATTCCAAAATAAAGTGCAAAATCATTTAGGCAAGACAATCAAGTTTCTACGATCGATCGTGGAGGCGAGTATTTGAGCCATGAGTTTGGCAATCATCTAAAGAATTGTGGAATTGTTCCACAATTGACTCCGCCAGAACACCTCAATGTAATGGGGTATCGAGCGGAGAAATCGCACCTTATTAGATATGGTGCGCTCCATGATGAGCCAAAGTGATCTTCCGTTGTCTTTTTGGGGTACGCTCTTGAAACAGCCGCGTTCACACTAAGCAGGTTCCATCAAAATCGTGAGAAAAGACACCATATGAGATGTGGACAGACAACGTCCTAGCTTGTCTTTTCTTAAGATTTGGGGATGTGAGGCTTATGTAAAACGTTTACAATCTGATAAGCTCACTCCTAAATCGATAAATGCTTCTTTATCGGGTATCCTAAGGAAACAAAAGGATATTACTTTTATAATCGAGGAGAAGGCAAAGTGTTTGTCGCTCAAGCATGGTGTCTTCTTAGAGAAAGAGTTTCTCTCAAGAAGGGATAGTGGAGCACACAGTGCAACTTGAAGAAATTCAAGAAACACCGATAACGTTTCAGCTCCTCGAGAACCACAACAGATGAACAAACTGTTGAAGAACTGTTGTGGACACACCAGCACCACGTAGGTCGAAGGTCACGTCGTGCACCGAGAGGTACATGTTCTTGACTACTCAACAACGGGACATATTGTTGTTAAACAACGATGAGCCTAAGACCTATGAAGAAGCAATGGTGGGACCGGACTACGAGAAATGGCTTGAAGCCATGAGATCCAAATTGAATCCATGCACGAGAATCAAGTTTGGAACTTGGTTGATCCACTGATGGTGTTAAAACCATTGAATGCAAATGGGTTTTCAAGAAAAGATAGACATAGATGGAAATGTTCACATCTATAAAGCGCGATTAGTGGCCAAAGGTTTCAAACAAATTCAAGGTATTGATTATGATGAAACTTTTCGCCCGTCGCAATGCTAAAGTCTATTCGGATCATTCTAGCGATTGCTGCATATTTCGACTATGAAATATGGCAAATGGATGTCAAAACAGCTTTCCTTAATGGAAATCTGAGTGAGGATGTGTACATGACACAGCCCACGGTTTTGTCGATCCGCAATCGTTGGAAAGATATGCAAGCTTCAAAGATCCATTTATGGATTAAGCAGCATCTCGGAGTTGGAACATTCGTTTTGATGAAGTAATCAAAGGGTTTGGTTTCATCAAGAACGAAGAAGAGCCTTGTGTTTACAAAAGGCTAGTGGGAGCGCACTCGTATTTACGGTCTTATATGTGGATGACATATTACCGATCGGAAATGACATTCCTTTGCTCGAATCTGTTAAGTCTTCATTAAAAATAGTTTCTCTATGAAAGACTTAGGAGAGGCAGCATATATTCTGGGCATCAAGATCTATAGAGATAGATCAAAAGGCTAATTGGATTAAGCCAAGATCGTACATTGACAAGGTGTTGAAAAGGTTCAATATGCATGATTCCAAGAAAGGTTTTCTACCTATGTCACATGGTATAAATCTTAGCAAGAATCGGTGTCCTAGTACACCGATGAGCGGGATAAAATGAATGCGATTCCATATGCTTGGCTATTGGGTCCATTATGTATGCCATGCTTTGTACACGCCCGGATGTTTCGTATGCTTTAAGTGCTACGAGTAGATACCATCGAGATCGGTGAAAGTCACTGGATTGCCGTAAAGAACATCTTGAAGTACTTGAGAAGAACTAAAGATGTGTTCCTTGTCTATGGAGGTGAGGAAGAGCTCGTTGTAAATGGTTACACCGATGCTAGCTTCCAAACCGACAAAGATGATTTTAGATCGCAATCTGGATTTGTGTTACTCACTGAATGGCGGTGCGGTAAGTGGAAGAGTTCCAAGCGCAGACGGTTCTTGATTCTACAATGAAGCCGAGTACATAGCAGCTTCGAAGCGCCAAAGAGGTATTTGGATCAAGAAATTTATTTCGAGCTTGGTGTGATGGCTAGTGCCTCCAGCCCAATGGACCTCTACTGTGACAATAGTGGGGCCATTGCGCAAGCCAAAGAGCCTAGATTGCACCAGAAGTCCAAGCACATTTTACGGCGATTTCATCTCATCCGCGAGATAGTGGAGAGAGGCGATGTGAAGATATGCAAAGTACAAACGGATTTGAACATTGCAGATCCGTTGACAAAGCCGCTTCCCCAGCCAAAGCATGAGGCTCACACTAGGGCAATGGGTATTAGATATCTACATGGTTGACTCTAGTGCAAGTGGGAGACTGTTAGTGATATGCCCTAGAGGCAACATGGAGATGTTGTATATATCACATACTATGTTTATGATACATTACTTTGTTCCTTGGAATAGACATCATCATTATTGATCAATGAGTATGTGACTTATTCATGAGACTCTTAAATACTAAGATGTTGCTATTTCTAAATGATCCCTGATCGTATATCATATGAGGAACAAATATGATTCAAAGACAAAGATCAAGATATGTATTGATTGATGATCATGTCTCATGGATCATGGTATGGTGATACCAAATCAATAATATGGACATGTGTTAGTGAACATATGTTGGATAGACTGCCATGAGACACCGCAGAGATTCCATGTGTCATCGTTGGTCTCAAGTAGTGTTTATGTAGACTCCTTAGACTTGAGATCATCATGGTTCCCAACATGAGTAGTAGCTTATTTTGGGACTACTAAACACTACTCCGTGGCGGGTAGTCATAAAAGTAGTCTTGGGTTTGCCATGAAACATGTAGTGGGATGTGAATGATCAAGATAGAATTTGCCCCTCCTTATGGGAGAGATATCTGGGCCCTCGATGTAATGGATTATGAAAGTGCATGGCCATGCCAAGGTGATTGAGGAGTCAATCACGAGTTTATAATCCATCACGGAATCGAGAGAGTGATTGAGCTATTAAGAGGATGACACAGGTCTCGCCTTGAGCTCAATCTATATCGTGAGGCAAAGGGATTCGTACATGAGAGAACATTACGAGTTCACCGATATGATCTTTACATATACATTGGGGTTAATATGTCTTACTAGAGGCCGCTATTAACATGGTAACTGGAAAGGCGTTTCGGGTCACGACCAAGTATACGTGAACCTACAGGGTCGCACGCTTAACGGGTTGGAACACTAATTCGAATATGATTCGGATATGGGCTCAATTCGGATAGAGATCCGAATAGACTCCTATTGGGCCTCGGTCCACGAGGCCCACGTGAGGAGGTCTATATATATGGAGGCGAGGGGCGGAGGGGATTTGTCCCAGTTAACATCTAGCAAAACCCTAGCCGCCACCTCCCGAGCCAAACCCTAGCTGCTCACGAGTGCTAGTACACTCGCGATCGGCGTTCCAGCCCCGGACGTGTGGATACCGGTGGAGGCGCTGCTCGTTGCAGTGCTGATCGGCGTGCGTGGAGGAGACGATCTGTTCGGGACGATCGGCTACTTCCACTACTACCTCGACGCGCAAGATTGGATCGGTTTCCAATTCTTCTTCCGCTGCGCTACGCGTCTAAGTGGTAACGATCCATGATCCTTCCTTAGCATGATGTTCTTGGGTGCGCGGTAGAAAAGTTTTGTTTTCTGCTTCCGTAGCCTACACGTATTCCAATAGTCCGCCCTTCCGTGTCTTCGCTGCTGAGGCCCTCCGGTCTGCGTAAGTTGTCTTGGAGTTTGCCTTTGTGTGTCATTCGTCGAGACTGTTGTTTTTACAACGTGCCCCCGTGCCCTTCGCAGGTATTTCCCTGGGGGACGTGGAGCGTGCAATGGGTGCATTCCTTGGACCGTACACAGCCAGGGAGCACGCGCTGCGCATGTCTGCGACCGCGGAGGTAGGTCTGGGGCGATTGAACCGCGTGTGCGAAGCCTTGGGTATTAGGGTGCTAGAACGCGTTGTTCCAGCCCCCAACCCACCTTGCCGCTATTCCACGGGGGAGGGGGTACTAGCGGACGTGGGTTCCGGCTCGGCGGAGCATGCAAACTTGGAGGCGGGGGCGAGTGCTGCCTCGCCACCAGCCGGCGTTGGGACGGAGCCATCACTCACGGAAGATGCTGGGGCGAAGCCGCTGCTCGCAGAGGATGCTGGGGCAGAGCCGTTGCTCGCGGAGGATGGTGGGGCGGAGCCATTGCCCGCGGAGTTCATTCCCAGGACCGTGGGACCTCCTTCTGCGGCGGTTTCCGAGGCGGGGCCGCCTTCTTATTCCCCGAAGGCGAAGCGACCCCGCATACGGTCGCCCCTTCGCTCGGTTGAGGGGTTTGTTGTAGCGAGCCAGGTCAGAGCCCTATGGGACTCCGACTCGGACACCGAGTGCTTCGGTGCCCCCGCGGCCCCGATCAAGCCTGTAGCTGCCGGGGGCGAGGCTTGGTGGAGCTAAGCTCCGACACCGAAGTTCCCCCGCTTGGCGAGGTGGATGGGGATACGGAGGTCCTTGCGGATTTGGGCGGGGCTGAAGGTAGACATTTCTTGATTATGACCTGCTAGGTATTTGTAGGGCTGACCGTCGTGTCCCCTCGCAGCAACATGGTTCCCCGAACGCGGGCGACCTTCGGAGCCCGAAGACGGCTGCTTGGGAGGGGCGTCTGGTGCCGCCAAGACTATTACCGCGGATGCCGCCCGTCGTCTAGCAGATTTCGTCCCTCGAACAGCGGTGTTGTCGGCGTGGTGGGGGCCGCGGATAGTGCAGTCGCGAGCTTAGATCGTGACGCACTGTAGATCTGCGGGCCTGGATTGCTTGAAGGGGTGCTAGAGGTCTCTGAATTGAGGGTAAGTGCCTGACCCCGAGCAGCACGTGGCCATTGGGAGGTGTACTGATTGCTTCATTGTATAGACCTTCGCCTTCAGCCGGGCGCTGCAGGCGGCCCATGTCCGGGAACGGGAGGCTTTGGAGGATCGACTGCGCGCCGTCGAAGGGGCCCTTCGCGCATTGGAGGAGGCGCACTCCGCTAAGGATGACCGCATGCGGCTCCTAGAAGCGGAACGCGCGGCGGCCGTCTCATATGCTACGAAGCACGTGGCATCGACTCAGCAGGCCGCGGTGGTGGAGCGTGACGGGCTGCTCCAGCAGGTTGCCGTACTGGAGGAAGAGAACGGCCACCTCGCTGCGTCCTTGAGGGAGCGGGATGAGGCACTAGGTGCCGCTTCGGCGACAGCGTGGGAGGCTATGCTAGCCCTGGAAGGTACCCTTGAAAATCTTGTTACGGAGGTACCGCCCCGCTCCTTCGGGCCCGAAGAGCTTCCACGGACACTTCGACGGATTGCGGAGGTTGCCGATCTAGCTTAGGCGGCCGCGACATCCTTTGGCAACCACTGCTCCTATGTGACTGCTTGTCTAGCGTGCGCTCTTCTCCAACACCGGGGCTGTCGTCATGTCGACGAATTGGGTGACCCGCAGCTGGAGATGCCCGCTGGGGCCGGGGTGATGTCCGGTGTCATGCGCGCCATTCGGTTTTTTCACGAGCAGATCTGGGAGTACATCGGGGAGGCCGCAGCGAAGGTGGAGCTGCGGCGGAACATGTACGGCGAGGGGAACCTTGGCGACTGGCTTGATGAAGTTGCCTGGCGCGACGATGACGGGGCCAACGGCTCAAAGCAGGTGTGACCCCCGGGTTCTTGTACGTTGGTGTGTGTTGTAAGCTTGTGTACCCCCTGCCGCAGATGAAGTGAAAATTGCTTCGCTTCTTTGATTGACCTTGCCACTTTGCTCCGAGCAGCTGCCCGATGGGGACCTGCTGCTGATTTCTAACGTCATAACCCAGCGCCGCTTACGTCACTGGTGGCGGGCCGAAGACTCACTCAACTTCTGGGCGAATCGACCCTCAGCGGGCGGGACTTCGGCGCGAGAGATCGTCCCAGTGAGGCCAGACGAGTAGTGCCGGCCTGGCGGGTTTTGTAAGAACGTTGTGGTAGCGTGGTAGACAAGCTGGAACATTCGTCACCACTGTCGTTTTTGGATGCGTCCGCTTTGTGCCTTCTTTTCTTGTGGTGTTTGTTGGTTGAGGCAGATGCTTGGGTAGGCGTGGAGGTGGGGCGGCACCTAGTCGAAGTAGACGCGCGAGCACTCCGTCCCCTACCCTCCGAAGTGGTGACAGCGGAGTTGGCGCCTAGTCGATGTAGACGCGCGAGCGCTCCGTCCCCTACCCTCCGAAGTGGTGGCAGCGGAGCTGGTGCCTAGTCGAAGTAGACGCGCGAGCGCTCTGTCCCCTACCCTCCGAAGTGGTGGCGCGGAGTGGTGCCTGGTCGGCAGACGCGCGAGCGCCTCGTCCCCTACCCTCGGCGGTGGCGGCGGGCCGCACCTGGTCGGCGAGACGCGCGAGCGCTCCGTCCCCTGCCGCTTGCGCTGGGTAGGATAAGATAAGCTTGGGGAGGGACCGGGACCTAGCTTCGTAGGTCCTGCCCGGGTGGTCAATGGAGGACCTCACGGGCGGCACTGTTTCGCTGAGTTTTCGAACGCCGATGGGACAGCTGAGGCGGGATCAACGGAGGTCCGCACATGGTGTGGTACGGCTGCGAGGGAGGTGTCTCTTGGCTGTCGCCCATTGCTTTGGGCCCCGCAAGATAGGGGGGGTACGCATGGCGCGTAGCTGACAGAGCCCTGTAAGTGGGGTGGGGGCAACACTGTCGCACCATGTGCCCCTGGGGCGGGCGATGGGACTCTTGAGGCGTAAAGTCCGCGGTCTTGCTTCTGGGGCTCTTTAAAAGGGGGCGAGTGGCCGAGTGGAGCGGCACTTGCCTTCCCAGACATCGCACCCCACACTCAGTTTGTTCCAACTTCGCTCAATAGCGTGGGGGCTCCAGAATGTGGCTGATGCCGCCTGGGCGATCGCGGGGTCGGGCATCCCGCCCATGTGGGGGGATGCGATGCCACGATGTGTTTTCCCCTCGCCCGTGCGCCAAAGAGCCGCGGTTGGTGCGGGGTAGTGGGCAATTCACTTGTACTTCATCAAGGCCGCTCCTAGCTTCAGGAGTAGACTGTTATGGTGTGCCGCGCGAGGCCACGTCCCGCCCTGTTGTCCCGTACAGGCGCCTGTTCTCTTCCCCAGTCTCCTCCCCTAGCTACTGGGCGCTTGGGATGAGGAGAGGAGGGGGGTCGTGGTGCTTGCGATGCTGCAGGGAGCCATGCTGCTTCGAGGGCAGGCGTCGGCTCCTTCAGCTCGGGGCGGCATGCCTGGGGGGCCCTGGGCGCTCTCCGTCTTGTGGCGCCTTACTGGGGCGATGCTGTGTCCTGAGCTCGAACGTCAATGGCTTCTCGGCTCTTCCTGTGCCGGAAGGACCGCGTCCGTGTGGGCGCTTTCGCCGGGCGCGTTTGGTTTCTCGGCTCTTGTGCCGAGGCGCGGGCTATTGAGCCCCTGCGCCTCGCTCCTGTACTCGCGGCCGACCGCCCATGCGGTGCACGCGGTTTGCTGGGAGCGCGTGAAGCCTCTAGAGTCCGTGCGCCGTTGTATGTGGACTCCGGTGAGTGCGTGGGAATATCATCCACGTCTTATTTATACTCCGGAGAGTACGTGTGGTGAGAACACCAGCGCGTACGCGGGACATCCACGTCTTGTTTAGACTCAGTAGAGTGCGCAGGGAAAACATCCCCGTCTTTGTTTGTACTCCAGAAAATGCGTGGGATTATCAACCACGACTTACTTAAGCTCCGGAGGGTACGCATCGCGCGCGCGGGACATCCGCGTCTTGTTTACACTCAGTAGAGTGCGCAGGGAAAACATCCGCATTTTTATTTGTACTCCGGAGAATGCATGAGACTATCAATCACGGCTTATTTAGGCTCCGGAGGGTACGCCATCGCGCGCGCGGGACATCCGCGTCTTGTTTATACTCAGTAGAGTGCGCAGGGAAAACATCCGCGTCTTATTTATACTCCGTAGAGTGTGCGCGAGGGCGTCCCCCCGCTGCGTCTTATTTATACTCCGTAGAGTGCGTGCGGAGGCGGACCTCGTCGCTACGTCTTATTTATACTCCGTAGAGTGCGTGCGGAGGTGGACCTCGACGCTACGTCTTATTTATATTCCGTAGAGTGCGTGCAGAGGCGGACCTCGTTGCTACGTCTTATTTATACTCTGTAGAGTGCGTGCGGAGGCGGACCTCGACGCTACGTCTTATTTATACTCCGTAGAGTGCGTGCGGAGGCGGACCTCCGTGGAGTGCGTGTGCGGAGGTGAGTCTCCATGTGGTGCATGTGCGGAGGTGAGTCTCCCTGTGGTGCGTGGGCGGAGGTGAGTCTCCATGTGGTGCGCGTGCAGAGGTGAGTCTCCGTGCAGTGCGTGGGAACATCAACCACGTCTTTATAATCCGGGGAGTACGCGTGGTAACAACACCAGCGCGTGCGCGGGATTTCGCGTCTTGTTTATACTCAGTAGAGTGCGCAGGGAAAACATCCGCGTCTTATTTATACTCCGTAGAGTGCGTGCGGAGGCGAGCCTCCGCACATGTTTGGTGGGGGGGCATGAATAGCCTCGCAAACGGTGAAATTTATTAAATTCCCGTTTGCGCGGGTGAGCGAGTACAAAAGGTTATAAACTAACCACAGGACCCGTTGTCGCGGTGGTGAGACGGGCGCGCCTTAGGGGACGCACTGAACTCCCCGGTGCGAGCCTCGGGTTCCATGCTCCATGTGCCGAGGCATGTGCTGGTCGCCAAGGACTGTGATTATACCTCGTGGGCCTAGAAGCTTCACACATAGGAAGCCATGGTGTGGTACTGCCCCGAAGGAATTGAGGGTCGATCTCCCCAAGATGGCATTGTAGGGGTACTGGATATCCACGACATCAAAGGTGGCGTCCCTACTCACCACGTTATCGTCCTGGCCGAATGAGACCTGCAAACATATTTGGCCCAGCGCCAATAGCGGCTGACCTCCGAAGCCCTGCAGCGGAATTCTTGAGGGGCCTAGGCGACTGCGAGGGATCGCCATCTGGTCAAAGGCCTGCGCGAACAAAATGTTCGCGGAGCTGCCCCCATCGACCAGGACACGCCGGACGTCGCACCCGGCAACCACGGCCTGGATGACTAGGGGATCCTGATGGGGGAACTCCACGCCTTTGGCGTCGGCAGGCGTGAAGGTAATCGCATGCTGCGCCCAGTCTGGCGATGCGTTAGCCGGGTAAGCCGCGTGTGGTGTAGCTCCGCGCGTAGGCCTTGCGCTGTCGCTCCGAGGCAAACTCCAAGGAGGAACCTCTGGAGATGACGTTGATGATCCTGCGCGGGGCGCCCTCAAGGGCATGGATCCGCAGGGGGCTTTCCTAGGGCTGCTGCACCTAGGCTTGTACCCGCCGGAGACCCTTCTGAGGCTGCGTGTAACATCCCAATTTTTGCATTTATTTTGAAGAAATAGTTTTAAATTAATAATTTCCAATTATCTGGAATTTTCTGAAGTTAAAGTTTCTGTTGAAAAGAAAATTTAATATCAAAATAAGTTGGAAATATTTTTAATATGTTTAAAACATTATCAGTGAATTATGTGAATTTTTCTGGAATTTTTGGAATTTATTTGGTATTTTTATCGAGTATTTTAAAGTCTCTAATGATTTCGAAATATATATAAAAGATTTAAATATCAAAATCTCCCTCGGGCTGACACTTGTCATGCATCCGAGCCATTCCTCCCCGGCCCGAGTTAATCCCCGCCGTCTACGCCTCATCCCGCCTCCCCTCTCTCTCGCAACGCCAAGTGTCGCGCATCCGGCAGCAGCCCGGCCATCCCAGCGATTAATACTCAAAAGGATTAATCATCCTTATTGGGTAGGTTGATCCTCCCCGCCCGACTGGTTACCGCCGCCCGCTCTCTTCCCTCCCCCGCTCCCTCGGCGCGCGTTCGAGCCCCGCTCCGCGCGCGAGGTTGAGTTTCTTTTTTTCGATTTGCGCTGACAAGCGGGCCCCACCTGTCATAGACCGGTCTGTGTGGACTCACTGCCAGCGGGTCCCACCTGTCAAAGCCGTCGTTCCCGACGCGTGTCGTCATCTTGACCGTTCATGAATGCCGTATTAAATCGCAGCCGCCCGTTGCCACTTAGTACACCCCATCGGCTCAGATCTAACCTGTGTTGTCGGATTGAATCTCGATCGTTCCCTTTCACTTACCCCTTCGCCCGTGATCCAGCGGCCCCGATCTTTTCCTT
Source organism: Melocanna baccifera (assembly GCA_036346265.1). Classification (NCBI taxonomy): domain Eukaryota; kingdom Viridiplantae; phylum Streptophyta; class Magnoliopsida; order Poales; family Poaceae; genus Melocanna; species Melocanna baccifera. Next base: position 4,057,499 of record CM070696.1, on the reverse strand, counting down.
ATGCCACACGTCACTAATCCAACCGTCGCCTGATTTCCTTCTCTTTTTCTTCTCTCACTGACGCGCGGGCCCCGCCTGTCAGGTCCTCCGTCCCCGATTGTCTTCCTTCTTCCTCGCGCGATCACCGCCGCTGCCGCCGCCATTGATTAGAAAACCGAAGCTTTGAAAGCTTCGGTTTCTTGCCGATTTATTTCCCCACACCATTGCGCATTCAAATTAACGCCTCCCCGCACCCCTCTGAGGCATAATCACTCCTAATTGCAGCCGTTATCACCTTCGCGTTAACCTTCCCCGTCCGTTGCACTCCGGCGGACTTCGCGCGACCGTTACACCCCTCCCCGGCCTATAAAACCCACACCCCGAGGTCCCTCTACCGCTGCCGCTCCTCCCTCACCTCTCAAGCGAATCACCCGAGCGCCAGAGCCCTTCCTACGCCCGATTTCTTCCCCGCGGCTTCAAATACTCCGGCGAGCAATTCCGCCGCCTCGGGCTTCCTCATTCTCGCCGACGCCTTCCCGACGTTGCTGGTGCCAAGGCGATTCCCGGCGACCCCTTCCCCGAGCTGCTGCGCCACTGGATCTCCTCCGCCGCCGTGAGGTTCCTCTCCGACCGCCGCCCCTTCTCGCCGATTCTTCCCTCCGGTCACCCTCGGCCTCCGCGCAAGGTACCAATGCATTCCCTGCATCCTCCTTTTCATTTTGGTACCCTTGGTCGGCGCCGCCAATCACGGAGCTCGGCGACCCTCGGTCCCCGTGGCGCCACCACCGCCGCCGGCCGTCGGCCGTCGGTGAGGTGGCAGCAGCGTGGCGGCGGTCGGCGCCACGTCGGCGCCACCCGAGCGCCCCGCCACCTCGCGCGTGCGCGCCACGTCGGCAAAAGCGATGGCGTGGCGACCACGCGGCGACCACGCGTCGCCACCACGTGTGCCACGTTGCCGCCGGCCTCCCGCAGATAATCCTCAAGAGGATTACCTACCCATTAAGGGTAGGCGGTGCCTCCCGCTCACTTGGCTAGCGCCGCTCTCTTCCCCTCCCACTCCTCGGCTGCGTTCGAGCCCGCCCGCGTGCCGAGGTTGAGTTTTCTCCGCTTTAATCCACGGCGACAGTAGGCCCCACCCGTCGACGACCACTCTGCGCTAGCCAGCGACAAGTGGGTCCCGAGTCGAGTGGGTCCCATATGTCAGAGACTCATTTTAAATGAAATTTCTGACCAGTGGACCCCACATGTCAGAGATTTCCGAATTTCTGGATTTATTCAAATCTGAGATTTTCAAATAGCCATATCTTTCTCATTTTAGCTCCAAATTGGTCCATTCAAATTTCTAAATTCATCTAAAATTTCAATCTTTCATTTGGTATATTTATTTTCAATTTTTGAATTTTTATTTTATTTTATTTATTTGGAATTCTCGATTTATGTGTAGAGACCGATTTGTCAGAGCAACCTCAAGAGCAAGTTGTGGAAGATTTCAACTGGACACGTGAAAGCAAGTCTCCTTTGACCATTTTGCTCCTATGTTTTGCAAGTTTCCTTTGATCAACTTGCTCCAATGATTTATAAAATGAGTAGGTAGTTATTTTAAAATTAATGCATGCTTATGTTATATCAAGTGATAATTTGATTTAGAAAATTTAGTTAAATACCCAATTTGCTATACCTTCCATTGAAAATTGTTTATCTTGTACCATTGTCAACTTAGGATATCCCTTTGACTCAATAATGAGTTAGTGTTACAATTGTTGAATGTTTAAATACTAGCAAATGCTTAGCGTAGCAAATTAATGTATTAATACTCAAATGAGTAGCATGATTATCAAATGTTTTGATGAATGATTTGTTTGAACATTGGTAATGGATGTTACCATTGTTAAAAGTTTTGTTTGAAAAGTGGTAATGGGTGTTATCACCGATAATTTAAAAGTAAAAAAATGGATTTCAAAGGGAAAAGTTGACAAGGGTGGATGGAAGGTTTGGTAGTGCGATTAGCACGAGAATTGTTGGGTTTGTGAATGAGCCACCCAGTCGTTTAAGGACCGGCGCTTGTGTTTGTCCAAACTAAGCAAAACAGTACAACCACAAGTCTATATGGAGTGCGACCTAGCTAACTACCCTATAATAGTGTAGTTTAGATATCACCGATGGTGTATTGAGTGCCGTGGTGTCTTGGTTACTCATAGTGAGGGACAGGGTTTCTTGTACTCACATGGCGCAAGAGGGGCTCCAACTCGTGGATTCGAGTTGTGGTGAAACCTTAGCGGGTGGTATTTAAACTATCTTTGGAGTAGGCGAAAGGCTTTGTGATAATTTATCTGGGTCTCATGCCAAAGGAAGCGTGTTGACTATTAAAATAATTTATCTCTTGTGGGTAAAGTGTACAACCTCTGCAGAGTAAAAACTATTCGAATAGCCGTGCCCACGGTCAAGGGCGGGCAAAGAATGCATTCACATGGTAGAAGTTTTGGTTTTGATTTCAAAACAAAATAAGTTGGAGAAAAACTCGGGAGTAGTATAACTCTCGTGATGTTCAGATCAGGGGATGTAACCTGAGGTTTTGAAAATTGGCTGTGATGGCCTGAGATATTAGTGTTGGTAGTTTAACCTTCACTAAAGCACTTATCCAATTTCGTTTATTAAAAACAAGTTGTTTACAAAATGGCTTTTAAAGTAATTATGTAGATTTGAAATAAAATGTTGATGTTGCAAATAAACCATATAACCTTCCTTTGTGAAACCTTACATCTATGCATTTTTCCCAAGACTTGCGGAGTACATTTTTGTACTCATCTGTTGCTCTATAAAAATAAAAGCGAGAGAATGGAGAAGATCAAGTGGAGAGTATGACTTCTGCGCGAATGTGGATGCGGTGGTTTATTCCGGATGCCTAGGATTCGTTTCCCAGTCAATTGCACGTGGCGATTGATGGGTCGATCAAGTTATCTTTGCTTCATTTGTGTTTATTTTTGCTTGCGGTTACGTGAACCTTAGTAAGGCAATGGCCTTTGTAAAACTTCATCACTATTGTAATAAAGCATTGTTGGCAATATATCATCTTTCTGTTTGAACTGTGTGTACTAGCATTGATCTCAGGACTAGTACAAGAATACACAAGTGCAGGAGTTTCTACTCCGGTCTCACAGAAGTGGTATCAGAGCCATCTTGAGTGTAGAACGAGCCCTAGGTTTTGGGAAGCTTTAAGGATTTATATTTAATAAAAATTTATGTACAAAAATATAAGTTTCTTTTGCTTCTACTCTTTCCTTACTTAGTATCTTGTTCTTGTCCTACTCTCATTATTTAAAAATCTTTACTAATCTCTCCTTATTCTCAAACTTATAGATGGCAGGTTTTTCGTCGTCTTGACCCGTGGGATCACCATTCTCATGGCGAGAGTGAGGAGCTTTGCGACTCTTCTCGACGATTAATGCAGCATCGAAATATAATCAACAGCCCATTTTCAGAGGGCGGAACACTAGAGTGATGACTATGGATTCATGGACCATGGAAGTATTCATCTATGCTCCAGATGGGCAGCTTAACCCCGTCTACTGCAGTATTGAGCACCCTCGGACCCACTGTACAGACGCTATCCAAGATGCAGCCAAGATGGCGATAGCAGAGTTGTGCAGGAGGCACAAAGGGAATTCTGACGATCGCCTTACGCTTCTTTCCGACTACGAGCGGGACAAACTCACCCGAGGCTTTCGGATCGTGGTGGGCGACCCACGCTGTCTCATCAGTGCGATTCACCCAAGCATCGACCGCGACTTACGCCAGAGCTCAGCAGGAGATAGGACTTCTCCGAATGCTTCTGACGTCGAGCTACAACCACTCCGACACTCTCCGAGCACAGCTGCTGCAGAGTCAGACCGCCCACGCCGACGCTGTACAGGCGAGGACAGCTGCTGAGGCAGAGGTGGAGCGTCTTCGAGCTGCCACCACTACACCGACTCCACCAGCTCCTGTTGCTGCTCCAGTCAGACTCTCAGGACCTCGCACTAGGCTCACGGCAAGGAAGAGTGTGCGACGCCCCAGTCCGCTACCCGACCTAGACATTGACGGATCCAGCCAAGGACGCCCGGCGCTCCGTTCGGATCACCTACTTTCAGCCAGAGCCGATCACGGTCGCGTTCGCCGAACAACTGCCGTGATTGTGGACAGAGTCACTCGTCGGACTCAGAGGAGGATCCCGAGGAGGAGCCAGAGGAGCGTATCATCGTTGAGGACAATTAGATGTTAGATAGACTACCCTTTTTCAGTCGTTTATCGATACTAGAACGCTTTTATAATGATATGATGTAATAAAATGGATTGTACCGAGCCTTGTGCATTTGTGGTACAACCATTTCAAAAGTTAATTTGAATTTCAAAAGTTGAGTTTTCTCAATCTGTTGTGTTGATCTTGTGTGTGGTTTTGGGATGATAAAATTGCCCCGTCTCTCATCTATGCTTTCCTCTCTTTTCTGTACTTTTCTTGATGGAGCTTCAGATGGTGAACACAAGAAGCAACATCAACAACAACCCAGCGCCCAACAACAATGAAGCCCCAATTCCACCTCCGCCAGCCCAAGCTCCCAATATGGAACAAATGATGGCCATGCAATTACAACTTCTTCAGGCTTTGGCCCAAAATCAAGTCAATCAAGCTCAGCAAGTACCTATTCACCCACATGATCTAAGCTCGGGGAATTTATGAGGACCCGACCCCCGACCTTCGCAGGATCTGCCGATCCGTTGGAAGCGGATGATTGGATTAAGGAAGTGGAAAGGAAGCTGAATCTAGCTCAATGTGCTGAACATGAGAAGGTTATATATGCTGCTCATCAACTCCAAGGAGTTGCTGCCAATTGGTGGGACAATTACTGTGCTGCACACCAGGATGCCCAGAACATTGGTTGGGCAGAATTTTTGGAAGCCTTCCGTAATGCTCATATTCCTATGAGTATTATGGAAATGAAGAGGAAGGAGTTCCATCATTTCTGAGGAAACCTGAGCGTTTCCGCTTATTTAAGCAAATTCATTCAGCTATCTAGATATGCCCCGGAAGATGTGGCGACTGATGCCGCAAAGATTTGGAGGTTCATGGGAGGGATAGACCCCAATCTTAAGGTTCAATTAGTCTCCAATGACTACCCTACTTTTCAGCATCTAGTGAATAAAGCTTTATTGCAAGAAGATGCTCAACGCCAACTCTTCGACTCCCGGAAGAGGAAGTTCCAAGCTCAGCAGTCTGCGAGCAGTTCACGATTCACGCCACCACAAGTACAACCGACCTCCGGTACATAGTCATACAAGGATACCGATTTCGCACCTCGTCCTTTACCTCAAGCTCCTAGAACTGGAAATGCAGCCCAAGCGCAGCAAAGCGAAATATAGCTGCAGGAGTGCAATGCTACAATTGCAAGAATATGGGACACTATGCCAAGAATCGCCCACGAAGCGTCAAGCGGTAACCGGTTCGTTTCAATCTTGACCCTACACCAGCAAGAGCTCCAACCAATGGTCAAGGTCGTGGAAGCCCTCAAACTCCCAAGACTCCACGAACATTAATCGAGGGTATCAACCATGTTACCGCAGAGGCAATGAATATGCACCGGCGTAGTTACGGTAAGTTTCTAGTGAACTCGCATCAGCAATTATATTATTTGATTCGGAGCTACACATTCTTTCGTAACAAAGGTTTTGTTGAAAAGAATAATTGGAAAATTTGTTTGCTAAAGGACCTTATGATAGTCCAATCCTCGAAAAGAATTGAGGACTAATTTGGTTAGCCCTAGTGCAACCATAATTATAAATGGAGTAAAGTTCCTAGCTAACCTTATTATAATAGACTCGATGGCATAGATATAATACTTGGTATGGATTGGTTGATCAAGTATAAAGGGATGATAGATTGTGCCAATCGTGCCATTATCCTTACCAATTCGATGGAATTCAGATAAGACATGAGGCGCTTATGCACTCAAAGAAGGACAAGATGTTAACCAAACCTAAAGGGAAAAGTTTGGAAGATGTGTCGATAGTCCGCGAGTACCGGATGTTTTTCTGAAGATTTGCCAGATTACCACCAGATCGAGAAGTTGAATTTGTTATAAACCGTGCCCGTACACCCAATATCAAAAGACCCTATCGGATGTCACCGATGATTTGGCGTAAGTCAAGAGGCGATTCAAGAATTGTATGAGAAAGGATTCATCGGACCAAGTTCTTCGCCTTGGGAGCCCGGTGCTTCTAGTAAAGAAGAAGGATGGTAGTCAACGGATGTGCGTTGATTATCGAGCTTTAAATGAAGTCACTATAAAGAATAAGTATCCCTTACCTCGGATCGATGATTTGTTTGACCAACTCATAGGATCAAGTGTCTTTTCCAAGATTGATCTTGGTCGAGGATATCATCGATTGAAGATTAGAACGAAGATATACCAAAGACGACCTTCGCCACAAGATATGGATTATATGAGTATACGGTGATGTCTTTTGGTCCGACAAATGCACCGCATACTTCATGAACTTGATGAATAAAGTCTTCATGGATTATTTAGATAAGTTTGTTGTTGTTTTCATAGATGATATTCTTATCTATTCAAGAATAATAAAGAACATGAAGGTCATCTAAGGATAGTGTTGCAAAGACTCGTGAACATCGCTTATATGCCAAATTTAGCAAATGTGCATTTTGGTTAAAAGAAATTGAGTTTTTGGGACATGTGATATCAGCAGAAGGAGTATCTCAGAGATCTGGAAAAGTTAAGGATGTATTAAATTGACTCCACCCAAGACAAGAACCGAGATCCAAGTTTTTAGGATTAGCAGTTACTATCGTCGATTTATTGAAGGCTTTTCCAAGATTGCCAGACCTTTAACCCAGCTGTTAAAGAAGGAGAAGAAATTTGAATGGAGTAAATCCTGTGAGGATAGTTTTCAAGAATTAAAGAAAAGGTTAACTTCAGCACCGGTTCTGAGGTTACCCGATATTCGAAAAGATTTTGAGATATTTTGTGATGCTTCAAAACAAGGTCTTGGTTGTGTACTAATGCAAGAAGGAAGGGTGATAGCTTATGCATCAAGGCGATTAAGACCGCATGAAGAAAATTATCCCACTCATGATTTAGAACTAGCTGCTGTTGTGCATGCTCTAAAGTTATGGAGGCATTACTTAATCAGTAATCGGTGTGAGATATATACAGATCATAAAAGTTTAAAGTATATATTCACTCAGCCTGACCTTAATATGAGACAAAGAAGATGGCTCGAATTGATAAAGGATTATGATGTGGGAATACACTATCATCCCGGAAAAGCTAATGTGGTAGCCGATGCTTTGAGTCGAAAGAGTCATATGAATAATCTGTCAATTCGGATAAGCGATTAACCCTCCATGAGGAATTCCAAAGATTAAATTTGGAAATAGTTAACGAAGGTATTCTGCGCATTGAAGGTTCATCCTACCTTGGAAGATCAAATAAAGGCAGCCCAACGAGAGGATGAATACGTTAAAGAAATTAAAGAGAATATGAAGAAAGGTAAATCGCTTGGATTTTCGAAGATGAAGAAGGGACTCTTTGGTTTGGAAAGAGAATACTAGTACCGAGAAAAAGGAAATAAAAGATTTAATCTTAAAAGAAGCTCATGAATCAGATATTCAATTCATCCCGAAGTACAAAAATGTATCAGATTTAAAGGAAAGTTCTTGGTGGAACAATATGAAAAGGGAAATTGCAGAATATGTAGCCTTGTGTGATATATGTCAAAGAGTTAAGCAGAGCATCAAAGACTGCTGGTCTTTTGCAACCTCTGCATATACCGAATGGAAATGGGAGGAAATTGGAATGGATTTCATAACAGACTACCAAGAACCAAGTTAGGTTATGACTCAATTTGGGTTATAGTTGACCGTTTAACAAAAGTCGCTCATTTTATACCAATGAAGACTACATATTCGGAGATAGATTGGCGAGCTTTATATGTCAAAAATTGTGTGTTTGCATGGAGTTCCAAAGAGGATAGTGTCGGATAGAGGAACACAATTTACCTCAAGATTTTGGCGAAGCTTCATGAAGCTTTGGGCACCAATTTAAATTTCGAGATCGCTTATCATCCTCAAGCGGATGGTCGATGAGCAGGTAAATCAGATATTGGAAGATATCTTCGAGAGCATGTGCTTTAGCCAATAAAGCCAGTTGGGATAAAAGTTTGCCCTATGCGGAATTTTCATATAATAATAGTTATCAATCTAGTCTCAAGATGTCTCCGTTTGAAGCCTTGTATGGCAGAAAATGTAGAACACCGTTATATTGGTCGAGACCGAGAGAGTCAAGTATTCGGACCGGATGTCTTAAAGTTAGCGGAAGATCAAGTTTGCTTAATCCGAGACCGATTGAAAACAAAGCATGCACTGCATAAAAGAGTTATGCTGATAATCGTCGAAGAATGTTGGAATTTACGCCAGGCGATCATGTGTATCTGAAAGTTTCACCTATGAAAGGGATGCGTCGATTCAAAGTCAGTGGTAAGCTTGCCCCAAGGTATATTGGACCATTTCTAATTATAGCAAGAAGAGGTGAAGTAAACATCGCCTAGAACTTCCTCCTCAGTTGTCAGGTGTACATGATGTATTTCATGTATCACAGTTGAAAAAGTGTTTGAGAGTACCAGAGGAGTTGATACCTTTTGAGGATGTTGATTTAAAAGAGGACTTGACATATTCAGAATTTCCTGTCAAGATTTTGGAAGAGGCAGAGCGTTGCACAAGAAACAAGACTATCAAATTCTGTAAAGTGCAATGGAGCAACCGCCCAGTCGAAGCAACACTGGGAACGAAGAGGATCTTGAGCGAGTTTCTAATCTATTTCTCAGTTCATCCGAATCTCGGGGTCGAGATTCCTTCTAAGGGGGGTAGGTTTGTAACATCCCAATTTTTGCATTTATTTTGAAGAAATAGTTTTAAATTAATAATTTCCAATTATCTGGAATTTTCTGAAGTTAAAGTTTCTGTTGAAAAGAAAATTTAATATCAAAATAAGTTGGAAATATTTTTAATATGTTTAAAACATTATCAGTGAATTATGTGAATTTTTCTGGAATTTTTGGAATTTATTTGGTATTTTTCTGAGTATTTTAAAGTCTCCTAATGATTTCTGAAATATATATAAAAGATTTAAATATCAAAATCTCCCTCGGGCTGACACTTGTCATGCATCCGAGCCATTCCTCCCCGGCCCGAGTTAATCCCCGCCGTCTACGCCTCATCCCGCCTCCCCTCTCTCTCGCAACGCCAAGTGTCGCGCATCCGTGACCCTCACCATCCCGATTAATACTCAAAAGGATTAATCATCCTTATTGGGTAGGTTGATCCTCCCCGCCCGACTGGTTACCGCCGCCCGCTCTCTTCCCTCCCCCGCTCCCTCGGCGCGCGTTCGAGCCCCGCTCCGCGCGCGAGGTTGAGTTTCTTTTTTTCGATTTGCGCTGACAAGCGGGCCCCACCTGTCATAGACCGGTCTGTGTGGACTCACTGCCAGCGGGTCCCACCTGTCAAAGCCGTCGTTCCCGACGCGTGTCGTCATCTTGACCGTTCATGAATGCCGTATTAAATCGCAGCCGCCCGTTGCCACTTAGTACACCCCATCGGCTCAGATCTAACCTGTGTTGTCGGATTGAATCTCGATCGTTCCTTTCACTTACCCTTCGCGTGATCCAGCGGCCCGATCTTTCCTTATGCCACACGTCACTAATCCAACCGTCGCTGATTTCCTTCTCTTTTTCTTCTCTCAGCGACGCGCGGGCCCGCCCACAGTCCTCCGCCCCCGATTGTCTTCCTTCTTCCTCGCGCGATCACATTGCCGCCGCCATTGATTAGAAAACCGAAGCTTTGAAAGCTTGGTTTCTTGCCGATTTATTTCCCCACACCATTGCGCATTCAAATTAACGCCTCCCCGCACCCCTCTGAGGCATAATCACTCCTAATTGCAGCCGTTATCACCTTCGCGTTAACCTTCCCGTCCGTTGCACTCCGGCGGACTTCGCGCGACCGTTACACCCTCCCGGCCTATAAAACCCACACCCGAGGTCCCTCTACGCTGCGCTCCTCCTCACCTCTCAAGCGAATCACCCGGCGCGAGCCCTTCCTACGCCCGATTTCTTCCCGCGGCTTCAAATACTCCGGCGAGCAATCCCGCCGCCTCGGGCTTCCTCATTCCTCGCCGACGCCTTCCGACGTTGCTGGTGCCAAGGCGATTCCGCGACCCCTTCCCGAAGCCGCTGCATGCTGGATCTCCTCCGCGCCGTGAGGTTCCTCTCCGACCGCCGCCCCTTCTCGCCGATTCTTCCTCCGATCACCCTCGGCCTCGCGCAAGGTACCAATGCATTCCTGCATCCTCCTTTTCATTTTGGTACCCTTGTCGGCGCCGCCAATCACCGAACTCGGCGACCCTCGGTCCCCGTGGCGCCACCACCGCCGCCGGCCCACACCGCCGGCCGAGGTGGTGGCAGCGGCGTGGCGGCGATCGGCGCCACGTCGGCGCCACCGGCGCCTCCCGCCACCTCGCGCGCGCGCGCCACGTCGGCAAGCGATGGCGTGGCGAGCCACGCGGCGACCACGCGTCGACCACGTGTGTGCCACGTTGCCGCGGCCTCCCCACAGATAATCCTCAAGAGGATTACCTACCCATTAAGGGTAGGCGGTGCCTCCCGCTCACTTGGCTAGCGCCGCTCTCTTCCCCCTCCCACTCCTCGCTGCGTTCGAGCCCGCTCCGCGTGGCCGAGGTTGAGTTTTCTCCGTTTTAATCCACGCCGATGGGTAGGCCCCACCCGTCGCGACCACCCTCAAGGCTACCCACCGACAAGTGGGTCCCGAGTCGATGGGTCCCATATGTCGAGACTCATTTTAAATGAAATTTCTGACCGATGGACCCCACATGTCGAGATTTCGAATTTCTGGATTTATTCAAATCTGAGATTTTCAAATAGCCATATCTTTCTCATTTTAGCTCCAAATTGGTCCATTCAAATTTCTAAATTCATCTAAAATTTCAATCTTTCATTTGGTATATTTATTTTCAATTTTTGAATTTTTATTTTATTTTATTTATTTGGAATTCTCGATTTACGTGTAGAGACCGATTTGTCCGAGCAACCTCAAGAGCAAGTTGTGGAAGATTTCAACCAGACACAGGAAGGCAAGTCTCCTTTGACCATTTTGCTCCTATGTTTTGCAAGTTTCCTTTGATCAACTTGCTCCAATGATTTATAAAATGAGTAGGTAGTTATTTTAAAATTAATGCATGCTTATGTTATATCAAGTGATAATTTGATTTAGAAAATTTAGTTAAATACCCAATTTGCTATACCTTCCATTGAAAATTGTTTATCTTGTACCATTGTCAACTTAGGATATCCCTTTGACTCAATAATGAGTTAGTGTTACAATTGTTGAATGTTTAAATACTAGCAAATGCTTAGCGTAGCAAATTAATGTATTAATACTCAAATGAGTAGCATGATTATCAGATGTTTTGATGAATGATTTGTTTGAACATTGGTAATGGATGTTACCATTGTTAAAAGTTTTGTTTGAAAAGTGGTAATGGGTGTTATCACCGATAATTTAAAAGTAAAAAAATGGATTTCAAAGGAAAAGTTGACAAGGGTGGATGGAAGGTTTGGTGGTGCGATTAGCACGAGAATTGTTGGGTTTGTGAATGAGCCACCACAGTCGTTTAAGGACCGACGCTTGTGTTTGTCCAAACTAAGCAAAACAGTACAACCACAAGTCTATATGGGTGCGACCTAGCTAACTACCCTATAATAGTGTAGTTTAGATATCACCGTGGTGTATTGAGTGCCAGGTGTCTTGGTTACTCATAGTGAGGGACAGGGTTTCATTGTACTCACATGGCGCAGAGGGGCTCCAACTCGTGGATTCGAGTTGTGGTGAAACCTTAGCGGGTGGTATTTAAACTATTTGGAGTAGGCGAAAGGCTTTGTGATAATTTATCCGGGTCTCATGCCAAAGGAAGCGTGTTGACTATTAAAATAATTTATCTCTTGTGGGTAAAGTGTACAACCTCTGCAGAGTAAAACTATTCGAATAGCCGTGCCTACGGTCAAGGGCGGCAAAGAATGCATTCACATGGTAGAAGTTTTGGTTTTGATTTCAAAACAAAATAAGTTGGAGAAAAACTCGGGAGTAGTATAACTCTCGTGATGTTCAGATCAGGGGATGTAACCTGAGGTTTTGAAAATTGGCTGTGATGGCCTGAGATATTAGTGTTGGTAGTTTAACCTTCACTAAAGCACTTATCCAATTTCGTTTATTAAAAACAAGTTGTTTACAAAATGGCTTTTAAAGTAATTATGTAGATTTGAAATAAAATGTTGATGTTGCAAATAAACCATATAACCTTCCTTTGTGAAACCTTACATCTATGCATTTTTCCCAAGACTTGCGGAGTACATTTTTGTACTCATCTGTTGCTCTATAAAAATAAAAGCAGAGAATGGAGAAGATCAAGCTGGAGAGTATGACTTCTGCGCCGAATGTGGATGCGGTGGTTTATTCCCGGATGCCTAGGATTCGTTTCCCCAGTCAATTGCACGTGGCGCATTGATGGGTCGATCAAGTTATCTTTGCTTCATTGTGTTTATTTTTGCTTGCGGTTCTGTGAACCTTAGTAAGGCAATGGCCTTTGTAAAACTTCAGTCACTATTGTAATAAAGCGTTGTTGGCAATATATCATCTTTTCTGTTTGAACTGTGTGTACTAGCATTGATCTCTGGGACTAGTACAGTAATACACAGGGGGTCTGGGAGTTTCTACTCCGGGTCTCACACTGCGGTTCCTGATCACAAATCCTCAGGGGGCCGTCCGGTGGCTGGCGAACGTGCGCCACGATGGGTGGGCGCGCCTCGAGATCCCTATCTCTGGCCATGCTTTGTCGAAGTGCTGCGATGGTTGTGCAGGAGCGGGTATCATGATTGCCTTGGCCGTGCACCTCGCACCACTGTGGGCGCTGTTGGTCGCCATACTCCGCACGGGCCCAACCGTCACAACCCCCGCCTCGGCCTCGCCCCCGACCTCGTCGGGCCCTGGTCCCGCGGCTAGCAGGGGCATTATCCTCAGAGCCGCCCTCGACGTCAAAGACGTACCGGTCTCGTCGGGATGTCTGACGGCCACGCTGGGGCTTGTCAGCCGGCACGTCCTTGTGCTGGGGGGCGTCCTTCGACGTCTCCTGCCGGCGCTTGCTCTGCAAGGAATTTGTTGGCGACGGGTCGACGCTCTTCGCGGTACTTCCCGCTGGGTTGACATTGGCTTCGTTGTCCTGGCGCCGCCTTGCATCTTCTTTCGCCCGAGCGTACTCCTCCATCTTGTCGAAGAGCTTCGCCACTGTCTTGATTGGCTTGCGCGCGTTGTACTCGGCCAGTGGCCCCGGGCGAAGACCCTGTACCGCTGCGTTAATGACTGTTGTCTCGTTGACGTCTTTGACCTGGCAGCAGACCTTCGTGAAGCGTTTGAAGTACTCGCGGAGCCTTTCCGATGGTTGTTGTTTGATGGCAAAGAGTTGATCCGCGTCGACACGCTCGATGTAGTACCCCTGGAAGTTGTTTTAGAGACGGTCGCGTATCTGCTCCCATGCATATATGGAGTTCGGCTCTATGGTAAAGAACCATGAGAGCGCCACTCCTTGTAACGCGAGCGGGAGCCCCTTCACCTTGGTGGTGTCGTCTCCGCCTGCCGCCTCAATGGCGGTCTCGTACACGCGCACGAACTCTCGGGGATCCGTGTCGCCCTTGTACGATGTAACGGAGCTGAAAAATTTAAAGTCCTCCGACCACGCGGCCTGCTGTAGGCCCGCCGATAACGGGGATTCTAGGTCCACGCGTCGTAGCGAGGCGCGGCTGGAGGTTGGGGCGTCGCGGCTGTCCGCCCTCTCGGGCGCAACCACCAGCGGTGTCGGCTGATTCCGAGCCTCTTGCATTCTTCGCACGGCCCCCCGGAGATCCGCCAACTCCTGCTGGAGCGTGCCAAGGGCTGCCAGTAGGGCATTCTCCACTGCGGGCATGGATGGGGCCACAGGCGCACCTGGCTGCGCGGGCAAGGTGGTCGCAACCACTGCTTGTGCCCTTAGGTTGCCGCTCACGTCCGCGCGGTGGAGTTCAGCGCCAACGGTGGGGCCCGTGTCGCCGGCGGGGCTCGGCACTTCCGCACCAGGTGCAGAGACGGTGGTCGCGCCTCGGCAATCGTCGAGGCTACCGCTCCCTAGGGCCCGGCCGGTGTCGTCAGGGTTGACCGTCGCACCGATGGCAGGGTGGGGTGCGACGCGCGGGTTGGGGCCGATCGTCGCATCAGTGGCGGTGGGGTCGATGGCGTCGGTGGTGTTAGTGGTGGTGGGGTCGATGGCGTCGGTGGTGGTGGCGTCGATAGTGTTGGTGGTGGCGGGGTCGATAGTCGCGCGATGAGTATCGTCATTTTCGCCCCCGTCCACCGATGTCGAAACCACCGATGTCGAAGCTCTAGTGCTGACGCGGGCCCTCGCCACAACCCCCTCCTTCTTCTTCGCTGCCGATGAAGCTTTTTTCGGTGCCATCCTTCTTCTTGTGGTCTTGAGGTTTGCTTCCGTCGTCCCCACGGACGACGCCAACTGTTGTGGCTACAGACCAAACAGAGAGAGAGGGGTATGGTAGTGGAGAGTTAGGTGAGCAAATGACCTCTTGGGTCTTTCCCAAGAACCAGTCATGATACATAAGCATTCCCTCGTAAGGGGCGACTTTACCATCGTAGCCTTACACGGAGTCCCTCACCGAGGACAGGCTATGTCATTTACATGACTTACAACCTTCTCAACAGGCTAGCTGGGTTTAGGTGGGGGCCACCCCTACAACAAAATCGATTAGCGAAAACCCAATTCAAGAACCCTGAATGAACACTGGAAATTTTTAAATAGGACCAAAAAACAATAGAATATTTAAATTTTCTTAAATTTTCAAAGGCTAAAAATTGGGATGTTATAATGTTCTTTCCTTAAGCAAAAATATTATTTCTGCTTCATGTTTGAGAGTAAAAAGTTATGAGTTCAGAATAAAGAACAATTGTTGTTCAATTTATTTGAATGACATGCTTTATGGCCATGCTCCATTGATAAATGGATTATATATTTTAAATATTGAGGATGTACCTGTCTATAAAGATGGTCACATAATTGATAAAGAGGCTTTGAACTAATGATTTGAATCCCACTTATATTTAGCATTGTCATTTGGATCACATAAATAAGAAGCATATGGTGAGGCTCTATAAAAATGGTCTTCTAAACTCATTTGATTTTGAGTCATTTGAAATATGCGAGTCTTGTTTATTTGGCAAAATAACTAAGACACCTTTCATTGGTCTAAGTGAGAGAACAAATGATTTGTTGGCATTAGTACATTCGGATGTATGTGGACCAATGAGCTCTATGACCAAAGATGTTTTCAGTACTTCATAACTTTTATCGATGACTTTAGTAGATATGGATACATCTACTTGATGAGGCATAAGTCTGAATCATTTGAAAAGTTCAAAGAATTTCAAAATGAAGTATAAAATTAGCTTAGCAAGACAATTTAAATCCTAAAATTAGATCATGGAGGTGAATATTTGAGCCATGATTTTGGTGATCATCTAAAGCAATATGGAATTGTTCCACAGTTAACTCTGCCTGTAACACTTCAATGGAATGGAGTATCTGAATGACAGAATTAGACCTTTTTAGATATGGTTCAGTCTATGATAAACCAATCTGATCTACCATTGCCTTTTTGGGGCCATGGTCTCGAAACAGCTACATTTACATTAAATAGGGTTCCATCAAAAGCCGTAGAGAAGATACCATATGAAATATGGTCTAGGAAGCGTTCTGGGTTGTCTTTTCTGAAAATATAGGGATGTGAAGCACATGTAAAACGTGTGACGTCTGACAAACTGACACTTAAATATGATATTTGCTTCTTCGTAGGGTATTCTAAGAAAATTAAAGGATATTACTTTTATAAAAGGGATGAGAACAAGTGTTTGTTGCCCGAAATGTTATCTTTTTAGAGAAAGAGTTTCTCTCAAAAGGAGTTAGTGGGAGCACGATGAGACTCGAAGAAATTCGGAAGACATCAAAAAATATTTCAACTACTATTGAACCTCTATAGAGTGTACAAGATATTGTAGAAACTTGTGAAAGAGGCACCAGCCCCACGTAGGTCTGAACGGCAACGTTAATTGCCAATAAGGTATTGACATGACATTTTATTGTTAGACAATGATGAGCCTAATACTTATGAGGGAGCGATGATGGGCCCAGACTCTGAGAAATGGCTTAGAGCCATGAGATCCAAAATTTAATCTATGCATGATAATCAAGTTGGAACTTGGTTAATCTACCCGATGGTGTAAAAACCATTGAGTATAAGTGGGTTTTTTTAAAAAAAAAGATAAATATGGATGGAAATATTCATATCCATAAGGCATGATTGGTGGCGAAGGGTTTCAAACAAATTCAAAGTATTGACTATGATGGAACCTTCTTGCCTGTCACTATGCTTAAGTCTATCCAAATCATTCTACATATTGCTGCGTATTTTGATTATGAGATATGGTAGATAGATATCAAAATGACTTTTCTAAATGGAAACTTAGTAAGGATGTGTACATGACACAACCTGAGGGTTTTGTCGATCCTCAAAATGCTAGAAAGATATGCAAGTTTCCGAGATCTATCTATGGATTGAATCAATCTTCTCAGAGTTGGAACATTTATTTTGATGAGGTAGTCAAAGGATTTGGCTTTATGAAGAATGGAGAAGAGCCTTGTGTTTACAAAAAGACTAGTGGAGTACACTTGTTTTTTTCGTTTTATATGTCGATATTCCTTTGCTTGAATCTGTCAAGTCTTTATTAAGAAATAGTTTCTCTATGAAAGACTAAAGAGAGGTAGTATATATTTTGGGCATAAAGATCTATAGAGATAGAACTAAAAAACTAATTGGATTAAGCCAAGATACATACATTGACAAAGTGTTGAAGCAGTTCAACATACTAGATTCCAAGAAAGATTTCTTGCCTATGTCACATAGTATTAGTCTTAGCAAGAGTCAGTATCCTTCGACACCAGATGAGCGAGACAGTATGAGTAAGATTCCATATGCTTTCACCATTGGTCTATCATGTATGCTATGCTTTGTACATGCCCAGATATGTTATACGCTCTAAGTGTTATGAACAGATATCAGTCAGATTCAGATAATGGTCACTGGATATTTGTAAAGAATATCTAAAATACTTGAGAAGGATTAGGGATGCGTTCCTTGTTTGTGGAGGTGAGGAAGAGCTAGTTATAAATGATAACATTGATGCTAGTTTTCAGACCGATAAAGAAGATTTTTGATCATAGTTTGTGTTTGTGTTTTGTCTTAATTGAGGAGTAGTGAGCTGAAAAAGTTCCAAGCAAAAGATGGTTGCCTATTCTACAACGGAGGCTGAGTATATTGTGGCTTCCGAAACTGCAAAGGAGGCTGTTTGGATAAAAAATTTCATCTCTGAGCTGGGTATAGTTTCTAGTGCCTTTAGTCCAATGAATCCCTATTGTAATAATAGTAGAGCTATTGTGCAAGCCAAGAAGCCTAGATCACATAAAAATTCTAAGCACATACTTTGGCGTTTTGACCTCATTCGTGAGATTGTAGATAGAGAGATGTTAAGATATGCAAAACACACATAGATTTAAATATTGCTGATCTGTTGACAAAACATCTTTCATAGCCAAAGCATGAGGGTCATACAAGAACTCTGGGTATTAGATACTTGCATGATTGACTCTAGTGCAAGTGAGAGATAGTTAGTGATGTGCTCTAGAGGTAATCATGGAGATGATTATATCACTTCTATTTTCATGATCTTTTGAATAATATGTTATTTTGTCTCTTGAATAAATATCTTTCATATTAATCAATAAGTATGTGACTTGTTCATGAAACTCTTTATTTTTGTTTTGATGTTATTCTAAATTATTCCTAATCTTATATCATTATGTGGGATAATTATAATTTATAGATTAGCACATGTTTTGATTGATGATCGTGCTTCACAGATCATAGGTATAGGATATCAAATCAATAATATAGATATATGTTAGAGAATATGATATTGGATTGACCCACCATAAGACACTACGAAAATTATTACATTCTTAAATATCATCAGTTGATCTCATACATAGTGTATGTAGGATCTTCATATATGATATTGTCATTATTTCTTATATGTGTAATAGTTTACTTAGGAATTACCAAACACTATTCCAAAACTGAGTGGTCAGAAAGGTAGTTTTTAGGTTTACTATGAAACATACGGAGCAATATGAGCGATTAAGATAAAATTTGCCCCTCCTACATAACAGGAGAGATATTTCTGTCCCCCTCGAGGTGGTTAGATTAAGGAAGTATATGGTCAGACCGAATGTGGTTGAGGAGTCAATCATAGTTGAGTAATCTACTACAGTTTTGAGTGACAGATCGAGCTATCATAGGATGACACACTTCTTGTCTTGAGTTCGTTCTAGTATTATCAGGCAAATGGATTGGTACAAAAGCACTATATAGGTTCATCGATATAATATTTATGTATATGTGGGGGTCGTTATGTTTTGCTAGAGACCGTTACTGACTTATGAATTGGAAAAGAGTTTTCATCCCATGCTCAAATATACATGAACCTGCAGGGTTACACACTTCATAGGCTAGAATGATAATGGTCCGGATGATAGTTTTCAAGTGAGATTTAATCTCTACTCGTATCGGATAAGGATCCGATTAGAAGCTATATAAGGAGAGGTGCGGGGGCTGAGAGAGGTATTCCGAACACACACATCGAAACCCTAGTAGCCACCTCTCATAATCCCTGTCGTGCACGCTGGTGCTAGCATGCTGATGCACAGTGTTGTTGGGATATGGATAGCTCAGAAGACGATGGACTACTTCCACTACAATCTATGATCTCTTACTCACATGGATTTCTAATTTACGTAGTAAAAAATATTAATTTACACTAGCGTAACCTACCTATATTCTATTTGGTACCGAGAGGTGTGCAGGATTCCTTTCCATTGCTAGATGTTACATATTCTTGGACGGCATGAAAATGAAATGAAATGATGAATACTAGCCACAAAGGTGCAGCGCCACGCCGCGCTAATTACCATGTGAATCGAAATAAAAGAGGCGAAAATTCGCTACCATGTGGACCAAAGTAAAAGAGACGGAAATTCATATAGAAATAACATGCCAGGGGCCTCTCTGAAAAAAACAAAGACTCGTGCGTAATTTCGAAGAAACCACGGGGCGTTATCCAGTAAAAAGGGAGTGGAGGGGTTTTTTCGCAAAAATCAAGGGATTTTTTTGAAAAAACCAAGGGTCTATACATATAATTATGGAAAATGTGGGACGTTATCCAGTAAAAGGAGAGCGGAGGGACCTTTTTGTTAAAAATAAGAGCTTTTTTGAGAGAATCGAGGATCTATACGTAATTACTAAAATTCGAAGGGCTTATTTGTAAAGTTGATACGTGGATGTTGTAGCTGCCCGAGAAGTCTGCCGCTAATAATACTAGAACATCAAGCGCGCTTCGCGCGCCTTGTCATGACTTCAATCGCAGAAATTAATTCACACTTTAATATAAACACTTCAAGTAGATGACAGACAGAGGCTATCGCAGAAATTAATCTCTATTTCAATATAGAATTCTAACTTCAATATAGACACTTGAAGGAGATGACAGATATAGGCCATCCTATTTAAGTATCAGAATTTAAAAGAAGGCATAACAAATTATGTAGAAAACATAACAAATCATGCACTGTCCGTGCCATTACGTACATAAAAATCAGAGAACAATACTTATAAATATAGTGGAGGGAAAGGTGCAAGCTTAGTTTCATTCTATAATCTATAGAACTCAAGATAGCAATCAACCACACAAAGTGTCATATCATATCACAAAAGCAAACAGATGTCCACTTGTCAATTGATAATTAGCTACTTGAAAAGAAGTGGCGTTCTTTGTACATTTTCCGATTCTAAGAAAGTGCAGAACCAACAACAAATGCCAAAGTTTTATGAATGAAAAGCGTATAGGTGCCTGATAAGTACGTAGTGGGCACTTGTAATCTTCAATATCAGTTCCAATCTATAATAAAATTCAACATTGATCACATCAGAGTTAAAGAAAAATTACCTATAAAATAATTGACGTTCATTAAAGCTACTACAACAGGTAAGTGCACTAACCTTACCAATAAATTCAGGATCACCAAAATAATCTAGATAATCATCCTGTAAGAAAACAATCATATTAACGCTAAGTAGAATGATGCTTGTGGAAGAAAAATGGTTCATATTGTTATGTGAAGCAAAAATAGGAATTACCTGGACTTGAAAGTATGTTCCCATCTCAACAAGAATGTTCTCTTCAGCACTATAGTTGTTCAAATTCTCACCAGATAGCAGCAGTGCACATGCAACATTTGATAAAGCAACAACATATCAGTACCACTTGCAGCTAGTATCAATTACCAAAAAGGGGACTATATAAAAATAAGATATGAAAATAGAATGTTAATTTTATTTTTACCAGCAGATAAAATGAATAGTAGGCTGTCTTGTATTGAACAATACGGTGGTGATTGCAAAAATATCAGTTGCTTGAAATCAACAATACATAAAGGGTATATCCCAAATCATAAATACCAAAGATATATTAGATAAAATCAATTCGTTCTATAGTTATGTGCTACAAAAACATGAGAAGAAGACTTACGATCCTAAGAATAGACACAATTGAACATGCAAAATTAGTTTCCCCCCAAAGTTATTACAATATTAACTTACATTGCGATGTTATATTTTGTTAGATCTTTTTCTCCCTCATGAGTTGTGATAAGGTCAAGCAATTGACCTGAAGCTGTCTTGAATTCGACCTAGAGAAACAAGACAAGATAATTAGTACCTGTAGTAATCTGCAAGTTCAGACTGAACTTATATGTACATTAGAATATATAATTACCTCATTGAATAAATCAAGGAGATCAACATAGTAAGGTTTTGCGGTATAGGATTAAAAAGTATACTAACCCATTCTCCAGTGTTGGGGTGTACATTAGCTCAAACTTCAACATCACATAGGAAGCTGCTGGGCCCTTCAATAAATAAAGCAGGTGCTCTGATCAGGCTACAATAAAGTTGATTCAAAAAGAAAAAAGGGGATATTATAATAATCAACCTCCTCTTCACTGTTGAGTATGTTGAAAGACACCATAACTGACAGATAAATGTCTTGTCTAGAATACTTGATCCGAAATGGCTGTGTAGAAGCTATTATCGACATAATCTATTTTCCAAATGCCTAATGCATCATCCGCACCAATATCAGGAGCTGCACAATCCACCTAGCATGTCATTATCTATTAGCTAAAGATTCGCAATTACAAAGGACTCTAGTTGAAGAATCATACAAGCAATAGCTACCAAAAAACCCTTGGAGCAGTTCTTTAGTTTACAAACAACCAAAGATGAACATAAAAATACACAACTTTGGTGAGAATGGACATATTTGGTACAACATTACCACCCACGTTAAACAGATGGCCCAGTACAGTTGGCATTCTCCATAAGAGATGCAGCACAAAGTTTCACACGGGCATGGGCTCATGGTCATCCTTCAGTTATTGTAATCAGTTGTCTACTATTGTTTTAGCACCAAAGGAAGATGCATTTTCTAAGCATCTCCACATAGATTAACAGATATATTCAGTGTGATGTGTGGTAAGTATAGGAACAATGAGTAGTGATGTATGACATGCTTGTACAGTTATTTTCCATAATCAGTTACACAACATACTTCTTGATATCATCTGAGAGAAATAGATAGCAACAAGGTACGATTGGAAAATAGATGGGTAGGTTTCATTTTATTTGCTAACATCATTATGGATCTTATGTAAATGCATAACTTGCAAATTGGAAAAGAAGTTTGCAGCAGTACAAAACTCAGAAGGTAATCTGAATAAGAGCAAGGGAAGAAACGAAGGGATGTTGGTTTGGGATAACAGCCAAGAATTATGAAGGTTGTGTTTACTGTTGAATCAAGGCAATCATACCGTGTTCTGAACCTCATTTACCTACAGTTTTATTTAATTACGGGAAACAGCAATCATCTTTCAGTAATTTGACAAAGGATAAATCATAGAAAAGAAAATTCTGATTGACAACTGGAACCATATATATATCTAGAAGGCATTGTTGCCACGTGCCAAAATCTGTTGAAGGTAGCAAATGTCATTTGAAGGAGAAATATACAGATTATTTCAACAAACAACTAAACACAAACATATGTTTATGGCAAAGTGAACTCAATGACATCATGAGAAACATACTTGCAGAGATGACTTCGACTAAATTCAGCCAAATACATAAGTTACCAACTTGTGGGTTACATTACCTGATCACCAAACAAAATGATTGACTTGGACGCCAATCTGTAGAGTGAGAAGAGCAGCAGAAATAACTACTGCCAAACCAAAATCAGCTCCTGGTCCCTCTACATCCTTTCCATTGGTACAATAAGCGGCACATACCCCTTTTGGATAAGCTTCGCCAACATATTTGGACAATTCAACATCTAAAGCACTCCTGTATCAAATACATGAGATTAAAGATTATATATTGATTAATATGGAAAATGAAGAAATGAGGAAGAGACAGTAGCAGAGTTAATATACCTGAACTCCGCAATGTATGCTGAAGGAAGCTCCTCGTCTGCAGCAGGCCTCAGTTTTGTACAAGTCTTTGAACATGAAAACAAAACAAAATGAATTACAT
This sequence comes from Melocanna baccifera, assembly GCA_036346265.1. NCBI lineage: Eukaryota > Viridiplantae > Streptophyta > Magnoliopsida > Poales > Poaceae > Melocanna > Melocanna baccifera. Next base: position 4,034,609 of record CM070696.1, on the reverse strand, counting down.
TTAACGCAGGAATGTCAATTGACCAAAAACGAAAAGTGAGAAAAACAAAAAAGAATCTCACATCTGAGTGCAGGAACTTGGGATTTATCCGTAGCCGGTTCCGCCCACCTGCAGACACCACCAAATCGCAGCTAGCTCAGCCTCCTCAACACCCCGCCTACACCAAAATCAAAGGAAAGCGAAGGAGTAACAGAAATGGGGTATTTGCTCAACACCCCACCTGCAGGAATGTTACCATTTTTCTATACATAGCATGGCAATTTGAAAGGATTGCATACAATTCTTGTCAGATACACTCATTAAAACAAAAAATCCATACCTTTGTAATTACACAAACATCAACATTGCTGCCACTACCCAAGTCATTGAAGATACCAGCACAAATTGCTTCGGATACAAGTTGTATTCCCTCCACTCTCTGGACAATGAAATATAATTTACGTGATAAAGAGTTACAACCACATTTTTCAAATCAACATACAATATATGAATATTAAATGTCGATCATCATCGCCCACCGGTTTAGATTATCCATATGATCATATAATCCGAAGTGCCACCCAAATACGCCTCACAGCAATAAATAATAGCATCAACAGTTTGGCACAAAACAAACAATACAGGGAATATGAACAAAAATGGTTGTACAACCTAGCGGGAAGTGGTACTTACTGTGAGGCCCTCTTTGTACTTCGATTCAAATCCTGACATTGCAGCGAGGGACCCTGAACCCATTGTGGCAAAAGGCAGTGTGTCTGTTGAACCATGTGGATAAACCTGTGCATGAGGTAGTTTGTAAGTTGTAACCATTGCCATGTGAATAAAAATACAGTAGAATCAATGAGATCTCGTAAGTGATCCAGATGATAGTCGATACAAACCAGTGTTATAAGGCATTATATGCTTGTGTAGTACCAAACAATTGTTAGCCATGGTAGGGCAATGTCATTCATTGGTTACATAACAAATTTCTTCAACTCATATGCTACTGACCATCGTATGATCATGATGGATCCAAAAGTTATAGGTTAGACAACCTTTATATAGCAGTTATTTCAAATAAAAACCACAAGACAATTATAACTGCACAACGCATGGGTACAAATGTACAATACAAACACAGTAGTAATCAGATCTTATGCACATTCAAACATGGAAATAAGACTTAAGATGCGCAACATTTCCTGCATGCACAACTACAGATGCCATTCTATCAATCGGTAGCTAAGGCACTAAGCATTTCAAATTGACATACATGGAAGGAATATTTACTTGCAAGTTATTCTCTTTTATATAGTCCCACATCCTCTTCACAACATCAGATCGTGATAACATACTCTCACCAGTGCCGATGAATTTTACTAAATCATCCGAAAGTTGAAGGGGCACAAGAAAACCTGATCGCACCGGAAGAGCCACCTTTTGCTTCTTTCTTTGGAAAGGACATTTCAAGAATGACCATATAAGAACAGTAACTCATGGTTGTAGGAAGATAAGTAAATATTTCAAACCTTCATTTCTGCCTTTCTTTTGAGGTTTCTCTTTGGGTGTTGATCTCTCAGGGGAGACAAGACCTGACAAATCATAGATAAATAAGTCTAGCCTTCTCAGCTGCCACAACAGCAGCATCAAACCTGCAGAAACCAATCCCAACTTCAATGCTATCTGCTTTGACTGCAATGTGGAAAACTAAGCATCATTCCAGGGTTAGTAAATCATACCTTCCCAATGCCATATCAACCTGGGCTTGCACAATGCGTACATATGACTCAGCTAGCATTCCTAAGAGTTTGGCCGCCGTCAAAGACAGTAATACATCGTCCAATTTCAGCAAGCTTGTTAGAGTCAAGTCAGCCTCCTCTAGTTTGTGGAGCCGGAGAAGTGCTTCTGACCTCAATGCAAGAAGCTGCACGAAAAGCACAACGCCAATATGAACTCTACCACGAATCAACAATGTAGCACTGTTCCCAACACTTCAGCAAAAGAAAAATCACAAGCTATGAAGAAGTGGTTTACCAACTGAGAGGAGTCAGCTCGGCAGCAATAGCAGCGTCCACTTCCTCAACGCGCTCTTCCAATCTTCGATTTTCCGGCATCGTGCTTCTTCCCGGATGCACCTCCACCTCTGCAGCTTCTCCCACTCTGCAGGTCGGATTGATGGAGATGCCCGACCTCGTGAAGTGCCTCTCGCCTTGTCAATCATCCCGAGCCGCAACAATGCAAACCCCAAGCCATTGCAGCACCGCGGCGCCGCTCCTCGGCTGCTGCTGCCGGAGAATATGAGCGGGCGGATCCGCGGCGCCGGTGCCTAGGAGGGAGGAGGGGCGGCGGGGAGGAGGAGGCCGCGGGGTAGGAAGGGGAGGGGAAGCGGCGGCGGCGGTGAGCGGGGAGGAGGAGGCGGCGGGGCGGCGGGGAGCAGGGGCGGCGGGGAGGGGAGGAGGGGGAACCGAAAGAGTGCACCGGGGCAGCAGCCGGGAGTAGCCGAGCGATGGTAGCCGGCGGATCCGTGGTTGCGGCGCCGGATCTGCGCCGAGGAAGCTACGGACGCGGGACGCGCGGGAGCGACGGGGAGGGGGCTGCAGCATGGGCGCGGCCGAGAGGGGAGGCGCGGGAGCGGGGAGGAGGGGGACCGGGGAGGAGGGGGACCGGGGGAGGAGGCGGCGGGGAGGGGAGGAGGGGGAGGCGGCGGGGGAGGAGGGGGAGGCGGCGGGGGAGGAGGTGGGCCGTGGGAGGAGGGGGCGGCGGGGGAGGGGGGAGGAGGGGGAGGAGGGGGAGGCGGCGGCCGGCGGGGGACCGGGGGAGGAGCCAGGAGGGGGAGGAGTGGGGAGGCAAGAGCGCGCGAGGGGACGCGGGAGACAGAACGGGCGGCATGGGCGAAGCCGCGAAGGGAGGAATGGGCGCGCGCGGACCGCACGGGGACGCAGTCGATGCGCGAAGCCCTCGCCACGCCACGCGTCGACGCGTGAGGCCCTCGCGCGGGCGTGGCGCTCTCTGGGCGCAGCAAACCATATGAGGTTTTAATAACTCCGATAGGGGGTATGTCCCAAGTATCAACTCACCTTTCTGTGAAAACAGCGATGGCATGCATGTGCACCGACTCCGGCTGTGTCCGATTCAGAAGCGTAGGCACTCGTCAAAACCTCCTACTTCATCCGTCTACAAATAGTGGTTGTTTTTAACTTTTTTATGGTATTCAATACAAGATTTTAATATAATTTATTATTATAATATACTAGTAAAAATAATAAAATATATATTACAAAAGAATTTTACAAGATAATTTAATTGTACTATTTTTATATAGTTAATCTATATATTTTAATATATATTAATGTTCAAGGCTTAAAAAACTTCCGAATGAAACTCAACCTATATTTATGAATAAAGGAAAGTATTAGCAACAGTCCCCCCGATACAGAATGGCAGCCACCTACGAGTCATAAGACGCCATTCCTTTCTCTTGGTCCAAGCTGTAACCAATCTTAATTGCCTCTATTTATAGCCTTGCTTGCAGTGGCTTTTCAAAATCATATTTATATCTCTTCTATCTTTGGATGTAAGGATTAGGCTGCAAGGATTACTGCGATCCGAAAAGATTACCATACCCCCAAAAAAGGAACAGAGAGAGAGAGAGAGAGAAGAAGAAGTACCCGTGAAGATACACTAAGTATATAGGTAGGTGCTGTGGACCCTGGTGCTCCGCTCTTAGAACAACTCCATCCATATTCGTTCGAGATCGAGAGAGTCCGTCTGCAGGCTGCTGGATCTGTGGCCATGGCCGGAGGCGCGTCCGATCTCGTAGCGGTCGCCTTCTTCGTCTTCCTCCTCGCTATCCATGGTATGTACCTACTGCTCACGTGTGCTCGTTACTTTATAGGATTTTCACGGGAATTGTACTGTTCTTTCAAAAATTCATACGAAACCTCTACGGTTCTGCTGGTTCCAAACCGGCCGATATGCATATATATCTTTTTTGAGTTTCCATCTTCCTATATATGAGTTTCTCAACCTGATTGATGGTCCAATATCACTCGTGTGTGTGTGTGTATGCATGCTCGATCACCTGTGTAACTCAGGATGAGATTGTTCTATTCCCCGAAAGGAAATTGAATGGGAATGTTCATATGCTTTCAGTGCAGGCAATATCATGGGGGTCTTAACAGCTCTGCCCGTACGCACAGCCGCCCTCTCCCGGCCTGTTCTTTCGCATCTCTGGACTGGATTGCATGCATGTCTGCATGTTTCCTTCCAAATGCCACTCGGTCCTCGATTGTTTTCCTTATCATTTTCGTGTGTCCTATCGAATGCCGGAGATATCCATATTTTACATGGTTTTACAGAGCAATGGGATAGTGGTCTTCAATCTTACAGTACTAGTCTCTACCAAAAGTTGTAGTAGATTTCAACGTTTTTTCAGATGTTAGGAGAACTAGCGAGTGCAATCAATTTTAGGCTCATAAGCCACAGTTTTATGGGCTTGAATCCCAAAAAATCATAACGAAAAATCCACACAAATAATAAATGAAAATCAAACTCTGGTTATCACTCAGAGACAATATGTCTTATCACTAAATTATAAACTACTCCCTTGGTTTGTCTAGTTTCCCACAACACACTAATATAAATTAGTACCAATTAATTCATCAAGCATGGTCCAATTGGATTAGAATCAATCAGTTAATTAGTTTCTTGGCCTATCCCGCGCGACAGACAAGCTCACATGATAATGGTGTGTTGTTGCTTAAATGCGCACGCATGCATCCATTCACGTGTTACGTGCTGCTGCCTTTTTCAAATGAAAATTTTAATTTATAGAAACTTAGGCTATTTCTCTAAACATATAGCCAAAATTTCATTCAAATGATCAGAATGCAACCTACAATGTTCTCGTTGATAAAAGTTCTCGTTGAGTTTTATCACATGGTACATGATTGCCATTATGGTACATGATTATCACACGTACGCACATTGCACACACATTTGTCTGTTTGTCTGTCTGTCTTCTTAGTCTTGGGTAATGCTAAAGCCCGAACATTTGATCCGGACGTTCTGGCTTTGGACGCTCCACTACAACATTTTTCGACCATATTTATTATATTTTTCGTTCATATTTGCAACAAAAAAGCGAAGAACGATGTGAGTATTCCCATTCATAACATTTCTCGTCCATGTGTGAAACATTTGTCAATTATATATGCAACACAAAAAAATAGAAAGAAACGATGTGAGTATTCATATCGTATGCTCCGATGCAATATTCTTAGGTAATATATGTAATATTTTTAATTACCGTATACAACAAAATATGTGATACAAAAGTTAATGTTGCATATATGAAATAAAAAGTATTACAACAAAAGTTCAGATGAAAATTGTTACAAACATAGATAAAAAATATTGCAGCCGAGCGTTTGTAGCTAACGTGCACATCAGACGTCCGGATGCTAGCATTCCTTGTCTTCTTATCCCTCTCCATTTGTTGGTTTTTTTTCAGAAGAAAGCTACTTCTTATACATAAACGGCAGTTTATCATTTTGTTTGTTTCTTCTATCTGTTTTGCTTCAGAAAAGACGGCCACATCCATGTACAAAGCAAGCTATCCACTTTGTGTATATTAAGAAAGTGATATAGAACAGATGAACGATAACACAATCACGCAATCAATCAATCACCACGAACACAATAGATCAATCACAGGAGATACCAATAGAGAAAGAATACCATAGTAATCTTTATTAATTCTCAGAACTCATATCTATTTATGTGGTATAATGCCTCTCTATTTATAGTCCAAACCCACTAGGGGTAATTCTAGTATTTGCTCACACCGGAACCTTCTAGGTTTGTAACACTCCCCTTGGGCGAATACTATAGCATGCATATGTCTCATTAAAAACTCCTCCTAAAAACCCAGTGAAAAAAAAGAAATAGAGAAAAGAATACATTGCATCTGATCCTTGTGACGCACTTGTTGCTTCATTAAAAACCTTTACGTGAGAAAAAAATTCAGGAAAAAACTCACAAAAGGAAAAGAGTGCAACTTTTAGATCTTTAGGATCATGTAAGTTTTTTGGTCTTACATAAGAGCTATAGTTAGGAATTTATTCCGCCTGAACCTTGTAACTCTCTAAATCGTCTCATCCCATGCCTCAAACACATTTATGAAAACTAGAGACTGTGAGAGATTTCATGAATAAATCTACCAGGTTATCATAGGATTTAGCCTTTAATACCTTTATCGCTATGTTCTTCTGGAGTTCATGAGGATAAAAGAATTTAGGAGCAATATACTTTGTGATATTACTCTTAATATAGCCCATTCACATCTATGCCACATAAGCTGCATTATCTTCACAGATAATGATGAGGTCATCAACGATGTTTGTGCCACATGACTTTTGGATGTGGCTAAATCATTCACCTGAACCAAACACATTCTGGTGAGGCTTCATACCATGATTTTCAAATGCCTCGTTAAAAACTCCTTCCAAAAATCTAATGGGAGAAAAAAGGAATAGAGAAAAGAGTACATAGCACACGTTAAATGTATTGCAGTTGTTGCCTCATTAAAACCTTTCAAGTAAAAAAATCCAATGGGAAAACTTACTAAGGGAAAAAAGAGGACAACGCTTATTTTCAAGATTTATAAATTATCTTCAAGATATATTACGATCTTCAAAACCTTTATCATGTCCATCGATTGGACTAATATTGATAGGTGGTAAAACCTTCAAGGTCATGATCATCAAGTCAATACCTTCTAGGTTTGACTAAAGTCAAGATTTTTCTAAATCTCATGCATAACTATAAAAGTTTAGCATACGCTCCCACTGAAGACCACTTCCGGTTAAGTCTTATTATTCCAATGCCTTTAATACATATTAAGAAATGAATATAGACTAGTATCTTTATCCTTATTAGAATATGGGGGTAATCAATTGTAATGCCACGTTTCTTCAGGATGTAACTTCTCAAAACCTTTCAGGGTCTTTAAATTTAGCAACCATCTCTTAGTAGTACCATATGACCAAAAGTATGTTTAGCAGAACTAAAAGTATGGTCATACTACCACATAGTCAATATAACTAGTCTTTATTTTGGCACTTAGAGGGTTAATAAATTTGCATTAACACTAATATATATGGTACCTCTATGGTAATAGAGAATACTGCCACTCCATTAGTTTCTGGTAGGAGATGCACTTCATATGTGCTTATGTGGCAAACTTCTAGTTCTTAGCCTCCTCATTTCATTTATTCGAGTCTTGGATGGGTCCTTATCCACTTCTAGGGATCGCAAAATCGTTGGTATATTTTTGATCAACTAGTGTTTTAATTTCTCTTCAGAAAAATGCTCTCTCTTCTAGGAGATATTCTTTCTTTAAGTAAGAGTTTACTAGGTATGACTTTTATATACATATATATACATGTTGTGATTTAATTTCTTGTTAAAATACTGAGTCCTTTAGAGATCGAACGAACTTTTGGTTTCTTCAAGGATCCCATCAAGGATTTTCAGAATTCGATAACTGCATATCTTATTCATATCATCTGCCAGAGTTATTATATGACAGAACAACATTTTATTCATAACAGGAGAATATCAATCTCTTCAGAGATCCTTGAACCATTGCTTTCACCACCTCATTTTTCATAATAACCCATCATCTGAACGAACAGATTTCAAGACTTTCATCTACAATTATGGTTCAGCCTCAATTGCTTCCTTTCATTTTTGACCCGATATGAACACTTCAAGTGTTCGGCCATGGATTTTGGTTCTGAATTTATGTTCTTATACGAGAAACTTTAGCAATTTTAGAGGCAAACTGGTTGTCGACAACTTTTCTCCAAATATCCTCATAATTGAGTGTCTTTCAATGTTAACCAAAACTTCGTCATTTCCCAAAACGAAGGCTTTTTGATTGTTCCATGTTCCCCAGTATTGTAATATGCGTGCACATTATTACTGGGGTTTTCATCTTCAAGATAAACCTCTTCTTGAGGTATTTCACCTTCAGGGTGAGTTCTCTTCTAGAGTATTCAAGGAGTATTTAATGATTATTTTTACTAGTCTCACTAGAACTTAGATCCGCAGGCGTCCCTACAGAGTTTACGTCACTGACCAATAAGTCAATTTCACAAAGATGGATATACTATTCAACCCGGGGTATTCAAACTTAGCGATATATTTACTTCAAGTAAATACTCTGTAACTCCTCCATGCAATGTAAAAAAGAAATCTGGTAGTCTCCCCGCTTCTGACGTACAGGAGCATCAACTAAACTTATATTTAGCTTAGTTAGTGCATGAACCATATAGTAAAGATCTTTTTTCAGAAAAATATCATGGCATTCAAAAATTTTGGGCATTTCTCTCCCCCTAATGCTGAGATGTGATCTTACTTAATAGCATACTTTAAAATCTCCTCATTATGCTATGGTGATGATTGGTTCTCACAATATACACTAATCCTTGATTGGTGTTCTTTTTTGTAATGCAGTGAGCTAGATATTTATTAATACAGTAGTATGGAAAACTGCACATCTCTAGTTCTGATAGATTTTTTAAATATCTAGTGGGTTATTAATCTGATACAACAAAAATATTCTAGTTTCTTATATATTGCCCAATGTTATGATCTAATTACTCATACTTCTGACTTAAAATTTGGATTACACAAATTTTAGATTTTGTGTTAGTGCAACATGTTTTGACCTAGTCAAAGAGTATTATGTTTTGATAGCACAATATCCATGTTCGGGATATTTATAAGTGCATAACGTTGTTACATAAAATATAACCATCTATTAATCTGCATAGAATATATATTCTACTAGATATACTTCTAGTTTAACCTCTTAGAGGGAACAATTATTCACTAGGAATATATATGATTAATTTGGAGGTAATTAATATGCCTATTATAATTTATCATGCCAAATGAATATGACATATTTAGATCATTTGGAATCATTAACATCCAATAGGTCATCTAGTATTTTGAAAGTTATATTTGCTTTACGCAACTGGTTATAGCTTCCAGTGGTATATGTGTGGTAGCTTCATGCTACGTGTAATACCTATATATATGGTTGCATGCTGGCGACTGGTATATTACTGGAGACAAATCAATTACCCTTCGAGGGTTCCAATGATTTGCCAACAGTGGATAGTAGATTCAATTATCTCTCAAATTTATAGTTTCAAGCTTATTTGCTTCTATATTTGACCTAGGATATACCACAATGCTTGTTATTTCTCTTGTGCTTGTGCCTCAAAGGTTCCAATATTCCTCATATACCCCAAATTCCTCCCTCTTTTCATGCCAACCATAAAATTCCAAATGAGAATGCATGCTTCTAGTATTTACTTTTAATTAACTCAGAGTTTTAGCAATGAATTGCTATTCTACTACTTCAAGAGTAAAATTTTATTGGCGTAAAACCGTCACATACTTGGTGATATGGAAGATGGGGGTTATTTATAGACTTTAAGTCTTTGGCGTTCATAGCATTTTCTAATCGAGGTGATCCTCCTAGGATTTACTATTTGACTAGATTTCTTGTGTCTTCAAGAAGGACACATTTCCTATTGCCATCTGGGCAATAATAAACTGAGGCATGTCATTCTTTTCAAATATTAGGCATAATATTTACAAATGTTATCCTATGCATGATTAATCAATCTTACTTCTGGTAAGATATGCCACTGATGATGTGTTCTATTAAGCAACTATTTAGTAAGGGTAAGGTTTTAACAGAACAATTTAGACCAAATATTTATGGTATTTGGGAAAATAATTATCTAATACATAATTTCAGCAAAAGATAAGAGGTGCTCTTCATGAGCAAGATCAAGCTTGACAGGAGCTGTATCTATACAATTGATGCTACTTATGTAGGAAAATAACATCTGAATAAGACTAAGGGATAACTGGGAGAATGCTACTAGTCTCTATATTGTTCACCGTAGGTATATTCTTGCTTATAAATGCATCTGTTTATTGGTAACATACGAGTTACCTACACTTAGTCTAGAGACGGTGTATTGCAAAGCGGAGTAATACTCGTATGCAGACTTCTAGTCCTAGAAAGAGCAATAGATCCTGGCAAAATGCCCTTAGGGTTACCAGTAACACTCTAGGGTAGAGTAGAGGTGATACCTCACCAACTACAAAGTTTTTACCTTTCAGCGGTAAAAGGGTATAGCTACATCAGCGTCTAACTTGACAGTAATATGATTATGTGATAATGAAATAAGTTTAGGTGATACAATTGCAATCATTCGGGGCAAGCAAATATTCACTTAGTGATGCACAATGTCCTACAATATTCATGCAAATTCATACATATCTACTTCTAGTAAGTAATCTCAAGTATATGAAATGAGTGCAAATAGTAAAGATCTACTTTTGTCTATTCAGTAGATAAAAGCATCATTTTTAGATTTTCCTAGCAATGTTTTGGAATTTTCTGATAGTTATTAAGGCATTTAAGTATTTTTCAGAATTACTAACCCATTAAATAAATCCCCAAACACACAATACCAGGAAATAAACCATAAAAGAAATATGATGCTTCTAAAGTGTACTAAGTCAAAGGTTTCATAATGTTACAAAAACTCATATATCTAAAAACCATGTTTCTAGGATTTTATAGAATATTTCAGCAATTGTAATGATTTTCTGCTAATTAATAAGCAATTTTTGGAATTACTAAATAAGCAAAAATAAAAATCCTCAAGAAAATAAATCCAGAAAACATGACAATAATGCTAAAAGATTCTAATGACGTTCATATAATCTAAAAGTTAATTTCTTTATAAAGTTCGTCTGCTAGATCTGTCTGCTATTTTAACAAACTTCAGGGTCAAATTTTATAACATCTCCACTTCATTAGCAAATTTCCTAATTTTAGCTCTAGTCTTGGAGTTAAAACGTAAAATGGCAGCTGGCCAGGAAATTTCCCCCTTTTTTTCTTTTGGCCCCTACTCCCTTTTTCTCTTTCGAGTCGAAAACGGCCCGCGCGATCAACTCGTTAGCCCAAATCGACCTCGGGCAGCACATCTCATGGTGGATGGGGCCAAGCGCCGACGGCTACAGGCTAGAATGAGCTTTGGCTCCTCGGGCACAGCGAGTTTTGGCGGCCGGTGTCCAGTAGCATCTGCTTCGAGTGGCGGCCGATGACTTTGGGTGACTGGGACCGGGTGGTTGCGGTGGCTGGGCTAGCTTCGGGCAACTGCAGTCGAGTGGTTGCGGGCGACGGCGGGCGGGTGGCCGCGATGAGCGGCTACAAGAGGCAGGGTGTTGTGGCATCTTCCAGCAGCCTTCGGCTGAGTGCGGAGGCGGTCGTGGCTGCGGCGCCGGCTTCGGCCTCGGGCAACGGCGCTGTGGTCTGGCATCAAGCGCGGTGGTGTGAGCTCGCAAGCACTTGGGGCTACGGTAGTTGCGGTGGAAGGCCATGCGCGATTGGTAGCCGATACGCACTGGGCGGTTGCTTGTAGCCAAGCACGACAGTGGTGGGAGGAAGATCGAGCGACGGGCACGGCGGTGGTCGGGAGGCATGGAGGTGGCGATCGCCGTGAGGTGGAGGCTGAGGTCGACGACCAGCCAGCTTCAGGTAGAGGCGACGGTGATTGCACAAGGTTGATCGTAGCGACTGCGTCATTGAGCGTGCCGGTAGCCGAGGGTGTCCTTGGCAGTTGCTAGGCAAGCGTAGCTTCGGACGGCCGTGGCACTTCGAGCGACCTCGATGGCTTCAGGCCAAGCAACGTCGGCGTCTTCGGGTGAGCTCCAGTGGGTTAGTGCTATTCCATGGCTGACATCAAGATGGCTACAGACGAGCGGCCATCGAGGTCGTTCCATGTGTGCTATAGCCATCGTGGCCATGAATGATAAGGGTGGGATGGAACAGATCCACATGGAGGTAATCAACATATTTGAGTTTAATCCTAGCAGTGTCGAGTTTTACTTGATCTACTAACACATACTAGTTATTCTAGACAGTGATTTGATCGGTGTTAATAGAATTAGATCAAACTCATATTCGGCTTGGTGGAGGATTTTCCTGATGCTAGCTGCTCCAATTGTGTGCTCCAATCTACTATTGTTGGAGAAGGGCGATGACTTCATAGGCTTGGAACATTTGAGAGCCAGAGAAGATCAGCCATTGCAATGTAAATCCAGGAGGGATCGATGTAGACTTCCTCGATAGGGTTGTCTCCCAAACGTCTAGCCATCACGAGAGAGATGCACCAGATCATACGAACACATCACAAAATAATATGTGATTAGAATCAACTAGAACACAACTGATCTAATTATGGCATTGCAACAAATAGAACTTTAATCTAGATTGAAACATGAAACACAATGTGTAATAGATTGATTCGTGATTTGCATACCATGCACCATATCAAGTGATTCGTGTTGATAACGTGTTAATAAATTGATGTAGAATAAATGAATGGCAACACAATCACGCAATCAATTAATTACCACGAACGTAATAGATCAATCACAGGAGATACCAAATAGAGAGAGAACATCAGAGTAGTCTTTATTAATTCTTAGAACTCATATCTATTTACATGGTACAATGCCTCTCTATTTATAGTCTAAGCCTACTAGGAGCAATTTTGGTATTTGCGCACACCAGAACCTTCTAGGTTTCATAAAAATATAATATAAAAATATGCGATCTGGACCTCTCATCCACCTCTTTGCACAAATCTCTAAACATGCGGTTCAATAAATTGAGGAAGTATGTGTTACTCTTACCATCTTGTAATATAAGTCTAAAGTTCACCGTACACATAGATCAAGAAAATATTAAATTTAAGAAAAGCTTAATACTATTAAACTATACATATCTCTATTAAATAATATACTACAAGTGCTCACTCATTTTTTCATCATTAATGTAAAGGTATTGTTGTAAGGATAGCCCCCACCTAAACCCAGCTAGCATGTTAGGAAGTTATAAACCCAAGGTAGATATGTACAATGACTTAGTTACCCTTGGGAAGGATACTCGATGTAAGGGTACGATTGTGAAGACGCTCCCTACGAGAATATATATATATACGTGATGCAAGCTCTGAGAAGGACCCAGAAGAAAATATTGCTCACCTAACTCTCCACTACCACACATCCTCTCTCTGTTTGGTCTGTAACCATAACAGATATATATTGCAAATATTGTAATAACTATATATTTTGTCTCCATAATGAATTTATATTAGATGATACCTTTTAGGAATGTGGACTAATATTGTGGCATGGAGGGAGTAGTATAAAGTTTATTCTTTGCTTGGTGGGTGGGAATTTGGGTGGAATAGGGATTGACAATTGATCAACGGCCAAACTGACGTGGCGACTGTGGCTCTAGATGATATGACTGTTTTCTTGACGCAATTGATTTTGTACACGACCTCAGGTGCAACGGCGGTGAAATTCACCTTCCGGAACAACTGCCCGGGGACCGTCTGGCCGGCGACGTTGACCTCCGGGGGCCAACCCGCGTTCCCAACGACCGGCTTCGTCCTGCCGCCGGGGACCTCCCTCTCCGTCACCGGCGTGGTGCCCACGTGGTCGGGTCGGGTGTGGGGGCGCTACGGGTGCAACGCCACGAGCGGCCGCTTCTTGTGCGACTCAGGCGACTGCGGGACAGGGCAGGTCGCGTGCAACGGTGCCGGCGGCACCCCGCCGGCCACCCTCGCCGAGTTCACCCTTGGCGGCGGCGCCCTCAGGGACTTCTACGACGTTAGCAACGTCGACGGATTCAACCTGCCCGTCGAGGTAAATGCACGCATGATTAAACGCAAAATTATTTTTTTCATTATTTATGGTGGTTTCATTAGTTGTTGCATGGTTTGCAGATAAAACCGGAGGGAGACTGCCGGACGACCTCGTGCCCGGCGAACATCAACCGGGTGTGCCCAAACGAGCTCGCGGTGCAGGCGACGTCGTGGTCAGCGAGAAACGGGAGCGGCGGTGGAGCCGGCGCCGGCGCTGTGGTGGCGTGCAAGAGCGCGTGCCTGGCGTTCGGCACGGACGAGTACTGCTGCCGCGGGCGATTCGCGTCGCCGGCGACGTGCAAGCCGAGCAGCTACTCGAGGTTGTTCAAGGCGCAGTGCCCTCAGGCGTACAGCTACGCGTTCGACGACGGGAGCAGCACCTTCACCTGCGGCAACGCCACGGCCTACCAGGTCACCTTCTGCCCCGGCACAAACTTATAGAAGATCGGGCCATGCCTACTACTGGCACCCGTATACGTCCGCGTGTAAAAGCTGTTCCATTTCATGAACTCAAAATAAAGGAATGTGAATTACATAGGATCTCCCTAATTAGCAGTTAACAATATGGTGTCAAAAGTATTTCCATAATAAGTTATGAAATGTGTAAAATTTACTAATATATGACAGCATATATCAACCATCAAAGTTGTACACAGAATGATCGAAAGCGTACGGTCTGGTGATGTCAGTGAATCTACGTACACGGTGTGATTGAGCTGACCGTTCCAAAGATGTGCATGTGTCCTACAGTATTCAGCAAAACGTAGCGAAAAAGATGTGAAATGAGAGAATCGTTTTAAACTCTAATCTTAAAAATACCTAGTGTTAAGTGCATGCAGCTTTTCCAAAAAGAAACAAACAATTCAAGAGCAGACTTGTGTCTCTCATCTTCCCCCAGCTCCCTTATCTCTCAGAACAGCCCCTCAAGATGAGCACCGTCGCCGCCACCGCCTCCCCCGTGACCAGCGCCGGGTAAAGTTCAAGTTGCATGTTCACTGCATTTTTGAAAAAAATGTTCTTTTTAGATCTCGGTTGAAAGTTCAAAAATTGAAAGTTTGAATCTAGGTTGAAAGCTCTTTTCAAGTTGAAAGTGTTCGAATCTGAGTTGAAAGTTTAAAAAGTAAGTTAAGAAAATCGGCATCCTTCCGGACTGAAAAAAAAACTGCTCCAATACATTGACATCGGATGCCATGACAACGCTCTTTGCGGATGTGATTAAGGCCGTGAAACTATCGATGAGTTCGGCAAAGACGGAGCTATATCAAATCCAATCAACTTATTGCCATGGAGATGCCATTACTACACAAATAGTTATCATAAACGGTTCAAAACCATTATCACAAACGATTTCTAAACCGTCCGAATTTTTGTATAACATGTGGTTATTATAAATGGATTCCATTTAAACCGTCTGTGATAAATTACAACACAAACAGCTTTTCAAAATAACCGTTCGTGATATGTAAGATATCACAGACGGTTAACACCAAAAACTGTTTGTGGTATCATATATATCATAGACGGTTTTTGCTGTTAGCCGTTTCTGATATCTTACATATCATAGACGATTAATACCAAAAATCATCTGTGATATGTTTCATATCACATATAGTTATCAACCATAACTATTTGCGATATGTTTGATACCACAAACGGTTAATACTAATAACCGTCTGTGATATTAGACATACACAGACGGTTTGTACACCAAACCGTCTGTGATAGCTATTTCAAAAGCTAAACTATTTTCTATTTTTCGACTAGTCTTAGGAAATGTTAACCATACCCTCTGAAAATAAACAAGCATATCACATATATAACACACGACAATCATTACATAGATCTCACCAATAAATTAAACAACTAAATAAAGTACAATTGAACCAAATATTTGAACAACTAATTATCATCTTCATCGGAGTTGAACTCTCCACTCCGTTGAATGACATCTGCCATCAGGAATTCGGATAGCTTTCCTCGAATTTCGACGAGGTTGTCAAGATCGTATGCACTTGAGTCAAATTCTACACCTTGTCACTAGGAGTGTTAAAGTTATTAGCATATATATATACATATATAGAAATTGATAATCAGAAAATAAATATTGGAAGGTTGATAAACCTCTGGATCTTTTATCTTAGTGCTCATGATTTCTTGTATATATCTGCAAACGTATAATCTACATACGTTACACTGTAGCGGCTAGTGGCATTGAAAAATAGAGTTACATGTATAGATATTGTCAGTTCTAGAGATATTATTATGAAGTGTGTCGATGCTCTAGTATCGATCTTACGTAATATTTATTGGATTAGGGAGAAGCTCTCAAGGCTGTGAAAGAATTTATTGGATTCGGGAGAAGCTCTCAAGGCTGTGAAAGTAAACACACAAGGGAAAGGCACACAGATTTTATACATGTTCGGATCTTCTCCTGAGAGAATAATAACCCTACATCCTGTGTTCTTACTGCTGTGAAAATAGCTTACAGTGCAAGAGATTACAAACTATTGAGTTCTATCCCTCACACACTGTCTCCCTTTGCCTTACAAAACCTATCCCTTATATAGCTAGCGAACAGGTGGCAGTTGCTCCTTGCCCGGGAGGCGCCTTGTCGCTTCAGGAGTTAACCACTGGATGGCGGTTGATGTCAGTGAAACATCGGAGTAGTTCATCGTAGGATAGTTATTATCAAAGATATGTGGGCGAGAATGTGGGTGGTTATGGTGCACTGGTGCACGCCTGACTGCCTTGTTAGATCATCCTACTGTGGGTGTAGGGCAGTTGCCATAGCCATAGGAAAGTTTTATGACTAGGTGGTCGTATGAGCTTACGACTAGGAAGTCGTATAAGGTTACGACTAGGTAGTCATAATAGGTCTTACGACTAGGTAGTCGTATGAGGTTACAACTAGGAAGTCGTCGTAACAGGTCTTACGACTAGGTAGTCGTGAGATGGCTTACGACTAGCTAGTCGTAGATGGGTTGTAGTAAGCCTATTCAGGAAACATGATGACGTAGTAAACTAGAGGATTATTTTATCCTCGTCATCTAGCCTCCGAACCTCAAGTAGAAATGACATACTTGTGCAAGTGGTAGTCAAAGTTTGACCGAAAGCATGGTCGCTTTGACCGGGAGTGCGCTTGGACAGAAAGGTAATTTCCTCTTGAGTTGATAGAATGGATTCCTAAACAAATTTAGATATCCTCATAAAGATGTCCGCCCGTTCGCTTCTCAAGAAAAGCGCTTCAACGTTCGAGAAAGATAGCCAAAACCGGCGGTAAAAGGCGGTGTTGGGCGTCCCTTTGGATTTTACCTTCGTCTTTATTCCCGTTTGGGCTTTCTGCTGAACAAGTCGCCTTCCACCTTCAAACTTCCTGCAGAATTCAAATTTCTTAGTGAAGACAGATGGCGAAGCAAATTGTGAACTGGGCGGCGTTAGAGATGGATAGCTCTAAGTTGAGAGAGCTGGAGAAGTCTGAGTACATCCCATCGTGCAAGTTCATCTGATGGATCGAGGCCGCCGGGCAACATTGGCCATCGGGAGAGATCAGCCAAATCCCAGTATTCCAAGCGTTCTGTGAGTGCAGCCTTTGTCTTCCTGCTCATCTCTTCCTCACCACCGTTCTGGAGTACTTTGGGATCGAGTTGGTGAACTTGGTTCCCAACTCAATCACAATGCTGAGCGTCTTCATATATTTATGTTAGGCATATCTGGGTATTCCTACTGACTTGGAGCTTTTTCACTACTACTACGAGCTGAGCCGCCAGACTGTGATTGTGGGGAGTTGCGGATTCAAGCTCCATATCAGCAAGTCTGAAGCCTACATTCTGATGTTTATGAAGTCATCATGGCCATCGTGGAAGAAGAAGTGGTTCTATTGGGAGACCACGAATGAGGACAGCTTATCCTTTGTGGGTAAGGGGGCCGAGAAGAACACTTCTTGTAACTCGGTCCCAAAAGACATCACAAGGATTGTTCCCTACATCTCTGCGATCAAAGAGCTGAGGGACAGAGGGCTAACGAGATGGCATGTAGTCAAGGATTACATCACTCGCTGTATTAGTCCTCTGAAGAGGCGAAAACATCCCATATGGATGTACTCTATTGCTTCCGATGCAACCAAAGATTACGAAACCTGGTAAGAGTAGTTAAATGGACGTGGAGCCTCCATTTTGGTGGACGTGTCCTCCGAGGATCAAAGCTCCGTCCATGGACGTGGAGGCTCCTCGTATTTTGGTGGACGTGTCCTCCGAGGAAAGAGAGGAGCTCCTAAAGGTAATCGAAACACTGATGTTACCTTTTAGAAATACATATAGTCATAGAAGTGTTTATGACTGGGTAGTCGTAGAGGAACTTAAGACTAGGTAGTCGTAGAAAAACTTACGATTAGGTAGTCAGAGAAGAACTTACGACTAGATGTTATTCTCTCTCTTTTCAGAGTGTAGGCGTGAGTAACCGTCAGGGCTACCAAGGGGTCGAACTGATGGTTCTCGAAAAGGCAGCAGAGGAACAACAGGCTCCTACTGCAAAACGACGTCTGTTGACTAAGGCCGCCGACAAGAAAAAAGGTAGCTCGAGTGTTGCTACTTCTTCTACTTTTGTTGCCAAAGTTGACCCTTTGAAACAATTCACTACGGATCTTAGTTCCGCATCCGAGATCAGCGAAGCAGTATTGAAGCAATGGACCCCCAAGCTCAAGGTACCCTTCTATTATTGTACCGAAACCTATTCAGTGTGTATGTCTCATGGTTTTGCCAAGAAGCTCAACAAAGAACACTAGAGGGATTTTATGTCTTTTGTGAAGGAAATTGCTACAATGGCAGCACCTATACCGGAGGAGGGATCCATTCCAGTGGTGGTCAAGGCTACTCTCGACTACCAGAAGAATCAAGAAGAGCAGGGCGTCGATGCCTTTGTTCAAGGCTCTCGACCAGGTGTGGTCGAGAGTATTCCTACTCGGCCAGAAGCGGTCAAGATTGGCTCCACTCTATCAAAAGCGGTCAAGGAGCAGAGGCCGGAGAAAGCGATCTCCAGAAAAGTTTTCTCGAAGTTCAAGCTCAAAATGAAGAAGACCACATGTGTAAGCATGTCCATAGTCTCTTCTTTTTATTTGAAAGATTCTTACCTTTTTAATTGTGCAGCTCGGCATCTCCATCAATGAGAGATGACCCCACAAGTGAGTTTCTCCTAACTTTGCTTGCAGTTGGCAAAGGTCTAGTGGTGGTCGAAGAACCAACCATCCAGCTGATGGAAGCTTATGTTGAGACTACTGTGACTACAGAGGTAGTCAGGAAAACTGCATCGCCTACGACCGGAGAGGAGGTCGTAATGGTCGCTGCACCCAGGATTGCCAAGGTGGTCGTGGGGATTACCATGCCCATGACCACAAAAGAAGTCGTGGGAACTGAGGAGAGTCGCCGGAGACATTCCTCAAGAAGGTATCATATGGGAAGAGAGTAGACCTCCAAAATTCTTCTTTTCTCAATTTAATTCTTCTTTTACAACGGGAGGCTTGTTCGACCGTCCCGATGTCCCACACCCACGAGATCTGCCCCACCGAGGGCAGAATTTTGACGACCGCCGACTCGAGGAGGTGTGGTGGAGGAGGGTCAACGAGATCAACCAGCTTCGCGACTCCTCGCGAGTTCTTGAAACCTTCGCTCAAAAGGAGATGAACGTAAGTACCTTGGACTTAGGCTTTTCATCCCAGAGTTTTTACTGGTGACTTATAGATTTTTTGAATGCAGAGATCCTTGGAGAACATGGCTACTGTGGCCAAGTACCACAGGCAGCTAACTCACTTGCGTGAAGAGAACACAAGACTCTCCAAGGAGGCAGAGTCTTGGTAAGCTTTTTTTGAAATTAAAGCTTGTTCTAACTTATTCAACCAATCATTTTTATACTGACCACCAAAACTTCTTGTCTTCATGAGCGAAGTGAAGTTTCTGATGGCTGCACTTGAGAACGAGAAACTCGAGATGCAAAAGCTTAAAAAGGAAAACACCGACCTCAAGGTTGGCCAAACACTAGCCATTTCCAGAAATAGAACCCTGGAAGAGAGGCTAAAAAGTAAGTTGTGAACTTACAGTTGGTTTTTCTTCTATCCTTCCATTTTCATTCTCTAACTTTCTTCTTTTTACAAAAAGAGAAGCCCAAGAGAAGAGTCTCCACATCGAGGTCGATGAAAAGACCAAAGTGATCGGAGTCTTGACTCAAAGGGAGTCGGAGATGAAGAAGGACCTCGAAGATCTTAATGTGTGACTTTTAGGTAAGACTTACCTTTGTTGGATCTGGGCTGTCATAGCAAAAACTTATGACCTTGTGGTATGATTATCTTCCCATTGATTGCCTTCTTCGTCAGCTTCAGTGGTCGAAATGAAACGGCTTCTCAAGGTCTCAACTTGTAGAGAGGAGGAAATAAAGTCGGCGAAGCTAGTTCTTCACGACAACATCGTCCTCTTCAACAGTCTACTCAGCAAGTTCGGCTCCGAGATGGTGGTCTTTTCTGAAGATACCCTCACCGATTGTGCGAGTACTCTATGTCTACAAGTGAAGGCCTTAGAGAAGCATCTGGTTAACCTAAGGGGCGAGCAGATTGACTCCATTCGGGATGCGGTCAAGAACGCAGTATCTTATGGCTTGGCAAAACTCAAGGCGAATGACTCGAGCCAATCTCCTGAAGCAATCGAGAAAGACTTCGACTACTCGGACGACCAAGCGGCTCAATTGATGGAAGAAGTCAAGCTCTATGGACATAAAGTGTCAGAGGAAATGCAACCTGACTCGCCCTAGGAAGTCATCACATTTGTAAAAATATTGTAAAAAACTAACCTCTTAATGAATGAAAAGGTCTTTTCTCTTCGATGATCGAGAAGTTTTTTTTCCTACAATGCATGTTTCTTTTGTACTTGTTTAAACGAAAGTTGCAAGAAAAAGTTAGAACTAAGACATGATATTATACAAATAACTTTATCTTAGCCCCCGACTATTTACTTAGTTTGTATGAATAAACTAAGTGAATAGTAACAAATCGTCCCACTACCATTGTCGAAGTCGATTGTCATGCTTTGGAAGCGAAGGTTTGGAATGAGTTGACACTAGGGAGTTCCTTCTGGTGGGCAGGACCATGTGCAGAGAGGACGAGCTCCGGCTAGGTAGTCGTTACCATACTTTGTTAACATCTAATCAACATGTCCATACGTATGTAATATCCCAAAAATTAAATTCTCTTTAGAGAGGGGGTTTCTGAAATTTTGTGGCAATTTCGGGCCTGAGATGTGGCCCAAGAGGGGGAGGCTCCCTCCAACCCTAGCACGACCTCCCCCCTCCCTCCCTGTGGGCGCCGCCCCATACCTCCCTGTGGGCGCCGCCTCCCCCCTGCTGGCCCCTTGCGCCTCCCCCCTGCTGGCCCTTGTGCCGCCCCCCTGTGCCGCTCCCCTGTGCACGCCCCTACTGCCCCCTGCGTCGTCCCTTGCTGCCGCCCCCTGCGCGCCCCCTGCTGCCCCCCTGCTGCCCCTGTGCGCGCCCCCTGCTGCCTCCTGCGCGCCCTCCCCTCTCCCTGCCGTGAGCACTAGAGGAAGGGAAGAGGAAAGGAGAGAAAGGAAGAGGGGAAGAGGAAGAGGGAGGGAGTTCCGTGGGGGTGTTCGTCGTGTTCGCCATGTTCTTCGGTTTATCAAGGGTAACCCTGCTATTCTTCAATTGGATGCATTTTCTTTTAGTTGTTACTTATCGATATTCTGGACTGCCGGGGTAGTTCGGGTTAGGCGGCTGTTTTGGGTTAGTTCCTTTTTGGATTCGGGTCTGGGCCCCTCCTAGAGAGTCATATAGGACATCCTCATATTTCCACGAAGTGCTAGAACGCGTCGTCGACCTTTGTAGCAAAAGTTATGATTTTCTCGTAGGACTGTTCTACAGATCGGGAGGTTTCTGGCAGATTTTGGTACATTGGTTTGGACGACTAGAAAATGGGAGAATCAGGGGATCCTCATATTATGAAAGTTGTAGATAATTGTCTTAGCTTTCCAGGAAGGTCAAGAAATTATTATTTGGACATTCGGGCTGGAAGTTATGGCTTTTTTAGTGTGCTGTCCAGAGAACCCGACATGAGCAAAGATGTTTTAGAAAATTGGTTGGGGCGGGTAGAAGATGGCCGAATCAGGGAGTCACCCCAACTAGGTTTAGTTAGATAATTTAAGTATCTTTCCAGCAAACCAAAGAACACCCTATTCGGACTTCTGTGCCAATAGTTAGGAATTTTTGAAGTTGACTGTCCACAGAGATAGGTGGGATGACCTGTATGATTTGGGATTTGGGAACCGAGATAGACGAATTGTGCTAGTGTGGGTTGTTTTTATTTGAGCGAAGGTTTGCTACGGTTATATTAGCCTTTATTATAATTATTATTCAGGAGGCGGACGGACCCCCGAGGCGGCACCTTCTGCGCATCCGCCGTTTTCTCACGGTTAAGGTAAGTATAACGGTGGTTTACATTTAATAGTGTGGAAGGTTGATGTTTAGTCCATATTAGGATCATGAATATGTGTGTTGATGGTGGTGGTATTGCCCAATGGTATGAATATATGTGTGTTGATGGTGGTGGTATTGCCCAATGGTATGAATATATGTGTGTTGATGGTGGTGGTATTGTCCAATGGTAGGAATATATGCGTGTTTATGGTTGTGGTATTGCTCAATGGGATGAATATATGGGTGTTTATGGTTGTGGTATTGCTCAATGGTATGAATATATGTGTGTTATGGTTGTGGTAACAATGCATTGATGCTATATAGGGGTGTTGTAATTTTCAGCGTTCATGAGTATTTCTGGTGCATAGATATCATGAATGCAAGATTTAATTTCTTAGAGTATTCATGCATATGCATCATGTTGATTATTTGAAGTCGTGGTCACGAGATGACCAAGCACCGAGGTCCCCGTCATGTTGATGTCATGACGGGCTAAAGGTCCCCATACTTGTGGAGTATGGGCAATTGGTCCCTGTACCAGGTGGTACAGGCATGAGTGTGTATCGACGGATACACACTTTGCATTACCGGTAAAATGTAAAAGAGAAAGAGATAAAGAGTTTTTGATCATTGTGCATTGCATGGCTTGTTTATATGAATGATGAATGGGTTTGTGAAGTGATGGGCATAAATGAATTCGTTCTATCCATTATATTTGCTGAGTCGTTGGACTCACTCTTGTTGTTGTTGTTTTATTTAGGTACCGCTACGAGATCGGCATGCATGGGAAAAGGGAAATAATCATCTTGTTGCGCATGCACGTTTCACACAGAATAGAATTAAAGGCAGAAGAATTAAGTGATTGATGCAAGAACAGTTTAGATTTCATCTGGTTATTATCTTTGGATTTACTTGTAATAAGTATTTAGGGTGTTTCCGGTGCTCTTCTCTAAGTATTATACTCATGAATGGTTTAGAAAACTTTAGTCTATTTGCTTAGCCTTGAACTTATTACTTGAGAATTGTCTATCATTATTGTTTTGCTGTAGAATCTCTGTTTTAGATAATTAGCAAAGGAGGCTCTGCCGAAATTTTGTATAGCGTAATTAGTTAACTTTGATTTACTTCTAGTTAGGTAGCATTCTGGGTCGTATTTGACTGGGGTGTTACAGTTGGTATCAGAGCGGGCGGTAGGTCCGTGGTTACCAAAATATTAATTTTGACACACTAAGCACTGTAGGTAGGGAATGGGGTTTGCATTGCATCTACGTTTCCGTCGGTCAACATAGTTGAATGTGTGTTTAATCTTTGACTTTGATCGTATTATGAGATAATCTTTTGTGCCTATGATTTGATTATATAATTGTTATGTGTGGTGATAGTTGATGTCGAGAGATAGAGATCGCGGTGTGGCCATTGACATGGCCAGGTTATATCACTATTCGTGGTATTGGATGGTGAAGGATTTTGCCTTGAGCCACTTAGTTCCAGAGGTTAGGAATAAGTTCTTTAGAAAAGTTTTTCGCTTCCCTGACCTGAATTTGGTCAATTCTTATCCCGTGGTGGTGGATGAATTTATCTTGGGCTCATGGTTCATTGTAGTTGAGGGTTTTCAATTGGTTTCTACCTGTTCTTTGAAGTAATTATTGTTCCTCGGACCAGTGAGACACTTTTGCTAGTTGTGAGCATTGTGGATTTGCAAGGTTGGTCTCTCCATGGGAGTTTTGCCCTGTTGTGAAACATGTCTCATTTGTTCGTTTGGTATTCCTGTTAATGAAAGTTTTATGTTGCAAATTCTTTAACTTGTGAAAGCTTTGGCTTTATATAATTCTTTTGGATTATTCTAAATGTTGAAGTTTAATACCTCTCTTTTCTGAAAGGAGGTGTTAGAAATCCTTTTGTGATGCCTTGTTAGGGTTGAGTCAGAGGTTGTAATCAAATAAATTGATATGGTATGAGTATCCTTGGAAGTGAAACCGAATAAGTTGATGTTGTCTTTTTGTGGTTGTTCATGAACTGTGTTTAGGAACAGGACTATTCCTAATGGAATTAATAGAGTTGCCAAGAGGTGAGGAACTTCGATGAACTAGTTGATCAATAGGAGAGACAAAACTAGTAAACTTTTGGGATAAATTGGATCAACAGGTCTCAATGGCTTAATCTAACCATTTAGGATAGTTAAATTCAAAAGGTGTTGGATTATTGTATTAGTGGATCTTGGAGTTATCTTTATGGATATTTAGGGTTCGTATGTAATGGCTAAGTGCAACGTTGGGGTTTGAAAATGTGATCTATATTTACATGAAGGTGGGATTGTCAGATGATGTTATGTCTTTGATGAAAGAGTTTTGGTAGCATCATTAAAAGTGTGTAGTAGATCTCCTCTAATTTAAAGCGGTTGGCGTAGTGAGGTTGTAAGGTTTTGAAATACTTCCAATTTGAGGAATGGATGATAAAGTAGCATGGAACCATTTGACGAGATTTTGGAGGGCTTTATAATGGAAGGGTAGACGATAACGATTCTTGTTAAGAGTGTATTAATCTGGATGCTAGTGAGATTGTTGCCATCTTATTGGAAAAAAATATATTTTGAAATAAGTTATTGTGTTCTTTTGGAAAGGTTTATGATGCGCTTGTAGCTATGATGATTCATGCTGAGAATATATAATGATAAGGTTAGTAAAAAAAACTGAGTATGAGATGATGAGGGTAGTGTTAATTCTTTTAGAAGTAAAAGAATTGGTTCTTCTTTCATGATGTTAGTCAAATGAAACGTTTGGAGTCTTGCATTCATGATCAGATGGGAGTTCATGAATTATTGTGGTATCTGAAATTAGTTTGCGCGGAGTGACGTATGGGAAGATTCTGACGGTTCTTAAGTAATTCTTGTGATTTGAGCTTAAAGGATCGTTTGCTTGAAGGTGGTAAAGTGATGTTTCCATTAAGAAAAATTATGTCCTTTATTAAATTGAAGGGTGTAGTAGAGATATTCGTGGTTGGATTCAAGTTATGTACCTTGCAGCTTATTGAAGAGTGCTTAATCTCGTTGGTTTGCCTCAAAGGAATTCCCCAAGTTCCAAAAGTAGAGCTTTATTTATTTATCTATTTTCGATTGAAGTTTGATATTTTCTTCTTGTGGGACTTGTGTTGAAAAAAAATGTTTCTATTCATATCCTCTTCTGAGGAAGGATTAACTAGTCCGTGTTGTCAAGCCTTTTAGGTTGTATAATGGCAACTCGATAGTGGTGGTCAAGTAGATGATTTTGGTGAGATTGTAGGTGTCAAGCTGTTTGAGATTCATTGAGTGATAAATTGATTTCTTGGAATAATTCTCGGTGGGGATTTGATTTAAATAGAATGCTTGTCTTTGGAGCTAACTGATCTTATGGATTGCCATTAGTATAACCTATAGTAGATTATGGTTCAAGAATGTTTCGATTATTTTGATGGAACATGAGAATTATCAAAAGTATGAGAATATTGATCGATCTTATTAGAGTATTGTGATTGAGCACTTGGTAAGGTTGAGTAGGAGGATTATGGTGGGGTAGTTAGTGAGATGGTAATGGTGAAGAAGTCTAACCACTATGGGAATCATTGGGATAGTAGGAATTATTGAATTATTCCTAAGCATGATTTGGCTTCAGTGAGTAACCCTCCAAGGGTTAGAATCTTTCTAAAGATAATTAGGTTGAGAATATGTTTTCATGTGATTGTGAATGATGGAGCATGCTTGATTGTGGTAATTTTAGTCACCAATTCGAGAGTTTTCATGTCAATTATATCGGAGTACATATATAGGAACCCTGGAGATGGAAAAAAAATAAAATAATATATTGGTTTGGTGTTTTATGCTAGAACTTTGGAGGCTAATGATGTTGTGTGGGAATATTGGAACTAGGGAATTCTAAATAGTGTCATGCTCCTTGATAGTGTCCTTTGGGTGGGGGAACTGAGTGTGTATGCTGAGAATTTCAAGTTGTTTATCCTTAAAGGATTGTGGTGAAGTGATTGTGGGTGAAAACAATGATGATGTGCATTGGAAATTATTTATCAAAGTAACCCTATTGGTAGGGGAGTTGGTTAGAGTATGTTATTGTGAGGACAGTAGAATCTCTCCACAAAGGTGTGGTTTATGCACTTGGTTTGAGTATAGTGTCGATGTTTCCAGTTTAAGATAAACGAGTTAGTGTGGGTGTGATGATTTGGAATCTTGTGATTCAAGAGAAAGTTTATTCCTAAATATATATATATATATATATATATATATTTCTTTTTGGGTAGTAAAATGCTCTCTTGATTCTTATTTGAGCTATGTGATGATAGCAAAAGTCTTTTGCGGTTTGAGTTGACTGTATGTTGGCATGTGTGGTTTTTCCAGTTCAGAAAAAAAAACCAAAGGAAAGGGTTTGGCTTTGGAGTGATTCCCCTCTTCCTTATTTGCAAATTACCTACTTGGAATGTGGAGAGGTTCTCATGTCGAATCCTTGATTTTCTTTTAGATTGGATTATTTTGGTGTGGAGTTGGTGAAGTGTGGTTGGGATGAGAATCTTTTATTTTTAGTTGGATTCTGGTTGTAAGAGAGATTGTTTACAATGAGCACATTTGTTCGTCAATGGTTATAGGAGGTGCCCCTGGTTAAATTAAAGAGATCGAATGAGAGTTGGAACAAGGGTTTCGTTTGATGTGCAGGTTGTGCGGGTTGGTACCAACGAGAATGATAACTCGAGGTACATTTAATCGCATCTGTAGTTGTGAGGATTTGGAGAGTGGTGTATCGTTAGGACTGCCTTGGGTCCTAGGGTGGGATACACAACGTTATGTTTGACCCGGTGTCGAGGAGGTACCTGCGAGATTCGGAGCTATAAATTTTACTAGACCCGTTATTACTTGAGCATGATCTGTCCCTTGAGTCCCAGCAGTGCGAATTCTGTAAAGATCAGGAGAAGCATTGAAGAATAAACTATAAAGTATGTCAGGATGCTTTGGTCGCAGTAGACAGAGATAAAAGCCACTTGAGAATTAGAGTCTTGCATGCGTGAACAATAACCAGAATTATTCAGAATAGGTGCGAGTTAATATGATTAAGTTTAGTTGTGATTAATCCATGGTGTAAGCACGGAAAGAATTCGGGGTCGAATTCTGTTTAAGGGGGGTAGAATGTAATATCCCAAAAATTAAATTCTCTTTAGAGAGGGGGTTTCTGAAATTTTGTGACAATTTTGGGCCTGAGATGTGGCCCAAGAGGGGGAGGCTCCCTCAAACCCTAGCCCGACCTCCCCCCTCCCTCCCTGTGGGCGCCGCCCCCTGCCTCCCTGTGGGCGCCACCTCCCCCCTGCTGGCCCCTTGCGCCTCCCCCCTGCTGGCCCTTGCGCCGCCCCCCTGTGCTGCTCCCCTGTGCGCGCCCCTGCTGTCCCCTGCGCCGTCCCTTGCTGCCGCCCCCTGCGCGCCCCCTGCTGCCCCCCTGCGCGCCCCCTGCTGCCCCTGTGCGCGCCCCCTGCTGCCTCCTGCGCGCCCTCCCCTCTCCCTGCCGTGAGCACTAGAGGAAGGGAAGAGGAAAGGAGAGAAAGGAAGAGGGGAAGAGGAAGAGGGAGGGAGTTCCGTGGGGGTGTTCGTCGTGTTCGCCATGTTCTTCGGTTTATCAAGGGTAACCCTGCTATTCTTCAATTGGATGCATTTTCTTTTAGTTGTTACTTATCGATATTCTGGACTGCCGGGGCAGTTCGGGTTAGGCGGCTGTTTTGGGTTAGTTCCTTTTTGGATTCGGGTCTGGGCCCCTCCTAGAGAGTCATATAGGACATCCTCATATTTCCACGAAGTGCTAGAACGCGTCGATACGACCTTTGTAGCAAAAGTTATGATTTTTCTCGTAGGACTGTTCTGCAGATCGGGAGGTTTCTGGCAGATTTTGGTACATTGGTTTGGACGACTAGAAAATGGGAGAATCAGGGGATCCTCATATTATGAAAGTTGTAGATAATTGTCTTAGCTTTCCAGGAAGGTCAAGAAATTATTATTTGGACATTCGGGCTGGAAGTTATGGCCTTTTTAGTGTGCTGTCCAGAGAACCCGACATGAGCAGAGATGTTTTAGAAAATTGGTTGGGGCGGGTAGAAGATGGCCGAATCAGGGAGTCACCCCAACTAGGTTTAGTTAGATAATTTAAGTATCTTTCCAGCAAACCAAAGAACACCCTATTCGGACTTCTGTGCCAATAGTTAGGAATTTTTGAAGTTGACTGTCCACAGAGGTAGGTGGGATGACCTGTATGATTTGGGATTTGGGAACCGAGATAGACGAATTGTGCTAGTGTGGGTTGTTTTTATTTGAGCGAAGGTTCGCTACGGTTATCTTAGCCATTATTATAATTATTATTCAGGAGGCGGACGGACCCCCGAGGCGGTACCTTCTGCGCATCCGCCGTTTTCTCACGGTTAAGGTAAGTATAACGGTGGTTTACATTTAATAGTGTGGAAGGTTGATGTTTAGTCCATATTAGGATCATGAATATGTGTGTTGATGGTGGTGGTATTGCCCAATGGTATGAATATATGTGTGTTGATGGTGGTGGTATTGCCCAATGGTATGAATATATGTGTGTTGATGGTGGTGGTATTGTCCAATGGTAGGAATATATGCGTGTTTATGGTTGTGGTATTGCTCAATGGGATGAATATATGGGTGTTTATGGTTGTGGTATTGCTCAATGGTATGAATATATGTGTGTTATAGTTGTGGTAACAATGCATTGATGCTATATAGGGGTGTTGTAATTTTCAGCGTTCATGAGTATTTCTGGTGCATAGATATCGTGAATGCAAGATTTAATTTGTTAGAGCATTCATGCATATGCATCATGTTGATTATTTGAAGTCTTGGTCACGAGATGACCAAGCACCGAGGTCCCCGTCATGTTGATGTCATGACGGGCTAAAGGTCCCCATACTTGTGGAGTATGGGCAATTGGTCCCTGTACCAGGTGGTACAGGCATGAGTGTGTATCGACGGATACACACTTTGCATTACCGGTAAAATGCAAAAGGGAAAGAGATAAAGAGTTTTTGATCATTGTGCATTGCATGGCTTGTTTATATGAATGATGAATGGGTTTGTGAAGTGATGGGCATAAATGAATTCGTTCTATCCATTATATTTGCTGAGTCGTTGGACTCACTCTTGTTGTTGTTGTTTTATTTAGGTACCGCTACGAGATCGGCATGCATGGGAAAAGGGAAAGAATCATCTTGTTGCACATGCACGTTTCACACAGAATAGAATTAAAGGCAGAAGAATTAAGTGATTGATGCAAGAACAGTTTAGATTTCATCTGGTTATTATCTTTGGATTTACTTGTAATAAGTATTTAGGGTGTTTTCGGTGCTCTTCTCTAAGTATTATACTCATGAATGGTTTAGAAAACTTTAGTCTATTTGCTTAGCCTTGAACTTATTACTTGAGAATTGTCTATCATTCTTGCTTTCTTTGTAGAATCTCTGTTTTAGATAATTAGCAAAGGAGGCTCTGCCGAAATTTTGTATAGCGTAATTAGTTAACTTTGATTTACTTCTAGTTGGGTAGCATTGCGGGTCGTATTTGACTGGGGTGTTACAGTTGGTATCAGAGCGGGCGGTAGGTCCGTGGTTACCAGAATATTAATTTTGACCACTAAGCACTGTAGGTAGGGAATGGGGTTTGCATTGCATCTACGTTTCCGTCGGTCAACATAGTTGAATGTGTGTTTAATCTTTGACTTTGATCGTATTATGAGATAATCTTTTGTGCTTATGATTTGATTATATAATTGTTATGTGTGGTGATAGTTGATGTCGAGAGATAGAGATCGCGGTGTGGCCATTGACATCAACAGTTTCCACAAGAGAAAGGAATCTAATGCCATAATTTCAACCCCTACCATACCAAAAGGGGTGAACCTCATTCCATGACCACAACCACATTCCTCGTACCACAAGTGACTCTCATGTGCCAAATCCACATCACAACTATGAAGTTGCTTTTATTTCCAAAATAACTTCACCACAATACATTGCATAAAAATGCATATGATCTTCCCACAATGCAATGCATATGAATACTCATGCTCCACTTCACCCTTACCCAACAAGGTAAGAGTGTGCATCGTACTACGGCAATGTACGATGCTGTACCGATACGGTCGCGGCTATAAGCGGCGACATCTGCAATGCAAATATCATGACATGATATGAATGTTATGATAATCATAAACCACAATAGTTTAACCACGAAGATCAATAATATAATGATCAAGAATACTTTCTCATAATCCGCATGTGTCTCAATAAGCACAATGCCAATGATACTTAAGATCATTACCACATAGCCCACATTCGACTCACCAAGATCATAATCAATTGATCTATAGGGAAACCTACCATATAGTCCACCATATATTCATCAAGAATGCTATCCCCATAGCCACAAGTATTCAATAAGAATACTACCACCTATACCACCATATGTTCATAAATAATACTACTCCACAACTATATTTCTTTCATCAAGAACAATTTCACATACCTACAAATAAACCATCAAGATCATAAACAGTTGAGTTCTTAAAATACTACCACATGGATCATATTGAGGAAACATGTAACAATATCATAGCACCTCAAATTAAGAGAATAAATTATTGTGAATGTAGAATAATTAACAAGTTAAACATGTAGCACAACCGCTACGTTTACTTGCCTCTACCGTTGAAGCGAAGCAATCACGTGCATTCAGGAGCAACATCACCTGTTCAAAAGGTACCTCTCAGCACAATACACAGCAATACAATCACGACTCTCAAAGAAAAGTGTCGCCAACACTCTAAACCCCACAACATCCTTCCCCGCGTAACGGTTCTACAATATTCCCACTGCAGCGGTGCTGCTTAACATTTTCTTATCTTTAAAAATATAAAAATAATCACAGCAAAAGATATATATCTAGATTCCTCACTTAAATACCTACACCTTTCATGTAGATCACATATTTTTATCTTGTCATTAACAAGGTGATACCTAATGCACAAAAAAGAGGACGTCCTCTGTTCTGAAAGTCTGGACAGCCGACTTGTAACGTGTCCCCAGAACAGATCAAGGTTCTAAAAATTCTGGTTCTTTTACAGCAGCTAGATTGCTAAATTCCCTACCTTTTTCTCCATTATGACCAAAAATTTAAAAATCATCTTCTACCCCTAATTCCCATCTGAACAACGGTCTATCCCAGTCTGCATCCCTGACGGACAGCGAGATTCCAGACCCTGGTACATGTAAAATACGCGGCCAAAAAATCTGGAAAAAATTACAGTAGACCCTCGGAAAAAATCATTTTCGGGGACTAAACGGCACGAACAGCAATGCTGCGTGAATCAATCTACAGGCAGATAGCAAGGATTCTGTAATCGGGGGTTCTAAATCCTAATCCCCACCAAAATCTTGAGCTAAGAACCCTAAAATAGCAGAAATCAGAGGGATTATGATGAGGGAGAATTACCTAGGGGACTGGGTAAAGGAATACGCGTAGGCTACGGAAGCAGAAAACAAAACTTTTCTACCGCGCACCCAAGAACATCATGCTAAGGAAGAATCATGGATCGTTACCACTTAGACGCGCAGCGCAGCGGAAGAAGAATTGGAAACCGATCCAATCACGCGTGTCGAGGTAGTAGTGGAAGTAGCCGATCGTCCCGAACAGATCGTCTCCTCCACGCACGCCGATCAACACTGCAACGAGCAGCGCCTCCACCGGTATCCACACATCCGGGGCTGGAACGCCGATCGCGAGTGTACTAGCACTCGTGAGCAGCTAGGGTTTGGCTCGGGAGGTGGCGGCTAGGGTTTTGCTAGATGTTTTCAGGGACGAACCCCCTCTGCCCCTCGCCTCCATATATATAGACCTCCTCACGTGGGCCTCGTGGACCGAGGCCCAATAGGAGTCTATTCGGTCTCTATCTGAATTGAGCCCATATCCGAATCATATTTGAATTAGTGTTCCAACCCGTTAAGCGTGCGACCCTGTAGGTTCACGTATACTTGGTCGTAACCCGGAAACGCCTTTCCGGTCACCATGTTAATAGCGGCCTCTAGTAAGACATATTAACCCCAAAGTATATGTAAAGATCATATCGGCTGAACCTGTAATGTTCTCTCATGTACGAATCCCTTTGCCTCACGATATAGATTGAGCTCAAGGTGAGACCTGTGTCATCCTCTTAATAGCTCAATCACTCTCTCGATTCCGTGATGGATTATAAACTCGTGATTGACTCCTCAATCACCTTGGCATGGCCATGCACTTTCATAATCCATTACATCGAGGGGCCCAGAGATATCTCTCCCATAAGGAGGGGCAAATTCTATCTTGATCATTCACATCCCACTACATGTTTCATGGCAAACCCGAAGACTATTTTTATGACTACCCAGTTACGGAGTAGTGTTTAGTAGTCCCAAAATAAGCTACTACTCATGTTGGGAACCATGATGATCTCAAGTCTAAGGATTCTACATAAACACTACTTGAGACCAACTGATGACACATGGGATCTCTGCAGTGTCTCATGGAAGGTCTATCCAACATATGTTCACTAACACATGTCCATATTATTGATTTGGTATCACCATACCATGATCCATGAGACATGATCATCAATCAATACATATGCTGATCTTTGTCTTTGAATCATATTTGTTCCTCATATGATATACGATCAGGGATCATTTAGAAATAGCAACATCTTAGTATTTAAGAGTCTCATGAATAAGTCACATACTCATTGATCAATAATGATGATGTCTATTCCAAGGAACAAAGTAATGTATCATAAACATAGTATGTGACATATACAACATCTCCATGTTGCCTCTAGGGTATATCACTAACACTGGGATCACCCTCTTCTTCCTCTCCTTCTCCTTCCCTTCTTCTCCTTCCCTCTCTTCCTATCCTTCCTCTTCCCTTCTTCCTTCTTCTCCTTGCAGCAGCACTTGGGCAGAGGAGAGGCGCAAGGAGGCAGGGGGGTGGCGGCTTGGGGTGGGAAAAAGGGGGGAAGGGCCAAGGGAGGGGGTTTATAAAGGGGGTGCTAGGGTTTGGGAGGGGGTACGGGCCCCCGTTTGGGCCAACTGGCCCAAAGTGGCTGGCCCACCCCTCTGGACCGCCCAAAACCTCTTAATTAATTATTTTAATTCACTTTTTATTATTTTAGACTATTCTGAAGAATTTATTTTCACCTCTCGTGATTTACCGAAAATCCGGGCGACTCCGCGATTAATTTAAAAATTGACGCCGAAACGATGTTTGGGATATTACATTCTCCCCACCTAAAAAGGATTCGTCCTGGAATCTAACTTCTCAACCCGCGAGACAAAAGAACAATCAAGGAAAGAACAACCAAAGGATAGAGCATCCCAAGGATAGAACATCCCAAGGGAACAACAACTACGGGTACTCTTCTGCCTCTAGGAGCTCGGGCTCCTCTTATGCATCTGGTCTTCAAGCTTCCACCTCGCCTCCCGCTCGGACTGATTCTTCCAAAGGGTCTTCACATACTTGATGGCCCTCTTCCTCATGGCCAATTCCAGCGAGTCCACGATACACGCTGATCGACGCCGAGCACCCGCAGCCCTTCGGTTGGCTCTGAGCGGCCAACAGGTCCTGCCGTTCTCGCTAGAATTTCCCGCCACAACTATTAAACCTCTTATTAAATATAATCGGGATAATATATTTTACCCCTTCAAAAGAATTTGACCGCAAATTCCACTCACATCATTCTATTCGAAGCACAAACATTATCTTTTACAAATAGAACCCAACAAAGAAGAATAAAGGATTCTCAAGCAACATACCAGCAACCAGCTTTCCTTCAAAGGATCACGATCTAATTCAAAGGATTCACCACAAAATATTTTTTCACTCTCCAAGTAGACAATTGGAGAAACCACACCACATAAGCCAAGAGTGAAAATCACTCGAAAGTCCAAAACAATCATTTTCTTTTCCCAACTGGAAAAGACTATGCCTCAACAATAAACAACTCAATTTGCAGATGACCTCTGCCAAAACACACAGCATAAACAAGAATCAAGCGAGCATTTTACTACTCGAGATATCATTAATTTCCCAATCCATTCCCTTTCAAAATTTTAACTTTCTTGAACAAAGTATTTCCAACTCATCGCCATACCATGATCCATGAGACATGATCATCAATCAATACATATGCTGATCTTTATCTTTGAATCATATTTGTTTCTCATATGATATACGATCAGGGATCATTTAGAAATAGCAACATCTTAGTATTTAAGAGTCTCATGAATAAGTCACATACTCATTGATCAATAATGATGATGTCTATTCCAAGGAACAAAGTAATGTATCATAAATATAGTATGTGATATATACAATATCTCCATGTTGCCTCTAGGGCATATCACTAACAGTCTCCCACTTGCACTAGAGTCAACCATGTAGGTATCTAATACCCATTGCCCTAGTGTGAGCCTCATGCTTTTGCTGGGGAAGCGGCTTTGTCGACGGATCTGCAATGTTCAAATCCGTTTGTACTTTGCATATCTTCACATCGCCTCTCTCCACTATCTCGCGGATGAGATGAAATCGCCGTAAAATGTGCTTGGACTTCTGGTGCGATCTAGGCTCCTTGGCTTGTGCAATAGCCCCACTATTGTCACAGAGAGGTCCATTGGGCTGGAGGCACTAGCCATCACACCAAGCTCGAAATAAATTTCTTGATCCAAACAGCCTCTTTGGCGCTTGAAGTGCTATGTACTCGGCTTCGTTGTAGAATCAGCAACCGTCTGCTGCTTGGAACTCTTCCAGCTTACCGCACCGCCATTCAGGCAGAACACAAATCCAGATTGTGATCTAAAATCATCTTTGTCAGTTTGGAAGCTAGCATCGGTGTAACCATTTACAACGAGCTCTTCCTCACCTCCATAGACAAGGAACACATCTTTAGTTCTTCTCAAGTACATCAAGATGTTCTTTACGGCAATCCAGTGACTTTCACCTGAATCTGACTGGTATCTACTCGTAGCACTTAAAGCATACGAAACATCTGGACGTGTACAAAGCATGGCATATATAATGGACCCAATAGCCGAAGCATATGGAATCGCATTCATTTTATCCTGCTCATCAGGTGTGCTAGGACACTGATTCTTGCTAAGATTTATACTATGTGACATAGGTAGAAAACCTTTCTTGGAATCATGCATGTTGAACCTTTTCAACACCTTGTCAATGTACGTATCTTGGCTTAATCCAATTAGCCTTTTTGATCTATCTCTATAGATCTTGATGCCCAGAATATATGCTGCATCTCCTAAGTCTTTCATAGAGAAACTATTTTTTAATGAAGACTTAACAGATTCGAGCAAAGGAATGTCATTTCCGATCAGTAATATGTCATCCACATATAAGACCAGAAATACGAGTGCGCTCCCACTAGCCTTTTTGTAAACACAAGGTTTTTCTTCGTTCTTGATGAAACCAAACCCTTTGATTACTTCATCAAAACGAATGTTCCAACTCCGAGATGTCTGCTTTAATCCATAAATGGATCTTTGGAGCTTGCATATCTTTCCAACTGATTGCGGATCGACAAAACCCGTGGGCTGTGTCATGTACACATCCTCACTCAGATTTCCATTAAGGAAAGCTGTTTTGACATCCATTTGCCATATTTCATAGTCGAAATATGCAGCAATCGCTAGAATGATCCGAATAGACTTTAGTATTGCGACGGGCGAAAAAGTTTCATCATAATCAACACCTTGAATTTGTTTGAAACCTTTGGCCACCAATCGCGCTTTATAGATGTGAACATTTCCATCAATATCTATCTTTTTCTTGAAAACACATTTGCACTCAATGGTTTTAACACCATCAGGTGGATCAACCAAGTTCCAAACTTGATTACTATACTTGGATTCAATTTCGGATCTCATGGCTTCAAGCCATTTCTCAGAGTCTGGTCCCACCATCGCTTCTTCATAGGTCTTAGGCTCATCGTTGTCTAACAACAAAATGTCCCGTTGTTGAGTAGTCAAGAACATGTACCTCTCAGGTGCACGACATGACCTTTCTGACTTACGTGGTGCTGGTGTGTCCACAACAGGTTCTTCAACAGTTTGTTCATCCTGTTGTGGTTCTGTAGGAGCTGAAACGTTATCAGGTGTTTCTTGAATTTCTTCAAGTTGCACTGTGCTCCCACTATCCCTTCTTGAGAGAAACTCTTTCTCTAAGAAGACA
Organism: Melocanna baccifera; assembly: GCA_036346265.1. Classification (NCBI taxonomy): domain Eukaryota; kingdom Viridiplantae; phylum Streptophyta; class Magnoliopsida; order Poales; family Poaceae; genus Melocanna; species Melocanna baccifera. The sequence continues at coordinate 3,998,042 of CM070696.1, read as the reverse complement.
CCATACCGGGCGACAAACACTTTGCCTTCTCCTTGATTATAAAAGTAATATCCTTTTGTTTCCTTAGGATACCCGATAAAGAAGCATTTATCAGATTTAGGAGTGAGCTTATCAGATTGTAAACGTTTTACATAAGCCTCACATCCCCAAATCTTAAGAAAAGACAAGTTAGGATGTTGTCCTATCCACATCTCATATGGAGTCTTTTCTACTGATTTTGATGGAACCCTGTTTAGTGTGAACGCGGCTGTTTCAAGAGCATACCCCCAAAAAGACAACGGAAGATCACTTTGGCTCATCATAGAGCGCACCATATCTAATAAGGTGCGATTTCTCCGTTTAGATACCCCATTCCATTGAGGTGTTCCCGGCGGAGTCAATTGTGGAACAATTCCACAATCCTTTAGATGATTGCCAAACTCATGGCTCAAATACTCGCCTCCACGATCAGATCGTAGAAACTTGATTGTCTTGCCTAAATGATTTTGCACTTCATTTTGGAATTCTTTGAACTTTTCAAAGGATTCCGACTTATGCTTCATCAGGTAGATATACCCATATCTACTAAAGTCATCAGTAAAAGTTATGAAATCACGAAAACCACCTCTGGTCATTAAGCTCATTGGTCCACATACATCGGTATGTACGAGTGCCAATAAGTCATTTGCCCGTTCACCTTGACCGGTGAAAGGTGCCTTTGTCATCTTGCCAAGTAAACAAGATTCGCATGTCTCTAATAATTCAAAATCAAATGAGTGCGAATACCATCTCTATGGAGCTTACGCATGCGTTTCTCATTTATGTGACCTAGCGGCAGTGCCAAATAAGCGTGGGATTCAAATCATTGGACGTTGCCTCTTTGCATTAATGTTATAGACCGCGACCCTTCAAGAGTAAGAACGTATAAACCATTCACCAATGGAGTATGACAATAGAACATATCTTTGAAATAAAGAGAACAACCATTGTCCATAGATTTAAAGTCATAACCTACGCTTGCAAACATGAAGCGAAATAATGTTCTTTGAAAGAGATGGAACACAATAACAATTATTCAATTCCAAAACTAATCTCGAAGGTAAAGACAATGGCATGGTGCCAACAGCTACCGCAGCAACTTTTGCTCCATTGCCAACGCGAAGATCCACTTCGCTCCTCCTCAAACTTCTACTTCTTATTAGCCCCGCAACGATTTGCAAATGTGAGCAACCGATCCGGTATCAAATACCCAAGAATTAGTGGAAGAAGTAGCAAGATTGATTTCTATAACATTTATACAGGTGGAAGTCATACTTCCCTTCTTCTTCTCAAGATCCTCCAAGTACTTTGGGCGGTTCCTTTTCCAATGTCACGATTGCTTACAGAGAAACAATCGCATCGGGATGAGCATCGCCCTTCTTGTCTTTCTTGACCTTAGAACCGCTCGCGATCGCATCGGAGCTTTCTTTCTTTTGACGCGCTTCTCTTGACATAGGGCTTGCCCTTGCCTTCTGCATCATCATCACATGATTGCTGCTTTTCTTAATGCTTTCCTCAGAAGATTTTAGCATCCCATACAACTCAGCCAGGGTCTTGTCCAGGTTGTTCATGTGAAAGTTCATTATGAATGGCTCAAAGCTCGGGAAGCGGCGAAGAATCACATCGATAGCCAACTCTTGGCTAAGGGAAAACCAAGCTTTTCGGACTCTCAATGTAGCCAATCATCTTAATCACATGAGGGTGACGGATTCCTTACGCAAGCTCGCACGCAAATAAGGACTTTGAAGTATTGAACCTCTCAGCCCTTGCTTGGTTCTCAAATATACCACGTAACCCACAATGATATTGTAGGCATCTGTGTTCTCATATTGCTTCTGAAGCTCAGAGGACATTGTGGCAAGCATGAGACAGCTCACATCAAGGCAATCATTCGTTTGCTTCTCATAAGCTCTCCGTGCAGCCACAGTAGCATTATCAGGCAAGTCTTCAGGGTAAGGAGACTCAAGGACATACTCCTTGCGCTCTTGCTTGAGAACAATTCTCAAGTTGCGATACCAATCCAAAAAGTTTGTTCCATTGAGTTTTTCTTTCTCAAGAATAGATCGCAAATTAAAATATGCAAAGTTTAGCACTATATTTATGTTCATCTTTTATTAAACTATTTAGCAAAAGACTCCCACTATGAGTTTTGCAACAAAAACTCCCTCTAAGTTACATAGTGGGTAAAGATCCTCATTTCACTAATTCCTAGTGAGCTTTGGCATCACGGCTAGAAAACTAGTGACATGGGTAAGCAACACTTTGCTAATCACATCCCTATGTGACTCTACTTTGGGTGACATTAGTATGCTTCGGCCCCAATCTATGCCCCAAGGTCCAAAACTATTTTGATAACCTTGTTAAGTAAACCAAATGCTTCCGCATGTAGATGTCCGACATCTACCCCAAATGATGATGATAACCTATGGCACTCTACTTTGGTAGACCTACCATGCGGTGATCATTATCTTTTGGTGCAGCATATGGAAAGGTATTAACACCTAATTTTAAGAGGGATTCTATCCTACCAAAGCAACATATCACATATATCATTGCATAAGAATAAGATAGATAACATCATAGATAAACACATTTAACTGTGAAGTAGTATGGCCCAAAAAATGGTGATATCCAACTCCAAGTAGGTGTAGACGATCTCCATCCTCCACATCACCCCTCCAGGCCACCATGCTTAAAAGCTTGTAACCTCAAAACTAGGCTACTACCTATAATAGCTAGAAATTGAAGATTACAAAGATAGATTCAAGCATTAAGGTCGACACGCAGGTCGTTAAATACAATATATATATATACAGCTAACAATAGCTGTAATAATCATGACACGCAGGCCATGAACGAATGTTACATGCATCACATACATCTCATACATTCAAATAAGCTATAGGGCCATACTATTCACACCATTCCCTGCAAAAACAAGTTAGATGTAGAATCGCATTTTACCTAACGATGTGAACCGACGACGCTATACAAGGGGGGATACACACGGCGGTCCCGCTGGCCGGTCAGCGGGCAGGGGGTCGAGGGGGGAACCTCACAGAATTACATAGATCGCATCTATGAAATCGCTATGAAAATCTTATCGAGCCGATCAAATCAACCCAAATCCGAGCCATTCAAAATGTCTCAATTTTCATTAGATCAATCATATTGATCATCGCGATCGGTATACTTGAGGAGACCACAACACAAGACCTCGATCCGTTGGCTCGATCTCACGATTGTCAGCGCGTGATTAGCCCCGATGGTGATTCCGCCGGTAGGGGCAAGTCGCGCGTACATCAAAGAAGGAGCACGAACTAATCTTTTTGGCCTTATGATGCTATCAACTCATACCTATTTCAACCCCTTATGACCGATTGATCTCATCAACCCGTGCTACCACCGATTCATCATATGAACCCACGATCTAGGCGTAATAGATTCACTCTACTACTACCGCATATCTACATATACGCTAATCCAGATTCCAAACTAAGCAAGATGGCTCTGATACCACTAAAGGAATACGCGTAGGCTACGGAAGCAGAAAACAAAACTTTTCTACCGCGCACCCAAGAACATCATGCTAAGGAAGGATCATGGATCGTTACCACTTAGACGCGCAGCGCAGCGGAAGAAGAATTGGAAACCGATCCAATCACGCGCGTCGAGGTAGTAGTGGAAGTAGCCGATCGTCCCGAACAGATCATCTCCTCCACGCACGCCGATCAACACTGCAACGAGCAGCGCCTCCACCGGTATCCACACGTCCGGGGCTGGAACGCCGATCGTGAGTGTACTAGCACTCGTGAGCAGCTAGGGTTTGGTTCGGGAGGTGGCGGCTAGGGTTTTGCTAGATGTTTTCAGGGACAAACCCCCTCTGCCCCTCGCCTCCATATATATAGACCTCCTCACGTGGGCCTCGTGGACCGAGGCCCAATAGGTGTCTATTCGGATCTCTATCCGAATTGAGCCCATATCCGAATCATATTCGAATTAGTGTTCCAACCCGTTAAACGTGCGACCCTGTAGATTCACATATACTTGGTCGTAACCCGGAAACGCCTTTCCGGTCACCATGTTAATAGCGGCCTCTAGTAAGACATATTAACCCCAAAGTATATGTAAAGATCATATCGGCTGAACCTGTAATGTTCTCTCATGTACGAATCCCTTTGCCTCACGATATAGATTGAGCTCAAGGTGAGACCTGTGTCATCCTCTTAATAGCTCAATCACTCTCTCGATTCCGTGATGGATTATAAACTCGTGATTGACTCCTCAATCACCTTGGCATGGCCATGCACTTTCATAATCCATTACATCGAGGGGCCCAGAGATATCTCTCCCATAAGGAGAGGCAAATTCTATCTTGATCATTCACATCCCACTACATGTTTCATGGCAAACCCGAAGATTACTTTTATGACTACCCAGTTACGGAGTAGTGTTTAGTAGTCCCAAAATAAGCTACTACTCATGTTGGGAACCATGATGATCTCAAGTCTAAGGATTCTACATAAACACTAGTTGAGACCAACTGATGACACATGGGATCTCTGCAGTGTCTCATGGAAGGTCTATCCAACATATGTTCACTAACACATGTCCATATTATTGATTTGGTATCACCATACCATGATCCATGAGACATGATCATCAATCAATACATATGCTGATCTTTGTCTTTGAATCATATTTGTTCCTCATATGATATACGATCAGGGATCATTTAGAAATAGCAACATCTTAGTATTTAAGAGTCTCATGAATAAGTCACATACTCATTGATCAATAATGATGATGTCTATTCCAAGGAACAAAGTAATGTATCATAAACATAGTATGTGACATATACAACATCTCCATGTAGCCTCTAGGGCATATCACTAACACTGGGATCACCCTCTTCTTCCTCTCCTTCTCCTTCCCTTCTTCTCCTTCCCTCTCTTCCTATCCTTCCTCTTCCCTTCTTCCTTCTTCTCCTTGCAGCAGACACTTGGCGAGGAGAGGCGCAGAGAGCAGGGGGTGGCGGCTTAGGGTGGGAAAAAGGGGAAGGGCCAAGGAGGGGTTTATAAAGGGGGTGCTAGGGTTTGGGAGGGGGTACGGGCCCCCGTTTGGGCCAACTGGCCCAAAGTGGCTGGCCCACCCCTCCGGACCGCCCAAAACCTCTTAATTAAATATTTTAATTCACTTTTTATTATTTTAGACTATTCTGAAGAATTTATTTTCACCTCCCGTGATTTACCGAAAATCCGGGCGACTCTGCGATTAATTTAAAAATTGACGCCGAAACGACGTTTGGGATATTACATTCTCCCCACCTAAAAAGGATTCGTCCTGGAATCTAACTTCTCAACCCGCGAGACAAAAGAACAATCAAGGAAAGAACAACCAAAGGATAGAGCATCCCAAGGATAGAACATCCCAAGGGAACAACAACTACGGGTACTCTTCTGCCTCTAGGAGCTCGGGCTCCTCTTATGCATCTGGTCTTCAAGCTTCCACCTCGCCTCCCGCTCGGACTGATTCTTCCAAAGGGTCTTCACATACTTGATGGCCCTCTTCCTCATGGCCAATTCAGTGAGTCCACGATACACGCTGATCGACGCCGAGCACCATGACCCTTTGGTTGGCTCGAGCGCCACTGAGTCTGCCGTTCTCGCTAGAATTTCCCGCCACAACTATTAAACCTCTTATTAAATATAATCGGGATAATACATTTTACCCCTTCAAAAGAATTTGACCGCAAATTCCACTCACATCATTCTATTCGAAGCACAAACATTATCTTTTACAAATAGAACCCAACAAAGAAGAATAAAGGATTCTCAAGCAACATACCAGCAACCAGCTTTCCTTCAAAGGATCACGATCTAATTCAAAGAAGAGGTAAGAAGAGATAAATCCCAGCACACAGAAAATCGCTATCATTCACAGTAGCCAAAAGAACAAGAGAAAATAAATAGCAACGAGGTTGAAAAAACACAAGATGAGATCACTTGTACCTCAAATACTTCTAGTACAACTTTTTCTTTTAACAAGAAACAATTTCCTTTGATTACAGCATCCCGCCAATTCCAACGAAAGATGTTTGAAGACCACAACACAAGGTTTAGATAAAAACCAATAAAATTATTCAACATGTCGTTATACTCAACGCGACCTCGGCTACCACACAAGTCATAAGGTCCAAAAAGATCCCAACCACAAATCTCAAATCCTTTAATTCAAATAGTATGATGGAACTAACAAATTCCTTTACTTAGAACATTCAACACTATAATCACAACTACGTACTGTCAATTGTATTAACAACAAGATAAAATATTCTTTGCAAGAATAATCATATCCTTTTACTCCTTCATATTTTCCAAAAGGAACACCATAAATTAGTTCATCATGGTCTTATTATCTAAATAAGATTCCAACTACTTAATCTAGGAAAAATCTAGTGCATAAACCACCATATTAAAACAATACTCTTTAACAAGGTGATATTAGAACATGACATCCTCGCAAACATTCTAGTATAAATCTCTTATTAGATTTCATACATTTAACATCTTTCTGATGCTCAACTCTAATTTAGCAAAAATTAGGTGCACTCTAGCTATTACTGTCAATAATTGATTATTATTCTTCATCATCGTAGCATTAATGATCCTATCTCTGATTTGCAATCATAAAGCAATTATAACCATAGATTCGATATCCCACCTTACGATCAAAAAATTAGAACGAAATAACTTTAAACATCAATAATACTAGCTTAATAAGATAAGATTCCACAAATCAATACATCAACCTTCATCTATTTCTTCATACATGTTTCAACATTTTAGCATGGCAAAAATTACATGAATTTAGCAGTTATACATGCTCATCAGATAAGTAAAAAGAGGACATCTTAAAGATTAATATTACTAAATCAATATTCCAACACCTCCTTACATAACCATACTGAATGATCAGATCAATTACTTAAAAACGAATATCCAATTTACATAACAAGTTGGAAATTTAAACAATCATAATAATCAAACCAATCCTATTTTCTTTCATATTCCTCAATAACTGCATAAGTTCTAAACATGTATAGACAAATTCTTAGCCACAATTCTTCAAGAAATTATAACAGGATAACATCATATTAATCAACCTCACTTCTAAGGATATTGGTAGAAATTAATTATGTACTATGCTAGCATCTCAACTTGATAATTCACAACTTATCAATTACTTGCATAATTGCCACCTCCTACTCAGACACAACAAAACATCACAAAGGGTTTTAACACTTCCTTTTAGAAAAGAGAGGAATCAATCTTCAATAGCCAAAATAACTCGAAAGAAATGCATAGAGCCAAGGCTTCCACAAATTAACGAACTTCTAACATAAAGTTTTGATTCCTTTTCAAGATATCAAACGAATTAATGAGTCATGTTTTCCAGTAAGAAAGATAAAACAATATGAAAAACCAATCTCACTCATTAACAACGCTCACGAGCAGCAAAAACAACTCATCAATCAAAAGAAAACAACAATTGTCTCAAAACGATTAGAGACCTTTTGGCACCCAGCAACCGCAATAAACCACTAACTCAAGAGAAATTCATCAACCGCAAAAGGCCAAGAATTAGCCAAAATCAACACAAGAAAGATAACAACTTTCCTACAAAACTTACCCATGACATCCGCAACTAAGTTACCCGAGGTAACTACTTCACTAACCCCATACAACGAACGGTGGTATAAATAATCAATGCCCAGGCAACAACTACAACATGTACCTCTTGTCAACAACTATCCTCACTCATAGCAGTCATAGAAGCAAATCATAATCATGCAAGATCATATCATAACACAAATCATCAATACAATATGTCAAAAGTATAAATGCAATGCTTGACCTATCCCATCCTACTGTGCACCAGTGTGTCAACTTAATATTTTTAATTACCACGGACCTAAAGCTCGCTCTGATACCAACTGTAACACCCCAGGACCCACATTATCCTGGGATGCCACTAAACCACTCTACAAGCTAGCTAATTTACATGATAACATAAGCTGGCAACAACTTCTAAATCATGATAAACTAAGCGGAAGCATACTAAAACAAAGGTAATAGAACACTAATAGTTAAGGAACAACCGCTATTAATTTTAACGAATTAAAACGAACCACAGCCTAACATTAATAATTATACATGATCAACAATGAGAGTAAAAATGAATAACCGGAGACTACACTTATTTATTACAATATGAAACATCATATGGTGTATGACAGTGATGTGCCGCTCTACCTTTCCCATGCATGCTCGAGAAGTCACCTGGAAGGGGAAGCAAGAGTGAGATGAAAATCTCAGCAAGCAAACTGTTTAATAAGTTAATTAAACTACAATGTTGTTAAGTATCAATATTTATTTTTCACAGTGACCACAAATATAGCTTTAACTACATTTACTACCAACAATAATAAAACATTAGCAATAAATCTTGTTTGACTACATCATAATCTCAACTAACTATCACTACCAATGACAGGAAAGCATTAACAATTTTACCTCACTATCTTTATTATTTCTCGCATCCACAACTACCATCAACAGTTTCCACAAGAGAAAGGAATCTCATGCCATAATTTCAACCCCTACCATACCAAAAGGGGTGAACCTCATTCCATGACCACAACCACATTCCTCATACCGCAAGTGACTCCTATAAGCCAAATCCACATCAGAACTATGAAGTTGCTTTTATTTGCAAAATAACTTCACCACAATACATTGCATAAAAATGCATACAATCTTCCCACAATGCAATGTATATGAATGCTCATGCTCCACTTCACCCTTACCCAACAAGGTAAGAGTGTGCATCGTACTATGGCAATGTACGATGCCGTACCGGTACGCTCGCGGCTATAAGCGGCGACATCCACAATGCAAATGTCATGACATGATATGAATGTTATGATAATCATAAACCACAATAGTTTAACCACGAAGATCAATAATATAATGATCAAGAATACTTCCTCATAATCCACATGTGTCTCAATAAGCACAATGCCAATGATACTTAAGATCATTACCACATAGCCCACATTCGGCTCACCAAGATCATAATCAATTGATCTATAGGGAAACCTACCACATAGTCTACCATATATTCATCAAAAATGCTATCCCCACAACCACAAGTATTCAATAAGAATACTACCACCTATACCACCATATGTTCATAAATAATACTACTCCACAACTATATTTCTTTCATCAAGAACAATTTCATATACCCACAAATAAACCATCAAGATCATAAACAGTTGAGTTCTTAAAATACTACCACATGGACCATATTGAGGAAACATGTAACAATATCATAGCACCTCAAATTAAGAGAATAAATTATTGTGAATGTAGAATAATTAACAAGTTAAACATGTAGCACAACCGCTACGTTTACTTGCCTCTACCGTTGAAGCGAAGCAATCACGTGCATTCAGGAGCAACATCACCTGTTCAAAAGGTACCTCTCAGCACAATACACAGCAATACAATCACGACTCTCAAAGAAAAGTGTCGCCAAAACCCTAAACACCACAACATCCTTCCCCGCGTAATGGTTCTACAATATTCCCACTGCAGCGGTGCTGCTTAACATTTTCTTATCTTTAAAAATATAAAAATAATCACAACAAAAGATATATATCTGGATTCCTCACTTAAATACCTACACCTTTCATGTAGATCATATATTTTTATCTTGTCATTAACAAGGTGATACCTAATGCACAAAACAGAGGACGTCCTCTGTTCTGAAAGTCTGGACAGCCGACTTGTAACGTGTCCCCAAAACAAATCAAGGTTCTAAAAATTCTGGTTCTTTTACAGCAGCTAGATTACTGAATTCCCTACCTTTTTCTCCATTATGACCAAAAATTTAAAAATCATCTTCTACCCCTAATTCCCATCTGAACAGAGGTCTGTCCGTGTCTGCATCCCTGACAGACAGCAAGATTCCAGACCCTGGTACGTCTAAAATACGCGGCCAAAAAATCTGGAAAAAATTACAGTAGACCCTCGGAAAAAATCATTTTCGGGGACTAAACGGCACGAACAGTAATACTGCGCGAATCAATCTACAGGCAGACAGCAGGGATTCTCTAATCGGGGGTTCTAAATCCTAATCCCCACCAAAATCTTGAGCTAAGAACCCTAAAATAGCAAAAATCAGAGGGATTAGGATGACGGAGAATTACCTAAGGGATTGGGATCACCCTCTTCTTCCTCTCCTTCTCCTGCCCTTCTTCTCCTTCCCTCTCTTCCTGTCCTTCCTCTTCCCTTCTTCCTTCTTCTCCTTGCAGCAGCACTTGGGCAGAGGAGAGGCGCAAGGAGGCAGGGGTGGCGGCTTGGGGTGGGAAAAAGGGGGGAGGGGCCAAGGGAGGGGGTTTATAAAGGGGGTGCTAGAGTTTGGGAGGGGGTACGGGCCCCCGTTTGGGCCAGCTGGCCCAAAGTGGCTGGCCCACCCTTCTGGACCGTCCAAAACCTCTTAATTAATTATTTTAATTTTCTTTTTATTATTTTAGACTATTCCAAAGAATTTATTTTCACCTCCCGTGATTTAACGAAAATCCGGGCGACTCCGCGATTAATTTAAAAATTGACGCCAAATCGACGTTCGGGATTTTACAATTATTAGACATAGAATTTACGTAATTGATCAATGTTCCAAGAATTTGAAAGAATCTGACTGTCCTTCATGGCAAGTCGTACAGAGCCTGGGCGCGTGACTTCAACTACCATGCAAGAACCTTCCCACTTAGGGGAAAGTTTGTTCTGATTGGTCTGGGATTGGATTTCCCTCAATACCAAGTCACGTACAGCAAATCTGTGAGGTTGGACCTTACGGTTATAGTACTTGCGCATGGCTTGCTAGTAGACTACTGATCAGATTAAGGCTCTATTCCTCTGTTCTTCGAGTAGATTGATGTCATCTGCTCGAAGTTGCTCTTGGTTCAGGTCGTTATACCTTTCAACTCATGCTGACCTTATTTTTAATTCTAGAGCAAGCATGACTTCGGCTCCGAAGACTAAAAAGAAAGGAGTTTCTCCAGTAGCTTGGCTAGGGGTTGTGCGAATAGCCCAGAAATTGAAGGGAGCTCTTGTACCCAAGCCCCCGAGCATTTGACCAACTGATTAAAGACTCGAGTTTTTATCCCTTGCATTATTTGCCCATTCGCTCGTTCGACCGCAACATTACTTTGAGGATGTGCCACTAAGGCATAGCAAAGCTTGGTACCGAGCTCCTCGAAAAAATTTGGAAATTTGGCGCTGGAGAATTGTTTACCATTATCCGTTATTATTCGACTCAGAACTCCAAACCGAGTAATCACGCTTCTCATCATGAACTTTTTTGCACCTTCCATCATTATGTGCACCACTGGTTCGGCCTCAATCCACTTTGTGAACATATCAATAGCCACAAAGAGAAATTTGAAGCCCCCGGGAGCTGTCGAAAAAGGTCCAAGGATGTCTAATCCCCAGGTCACAAAAGGCCATGAAAGAGGAATAGTTTCAAGTGCTTGAGCTAGTTGGTTTATTTGCCAGCTGTGAAACTAGCATTGTGCACACTTTTTAACCAACTATTTTGCATCATTAAGGGCTGTTGGGCAATAAAAACCTTGTCGAAAGGCCTTACCAACTAACATTTTTTAGGAAGCATGTGCTCCATAGATGCCCCTGTGTATATCGTTGAGGAGTTGCAAACCTTCCCTCTGTGATATACAACGCATGAGAATGCCTTGAGTACTCCGTTTGTAGAGTACCCCCTTGATCAAGGTATACATCTTGGCTTTTCGAGACAAATGATCTGCTTCGAGATCATCTTCGGGTAAGGAACCCTTTTGAAGATACTCGTAGATGGCAGTCATCCAAGTATCTTTGTTCTCAATAGACGCCACCTCATCAGGAGTTGTCTTTGGATTTTCAACTAGAGACGGCTCCAGAGTTGCTCTAGGAAGACTCCTGATGGAACCGACGATTGTGAAGAAACTAGTCGAGCTAACTGGTCAAAACTGAGAAAGCTCTTCTCTAGCTTACAAACTTTCACCGGATATTAAGACATGGTCAAATTAGAGCATTGGTACTCCTTTTCGACCTAATTCACAACTAGTTGAGAGTCTCCTCTCATGAGTAGCTATTGAATCCCGGGCGCTTTAGCGGCTCGTATGCCAGCCAACAATCCTTCATACTCAGCTACGTTGTTCGTAGCTGGAAAGAGCAATTGAATGGCATATTTTAAGGTTTCTCCCGCAGGATATTCCAGGACCACCCCAGCCCCTAAGCCACTTAATGTAAGTGACCCATCAAAGTACATCGTCCACGTGTCTTGGAATCGTACTGTTGGGGATCCTGAACAAGTTCAGGATTTGTCCATTCAGCGACAAAGTCTGCCAAGATCTGGGATTTAATGGTCGTTCGGGATACAAAATGGAGGTCGAACTCCCCAAGTTCTACCGACTATTTTGCCATGCACCCCGCTGTTTCCCTACTCTAGAGGACCACTCTCAAGGGAAACTCAGACGGCACAAGAATCTTGTGTGCCTAAAAATAATTCCTATGTTGTGCACAAGATTTGTTGCGAGGGAGAGGAGGTCCTCTGGTTGAATCAGTTCGAGCGGGAGGTGACATGGGAGCTTGAAGATCAGATGCGGAGGAAGAAGACACGCTCTTCGAGGTAGGAGAGTACTCATAGTTGTTGTTTTATTTTGGTTGTTCTGTCCTTGTTGTTCTTTTATCTCGTGGGTTGAGGAGTTAGATTCAGAGACGAATCCTTTTTAGGAGGGGAGAATGTAATACCCTGAACATCTTTACGGCATCCCTAGGAGTATTTAGCGGAATCACGGAGTTTCTCAGTTTTCGGTGGATCGCGGGAGGCGAGAATAAAATTTTATAATTTTCTAAAGTGAAAAAAGAAATTAATTAATTAAAAATCAAGTTTTGGGCTACCTAGAGGAGTGAGCTAGCTACTTTGGGCCAACCAGCCCAAAAGGGGCCCAAGCCACTCTATTTTCTTTCCCCAAACCCTAGCCAAGCCCCTCCCACCCCCTTGGCTGCCCCCACCTCCTCTTGGACATCCTTCCCTGCCCTCTCTCTCTCTCCCCATGGCTGCCATGGCAAAAAAGAAAGGAAGAAAAGGAAGAAGGGAAGAAAGGGAGGAAGAGAAGGGAGAAGGAGGGAAGAAAAGAGGAAGAAGAAGAAAGAAGAGGGGTGATCTTGAGGGATCACATAGATAATTTTTCTCACCTCAATTATCCCTGTTTTATATGTAATTAGGGTTCTTGGCATGGGATTAGTAGGGTTCTAATGGATAAATTAACCGATTAGGGTTTTTTGTTGTCTGCGCGAAGGCTGATTCGTGCAACGCGATTGTTTGATAAATTAGAGTATGAAGGTGACTTTTCCTGTAGATTTGGACAACATGAAAGTTGTAGGGAACGACGAGACCTAGCTTCTGTAATTTGTTTAGATTTTTTGACCATGGGGTTTGGACGCAGCAGAGTCGGGAACTTCGCTGTGTAACAGAGGGGTAGTCTGAGACTGATTGCTGTTCGGGTGTAGTTTCAGAGGGGTAGATGATTTTTATAATTTTGGCCGCAACAATGAAAGTTGTAGGAAATCTTGTAATCTAGTTACTGTAAAACATTTTACAGAAGGTGGGGTTCGTTAGAAGATTGCTGGCCAGATTGTCGAAACAAAGTATGTCCTCTGTTTTGCGTGATAATTTATACCCTTTTAGCAGCAAAATAAAAATAAGTTGTCTACATGAAAATTGTAGGTATTTCACTTTAGTTTCCAGAAATATCTCTTTTGCTGTGATTGGCCTAGTAGTTTTAAAGATACAATAAAAACAAGCAGCGCTGCTGCAGTGGGCTAAGTGTAGGATCGACGAGTAGAGAGGTTATTGTCGGGATTGCGGTATAGCGGCGTCTTATTTTCTTTAGATGCAGATTCCTTGCTGTATCTTTGTGCTGAGAAGTAATTTTGGACAGATGGCTTCGCTCCTGACCGTGCGTGAGCGCTTCGCTTCGTCGGTAGAGGCAAGTAAACGTAGAGGATGTGCTACCATTTAACTCGTTAATCATTCTACATTCACATTAAGTATTTCTATAATTTTGAGATGCTATGAGATGTTATGTCATTGTTACATGCTTCCTTAATGTGGTGTTTGTGGTAGCAACTAGCAATTAATTGTTTATGCTCTTGATGGATTAATTATGGGTATGTGGTATTGTTCTTGATGAAACAGATATGGTTGTGGGTAGTATTCTTTATGGGGATATTGTGGACTAAGTGTTGGTATTCTTAATGAACATATTATGGTCAAGTGGTAGTATTCTTAGTGAATATATTGTGGTCTTAGTGGTGGTATTCGTAATGACTATATAGTGGTCTATGTGGTAGTATTCCCTATGAATCGATTAATTATGATCTTGGTGAATCAAATGTGGATTATGCAGTATTGTTCTTATTGAATCATATGTGGATTATGAGGTAGTATTCTTGATGAATATATTGTTGATCTTTGTGGTTAAATTCTTATGAATCATTGGTATCATATCATGCATATCATGACATAGCATTTGCATAGTGGATGTCACCGCACATAGCCGCGACCGTACCGGTACAACATCGTACATTGTCGTAGTACAATGCACACTCTTACCTTGTTAGGTAAGGGTGCAGTGGATCATATGCATTGTCATTGTGAATGGATCATTTGCATACTTATGCAATGTGTTGTAGATGAATGATTTACAAACAAATGCAACTTCTTAACTTTTATGTGGAATTGGCTCATTAGAGTTCTTTGTGATATGAGGAATGTGGATGTGATCATGGAATAGGGTTCACCCACCTTGTGGTATGGTAGAGGATGTGGTTGTAGTATGAGATATTTTGTAACTTCCCGATTTTCAGTAGAATTTAAAATTCTTAAATTAAAAAAGAATTTTTTGGAATTTTCTAGAATTTTCTACAAATTAATAAAGCTTAAAATAAATTTTTAGAAATTAAAAGAATTTAATATGATTAAAATAAACATTAACAGAAGCTAAAAATATTTTATTTGGATTCCTGGTGTCTCAAGTATTTTCTAGAGCACTTTTAAATTTAATTGAATTTCGGGAAAAGAAAAATCAGAAAAAACTTGTGAACAGTGTTGGGCCCATCTCCGCCCCGCTGCCCGATCCTCCTGCCGCCACGCATCACCCGATCCCGCCTACTGCTCTGCCCCGCCGCCAGATCTCCTCCCTGGACACGTGTTGGCCATCCCACACTCGTGCCCGCTCCTCTGCCCCGAACTCACCTCGGCCGTCCGATCCCATCTCCCATGCCACGCGTCGGCCTCCCAGTGTTCGTCTCCATTCCGGATTCTGCTGCCGCGCCATGCCCTAATCGGCCATCCTCGGTTCGCGTGTTTTAAACCCGCTGCCGACCTTGGTTCTCGTGCCCTATCGCTGCCTCCTCCCACCCGAGCGCCGTTCCTCACCACCCCGCTGTGCGCTGTCGTTGAGGACCTTCATCGTCGTACTTGCCATAGCCGTCATCGTCCTCGGCGTCACCGGAGCCCCGCAGCATCGTCGTCCTCACCAGTGAGAATCGCCGCCGCTTGAACCCTCTCTGTCGTCGCCGCCCGAACCCTCTCCGTCGACGTCGCACCCCGCGCATGCCATGCGTCGCCCATCGATCAGCCCGACCGCCTGATTGGCACCGTCGATCCAGATCTAGATCGACGGCTCGGATCTAGCCACGCATCAGCAACTCAACCATCTAATCCCGCCACCAACCGCCTCACCCGACAGCCATGTCAGCCCTAGCCATGTCGGCAAGCCACGTTAGCCCTAGCGCCACATCAGCACCACGTGTCCAAGCCACATCAGCGCCACTTCAGCAAAACCCGCCCCCCAGTGCCACGTCAGTAGTGCCACGTGTCAGCACCACAGCCTGCCACATCAGCAACCCCACGCACTATTCCATAGACTGAGTCCACCGTGAACCCAATTTTCTGTGCACCGAGTCCACAGCACAGTAGCTTTTTCGATTTTTCAGCATTTTCTTTAGATTTAATTTTCCGAGAACCCGTTCTCCTTCGTCCTAGTTTCGATTGACCCCGTTCTTTTTTCTAAATTCATCTAAAATTGAGCTCTATCTTTTGGTTCTATTTTTAAGGTTTTTCAAGTTCATTTGAATTTTATTTAATTTATTTTTGTTATTTTGATCGCTTTCTCTCTCGTTAGATCCTGATTTCGGGGGAGCAAGAGCGACGCTAGAAGATCCCGAGTTCCTCACTGAGCATAATCAAGGCAAGTCATAACCTTTGATCATATTGAACCTAGTTTGTAATCTATTAATTAATTATTTTATTTTAAATTATCTTGCATTGCTATTTAATTACAAACCATTGTACTTGGTAGTTATCGACCCAAATTGAATTACCCCTCCTTGATAATTTGAATGACATGATGTCATCGTCACCCTAGGATGGGAATTTGATTAGTGATGCTATATTAGATGTCACATTGTAGTACAAGTAGTATGCTTAGCCATGTTTATTTTACGAAAGGGTTTATCATCGCATGTGAATAATTAATTTGACTTAATGAAATATGGAACCGTGGTTGGTGCCACAATTATTAAAATTTGTGCCATGACATTGGTGTGGTTATACAAACTTGATTTTGTACTTGGGCGAGTGATCGTGCAGAAAAGGGGGAAGTGTGGATTCACTTCGTGGGATGTGGAGACTCACTCGAGTAACATTAAGAACTTAACTTTATGCGTCATTGATCTGAATTTTACCGTGCAAACCACATGTCTACTATGGGATAGATCTGGCTGATTAATATATGATATTTCAATTTTGACCTTGCCGTTGTGATGAACATGGATACTGATTTCCATAAGGCGCAAGAGGGTGTGATGCGAAACCTTAGCGGGCAGGATCGAGTTAAGGTGGAGCATTGTAAAGGTCTTGTTGTGATTTCTTTAGTACGAGGTTAATCACATCGTGTGGGTACAGTTGTGCAACATCTGTAGAGTGTAAACCTATTCGAATAGCCGCGTTCTCGGTTATGAACAATGCTCGATGATTTCACATGAGGGATAGTGAATTCATAAAAACCTATGGTGAAGATCGGAAGGTGAATAGGTAGTTCACTGTTGGTTTTAGCTTATGGATGGGAGGTTCACAAGTGGTTAAATTTCAATTCCATTGATTATTTATTTATTATTATTTTCCATTAAAGCTTGTTTTCAATCTATTTACTATATTTATCTTGAAATGTCATTTTATGCAAATAAACGATTCAGCCTTCCATTGGTAAACCTTGCATATTAGACTTACTGAGTACCAACGTTTCAGTCATTTTATGTCATTTGTTGAGTACCAACGTACTCACAGCTTTATGCCCATGTTGCTCAGTTAAGGAGGAGGAGTATTACCAGCATGAGGTACTAGAGAGAGGATACTTTAGCGACTTCACGGATTAGGACTTCGCTCCCCAGTCGATTGCCTGTGGGCATGTTGAATGGCTACTACGCTTATTTTGTTTCTTTCCGCTGCTAGACTTTAAGCCCTACGGGCTAGTGATATTGTAAGCTTGGCCATAAGATCATACTTTGGATATTTATTGATATTTGAGTTTCCCTTTATTTTAGCGTGTGTATGGTCGATATTGCATCTATGTTTGACTGTGTGCACTAGCGTGATCCTGGACTAGTGTAGTATACACAGAGAGTCTGAATTTACATATTTGGGTCTCGACATATTTCTCTTATGGTAACTGTTGTTAGTTGTTGTGGTTGCGGGAAAGAATAAGGTTAGTGAAAAAATATGTTAATGCTTTATTGATATTGGTAGTAGTGGTAGTTGTGATTATGAAGTAGGTAATCGAGACTGAATTACTAATGTTTTGTGATTGTTGTTAGTAATAGTGGTTAAGTCTATAATTGTGGTCAATGTGGAAAATAAATGTTGATACTTAAAATGTTGTAGTTTAATTGGCTTGTTAAACAGTTTGCTTACTGAGATTTTTATCTCACTCTTGTTTTTTCCTCTTTCCAGGTAATCTTTCAGCATGCATGGGAAGGGTAGAGCGGCACAACACGATTGCACACTATCTTATGATTAATGCTGTAATAATTATGTGAAATCTTAATCATGAATTTATTTCCCTCATTGATGTTCATTTCAAATTAATAATGGTAGACAATGGTTCATTTTAATTGGTTAAAATTAGTAGTGGTGGTTCCTTTATTAATATTTTTCCTTTACATTTTGGTTTTGTTATGCTTCCGCTTAGCTTATTATATTTTAGAAGATGTTGCCAGTTTATTTTATCTTGTAACCTGGCTAGTTCTGGAGAGGTATAGTGGCATCTCAAGGTAACGTGGGTCCTGGGGTGTTACACGTTGTCACGTTCTGCAACGAGTACAGCACTTACTACCTATGGCGTGGCAGAAAGATACATGAGTAGCGTCTTGCCTGGCTTCGGAGAAACCAGAACTGGAGTACTCATGAGACATCTCTTGATATCCTTGAAAGTTTCATTGGCCTCCTTTGTCCACTCGAAATCTTCATGTTTCCTGAGAAGTTTAAAGAAAGGAAGTCCCTTTTCACCTAGGCATGCAATGAAATGACTCAAAGCCGCCATGTAGCTAGTAAGTTTTTAGACATCTTTCTTCGTTGTTGGAGGGCGCATCTGCTCGATGGCTTTAATCTTTTTCAGATTTGCTTTGATACCTCTCGTCGAAACGAGGAATCCGAGCAACTTTCCTGAAGAGACTCCGAACACACATTGCTCCGAATTAAGTTTCAAACAATGCTTTCTGAGGTTATCGAAAGTCTCCTGCAGGTCTGAAGCATGATCAAGTCTTTTGACGCTTTTTACGACTATGTCATCAACATAGCCATGTACGTTGCGACCCATTTGATCTATAAAAGTCTGTTGCATCAAACACTGAAAAGTTGAACCAGCATTTTTCAGACCAAATAGCATTTTAACATAGCAAAATATCACAAATGGCATAATAAACACAGTCTTCTCTTCATCTTCTGGAGACATGCTAATCTGGTGGTAACCAGAGTATGCATCCAAAAAATTTAATAATTCAGAACCAGCAGTAGAATCTACCAGTTGGTCGATACGAGGCAAAGGAAAATTATCTTTTGGACAAGTTTTATTTAAATTGATATAGTTTATACATATGCGCCACTTACCGTTAGACTTTTTAACCATTACAGGATTAGCTAACCACTTAGAGTGATCAACTTGTCTTATAATGCCTACTTTTAACAATTTGTCCAATTCAGATTTGATTGCTTTGTGTCGATCTGGTGCAAATCTTCATACTTTTGTCGTACGAGTTTCTTGTCAGGCCGTAAAGCTAGCCTGTGCTTGATCACCTCCCTAGGGACCCCATGCATACCGGATGGCTGCCACACGAACACATCTGTGTTTGCCCAAAGGAAGGTGATGAGGGCGTCTTCCTATGTAGGGTTGGAGGACGTTTCAATATGAAGAGTTTTAGAAGGCTCTGCTAGATTCAAGGGAACCTCCTTAACTCCTTCGTTCGGCTTTGGTGCAACTTTTGACTTCGAGTATTTACTTGAAGGCTACGTCACATTGGCTTCTCGAGCGGGCATTTGGCCAACCATCTTGAGGGACTTGCGGTAGCACGATAATGCCATCTTTTTGTCACCACGCACCGTGATTACCCCTTTGGGACTTGGCAACTTAATACATTGATAGGCATAATGAACCACCATCAGAAAATGTGCCAACGTAGGCCGACCAAGAATGACATTATAAGCCGTATCAAAATTGACCACATCAAAGGGGATCTTCTTAGTCCTGAAGTTGTTCAGAGTTCTGAACATTACAGGCAAAGAGACTTGACCAATAGGTTTGGCCATAGACCCTTGCACAATTCCATGAAAGGAATATTGTACCGATTTGATCTTACTTTGAGGTACTTGCATCTCTTCTAGAGCAGTGACGAATAATATATTTAGGGAACTTCCACCATCAATCAACACCCGATTAACTGTAGTTGTGGATGGTGGGTTCGACCAAAATCGGAAATCGACCGGGTCGAACTAAGGGAATCGGACAGTCATCTTTCCCAAAGGAGATTGTCATGTCGGACAGTCCTCACAATCGACGGTTTTATATTGTCTCCTTGACTCGTATGTAGATGAGCCCTCGTAGATGTACTTGATCGTGTGCTTCGAGCTCTGGAAAGGCATGTCTTCGTCCACGTACGTGTCAGGACCCAGAACAACAACTTCAAGTCCCTCTCTATAAATCGCACTATCCCAGAAAAAACTAGTGCACACAGATTCAACAGCGATACATATCATGCATAACAACCACAAAATATTATTAAGTAAAGGTACGGGCCTTATAGCCAAATCTTACAATAAAAGGGCACCAGGCCAACTGAAATAAAAGCAGCGAAAAAATAAATAATAGAAGAACAGCCCATCCTGCCTGCCCACAAGCGAATGACTGTAAGACGCGACCTACTCATCAAGGTCCTCACCGAAGTCGTCGGAGTTGTACTTTAGCAACAGATTTAAGCAAAGTGAGCACTTTAAAGTACTCCGCAAGTTACACTAGGAAATATAACAGCATGAATGCATGCATAAGGAATTTCAAAGGAAGGCGTAATATGGTTAATTATGCGGAAAAACGATACTAAATTTAAATTCGATAACGTAGGTACAAAAGCTAAATTTTAATACAACATAAGAAACAATATTTTACCAATGTAATATCGTTAGCGTAGGCTCTAACCTACACTAACATAACCACGGGTATCCCACCCAGACCATCATTAAAACCATTGTTTGTTCTCCATAAACCAAGTTTTATAAAAACCAAGTCTAATCTGTGAAAACTCTACTCAGCATATCCATGACCATGGACATGGCTATCCAGGATAGATTAAAACTCTGCAGAGGTGTACAACTTTACCCACAAGACGTGTTCTCCCACTTGAGCCATGCGATTAACACACTGCCTTAGGTGTGCGGTGAGGTGTTCACGACAATGCTGTTACAATGCTTCATAGCCAAAATAGTTACGCCGCCACTAAGATTTCACCACAACTTGAATCCACAAGTTGGAGCCCCTCTTGTGCCATGTGAGACTTCTCGCAGCCTACACCACGCTCACATTCAGCCTATAGCGTATCTATGTTTGGAATATTACAAATTACTTAACCAAGTCCGTCCCATACCAGACTTGTGGTAGTACGAGGTGACTTTGTAAAATAGTTCACAGAAACAGTCCTTAACTTGATTTAGGCTCAACCGCATACCCACGTGCTCGACAATCAACTTTGTGTCACCAAACACGTAGCATGTCGGCACCTCACCACCTAACCAATAGTCTAAGTCCAAACCAAAGTTTTCTATTTTTATTTTTAAACCATTTCAGAAACCATCCTAGACTCACCGTAGTCAAGAATGCATTTGCAAGAATCATCATTTTATATGAAACAGGTTATCCCACCTAAATCATTCTACGCATGGCTAAACAATTTACTAAAAAAATTTTAGTTAATACTACTGTACCAACTAGTTTTTAGCTAGGTGACAAGGCATGTGAAATCGAGGTCAAATTGGCTATACACAAAGGGACATGGGCGTAAGTCATAGAATCATACAAGATCATCTCATAACATAAATCATCAATATAACATGTCAAAGCATAAATGCAATGCTTGACCAATCTCATCCTACTGCGCACCAGTGTGTCAATTTAATATTTTAATTACCACAGACCTAAAGCCCGCTTTGATACCAACTGTAACACCCCAGGACCCACATTACCCTAGAATGCCACTGAACCATTCTACAAATGGTCCAAAAATTTCAAGATAATTTATTCCGGCAACAATTTCTAGACATGAAGCATTAAGCGGAAGCATAATCAACTAAGAGAATAAAGATAATGATAACATATTCAATAATTGAAACAACCTCTAGCAGATTAATCAAAGAGTAGATCGCAAGTTCATCATTATTAACTAAAACAATCATCCACGGATAGCTAGGCATTTGGCTAGAATTCCATCAACTTTATTACAGCATGAATTGGTGAACCAAGTGCATTATTGTGGTGCCGCTCTACCCATCCCATGAATGCTCAAGAATCACCTGTAGGGGGGAAACAAGGGTGAGATACAAATCTCAGCAAGCAAACTGTTTAACAGGCTATTCAGACTACAAACAAATATACAACATCATTAAAGTATCCACATGTCTACATCCACAAAGTGCATCCACATTCATTAACAAACTAATTAAACTACAATGATATTAAGTATCAATATCCATTTCCCATAATGACCACAATTATAGCCTCAACCATATCTACTACCAACAATGGTAAAACATTAGCAAATAAATCTTGATTAACTACTTCATATCATCCACCACTACCACTACCAATGACAATAAAGCATTAACATGTTTTATCTCACTAACTTTATTATTTCTTGTATCCACGACTGCTATCAATAATTACCACAAGAGAAAAGAATCTCATGACACAATCACAGCCCCTACCATACTACAAGGGATGAACCCCAAACCACGACCACAGCAACTTTCTTCATACCACAAGTGACTCTCATGAGCCAATTCCGCATTACAACTATAAAGTTGCAGTGTTTTTAGATTTAGTAGGACTAAAACTGAGTATATGAGATGTGATTTCAGCGCTACTAGGACAGATGATGAAGATGTTAGTCTAGACGGACAACTAGTGCCTTGGAAGGACACTTTTTGATATTTTGGATTGAAGCTATAGTGGAACAGTGAGATTGATAAAGATATGAGCCACAGGATAAGAGCAGAGCAGGTGAAATGGTGCCAAGCATCGGGTGTCATGTGCAATAAAAAAAATTCCTCAAAAGTTAAAGGGTAAGTTCTATAGAATGGTGATTAGACTTGACCTGCGATGCTATATAGAGTGAAATACTAGACGACTAAAAGATAACATATACAGAAGAAGGGTGTAGTGGAGTTAAGATGCTGCGATGGATCTGTGGTTACACAATACAGAATCGAATCCACAATGATGATATACGTGATAAGGTAGGGCTAGCACCAATTAAAGATAAGCTTGTCTAACATCGCTTGAGATCGTTTGGATATCTCCAACAGAGGGCTTCTAAGGCACTAGTATGTAGTGAAATTTTAAGACGTATCAAAAATATAAGAAGAGGTAGAGGTGAACCAAGATTGACAAAGGAGGAAGCAGTTAAAAGAAACTTGAAGGTTTATAATGTATCCAAAGAATAAGTTTTAGATAGGAACGTATAAAAGTTAACGATCTACATATCGGAACTATGACATGAGAAGAAGGTTTAGGGGTGGTGTTTTAGGCTCTCGGTTCTGATGGCAGAATATAGGGGTTAGGGTTTTAGCCTTGTAGGTTTTATTACAAGGCTCTCGTTTCTTTGACCTTGAGGAGATTTCATTACTAGCCTACCCTAACTTATTTAGAATAAAAGACTTTGTTGTTGTTGTTGTTGTTGTTGTTGTTATGTTTTTGGTGCTCTTAAGTGGTTAGACCGGCTATACCATAGTGGTCTAAGAGGCGTTGGAACTACGACTAGACTGGTCCCCTATTACTAGGGCGAGTTTGAGGGGTGTTGGGCAGTCTGATCAACCTATGATTGGTGGTCAGACCGGCCTTATAAGTTCAGAGCATGATGTGAGTTAACTTGAGTTGGTTTGAGTGTTTGTGCACAGTATAGGTGTCATTGGATGGTTATGTTGTGTTACATGATGCATGATTTGACTAACATGAGTCAAGTACATGAAACTTGTAGTCGGAATCGGATTGTTTTTTCTTTAGATGTTTAGGTGACTTGGGGAGCAGTGGCTATCAACGACAATGGGTTGGGACTAGGCAGAGAGTTGAGGTCCATGCGGTTGGATAAGTCCAGGTGAGATTACATGGCTCAAGTGGGAAGCATAAAAGAGACAAAGGTCGCGATGTGATGAGTTGGTGCATGTGGTGCGCCTAGTGACGAGGCCAATACACGTAGAAATAGTTTGGGGGAGACCAAATACGTGAAGATGTGACTAATCATCGGGCACTATGAGTTATGTGTCAAAACATGTAGAGATACTTTGATAGATTGGATTCATATTTCTGGCTATCGGAGCCCTTTGGATGAGCCACCTTGAAAAACATGCATGTATGTATAAAATCCAATATGGTGTTGGGTTAACAAGTTAGTTATGTAAATGGATGAAACCTAACTATGTGCTGGTTAAGGTTTCTTTTGAGCCTCCATATATAAAAAGGGAGAGGTGTTGGCTTAGGTGCTAAGCTTTGGAGAGTTTTGGCTAAGCCTTTGGAGAGGTGTTGAGCCTCCATGAATTGTGGCTCTTATGCTTGAGTTTTTTACCATCCTTAGGCATTGGGAGTGGCTGTAAAAATTCATTGCTAAGTGAAATAAATATCCAAATTTTGTCGAACTGATTTTTACCATAGATTTCTTTTTGTACTTTTGATTTATTTGGTTTTCTTGTCTACATTTCCTCCTTTTTTGATATTGATGGTTCCAAAATATGTGTGGATGATGGAAAAACATTCTAAACAAAGCTATAGCAAGTCTTGGTGTTTCCATTGGTTTGTTCAGTTTAAACATAAGCTGCCCTATTTTAGGCAAAGGTCAAAGTTTTGTTGTGCCCTGTTTTGGGAAAAGGTCAAAGTGTTGTTGAATAGCTTGTCGATCCATTGGTAGAATATGTTTATCTTTTGATTTATTTGGTTTTTTTGTCTACATTTCCTCCTTTTTTTTGATGTTGATGGTTCCAAAATATGTGTGGATGATGGACAAACATTCTAAACAAAGCTATAGCAAGTCTTAGTGTTTCCATTGGTTTGCTCAGTTTAAACATAAGCTGCCCTATTTTAGGCAAAGGTCAAAGTTTTGTTGTGCCCTGTTTTGGGAAAAGGTCAAAGTGTTGTTGAATAGCTTGTCGATCCATTGGTAGAATATGTTTATAGGACCTTAAGGAAGCTACATTTCAAGTTAGGCCATTTTTAATTCTTGGTGGTGGGCTATTTTCTATTCTAGAATGGCGAGCGGTCAGATTGTTGTGACCTAAGAGGTCTAACTGCTCAAGCCCAGTCAAACCGATGTGATGCATACGGTCAAACTGACCAGTTGATTTTTTTGGTCTGTTTGTTGCTTCTTTTGTTTCCTTGCTTATTGACTTTTGTTTTGTGTTTGTTTTCGTTGTGCATTTGACCTTATTAGATTCTTATAGTTAATTGAGTGAAGAAGCCAAAAATGATTGATTTTGCAGAGCTGAAAAAGAAGCAAAGATCATTCTTCCTCTCTGATATCCGCCATCTGTTCTACAATTTTTGATAACCTTTTCTTAAAATTTTAAACTTTCATCAAAGTTGAAATCTAAATTACCAAAATTTGAACAAAATTCAAATCAAATTTCACTACCCTCCGAAAAGCAGGCTGCTAAATCTCCGGCAACTCAAGATCCTTCGGGCATTATCGGTGATGGATTAAAATCTAAGAAGAGAAGCGGCCACAGGCCGGGTGACTTGCCGTTGAGAAGTTCTCGGATGCCGTTGTCATGTTTACTTTGCCCCCAACTAATTCGCCTCTACTTTGGTTACCATCACCTCCGTCAGCATCCCCGCCACCAATTCTTCCCTCCCTATAGCACAGACCAAAGTTCACGAAGACAATGGGGTATGGCCATCGCGGAAGTGTGGAACTCTGAGAAGGATAATAGGTGGATTCTTTTAAACTATAACTTATAATTTTTAGCTAAATTTTTAAATTTTAGCTGTTGTGAGAAAGTACGGAGATAGATATACTCGTGTGTGTTTTAACCGATATAAATGAAGTTGAGACAATGTCTACTATAATCGACTTATAGACTCTATCTTGAAAAGACACTCATTCGAAAGCTAATTACTGTAAAAAAAAAGCAAAGCCTGGCGAACCCAGTAACCCACCCAATATAGATGTAAGCGATATATATGTTTTTATTTTGCTGACTGCTATCCGATGGTGGATCCAAGATTTAACAAAAATATTTTTTAAAAAAAAGAAGGTCAAAGCCCATAATAGTAAAAAGAATAAAGTACAAATTGTTTGTACCATATACAATATTGAAAAATAATTTATGATGCAACTGTGTTGTGATGCAGTTTGATGGCCAACCCGCGTGAGCCAGTGCACCACGTGCCGCTGCGTGCAGTGCATGCCTAGCGCCTACTGCCTCGCTAGCCTGGCCGTCACCGTACGCTGTCTCCTCGGCTCTCAAGTGATCGTTGCTGTTCAATTGCTCCTTACAGACGTGTTGCCACCTGTTGTGGTCTGTTCTTTGCCACCGAGGCCGAGCCAGAGTCCAGAGTTGCTGTTGGCCTCTGGCCTGGTGCCCAATGTCCCTCGGTATCGTGCGCAGCGACACGGGGTTTGGCAATTGAGCAGAGAGAAGGGGAAGGACCGAGGTAGGGGATATACGTACTAACCCTTAGGTATTACACAAAGAAAATTTTGATTTGCAGCTGAATACTTTTGAACCACATTTAATTTGTCTATAAAAGATACATGTGTTTATGTCAAATGTGAAGTTGTTATACAATTCTAATTAGTGGAAATATAGTCTTGTAAGAACTCATATTGATATCCGATTAATCTACACCATTATAATCCAGATGTCACAATGGATGGTGTAGATTTCTCTCTTTTTTTCCACTGATTAGTATAGATTTATCACTTTTTTCACTAATTAACGCAGTAATTTCTTGGTATAACCCTATAAAACGTATTGCCTTTTTTTTCTAGGCTTTGTGCGAGGGCTTTTCAGTTGTAATTTCTTACTTTGTAAGGGTCCCTTTTTTGTGAAAGCTGGAACGCATGAGAAAAACAAATTGTGGTCCAACACGCAACAACCTTCTACCCTACTAGTAATGTGCTACTATAAGGCTGAACATATCGAAGTGACAAGTTACCTTAACACGCAAGAGATGCAAGACATGGTAAGGTCAAAGTATCCAGCTTGTGAGAACTGATGATAAGCTTTCTTGTACCATCAGAAGCGGCAACGAGAAACGTGTGCCTCTCGGCTTCTCTTCCAGCAATATGCTCCAGCAGGAAGTGGTCCAGCTGTTCATGATGCGTTGCAAGCTTGCACTGTAAGACGGTATTCCACCGAAGAATGGAACGCATGGCAAGCAAAAATCGAAGAATGGTCCAACCTAAGAAATTGGGATTTGGAAAATCACTTACAAATGATTCATGAAATTCTTTGTTTCAGCCAAACAAATAGAGATCAATTACGTTGTAGTATGGATCTCACATCCTAAAGGCAGATTTGCGTGTTGCCAGTGCCTACAAGAAATTGTCTCAAAAGAAAGGTGCCTACAAGGGCTACAAGTAGTGTTGCTCTTCAGAGGTTTACACAGCTTCCATCTTTTTAAGCTAGATTCACAATTACAATTATTTTCTGGAGGATGTGGGGAAAATCGAGCACAAAGGGTAATTTCGATTTTGGATACTTCTCTCAAATAGTTTGCCCACTTCCTATTGCCTCAATCGATGGACAAAAAACTATAAGAAATTTTTGGTCAAAGAAACATAAGAAATTTCAAGCTTCTTGTGAGTCGCTGGCTTGCTTCATGAAGGATGAAAGCTCATTTTGAATATTTTTTTAAAAGAACGGAAGAACACTGTTGTGCCTCATACGCTGGCAAGAGGCAAAGAAAGCTTTTAAGCATCTTGAACATGTATGACAATTAAGCTATCTAATTAAAAAGGGATCCTCTCAAAAAAAATTAAAAAGGGATTAATCATAGAGCTTTTTTTACTCAAACAGAAAAAAAGAAGGCAACTAATTATGTGCTATTGTAACAGAAACTGGTAAGCCACCAAAGAAAAGCAACTGAACCAAGACACCGAATATGATATTTAGGAGGGGAATAAACTGACGTGATACATGAAGAGTAAATATAAACTAAAGAAATAGAACATAGTCTCGACCATTACTATTTACAAGGATAGCTTGGCTGTTTGCCAATAAATTTATAATGCACAAGTAGAGTTGCCTCGATCAATCATGGATATGTTGGCTTCTGTAAGTGTATCTCAATCGCTGCCGTCTGCTTGGCACAAACGTTAAATCATCTAGGCTCCTGTCAATACCTGAACGATGGTTACCAGCATAGGACCGATCCAAGAAGGTGCGACGATATCCGCGATAACCACTGTTGTGCCCTGAGTGTCGATTCGAGAAGCCCCGACGCAACAGACCCTGTGTGCTTGACCGTCGGATGCCCTGCCAATTTGAACGTGAGCTGCGTCTACCACTGAATGAAAGCCTGGCTGAACCTCGGTCATTCAGCAGCAGAAACCTAGGCAAAACATGGCTTTCATCTGGCCAAATATTAGGTGATCCTAGCGTTTCATTCGGACAGAGCCTAGGGGCACCATGCTGGTTATCTGGTGATTCTACTGGGTCTCGAACTGGAGACCACCACTCATCACTAATTTCTTCCCCAGAGTCTTCATCAGGGGACATGGCATCCCTAGTCTCAATAACATAGTCACCAACTATTATTGCACCAGGATTCTGCGACCTGATTGCGCTAATGACATCACCAAACTCCTGCTCACGCTGAAGGCGATCCCAGGTCCTTTTCCTTGAGAAATCTATATGAACAGGCTTTGTAAGCAAGTGAGCAGTCCTAGCATGTTGACGCAGCTGCTCATAGGTTCCAACAAATTTACATGATTCATGAGAGCAAGTCCTCAACTTCTCGTCTAGATACTTTCTCACTTCTCCAGCAGGAATCCAGCCAGATACGGATCCTCTACAGAGAGGACACTTCAGGTCAGCTGAGCTTTGCAAGGCATCATGACATTCTTCAATTATAATGTTACCTTCTACGGATAATGTTGAATTGGCAGATTCTTGGTTATTAGCATTATCGATATGTCTTCTGAGGCTTGGGCTCTGCAAATGTCTGGCAATCATACTATAGTGAGCTCTTGGTTGGGCAGTTCTGTTATTGGAGTTTGAAAGCACCAAGGAGGTTGAGTGTGAAGCACGAACCATACTATTTCCATTCATTTTTCTGAACCGGTCTAGGCAATTAGAGTGTCGATGGCTTGTGTTACAAATGTAACATCTGCAGCCATTCTTGCAGGAACGGCATATAAGTAAAACAGCATTGTGGGGTTGCTCCATACAAATAGGGCAAGAAATCCTGTCCCATTCCATATGCAGAGCAGTGCATGATGTGACTGTAGATCTGTTACTTTTCCTACTTGTCATCTTGAAATCAACTGTGTTGAATTCACTTGATCGTTAGAATTGTTGAAAGAAAGAACTATTCATTGTCTCAGGTTGAGCATTTAGGCAGATTAGAGAAAAGCATTACCTTGCAAAACATAGTTTTATATACTCACTAAAACATTAAAACCATTTTTGTAATGGCAAAGAAAAAGGAACACTAACTTGTTAAGTGCCCAATAAAGATTACAGAAGGCTAGTCAAGTCTAACGTAATATTACGTGTGCAATGACAGAGCTTATTACATTAAGATTTAAGATCATCTAGCAGGGATCGGATTTTCGTTTCCAAATCAATGTTAGTCCTAAGGAGAGTATTGTGGTGCAAAGGAGCTCATGCCATGAAAAGATATCAATCACACTTCCCAAAAGTTCTTGTACTAATGGTAAAGAGCTAAAATCATTCTCAAAAGCTGTTACATTAAGAACTAAACTTCAAACAAGATTGCTGTGAAGTGCTATAATTATTGTTAACAAACACAATATTATAATAAATTATGAATTACTTGCCTTGAATCATTCTATCTATTGTTCCTAGACATTGACAACATTAACAAAGGACATCCAAAAGGTAAATTTAGTAATTCTACCCCAGGAAAAGTCTCGCTTTAAAAACATTACATTAGTTCTCAGCAATGAAAAAAATCCATAAAGTAAGGCCGCTACAAAAAAGTGAGCAAGGTGTTAAGCACATGGTACAAATGATGCACCACTAAAAAAGGACAGATAAAAACAACAAAAAAATGGGGGCTTTAAGAACATATGAATAAGTTCATTTAACTTTACACAGAAGGTTAGCACTAACCTACAGGGAGCAGCAGTATGTACTGAAC
Organism: Melocanna baccifera; assembly: GCA_036346265.1. Taxonomy (NCBI): domain Eukaryota; kingdom Viridiplantae; phylum Streptophyta; class Magnoliopsida; order Poales; family Poaceae; genus Melocanna; species Melocanna baccifera. Next base: position 3,967,759 of record CM070696.1, on the reverse strand, counting down.
ACTTCAAAGGAATCAAGAGCAGTAACAATATCGACACAATAGAATCCTGAAATAATTTTTACACCGTCAGTAACAGCGGAATTATGTGAGTACTATCTATAATAAACAACAATCAATGACACTTCAAAGGAATCAAGAGAAGTGACAATATCGACACAACAGAACCCTGAAATAATTTTTACACCGTCAGTAACAGAGGAATTATGTGAGTATTATCTACACTAAACAACAATCAATGACAAGAATAAAGCACACAAAACAAGCGCATGCACATGCAAGACGAAGTGGAGTTAATTTTGTTTGACTTGATTCTGAGACCTAGATATAAAACTAACAGAATACTGGCAAAGCAATCTGAAGTCATGACAGAATCTACTTAAGAAATATACTGGATGCTTTCACCACACAGCACATTGCAGTTCAATTTTGAAACGATTTGTACAGGCCAAATAAAACAGTTTCAACAGTTCAACCATGCTTCTGTCAGTTTGGACCGAAGTCACATGAGCCATCGAATTAAACCAATTTTAAAAATGTTGATGAAACATTGTTAATAAATGGACAAGTTGATAACTCTACTATATGCTCAAGAACACAACCTACAGAAGTTGATGAAACATTAATGGGTCTGTTGTTTTCAGCTTCTCAAAACGGCTTTTGGTTTTTACTACAGTACCTAACTTTCAAACGAAGTATTTTTTAAGATGAAGTTTACAAGTTAATTATAGTATACGTTAAAAACATAACATCTGTATCATCCAAAATCGCAAGTGAGTATCTCTATCTCCGTAATCTCTGTCACAAACAGCTAAAATTCAAAATTTTCAACCAAAAATCATAAACCACAGCAAAAAAGAACAGAACCATTGTTACTTGGCTTCTGGTACATAAATGGAACCAAGCATGTCAATTTAGAACTTTTCATACAACATTTAAAAATCAATTTATATAGGATTACAGATGAAAAGTAAAAAGAACCTCCACAATCTTTAAATTTAATCAAAGCTAGAAATACTAAGATTAGTGACTATTCTGGCATTCATCTCACTAGGATTTGCCATCAAAATTCTTAGATCTCCGGTATCACAATATACTTGCATGTACAACCATCTAATTTCAAGCCTTGCTTGCCAAATCAACAATTAGGCAAAGTTTCGTGCAAAAAAAGCACGTGTGCAGGCTTTAGAAAGATCCTTAAAAAATTAAGCAGGCACACGTCTAAAACGTGGGTAATTTCACTGCATTAATGTCCACAAAAAGATTCAGCAATGGAGAAGCTTTACATCACATGAATTAAGGCGAATATCTCCTATATGAGCATAAAATTTGTATCTTTTTCACACCAAGCTTTTGGAGACAATTAAATCGTGTAAACATTCTCACATGGTAAAGGTCAAAAACATTTGGCCCAAACCATCGCAATTCACAAACCCCCAAAACATTCGTGTATCCTTATTATCAATCATCGGGTGCCTGCACAGGACAATACTAATACACCGCCGATATGGACAAGAGCCCAGGAGTACTCCTCAAGTTTCTCCTATCTCCAAACCATCGCAATTCACAAACCCCCAAATCCCCGCACGCATCAAGAACAAAATCCCCACCAAATTAGCACCCAAAATCCAGACCCAACCACAATCAGATGCTCCCAGTTAACAGCCCAAGAAACCCATCCAAATCAACAACCCGATCGCCTTAAACCAACCTTAACCAACCACAAAATCACCCACCGAATCGACCTAGCCAGGGACGGAAGAATCGATCACGAACAGGCAGAAGGAGGATTCGACGGCGACGAAGGAAAAGTGAAAGAAAGAAAGAATTTTTACGTGGGTTTGACGAGGTTCCGGATCGATCGGACTCCGCCCTCTTCCGCAGCCTTTTCTTGGAAGACTATCTTTCGGTTTCGGTTTCTTTTTTTCTAACACCCGCGGAGCAGGTGGGTCGGTGGGGGGTGGTGGTGGCCTTTGCCGTGCGTGCATTTTTATAGCCGAGCAAGGAGATGGAGTGGGCGTGTTCGGTTCCACTGGCGGACGCACCATGCAGCTGGGCCTGGGCACCTGCCAGCTGTCGCCTGGTCCAACCGGCCGAACATGGCAGTGGGCAAGTGGCGGAAGCCCAGCCCAGTCCCACAATTAACTCGGTAAGCCACTGAAGCCCAATCCCCAAATTGCTAAATCCCTAATCAGCTAATCCTAGTGAAGCACTCGGTTGGCATCGGTCTTGCGATGGATAGGCGACGGGCCGACGGCGTTGGCAAGTGGCGGCGGGCGGTGGGCAGCTTGGAGGCGGCTGAGTGTTGACCGCCAGTGGGGCACCAAGCAAGCGACAGTTGGCAGCCGACCATCACTAGCCACCTGGCGACCTGGGCGCCGATGGCTGATCTGCAGCATCTGGTAAGTCCTTGAGTTGTTGAGTGGTTAGTAGTGTTACCTCATGCCTCCAGCCTCCTACCGAAAATTTTTTGCTTTTTAGCCTAAAATTTGAAAAAATTTTACAAATAGACTCCTGAGAAAAAGATTTTCAAAAATGGACCCCCGACACGGCACCAAAACACATGGCGCCGTGGGTACATAGTATGGCGCCAAAGCACATGGCACCGGGGTACATGTTTAAAATACAATCACACCGTGGCTCCTACGTGGCATATCACGGCGCCAAAACTTATGGCGTCGTACTATGTACCCACGGCGCCATGTGTTTTGGCGCCGTGTGGGGGGTCCATTTTTAGAAATCTTTTTCCCAGAAGTCTATTTATAAAAAACTTTCAAATTCTGGGCTAAAAAGCAAAAATTGTAGCCTCCTACCTCCAGACCACACTACAGCCCACTTGGTCTGCGAGGGAAGGAGGCTGTCAGGCTAGAGCTTTATGGTGGGGTTCTTTTGGACTTATCACTTATATACGTTAAATATTTGAGTTCTAGCTGTTCGTGAGAGGCAGTACGCAGAGAGAAATAGTCGTATGCGATTTTAGCCGATACAATTAAACTAAGTACACTTTTTACTATAATTTTTATATTGACTCCGCTTTAAAATAACGCACTATTTAAAAACTAGTTATTACAGACAGTACAAACATAAATCAACTTTAACCCCAAAAGAACCCAGCCTTATGCTTGCTTGTGTACCCTAATTGCTTATGTGCTTGCTTGTCAGACTCCAAGTTAGCAAACCCAGATCCTCTGTGATTCCAATGCACTATTCTCTAGATCAGTAGATAATGCTTATAGATACATTACTGTATATCAAACATATTATGTGGAAACTTTATTAATACAGTAATAACTTACACATCGGCCGAATAGACCGAAAACAAAGAATGCAGGAGCGAAAACTTCACGTAGGTGGAACCCTCAGGACTTGCCATAGGCCTGAGTTCGCAACCTAGTTCTTGGCTTCAACAACTCCCAGCTCTATCGACACTTCTAAAGCATCGCGGGGCATGATCTTCTTTTTCTCACTAACTGAATGACAGTAATTAAGTAAGAGTGAGTACAACCGTACTCAACAAGCCACCCGACAGGATGCAATAATAGTACATGCAAAGTTGGTCAAGGAAGGCTTGAGGTTTTTTTAGTTACTAAAAGTAGTGTTTTAAAAGTATAATAAGTAAGAAAGTTCCTAAGACTATGCAGTTTTAACTAAACCAGATTTTTAAAGTTGATTGTGAAAATACAGTAATAATAGTAGTGTAGGTTACATCCACCTTTTACAGTATATGGTTACCTCCACTAATGCTAGTTTTTACCATTACTGGAGTATGTCCCTTCAGGAAAAGTTAAAGTCAGAGTACTTCCCTTTTGAGACCCGAATATGTAAATTCGGACTCTCTGTGTATACCGCACTAGTCCAGAATCACGCTAGTGTACACAGTCAAATATAGATGCGATATCAATCATACACACGCTAAAATAAAGGGAAAACTCAAATATTGATAATTATCCAAAATACGATCTTATGGCCAAGCTTACAATCTCACTAGCTTGAAGGGCTCAAAAACTAGTAGCAGAAAAAAATAAACGTGGAAACCACTCGACATGCCCACAGGCAATCAATTGGGGAGAGAAGTCCTAATCTGCGAGGTTGCTGAAGTAACCTCCCTCTAGTACCTCCTGCTGGTATAACTCCTCCTCAACTGAGCAACATAGACATAAAGCCATGAATACATTGGTACTCAGCAAGTCGTTTGTAACAAATGAATACGATATAATATGCAAGGCTTACTAATGGAGGGCTGAAAGGTTAATTTGCATAAAATAACATTTTAACATAAATACGATAAATAGATTGAAAGCAAACTTTAATGAAAAAATAGTAATAAATAAATAATCAACAGCATTGAAATTAAACCACTTGTGAACCTCCCATCTACAAGTTAAACCAACAGTGAACTACATGTTCACTTTTCAACCATAAACCATAAGTTTCTATGAAATTACTACCCCTCGTATGAAATCACCGAGCATTTTTCATAACCAGGGACACGGCTATTCGAATAGTTTTACACTCTGTAGAGATTGTACAACTGTACCCCCATGATATGATTAGCCTCGCGCTAAGAAACTCACAACAAGACCTTTACAAAGTTCAACCTCAACTCAATCCCGCTCACTAGGGTTTCGCATCACACCCCCCTTGCACCTCATAGAAATCAGCAACCATGTTCATCACAATGGCGAGATTGAAATTGAAATATCCCAAATTAATCAGCCAGGTCTATCCCATACTAGACATGTGGTTTGCACGATAAACCTCAAATCAATGGCACAAAATTAAGTTCTTAAATCTACCCAGGTGAGACTTCCACATCCCTCGAAGTGAATCTACACTTCCCCTTTTATTGCACGATCACTCGCCCGAGCGAAAACCAGTTTTGTATAACCAACACCGATGACACACCAATGTTATGGCACCAATTTTATATCTGTGACACCAACTACGATTCTATATTTCATTAAGTCAAATTAATTATTTACATGTGATGAACCCATCGGGACTAAAAGCACAACTAAGCATGTAGATCGTACCACCCATGTGACATCTAGTATAGTATCACTAATTAATTTTCTAACATAAGGTGATAATGGCATCATCGAATTTCAAATTATCAAGAAGGAATAGATCAAATAGGACGATAGCAACCAATATAAGGATTTATAAGAAAATAGTGATGCAGGGTAATTTAAAACAAAATAATTAAATAATAGATTAAAAACAAAGTTTAACATGATCAAAGGTCATGACTTGCCTTGGTTATGCTCAGCGAGGTACTCGGAATCTTCTGGCGGTGCTTCTGCTCCTCAAAAATCGGGATCTAACGAAAGAGAAAACGATCGAAACAACAAAAATAACATTAAATAAAATTCAAATGAACTCTAAAAACCTTGAAACTAGAACCAACAGATAGAGCTCGATTTTAGATGAATTTAGAAAAAAGAAAGAGGTCAATCAGAGCTAGGGCGAAGGAGAACGGGCTCTCAAAAAATTAAATCTAAAGAAAATACTGAAAATTCAGAAAAGTTACTGTGCTGTGGACTCGGTGTATGGAAATGCGAGTTCACGGTGGACTCGATCCATGGAACAGTGCACTCGAGGGGGAGTGCTGATGTGGCAGGTAGGCTGACATGGCACTAACACGTGGCAGGCGGGCTGATGTGGCACTGACACATGGCAGGCTAGGGCTGATGTGGCATTGACACGTGGCAGCTAGGGTTGACATGGCACTGACACATGGCTGCTGACGTGGCATGCTGATGTGGCACCTAGGGGTCAGTTAGGGCTGACATGGCACTAACACGTGGCGCTAGGGCTGACATGTCACCAACGCGTGGCTAGGGCTGACGTGGACGATCGGGCGCGGTAGTCGGCGGCGGGATCTGACGGTGAGGAGGTGGACACATGGCGTTATCTCGGCCGTCAATCCAGATCTGGATCAACGGTGGCGATGGGATGCAGGGACCGTCGGATGGCCGATGTATGGCGGGCACGCTGCAGCAAGCGTCGTGGTGCGCGAGGCGAGACGGCACCAGCGCAGGCGCGAGTGCGGGACGCTGACCGAGGGGTGGTGCGGGGCGGTCGGGGCGACGGCGGGGCGTGCGGCGAAGGAGGCGGTCGGCGGCTTTGGCTCCGCGGAGGAGTCCAGCGGCGGCGGTGCTGGCCCGATGAGGAGACGGCGGCGGCAGTGGAACTCATCGGTGACGGCAGAGGGACGGCGACGGTCGCGAAGAGGTCATCACTGGATTGAGTCCTTAATTTATCCAGGCGGTGCCTGCCACAAACCAACAATTCTCGTGTTACATCCACACCAACATCTCTTACCATCCGCCCAGACATATATATCAAGTTTTAGGGGTTTTGAGAAGCATAATCCAAATTGTCATAAATTATCAGTCACTTACATCCAATGACTGTCTCAAATATAAGTTTTCATATTTGAAGAGTAATGAGCAAGGCAATTTAATGCCCCGGACTGAACCAGACTAGCGTGGCATTAAATATGACTTATAGCTAGTAAAGTTATTATTAACATCTACGGTGACAAGGATCAATCATTTCAAGTTTCATGAAATAGCATAACAATAATATTACTACAATATCAAGTAGATATATAGCTACCTTAAGCTTTGACATACATTTGCATAATAAATTAAACATGCAATTTGATAATTTGAAGGAACATAATTTTTCATAAAGTGTAGGATCAATATGATCAAAGTGATGACTTACCTTGTTTATTTTACCACAGCTTTGATTAAACTGAAAGCATGTTCAATCAGTAGTATTGAATTCTTAGTTTATCTTTTCTTGAATTTTGTTCCCGTGTGAATGTTGTTGCTGCATTAAGTCTTTAGATTCTAATACACAGTAAAAGAACAAAAAAACCAAATAAATTAAAATAATTTTAAAAGTTTGTTACATGCTTCCTTAATGTGGTACTTGTGGTAGCAAACTAGTAATCAATTGTTTGTGCTCTGGATGAATTACTTGTGGTTAAGTGGTATTGTGCTTAATGAGACACATGTGGATTACGAGGTAGTATTCATGATGATTATGTTGTTGATCTTTGTGGTTAAATTCTTATGAATCATGTTTATCATATCATGCATATCATGTCATGACAATTGCATCGTGGATGTCGCCGCACATAGCCGCGACCGACCGGTACAGGATCGTACATTGCCATAGTACGATGCATACTCTTACCTTGTTGGGTAAGGGTGCAGTGGATCATATGCTTACATATGCATTTACTTGTGGATAGAATAACTGCATACATATGTTATTTGCTTGATTCTTATGAGGTTTGACTCGTGGGAATCATTGGTGGTAAAATGAATGTGGTTGTGGATTTAGTTGTGGACATTGTGAAAAATAAATGTTGATGATAAAACTATGGTAATTTAATTAGCCTGTTAAACAAGTTTGCTTGCTGAGATTTTTATCTCACTCTTATTTTCCCCCCTATAGGTGATCCATAAGCATGCATGGGAAGGGTAGCGCGGTACAACACAAATGCACTTCATCCTATGATTTATGATGTAATAAAAATATGAGATTTTAGCCAATTATCTACATACCTCATTGATGGTTACTTCAAATTAATAATGCTAGATTGTGAACTGTTTTATTTGGTTAAATTGTTAGTGGTTGTTCTCAGTTAATCTTTACCTTCTGTTTTGTTATGCTTCCACTTAGGTATCATGTTAGTGGTTGTTTTGGCTAGTTATGGAGTTATTTAGTGGCATCCTAGGGTAATGTGGGTCCTGTGGTGTTACAGTTATGAATTCTAGATTTTCAAATCTTGCTTCAACTCCTCCGAAGACGTTATCTATCGCGTGAATGAGCACAAAAATAAATTCAAATAGAATCCAAATAAAATCCAAAAATTGTAAAACTAAAACCAAAAGATAGGGCTCAATTTTACATGAATTTAGGAAAAAGAATTGAATCAATTGGAGTTAGGACGGCGGAGAACAAGTCATTTAAAGTATGCCGGATGAGAAAATACTGAAAAAGAAAAATGAGGGAATATTCGGAATATTCCTTTGGCTGGAAATGGACAGAGAGCAGGGAGTTTTGTAGATGGCTTGATGCCAGCGAAAGGAGGCGTAGGAGGTGATGGCAACTAGCAAAATGGATCGCTGGGAACCTAAGGAATAGACAGGAAATGATAGCACGTTAAACGGAGCATGTTGATGGTGTGGGCGACGACAACAACAAAGGTAGGAGAGAGGAATAATCCCGGGCGTGGAACGTGGAGAAGTAGGGTGAGCATGGGCTAGAACACGGTACGGTGAAGATAGAAAAATTATCAGCTCAGCCGGAAACTCACCGGAGACGACACAATCGACGTTTGAATAACATCGATAGGAAAAAAGGAAAAACTTGATATCTTGGTGCTTCACGAACGAAATCCAAAATCACTTAAAAGGTAGCTACCTAGGATGGTTTGGCACATTTTGACACAAAAGGATTGGAGAAAATATCACCAAATAGATAGAAACACGAAGTGCCCTAGGCAGCCATGGCTAGGTGTTGGATGCAAAAATTTGTGGATGCTTTTTGGGGCAAAGGTGGGAAGCATGACATAACACGTGATGAGGCAAGTCTGAGAGAGGTGACGGCATGGGCTAAAGCTTACCGGAGGCGATGAATCGATGTCGGGAAGTGATCTTGGCTTAAATTGGGGAAAACTCGATTCCAGAAGATTGGCTGCATCAAAATCAAATTAATTTGGCAAGGAGGTAGATGGTACATAGGAACATGATGTGACGTAAAAGAATCATAAAACATCTCATCAGATGGCTTGGGACGCGACGAGCAATTTCGAGGCCGGAGGACCTCAGTGCCGACGGCGTTCTGGCCTTTAGGGAGACTTGGCACAGCTTGGGACAGGTTTAAAGGGGTCAAGGGGCCACATTTATAGGCTTGAAAGACATAGTAACCGACTCAAATAGGAGATAAAAGGCAAACAGATGAATGAAATGCAAAGAGGCCAGATGGGATGAATTTCTTGTGTGATTTGGCATAGCTTTTCTTTTAGGTGGACATTGAAATAAGGTTTGAATTGAGAGTTGCCATGGGAGCCATGGAAGGGAAGAGAAAGAAAAGATCGTAAACTCCTCTGTATGCTTGATGGAAAGAGAGAGAAAAGATCGTAACCTCCTCTGTATGCTTGATGGTTTTTAGCTTTGGGGCAGATGAAGACAAGGCTAAAGAATAAAGGGTAGGAAAGATGAATTTTCATTCATGAAAGAAGAAAAGGTGACTAGTAGGTGGAGTGCTAAGAATCTCAGGGTTAAGCGTGCTCTCCTCAGAGCACCCCTAGGATGCGTGACCAATTGGAAGTTTTCTTTTTTTAGAATTTTTAATTGAGGTAAAAACAAACTCTGAAAAATCCAATAAAATACAAAAAAATTTTGTGACACAAGGAACCTAAATAAAATAAGTTTTTAATTAATTAAATTTATTTTATTTATATTAAATCTTCTTTTTAAATTTTGAAAATTCTGATTAAACTTTAATTAATTCAAAAAATCCAAATGGTTATTTTATTTTAAAAGCTTTAAAAATGATCTAAAAATCAGAATGTTACTACTACCATCCTTCTTCTTGACGAACAACGCTGGCGCTCCCCACAGAGACGAGCTAGGTTTGACATAACCTTTATCCAACAATTCCTGAATTTGCTTCTTTAATTTGCTAACTCATTGGCAGGAATTCGGTAAGGTCTCTTGGATATCGATGAAGTACTAGGTACTAGCTCAATTGAAAACTCAACCTCTCGATAAGGTGGAATTCTAGGAAGATCATCCAAAAACACATCGGGATACTCCCTGACAACTGGCACATCCTCTAATATGATCACTTTGCTCTAGCAAACCATAACCTACTCTGGCTGACTCATGCTGGCTTCAAATTTCACTTTTCTTCCATCTGAACTAATCAAGGCTTGAAGAATTCCAGGCCAACCTCCACTCTGATTTTGAAATAATCGAGACATCTATGGATATTGTGGGATAAGGAGTCAATTTAAGTTTTAAAAACAATATTCCAGAAAAGGCAAAGATTAAGATTAATGAAATTAGGACAATAACTACCAAGTACAAGGGTTCGTGATAAAATAGCAATGCACAATAATTTAAAACAAAATAGCTTAATAGATTAAAAACTAGCTTTAACATAATCGAAGGACGTAACATGATCGAAGGGGGCATGAAGGGTTTGGACGATCCGAAGATCATGGCACATGTCACTCGACGGTTAGCTACGGGAGGCGAAAGGACACGTCTCTTTGGTGGCTGAAGTGGTGCATTGCATCGGCGGGGTTTGGCTGGTGAGATAGTATGCTGGGGCACGGCAGCGCGGAGACCGAAAAAGGCAGCGGCATCTCGGTGACTCACCAACGGCAACTGAACGGCGAGGTCGGAGACAAAGACTCCACGGCCGGCAATGGAAACAAAGAACGTTCACGGCGCCGAGCTCACGAACTCCAACAAGAACGGGCGGTGGCAATAGCAAGCACAACGACAACGTCAAGATGAACAGTAGCTAACGGCTCATATTGCTGACATGTGGTAGCATAGGGACAGGACAGTGACGGTTAGACGGCACCAATGAATAGTGTTGGAGGCTTCAGATGGTTGACATGTGACACTAGAAAGGATCTGGCGGCCGAAGTGGGACTTGGCCAGATGTCTGACATGTGTCAATAGGAGATTGGACAACTGAGGCTTAATGGACCGGAGTGAATAGTAATGGGCTCGGCCCATTACTGTGCTGAGGATTTTTGGATTTTCTTATTTCAAAATTTTAAATAAAATAAAATAAGCTCTAGAAAATTACAAATAAATCCAGAAAAATTCATAAAAATGTTTTTGAGACACAAGAAATCTAAATAAAATATTTTTAGCACATGTTAATATTTATTTTATTCATATTAAATTCTTTTATTAATAAAAAATTCATGTTAAGCTTTGATTAATTCTAGAAAAATGCAAATGGTGAGTTTTATTTTAAAAGCTTCAAAAAGGCTCTAAAAATCAGGATGCTACACTGACCCATGATAATGATTTGCCATCCACTGTACATGTTCAATTCAATGCAAGCACTGGCTATATCCTGTGTCGAGAGAACGTGCTACATGATGATCTTGACCAAAGCATCAATGGTGTGAATGCAAGGATCACAGAGGTGCAAGACACTTCGAATGTTCAACATTCTGAACATGACACTTTGTCGTTTGGAGGATAGGCTATCACTACCGGGAGGGCCGGTGCACGGCAGCAAACACCCAACTTGGGGCGACGTGCTTATTCACATGACAATGATCACTACTATGGTGCTAAAGATGACGACATGTCCAATGGCTATTGAGGCTATCCACAACCTCTGAAGCGTGATTTCTTTTATCGCCGAGCTACTGGACGTGGAAGGTATCATGGAGGTGGTGCTGAACATGAGGACGACGGTATTAGTTGAATTAAAATTACCATACCGGAGTTCAAGGGCAGAACTGAACTGGAGACTTATTTGGAGTGGGAGATGCATGTCAATCAAATCTTCAATAACCATAACTACTGTAAAGAAAAGAAGGCTCGTGTTACTTCAATTGAGTTCACCGAATACGTTATTATTTGGTGGGATCAATTTAATCGTGCAGGGTATTGTCCACACACTTGGGAGGAGATGAAGCAAGCTATGAGAACAAGGTTTGTACTAGCATACTATTCAAGGATGCTATATAAAAAGCTACGATGATTGTATCAAGGCTCCAAGACCATGGATGAATACTATCAAGAGATACAGATGCTCATGATCCGTACCGATGTTCGTGAGTCCACTAAAGCTAACATGACTCATTTCTTTGAAAGGTTGAATGATCATGTGTGGAATCATATTGATTTAATGCAATAAAACATCGTACAAGAGTTACTTCACCAAGTGGAGCATGCTGAACAATGGGTGAGAGACACACGCCCCAAGGCTAGCCACACCATTATGACTAGTTGAAGGCATCTAAATCAGCAAAAGGATGAAGGTGGCTCAAGTTCTATACTAGTTGCATCTACTAAACTGGTTGGAACACCATTTAAAGAAGCATTAAAAGTGGTAAGTACAGTAAGCAAAGAGGCATCCATAGTTGATTCTAGAGCCTTGTCTACCGCTAGAACTCGTGACATTGAGTGCTTCAAGTGTAAGGGCAGGGGTATATGATGAAGGATTGACCAAATTCAAGGAAAGTGCTTCTCATACAAGAAGGATATGCATCAAAAAGTGACAGCAATGAAGCTAAATATGAGGGAGAATAATCTGATGATTCTTAGTGAAGAGTTGTATATTGTGATGTTGAATTAATTGGATGGTCCAAGTTTGATGGCTCAAAAGATGGATTGTGACAAAACACCAATTATGGAAAAGGATAGATGATGAGGACATCACTCCTTCGGATGCAACCGCTGATCCTCCAACCGTTATGCAAGGTCCAATGACCCGAGCTCGCATGCGACAATTAAATCTAGAGGTGAGCTCGTTCTTAAGCGATTCTTTTTATAGTTTTGAGAATAGATTGCTACCTAATGATGTTATCTTACTTAGGAACATTGGAGAGGGTCATGAAGTACATGGAGAGAGGTGTGGAGGCGGAGAAGACCAGCAAGGACGTCCAAGTCAAGCCGGAGGCCCAGTCCAACTCGAGTTCGCGTCTGCCTCGGCCTTCAGGACCAGTCTGCAGTAAAACGGACGCCCAAGACGCATACGGACTCCGTTTTGGACGTTCCATATATGTATGGAAAGCTAAGAAGGAGACCTTTCCAATGGCTCTGGTCCCATATCAAAATTCCTTTTGAGTCAACAGTAATCATCGAAACAAGTGGACATTCAGAATCTGTCAGGGTGCGGCGCCACCGTATTTTGGGCCGTTCGGCTTTGTATCGTGTTAGAGTCCATTAGGGCGCGTCCAAGGGTTTTGCACGCCCCTCACTCCTTTATATACAGCCGCCACCCCTACCATTAGGGTTGGGTTTTGCTTAGATTAATTTTGTCTTGAACAGTTTCGCCGTTCATCGGTTTGTGAGACCCCAATTTTTGAGTGCTAAATCAATACATCTGCAATTGCGTTGTGTTCTTCCTTGTTCTTGCTTGTGTTCTTCGATTCGCAGGCGAGGATTAGCCTTCTTGGCGAGGTCAACCGGCTGTGCACGGTTGATAACCTGAGGAGACGTGGTGCTGCGATTGCGGGGTTCGGGACGTGTTGTTCGGAAGCCGGATCGATTTGTGTCGCGCCTCCACCAAATCGAACTTATCCAGAACCTGTTGGAAGGTCGGGACCCCGTCCCCATCAATAGAGACAAGGACAAACGGTGCAAATTGATGATCGATGGCAGAAGCTACAGCAATGTGATTAGCAAGGATGTGACCACATGGCATCATCCTAAGCCATACTATAAGCAATGGCTTCACAATATTGGTAAGCCAAAAGTTACACATAAGGTATCCGTGCCATTTTCTATTGATGGCTATGAGGATAGGTGGAGTGCGACGTCGTGACCATGCACGTGTGTCATCTACTATTGGGACATCCATGGCAGTTCAACCACAACGTAAAACATCAAGGGAGAGCTAATCGGTTGACATTGATGTATAAAGGTGTGTTCCATTCATTACTGCTAAAACGAGGAGATCAATTTTGAAATTATTGTGAAGAGCAAGGTGCTTGTGAAGAATACCCCGAAACTAAGGATGGTTGCGCATGAAGAGGGAGGGAATGATGCGGCCAAAAATGCCATTGCCACCTTGAGATGTGCTTTAGCATTGCAATCTAAAAATATATTACAATGTGGTGCTGTTAGTGTAAAGAGAAGGCATCCAGTTTGGCTGAGAAGGAGGAGAGTGAGGTTGGCCAAAGGAAGAGAGGAAAACCCTAGCGCATGATCTGCATGAGGCACATGGGACCAAGTCCAGAGCACAAGGAAGAGCAGCACATGGGAGGAATCCACATGGGTTGAATAGGAGAGTGTGTGGGCCACGTGGGATGGCACATGTCTTTGGCCAAGGGACTTGGGGGCGCGTGAGGACCAGTCCGCATGGGCACGCAAGGGGAAAACTGATTGGAGAACGGTTGGCTGTCTTGGAAATAAAGAAAAGAGGAAAGGAATCCTAGCCAGGTCATGATGTGTGAGGAGTCAGGAGACTGAGCTAGCCACAAACTAAGTCCGAAACAGACTCCTTTTGCTTGCCTTGTGCGTAAAGAAAGAGGAAGCCGAGAGGAGCCAAGAAGGGTGAGCCAGGAAAGGGTGCCGAGCTAGGAAATAAATGAGAAAGGAACTAGGGTAGCCAAATCAATCCAGGAAGGAGTCTACGTGGGATCGGTTTGGATCTGAGTCAGCCATTGAAACAGAATCTAATATGAACTTTCCATCTCTTGAGTTTGTTTCTATCACTAAGGTTGTTATTTCCAACTAGATGAATCCAAGTTGTTTTTGTCATGCGTTAAGGTTGGCCGATCTGAGATCGGTTTTAGGGAATCATAAAAAGCATGTTGGTTTATTTGAGGAGTATGGTTTTTAGGAGAATTGAAATCAATTTTCTTTGGGAGTCCGAGTTGTATACATGAATTGAGTCTGAGTCAGCTTTGAGCCGTGCGCACGCATGTATGGTTGTGCCATTGGGAACCAATATAAGGCGACATATCCCATTGTACCTTAGATCATATTGCTTTGAGGAAAATACAGAAAAGTTACGATGGTTTTGTGGCGCAATACCATCTGTGATTGTTGAGGGTTTCCCAATTAGGGTTTGCTATGATCATGTGAATTGGGAGTTTCGAGCTACTCTCAACTCACCGATTGAATCTATATGATTCCCTTCTTCAATTCGTGAACAGTGCTCACAGTTTGGAGAAGTTGGTCTGATTGCTTCTAGTTCGTGCAACACGTTACTAGTGCAATCTACCTTATCGTTCATCGACTGTTGCTGATTGCCATAGCCACAAGAAGGAAGGGGTTTGCCATGGAGAAGAAGGAAAAAAAGGGCACCAAAACCCTAGTTCCTACTTAGCCACACAAGAAGAGGGAGTATTTGCTGATGTTCGTACCGTGAAGGTTGACCACTCCTCCGCATTAGCTAGTTTACTAGTTGATCTGTATCACCCTCCTTCCAAGTTTGAGTGAGCCAATTCCAACATCGTTGCCAATGAATCTTGCTGCTATCAGCAGTTCAGCACTACCGCCCCACCACCACCAGTAGTTAGAAATGCACCGTTTGATCTTCTTTGCAAGCTTTACCCCAAAGCTTAGCTTTCTGGCACTCCATCCCTCATTGGACTCCGAATCCTTGAGGGCATGTATTCCAAGGACTCATCAGTGGGCCGTAGGGAGATTAAGATATCATCGTTCCCCTGTGCTTATAGAGATACTCCAACACCTCCTCCTTCATTTCATCACTACTGTTTTTGCTGAAGTATCAAGAAATCAAGCGGACACCACTACTGCAAAAATCATTATCACAGACGGTTCAACAACGTCATCACAGACGGTTTTTTGGACCGTCTGAATTTATAGGTCAGTGATAATCAAAGCTTATCATAGACGGTTTGTGAGCCGTCTATGATGAATACAATACAGACGGTTTGTAAGTAGAACCGTCTGTGAAAAACACTATCACAGACGGTTCTAACCAAAAACCGTCTGTAATGGCAAAGTATTACAGACGGTTCTATATATAGAACCGTCTATAATGTTCTTCACAAATGATTTATACTACAAAATCGTCTGTGACAGTTCATTCTATAATTAAAATTTTTTCTATTTTTGAATTAGCCTCTGAAAATATTAGCTATGCAATTTGAAAACAAGCAAATACGACAACAAACATAGCAAGAACATTCTATTTATATTATAACATTCTATTTGTATTACAATCCACCATTACAACATCACAGGACTACAATCCACCATTACAATAGCAGATAACATAGTAGAGAACATTCCATTTCTATTACAAATCGAGCAATAGAGAAGAAAGAAAATAGAAGAATCAGAGATCCTAATGGAAGCTCGTCCCTAATGCAGCTCGGTTAGGCCTTCTTAGTGGCCGCCTCACTGTAAGCTCCCGGGCAGCCTTAAACCTAACAAAGTAGCAACAATGGAGGCTACAATGGAGACCTAAACCTCATATAATCAAATACTATAAGAAACAATGGAAGGAGGAAGCTTAAGACGCATTTAAATGGAAGGGGGCGAATGGGTTCGGGTGAGTATTTATAGAGGAGGGAGAGCTACGATTCGTAGGGTGTGGGTTGGTCGGTTTCTATTGGCTAGAATTGGGTTGAGGAGGATTGACGGGCCCAGTGGTCAGGGAATAAATTATCACAGATGGTTCTTGGTAAGAACCGTCTGTAATAGTATCACAGACAGTTTGAACCACGAACCGTTTGGGATATTGGCTATATATATACCGATACAATATAAACAACTAGTCTCAAAATATAAAATAACAAAGTATATATGGCTTATATATATACTCATTTAAAAGGTTTCGATGAGATCTACAACTTTGCAATTGAGACGAACCCCAAATTTCGAAGGGAAGATCGAAAATTTTGGTAAAAACAAAAATAAAAAACCTGTTATTCAAATTTAAGGCTACAAATGGCCAATTTTGAGGGTCTTCAAGGGTGACTGGCATAAGCCAGTTGTTTTTTTGGATCAGCCTCGTCGTTGGCTTTCAAATGAGTACAAGAACGTCGAAAACGGACACCGTATGCAAATATTATTCCCATTTTACTGAAGGTGTGTCAAAACGGAATTCTACTTGAACTCAGGCGGGAAATTATAAAATTTTAGGAATGTGTGAGGCGGGAAACATATCACAGACGGTTCTTAAATAAGAACCGTCTGTGATATTTCCAATATCACAGACGGTTCTTATCAAGAACCGTCTGTGATTGCATTTAATACATGCGATTTTTATAAACCGTCTGTGATGAGTGCACCCACGATGATGCAAGACAGACCCTTATCGGGAAATTATAAACTTTTTTGTAGTACACCCACGATGATGAGTGCACCCACGATGATGGTTCTTGGTAAGAACCGTCTGTGATGAGTACAGCCAATATCATAGACGGTTCTTATCGGAAAATTATAAACATTTTTGTAGTAGTGCACCGAGCACCCCCACGATGATGCAAGACAGACCCTTCGTGCAAACCAAGAAGAGATACGGCGAGATCAGGTCTCCCTGACGAATATGTTATTAATAGTAATATTTGCCCATATTAATTGCATACTAATCACTTTAACACCTCTACCAATGTGTTGTTAATAGTAATATTGGCCTTGAAAAAACAAAAAGACAATGACACGCTGTAATGCAAACCAAAATCAATTTCAATAGGAAAACGTTCATCCCTACTCCCTCAACTCTTCCTATAGTTTAATTTTTGTCCTTCATCTCTAATACTGTTTAGAATCCATTCCCTAAGTATTAATACCAGTTAAATGATACCCCCTTAGGCTGTTTGACCCTGGTTTTGACTCACCTGCCAGATCCTAGTTGGCATATGAGCAATATAGCTTCGTGTTTTTTTAAACAAAAATTATGGGACCACCCTGTCAACCACTCATGCTCTTTATTAATCTCTCTTTCTCCCCTCCTCTCACTTAGGCCACCAAAGCGCCACCCACCTCCATCGTTGATGGAAGTACGACAAAGCTTTGCAGGAGACGGTGTCGTCGTTGCATGACAGAAGCTGCACATGGATGTAGCCACTGCCAGGGTTTCCTCATCTTCACCCCCTCCTTTCATAGGATCTAGTAGCTGCCTGGTGGTGAGGAAGCTGTGATGAGGATAGGGCGGAAGAACATGTGGCCGTAGCAATGCGGTGATGAGGAAGAAAGGAGGTGGTGGGAAGGTAGAGGCGAGGTCATTTACACTTCTCTATATGAGATTTGGTGCCTAAGAGTAGTCAGCACCGCCGTCTTCCTCAACAACAGCCAACTTCGCCCTGCTGATCTCCACCAAGGTGAGGTCTCCCTTGTATCCAACCCTACCTCTAGCTAGCTCTTCTCCTTTTTCTTTTCCCACAATCCCTATCTGCCACCCTCACCGAAGTGCCACCGTCATGCCATTCTCTCTCACCGGCCGCAACTCGCAGTCGTCGGGCTTGTCCTGAGTGCTTCCTCACCCAAGACATTGCTCGTTGTGCTTCCCTTCTTATCCTCTTTCTTGTGCATCCCTCCACTATCATTGTTCACCATCCACTATTGCAGTTCACCGTTGTTTCACAGAAGCAACTGGAACTCTCTCTCCCCCCTCCCGTCTAGCCAACCTTCAGCACCTTCTCCGTCAAAGACTCTGTTGTGTTGCGGGGGGTTCTGTTTTGCCCCTCACCAGAGCCCACCACCGCCTCCCTAGCCGCAAGTGATCACCGCTCAAACACCTGTCACCCTCCTTTGTTTCCGTCGCAGGCAAGAGGAAGTAGACAAAGACCTCTCCATCTCTCTATCACTCTCCCCCTCTATTACATGCGATCCCTACCCCTATAGTCGATGCCAGCTAGGGTCTAACTTAGACACTAGTTGGGTCAAAACCAAGGTGAAACAACCCAAGGGGTATCATTTAGTTGGTATTGATATTTATGGATAGGGGTGCAATCGGAGTGGATTCGAACGGATATTGTTCATAACATATCCTAACCTATATTTTTTTCCCCAGATTTGAAGTCGGATATGGTAAAGCTGGATACAAATACGAATTCGGATTATTCGGAGTTTCGAATATGGTGTCATCGGAACGGATACATAACGATTTCGAATAGGAAACGGATAATACAGACGGATAGTATATGTATATATAAAGGAATATACATTGAACCATACCATCATCACTTCGAACCTTCAACTAGCAATAAATTTATCTAGATTACTTAAGTATAATAGCCAATACAACACAAATTCAACATAAGCGATAAATTCATACATAAGTTTGAAAATTGATAAATTTATACATTAGTTCGAAAACTGATAAATTTATTCATTAGTTTGAAAACTAATAAATTTATACACAAATTCAACATAAGCGGAGAGCATTGGTGGCAACTAGTTAGAGTAGCTGGACTCTAGAATTATGTTATGACTTTGATAAAATTTAGACCGGTTGGTGTCAATAATAGTTGATGGGTTGGGCCAGTTAGAGTACTAACTTGCTTATTCGGATATTCAGTCAGATAGTATCCGATTTACTATTTACCGATGCAATTCGGTCGGATTTTAGCTCTACCGTCTTCGTTATCATATCCGACAACAATTATCCGGTACGGATCGGATTTGGTACCAGATGCTAAATTACCTTCCTATATTTGGTACCAATCGGATTCGGTACCGGATCGGTCGGGATTAACCCATACTGTTTGCACCCCTATTTATGGATGGATTCTAAATGGTATTAGAGATGATGGGTAAAAATTAAACCATAAGAAGAATTGAGGACTACGGATAGGCCTTTTCCATTCCCATAACATTTATTTTGGACTTAGGGTAGCACTTCCTCCAATCACAAAAGTGACATTTTGATATGCGTCCCGCCAAATTTATTAAACTTAGTTATTGATATTTCAATGAATATTTAGATCGGACATGAGAAAATGATATGTACAAATTTGTTTCAAAAAGTACTTTCACAACACTACAATTTATTAGGTTTTGTAAATATATTACAACAAAATTTAGGGAAAAGTTACGTTTTCAAAACTGTCCAAGCATCACTATTCCGTGACTAGAGGGAGTACGATAAAACTTCATTATAGTATTCTCTGTGGGGATGTCATCTTTTTAGTGCCACCGATTAAGTTTAAATTTGAATTTTTGAAGCGGAAATCATTCAGCTGGTTCGACCTGCTCATTTCTTGAGTTTTTTTTACGTTAATTACCAAACTGATAGGGTTAGTAGTACCATAGCTCATGGTGCACGAGACAAACCTAAATTAGTATTTTTCTCAATCAGCCACAAGCCAAACCCCAAGTACATGTAAGAGGCCATGGTTCGATTTGGAAAAAAGAAAACATTGACAGACATTCACAACACATGAATTCTTTCAAAAAAAATGATTTAACTACAGCAGTTATTCACATTTTCCAATAGTTCTGTACAATCAAATGCAATAGAACATGGATAGAAAACAAATGGTGCTGGGGGTTTCTAACTGATATATCGTTCAGGTACCCCCAGCATGGCGTTTGAGTGTACAACACTATGCCTACAAAAATGAATACTTTTAATCTTTATGCATTGCACACATTCATTTTGGGAGGGCAAAAAAAATATTCCCAACCCAGCCAACAGAAACTTGGGGAGAAAAAAAAAACAACCTAGGTAGGAAACAAATAATTTACCTGGCACAACAGGGACTGCAAGGATAGAGTATAGAGGAAACCCTAGGTTGAATTTACAACATTGATGGAAGAATACAAAGGTCTGCCGGTGTAGCATTACATGCTACGGGAATGAATAGGCCACAGCTTTGGCTCTGAGGGCTCAGCTCTTTAAGAATTGGAAGGCAGGGATTGCGACAAGTTCTGGTGGTGGGGCCACGTTCAGAAATTCCTTGGCATCCATAGAATCTGCTATCTCCTCAAGTGAAATGGGCATGCTGCGACACAAACAAAATCCAAAACCCCAGTGTTTAGCATATCCTTGAAAGTATGCCAGAACCAGAATAATGGTATAGTAAGATTATTGCCATCACCTTATTTCATCATCCAGCAAAAAGGTGCTGTCTGAAGAAGTATCCTGGCCCGATTCCCTTGTGATCAATGTTGTCATCTCCTCAAGAACCTACAATCAAGAAGCAAATCAATGAGCTCTAAATTTTAGATGGCTACTCTATGTTCTATGAAAAGGCGAAGGTCAATTCAAAATGGGAAACCAGGAAAATAAGAAAAATGGTGAAATTCGGAAGATATGACATTTAACGGATGTATAAGTGGTTCTGGAGTGGTATTGAATAGATTCAAAACTTTGGAGTGGCATTTCATAGAAACGCAAACTTTGGAATGGCACCTAACTAAATTTCCCATATATTTGCTTGCAGAAATGGGCTTATTACATCCCAGTTTCATCTAGGATTCTAGGGTAGAATAATCTGTGTTACATATTCAACTAATTGTCACAAGTCGACAGACACTAATATACACACCCAGATGGTCAACTAAATTAAGGTGAAGTGGGAGGAAATGGTAGCAGTATAGATGTAAAAGTGCATTGTTAGGCCTGCACCGTTTATGGTAAAGCGCCACTATGGCAGACTCTCTCCATGCATAGTGCTGATTGGAAAGCTAGAATTTGGATGGAATACCACCTCAAGAAGCATGTGCAGGTTGTGGTGAGCTGGGTTATCTAATTTTGAGTTACACAGTGGAAATTTTAGTGATTTGTGGCGCTTTAGAAAGTATTCTCTACATCATAAAATTACCACTTTCCCAATTGATCATCACAATTGTTACTATTCTGATGGTACACAACAGCAAGGACCCCACTGCAATTTGCAACCCCCTCAAAAATAAAGGTATTCCATTGGCAAAAACAGAAAAATACGATTTGGATTAAAAAATCTGGAAAAACGTAGGGACCTGTGTGAAATTATCTTGTTATAGAGCCAACTGTATAGCATATTCAGTAAACTAAGAAGGCTAACTATCATGATTATCATTGAAACATATAAAATATCAGACTTTATCCACTTACTTCTTCAGACACGCTCTCTGTGTTATATTTGTCATCCCAGTACTGAGTGCATATTTTGTAAAGCTGCTGAACACTTAGTACCTGCATAATACCAGAGTAGATGCAATGTCCATCAACTCTGCACACACACACACACACACAGAAAGAGAGAGAGAGAGCTTACTGGGCAGAGATCGTTGGCTATCTCATCATACGAAATCCTGAACTTTTTGAATATGACCTTCACAACAACACAAATATCAGTATTGAGAATTCATATTGCAAACTCCATGTAAGATGTGGGAAGGATGCAAGTTGGGCCGGTTGAGCCCACCCATGGACTCATCCTGGTTATTTTGCTTCACCGCTAGTGGAAGGGTTATGTGCACAAATTGAAACACCAATTAAGTGGAAAGTGAACCACCAATTAAGTGAAATGGGTTGGTGGATTGGCCAACTCGCATCGCTAATCTTTGGGACACAGTTTAAACATCAACAATAACAACAACGCCTTTTGTCACAAACAAGTTAGAGTATGCTAGAAATAAAACCTCAAGGTTAAATAAACAAGCGCCTTGTAATAAAACCTACAAAGCTAAAACCCTAAGCCTTTTATCATGTTATCTGAACTGAGAGCCTAAAACATCGCCCATCAACATTCTTATGTCATGGTTCTAGTACATGGATCACTAATTTCTATGCATTCCTATCTAAAGCTAACTCTTTAATACATTCAAATCCCTTAAGTCACTTTTAATTGCTTCTTCCCACATCAGTCTTGGTCGGGTCTCTACCTCTTCTTACGTTTTCGGTGCATCTCAAAAGGAGAAGGGTTGTGTTCGGTTCGACAAGCCAACGTAAAAATCAAGCCACCTTTTTATAGAATGAAACACAGTACAGACATCAACTTTCAATATTAGCTTCAACAAAGAAACCTAGAGGGAAAAAACAAATCCCTCATTGTTTTTTGCTGCACACCTTACCAAGCAGATAAAATTGACCACCGTGCAGTCAGCTAGGGTTGCAGGCCAGGGCACATATTTCTATGGACATACCAAAAGGGTTTATGCTGCCCCATATGTAGTCATATGAATTTGATGTGTGGTGTACAAGTTTCAAAAACTGTTCCAGTAGCAATATGGATTTGCAAAATGTGTACTTTTCCTTTTTGAATAAAATGATACTTTGGAAACAGTGGATCAGCTTGCAGAGAACACCATGCAATTATTTTTTTAAAAAGATAGCCTGTTACATGAGTACGAAACATTGATATATTTCCTTTGCTCCAACAAAACAAAACAGATTTAGTTACATCCTAGAAAGCTAGGTATACTGATTTCACTCGTATATTTAGGTACGATGTAAAGATTGACATCTTGGACATTCTGGTCACATTATAACTGGATTTAATCCCATAATATGTTTTACACTGACCATAATCATTGAGTCAACATTATCTCTTGTTATTCCTTTAAAAATTTCCAGACTTCAGTTCTCGCATTAGCTTCCACCATGTGGTACATGACTTGGGGCAATTTAAGTTAAGGGTAGGCAATGATAATATGGAGGAATTGGTCTAGTAATAAAGAGTGGGTATAAAAAAGAAGCACATGCGGATGTAACATACCAAGAAACCAACAGCTTGCCTTATGTGCTTGAGTTCATCCAATGCAGATCCTGTGTACTGTTAACATTTAACAGTTAGGTGGGGAGCAAAAGAAAAGAAATAGATAATTAGTCTTGAGATTTTTGTGTTGAAAACATTTGAGTTAAACAAGAAAAATAATGTAAAAATGCCATAAAATGATGCAGGATTAAAGATTAGAGGAAAAACAGTTAATCCAATGGGTTTTACAAGATGAACGATGCTCACAGTAGTGAGATGGTACAGCTTAATGGGATTTTTTGCTCCATGCCACTAGAAAGCCCCTCTATTTCTAAAAATGCCACCAAAAACCAAAAAAGCATATCTGTTGGTTGCCACAGGAATTCAAAAAAGATTTCAACTAATAACATTAGTAAATTAATGCCAATAATGCACCTGTACTACAATCTCAAGCATATACTGCAATTGCACTCATATGATTACCTCTGGTTTGACTTCTCCAGACCACACCTCCAGTTGTGCCAATCCTTGTTTAACATATTCTCCATTGCTGAAAGAGCAGCACTCATGCCGTACAAGAAGGCTGCAGAACAATAAGCTTTACGCATCAGGAAAAAAATGGAAACGCTTTTGCTAGAATCAGCAGACAATTACCTATTGAAAAGTTGTGTGTTGATAAATGAGAAAATCCGGGTAAATATCTTCCGAATAAAAATTGCAGGGACCTAAAATTTGAGCAGAATGTTTAGTGCACTATCCACTAGTTGTAGGGCAGGTATGTAGAGAAAGTAGTTAACACTTACGCAATTTTCTTGCAAGATTTTCAAGAGTTCATTCAAATTGTCAACTATCGCCTGCCAATAGCTACCTTGATTTGAAAATGAACGTCCCCTTGGCAAACTTGACGACCCAAATGAACGCCCTCTTACCATACTGGCTTTGACAGTTCTTGGGACCTGCAGTTCCAACATAATCCAAAAATTAACACCAAAAGGAAAATAATAAATCATTGCAAGCACTTGCAGGCAAGACATTGAAACAGCAAAATATTATATGCAATAAAGGATAGACTAGTCAAAAAATAATGTGGGCTTAATAGAACAAAGATGCACATCATGAACGATTATTCTTATTCATTCACAGTAGCCTAAACAGTGTGAGTGCAATATCATGTCTTTTCCACTGCTGGTTCAATTGACATGACTGATGAAGATCACATGGGAAGTAAGATACCTGAATAGCATGTGACAGCAGTGAAGATAGTTCTTTCTTCACATTGTCACAGATCATTCCGTATAAGCCTTCCACAAATGCTGTAAGTTGCTGCTTAAAAAGAAAAGCAGGATACTTGGCCTCGATTTGGCGCACGAGGTCCATATCAACAGTGATGTTTGAAGAGCGGAATACCTGACCCCATGACACCGGCAAAACAATGCAGCCATCAAGTACTGACCATCTGATGATGGGAAGAAGTAAAACAGTAGTGCAAACTATGCCATGCTAAGAGTCAGAATACAGCCTATCTTACCCATTTATTTCGATAACAATGTTAGTGTAAAATAGGAAAACTATAATATTAAATACTTTTAACGACAAATCAATGACAATATTCATGTGGTTAATCTAGATACTCTTTTATATATGAGGCCTATAAGTTGGAATGCTTTCATGTATATTGCACAACCCAAAAGAACTTACATAAAGTACAAGACACAACACATAAGAAACCCTAGGACAATAGAAAAAGACACTAATAACCTTAACACACCCCCCTCAAATGCAAGACATATGCATTAGCATTGCATTTGGAAGGGTTGACACTAATATAAGGAAAGTCCAAAATTCGTATCTTGAGACGTCATAGCATACAGCTCTTGAAAAATTGTGCCGGAAAGATAGTCTCCCATCCGAAATCATGCGGTAGCCCATAAAACACAAAGTGCAAAGGCTAAGAAGGTAGAGATAAGCGGGAGTAAAGTCAACCGCGGTAACAGGATAAAAAAGACGTGGAAGGTGACATGAGTAGAAAGAGCTATCAAATCAAGCCGAAAGAGAGATAGAAGCATAGCAGCACAGATCAAAGCCGAAGACGGTGGCGGCGCTGTGCACAAGAAGCACAACGGAGGCGCGGTGCAGAAGAAACACAACGACTTTAGAAGCTCGGGACGACGGTTCAAAGAGAAGCGGTAGCATCATAAAGACTTCTTTCATCTGCAACGGCTCAAAGAGAAAAGTGGCGGCTACAGCTATGCGAAAGGAAGGAGAGGGCCACACCCATCCAAGAGAATGGATCGTGGCTAGCAAAGCAACCAGCTGACTGACAAAGATTTTGTGGACTCGCACGACTTTGACGAACTAAAAGAGAGAAGATACGAACTTAGATGAATGCAACAAAAGACTCAAAAGAAAGAGACTCAATCTAGCAGATTACAGCAGTAGCAGCAAAATCCTTCAGCACCATCATCTCATAGTCTAACAAAACACTCTTCTGTCAAAAGTCTTCTATCTTCATGGCCCCTGCCTTCATCTCCATTCCTCCCGTGGAATACCATGCCACCCCATGGCTCAAGGGACAAGAAATCGGGAGGAGACGACTAAGGCTAGCGGCGCTCTGGTGACTCCTCCTCCCCTTCCCCACTTCCCCAGGCCACGTGGATGAGGCGGCTCCTCGAGG